>CM077673.1:129905477-130500477 GCA_039707655.1 Elymus sibiricus | reverse complement strand
GATTTGAGAACACTTGATATATGTCCTGCATATGGATACCCGTGGAGACAATGGAGTGTTCAATTGATTCACTTGATGTATGTTTTGGTACTCAACTTGCGGATTCCCGAGGTGACATTGGGGTAATCTATGCATAGGGGTTGATGCACGTTCTTGTCCTACTTTCTCCGGTAGAAATCTTGGGGCACTCTTTGAGGTTCTTTGTGTTGGATTGAGTATTATGAATCTAAAATTGTTTGATGCGTATCATATAATTAACTCATGGATACTTGTGGTGACATTGGAGTATCTAGATGACATTAGAGTTGGTTGATGTGTATCATATGGTGTTATTCTAGTACGAAATCTTAGATAGATCGAACGGAAAGGATAACTTGATGTTATCTTAGTACGAACTCTTGAATAGATTGATCGGAAAGGATAACTTTAAGGTGGTTTCGTACCCTACAAACAATTTCTTATTATGTTCTCCACTAGATAAGAACTTTGGAGTGATTCTTCGTTGCACATTGAGGGATGGTTATGTGATCCAATTATATTAGCATTGTTGAGAGATTGCACTAGCGAAAGTACGGACCCTAGGCCTTGTTTTCAAGCATTGCAATACCATTTGTGCTCACTTTTGTTACTTGCTACCTTGCTGTTTTTATATTTTCAGATTACAAAAACCTATATCTACCATCCATATTGCACTTGTATCACCATCTCTTCGCCGAACTAGTGCACCTATACAATTTGCCATTGTATTGGGTGTGTTGGGGACACAAGAGATTTCTTGTATTTGATTGCAGGGTTGTTTGAGAGAGACCATCTTCATCCTATACCTCCCACGGATTGATAAACCTTAGGTCATCCACTTGAGGGAAAATTGTTACTGTCCTACAAAACTCTGCGCCTGGAGGCCCAACAAAGTATACAAGAATAAAGTTGCGTAGTAGACATCAGTAAGCAGTGAGAAGGAATCAATTACCCGGGTTCAGTTATCAGCGAAGGAATTGCTCAGGTTCAGTTAACAGTGAAGGGCATCGATCGGGTTCAGTAGTACATAGTGTAAGGGATTGATCACTCGTGTTGATTACATAGCTAGTGCGAGGATTGATCGATCGCTCAGGTTCAGTAAGAGAATGCCTCGCTCGATTGGGTTCAGTTAGCTAGCGAACGCCTTGCACACACACGCGGACAAGAGAAATGTGCAAACCACGCTGCATCACTCGGCCCTGACCACCCACTGATTGCCCACCGTAACCGGGAAATCGTCGAAAAATTCCTCGCCCTCACTTCTACCATGATTTTTTACGTCATGAACGGCCCAAAGAATGTCATGCAGGTGCGTCTCCGACCCACCCAAGACGAAAATCCCATTTTATGTCATAATATTTTGTCATAGAAGTAGGAGCCCACCATATCTATAATGATACATGTTTTTGTCACAATTATCGTCATGGAAGTCTCATATCCATGACAAGAAAAAATCGTTCGGGCCATAATGTCACGAAAGTGTCTTTTTTTGTAGTGTACCTTGGGGACAGCACTCGACCCCAGAGTGGGGGGACTCAAGGGACAAAAGCACCCCGGCATTGTTGTCAACGACGTAGTCGCAATCACGTCAGCCACAACGTGCTCCGTCATAAACGAGCTCGCTGGCCCGCATGAAACAACTCTGAACACAAAACAAAGCTAGAGATCAATAACACTGATACGGCGAAATGCGAAACCAGGCCATGGATAAAAGATGACTTACGGGGTGACCAACGGTGTGTGCCTTCTCTGTGGTGGTGGCTGGACGATCAGAGGGATCTGCAGGCCGATGGACTTCAGGGAGCTCCCACGGAGTGTGCGAGCTCTACTACCAGTAGGAGTCTTCTCCCTGAGGCCGCGACAAAGCTTCTTGAGAGGCTGTCGCGACACCTCATCAGTCGCCTCCCTCATCTCCTCGCTGCCAACCTCGTCCTCCTCGCCCCCCTCGACTTCCTCCACCTCCTCGTCTTCATCGCCATCGTTAGCATCGTCGTCGTGTTCACCACTATCATCATCATCTCTGCCATTGCCTCTACCATGACCTATTGACAGAGAGGTCGCACCTTCATTGCCCTCCTGCTCGTCGGGGCTTCCCCGTCCGCATGGCCAGAGGCCGCCTCCGCGAAGTCCTCTCCCTCGGAAACCTCCTCGGGTGCTCCTTTCTGTTTCCTAGCAGACCCGCCCTTTGTATGGAAGGGCTCTAGGGAGTCCACAGTCGTAAGGGCTGCCAGGGCAGGACTCACTTGCTACCCTGAATGGAACGCCTCAAAGGCAGAAAATTCCTGCCAGGAAAAGACGAAAATAAGTCATGATGAGGTCCTCCGACCTCCAACAATAACAGAGCTACGAAGAAACACTTACGCTGCTAGGCGGGAGGTTGGCCGAAAAAGGCCCGACAACCTCCTTATGCGACTTGGTGATAGCGTCAGGTCCCACAAAGAAGCCAAGGCAGACGTCGATGGCCTCCAGGTCCAACACCTCTCAGGAGACCCGTGCAGGATCCTTCGGGCCCGTATACCGAGACATCGGGAGATCCCGAGCTCGCAGCGGCAGGACGCGGTGCACCACCCAGGTGCACATGATGTGACCTACTGTCAACCACCCTTCTTCAAGCGAGCGGTAACCTCCGCCAACGCCTTGGCCTCTAGAGGCAACTTGGTTAGCGGAGCCCACGATTGCAGTATTCGCGAGGGCTCGTTCAAAAAGGCCGGGGGGTTCTCGCCGAGGCCCTCCACGTAAAACCGGGATTTGTGCCACTCCCAAATGGATTTCGGGAGGTCAAAATAAAAGAACGTGGAGTTGGGACGGAGCTACAGGATGGTGCCCCCAAGGTCACAAATGGCGCCCTTGTTTGTCTAGACGCAGACCCCGAAGAAGTGACAGAATAGCTCGAAGTGGGGGCCGTCCCAAGGTAGCACTCACAGAAAGTGATAAAATTGGCGATATGGAGCACCCCGTTGGGAAGAATGTGATGCAGCTGGCAGCCGTAGAAGTGCAGGAGGCGCCACAAAAAGTTGAGGAACGGGAATCTGAGTCCTCACCCGAAATAGCCCAGGCATAAGATGTGCGCACCGTCACAGGGCTCCAGAGGGACCTCTCCGGTCGGAAGCCGAACGCTCAGATCCGCCGGCATTAGGAGTTGGTACTTGTACCCTTGGATGTCGCCTTCTTCGACCACAGAAGGGAAGCACTTCCCGGTGGACTTGGGGGCGACGCGCGTCGACTCTCCCCAACTCTGGAGGCGGACCGCTTCTGCTTCTTGTTGGCAGCGCTCGGCGAAGGCTCCTAGAAGAGGGCCCGCTCACCTTTCTCTCTCCTTGTCTTGGCCATCGACAGCGGGGAGGCGAGAGGCACGATGGGAGAACGGAAGCGGTGTGGTGGTGGCGCGTCTGGAAGTCTAGAGGCGAATGGAGGGGTTGAAATGAGCAGAAGCAGGGTGGGATAAAAAAACCTCCATCTCCTATCAATTTATAGACACCTGAAAACCGAAGCATCGGCCCGCAAAGATGAGGCAAGTGATTTTCCTATTCGGCAATTTCCTTTTTTGCAGAAAGCCGTCGTGACAGTCACGGAGATATCATCGTTACGTCTTGATACTCCTGGGGTGCTCAACAAAACCCCTCCTGATGACACCTGGGCGCGCTCCGAGCTAGGGCTTGCTCTTGAAAGGCTGGAGGCACCAGTGGGATAGCTCACGCGCCGATCTGTCACCCGGCCTCCCTGCATGAGGGGGCTCACAAAGAAACTTATAGAAATATGGGAGCTTGTCGAAGGTCTCGTGGTCATCTCCTGCAACCTCCGCCACGCTCGTGGGCTACAGACCGAGCCCTGCACCAGGGGTGGCTTACGTAAGGGAGCCCGACTCGTCAACTACAAGGGGCCCACTTGGCCCAAGGCAAGAAGAAAGCCTAGGAGGCGGTGACAACCTTCGTACCCTCCAACACTAGAGGGTGGCGACGCCCTAGATCACATCTAACGCCATGTAATCCCTAGACCTCCACTGCCTATATAAAGGTAGGTCTAGGGTCCTCATTCCCATCTATCATCAGATAGGCAAACCCTCGGTAGCAATCTCATACACCATTGTAACCCCTCGCACGAAGTATCCCTTCACCATGAATAACAAAAACCTGCAGGACATAGGTATTACTCTCCGGAGGCCCGAACCGAGATAAACCCCTTGTGTGACCTCCGATCTAGGACTTCCAGCTGCGCTCGGGCCCCTACTGAGGGATCTGACGGTATTTTGCACCATCACACTTTCCCTTGCTACTCAATACAAAGTTCATGTGAGACGCCTCACGTGATCGGGATCAAATATGATGTAATTGGTGTTTGTGTTTGTTGGGATATGATGAATTGTCACTTTGTGATCAGATTGTTCATTGAATTATATAAAATCTTATGAAGTTTCTTTGTTGCATAATTAAGTATCCATGTATGCTTTCAGATCTATTTTTCATCTCTGGCCAAGATTGATAGGTAGTTCTTCAGTGGAAGTTATATATGGTAGTGGGTTCAATCTTGTGGTGATCTATCCTAGTGATTAGAAGGGGAACAAAAACATATTGTATTGTTGCTATTGAGGATAAAACGATGGTTTCTTTATCACACTTAGATGATAGTTTTATTGTATGCATTATTTCATCATGCTTATTGGAATGTTCTGTTTGTCATGAACTTAATACTTCGATACACATGCTGGAGAGCGGTATTGTGGTAGAGTATTAGTTGTAGATTCATTTGGATAACAGTCCACATATCACAGACGTAATGCGTATGCAAGATTATGGCATGAATGATTATAGCCATAAATATAAACATTGTAATTTAATCGCTACCCAACTGTAATTTGTTCACCAAATCACACTTCTGCTTGGAGAGATGCCACTAGTGAACCTATGGCCTCGGGGTCTATTTTCCATTTCTGAAAAACAACAAAAATGCTTTTCTTTGTTGTACCATTGTATTTAGTTTATCTATCTATCAATTCCTACCATATCATGCAATTTACCCTTGTAACCGGTAGGACAAGAAGCTTGACAACCTTCTTGAAACGTTGGGCACAACAGTGTCTTGTGTTTTGTGTGCGTGTACCAAAGACCTTGTTTGCTAGAAGGACTCCTACTGGTTCCATAAACCTTGGTTCTCAATTCGAAGGAAATACTTATTGTTAGGTTTCTTCACCCTTACACTTGGGAGTTCCCAACCACTCTTATGAGAAAACAACTACTTATATTGTTTTATCTCATTACCAATAGATCTCCAATCGTTAGTTTTTCAAAAATGAAAGAACTAGATTTTTCTAGTTGTGGTGCGAGTAATTCTAGTGTGGTTATCAACCTCACTAGCTTTGCTAGTTGTGGCAAGTGATTAAAATACAATGTGGTCAATATTTTTTGAATTCTCTTATGATGTAAAGTGGCCCGGGGTTCATAGATTCACCAATAGCAACTCTCCTGAAAGTAGTGATGCATAAAAGTAGCATGAAATATATGTGAAGGAAATATTACATACTAAATATAGAATATTACATATGTGATTGCATTATATATGTAGGTAGTACGTTCATGTGCACGAGATCAATCTTGTATTATGGCTACTACAACTCCTAGTGGCCGAAATCTATCGTGCATCCAAGTACTAAGTAATAAAATAGAGTATTGCTTTGAGTATGGTGACATTCAACCCACAATACCCCCTAAGCCTCCAATTCCTCATACTGACAAGCAATTTTACTATATTTTTATCCTTAGTGACAATAACACATTTTTTTTTCTTCTTACCGTCACCGAGGTACCTTACTTGCAGGATTAAACCCAACTAATGCATACCACTCACACTAATGATCATTGATCTAAATTGGTCAATCAATAAATAAATAATCAGAGAGCAATATGCATCTATAAATAGAACATATGCATCACATATATTCCGATTATAAAGTAATAATTCATCGCATACACATAATCGCAATAGAGAATACATCAGATGGATCACAATCATATTAGACAACTCATGTGAGACCACTGTAATGGCGAACAAGGGAGGCATTACATCATGGCTATTGCTATGAGCCCATAGTGCAGGGGTGCACTACTCACACATCATCATGGGAGCATCGATGAAGAAGACAATGAATTTCCCCTCTGACGGAGTACCAAGACAAGGTTGTAGACAAGATTGTCTCTGGATGCTAAGTGGTTGTGGCAAAAAAATTGTGATATAATTCACAGAGGGTTTTGTGGTATATAGAAACCAAGGTGCCTGATAAGTCACAAACTTATTGAGCCCATGTACCCTGTCCAGGCGCATGAGTGGTGGTGCCTAGGACATATGGGCACCACCCTAGCCCGGGCTCCTAGATCTGTTCCACTTATGGTCCAAAAACACCTATTGTATTTTCTTTTATTTTCCCCGTGAGCATAAAATGCATGTTTTTTTTTCTGAAACCAAAAACGCTGAGAAACATATATTGGCATTATACACTTTACTAATATGCTAGTCAAATAGATTATAGAACATGCAAATTAATTGATATTAAAGAAGGAAAGCTAAAAAATATGAAGGAACCACCGAAAACAACTTTCTTCTTTAAGATTTTTCTCTCCAAGGTTTTCTCAAAGAATTCACACAAGCTGGTTAGATGTGACTTGGAATAGGCTTGAAGTTCTTTTCAAACATAGGGTTGTGGGTCTATTTATAGAGAAAACAAATATCTGAAAGTTTGAGTGGTCAAAATGGAAACAAACGTTATGAGAAATATGCAGTACCTTAGAGGTATCAGGTTGTCGAGTAAGCCTCTGAAAATATGCATTACTCGCAAGTATTGGGAAAAGAAAAGCAGAGGCACCGACAAGAAAGTTTAGGGTAGACCTTTATGCGAATATTGATCTGGCTCGGAAGTACAAAGGGAAACTAAGTTTCGGAGTAGTGGGGTTACAAGACCAACTTTTAATGAAATACTTTTCATAAATACTTTCCGGGAGTCTAGGAACATCGAGTATATGACATATTCCGTAGGAGTGCATTGTGTGTACATAAACAAATATACCACTTGAAAATTAACAACAAGATAGCACATATAGATAAAAGCAATGAAAAGCAACGCACAGCTATGCAAAACAAATCACTGCAGCAATAGGGTATTAATTGAAGTAAACATTGTGTGTAAGAGTAGCATGGCATTACATCTCACATGACACAATAATAGAGTTTAAAAGACATACAAGGAGATCACACATAATTTGCAAATAAGATACATGTCTTGTAACTCACAAACTAACATACCCCCCCCCCCTGAAATAGAAAATCCACAAAGCCCTATTCTTCTCTTCTCTCCCCCTTTGGCATCAAAGAGACCAAACAATTAGACACCACAACAACCAAAAAACAAAGCTAGACACTAATAGACGGACGGAAACTTTGTGGAGAAGCATCATCTTCTTCATCCGAGCTGGGGATGGCATAAGCTTCCGAGTCTTTTTGTTGAGTTGTTGGGGAGGGACATGTGCTTGTGATTGTTTTGTATCTTCTTAAGTGGGTGGTTCTCTTGCTTGAACAAAATCTTGTTGAGAACGTACTTGATTTGATCATAATCACTTCTTAACTTGTCGCGGAGATATGAACTCCTTGAGAGTGTCATTCAAAGTGGCTTGATATTTTGTGAACATGACCATGATCCTCTGTGTGCTTAGTTTAACAAGTGTTGTTTCAATAGGATTTGGAGTTGAAGATGATGTACCTTCACCGCCATCATTAGTGGTTTGAGCCTTTGAGTTCTTTGCTCTTTTGGTCTAGTCATGGGGAAGTGGTTTTCATCGTTTTCTCGTGCCGTGTGAACTTAGATTTTGTGCCTTGTTCGCCCGTATATGCGTGGTATATGGACCCATGTCTAGGCCACCGACTCCCTTAAACATGCATCCCTAATTTACTTGAAAGGATCAATATCATTATCAAAGGCAGGCCACTGGCCAACACTGTTGTACAAAGGTATCTCCTCAAGACGGGCCGTCATCTTCAACTTCGCCAAGATCTTTAGAAGCTCTACATTAGCCGATTAGCACATAATAGTAGATCTGATATGGACATTACATCGACACGCGGAGCATCAACTCGGCGAGTTGACATCCAACGATCACCAGATATGTCTTGTATGCCTTCATTGCAATTCTATTGTAGTATAATCTCATATAAGTAGAAGCATAGTTGTTACTCTCACCGTGAGGGCCCGAATCCGGGTAACACTTGTGTCCATTTGATAACCCGAGTTTACTCTCTATGTTCGGATTTATTAGACCCTCTCATTTGATAGGTCGAAGACGAGGTACCTTCACCACCACCATTAGTGGTTTGAGCCTTTGAGTTCTTTGCTCTTTCGATCTAGTCGAGGGGAAGTGGTTTTTCCGTGCCATGTGAACTTATATTTTGTACCACGTTCGCCCGTATATGCATGGTATATGATGACCCATATTTGGGCCACCAACTCCCTTAAACATGCATCCCTGATTTACTTGAAAGGATCAGTATAATTATTAAAGACGGATCAACTGGCCAAGACTACTGTACAAAGGCATCGTCTCAAAACGGGGCGTTCATCATCAACTTTGCCAAGATCTTTAGAAGCTCTAGATTAGCCGATTAGCACATAATAATAGATCCGATATGGACATTCCATCGACACGCCAAGCATCAACTCGGCGAGTTGACATCTAACTCACCAGACATGTCTTGTATGCCTTCATTAAAATACTTTTGTACCATAATCTCATATAAGTAGAAGTATAGTCGTTACTCTCACCGCGAGGGCCCGAATATGGGTATAACTTGTGCTCTTTGTCCATCTGAAACACGAGTTTACTCTCTATGTCTGGATTTAGACCCTCTCATATTTAATGTAAAATTCTCACCACAAAAAACTAATAAATATAATATGTCACAAAAATTATATGGTGGACATCTTATTTCAAACACAAAAACAATGGTATACATTTTCTAACATACTATAAATCATTTGTTGTTAGTTATATATAAATGGTCAATGTTTGACCCAAAATAATAGAGGGTACAATAAACCCAGGACTGAGAAAGTAGGTATACAATTGCCAACAAACTCTCATTCTTTTCTACTCGGCGAGTTGACATCCAACTCAACAGACATGTCTTGTATGCCTTTATTGCAATTCTTTTGTAGTATAATCTCATCTAAGTAGAAGTATAGTTGTTACTTTCACCGCGAGAGCCCGAATCTGGATAAAACTCGTGTTGTGTGTCCATCTGATAACTCGAGTTAACTCTCTACGTCCGGATTTATTAGACCCTCTCATATTTAGTGCAAAACTTTCATCATAAAATAAACTAATAAATATAAAAGCATATGTCATGAAAATTATATGGTAAAAATCTTATTTCAAGTATACAATACAGAGGTATACATTCTCAAAATACAAAGGAGTACTATAAATCATTTGTTGTTAGTTATACAGATGGTGAATGTTTGACCCAAAATAGTAGAGGAGGCAATAAAACCCAGACTGAGAAAGTAGGTATTTGTACAACCGCCAACGAACTGGTCTTTTTTTTTCTATGGGTTGGGTGCCATTTCGAGTAACATACCAAATTGCGATGGAGTAGCGAACACTCAAATTTGTCTAGTCACCAGATGCAGATGCATCGCTCTGATAGGCGCCATAAATGATGGAATCAATCAATTTAGAGAGAGCGAGCATGCAGAGGATGGTGGGAGGGAGGAGGCGGGCAAGTAAATGATCTTGCAGCTGCAACTGCTGGTGTGTTTGGCAATTGAATGGCGATGAAGCGACGGGCCGGTATGACCTGACAATACATAGATACATGGCCACAGCCACAGCCACAGCCACAGCCAGGAGCAGAGTGGTTGGAGAGATGGAGGCGACGAATTGAATGGTGTGCCCACGTACGTAGTATACAGTACCTAGAGTACGTCTCCTACGTGCAGTTATTTTCTTTCTTTCTCTGCGGCAGCTGATCGAAAGCGCGCATGGTGTTGGTGGGCATCACGTTAGAGAGGTGGATTAGTAGCAGGAGTTATGCACGCACTGCAGTGGTCAGAGTCTTTATGGGATGGGATTATTAGGGAGGGAGGACACCAATCAGAGGTTTTTGGTTCAGGCATGGCATGGGAGGTGATGGTGGACCGTGAGTTGGTACTACTACTACAAAACAATCCAATCCACCTACAAATCTCAGCACGCTCCTCCTCCTTTCCTTTCTTCCTTTAATTGGACCGTACTATACTCCACCGGCAATACTAGAACGGTGGTACTAGTGCTCCACTACCACCAGCACCAGCACCAGCACCACGACTCCACGAGTGAGGGCGGCGGCCAAAACGTCTAGGAGATACACTAGATAGGGTGAGACTGTAGGAGCTACAGGGCGGGAGGCCTCGACGATTGTTTCTTTCCGGCCGTCCAGTGCCGGCAAGGCAGATCCAATCAACAACTGCGCGCCGGCCGCCGCACAAGATGATGGGTCGCCCGGTGTTCGTGCTCTTCGGCTCCTCCATCGTACAGTACAGCTTCAGCAACGGCGGATGGGGAGCCACCCTCGCCGACGTCTACGCCCGCAAGGTACCACCGCCCCGCCCTCCCCTTAATTTCTCTTTACCCTCCTGTTGCCGTGTGAGGTGATTCAGGGTGTGATTGCGGGCTCACCTCACATCACACTCAGTCATTCACTGCCGAAGTACCGATCGACCTTACCCTAGATGCATGATAATCACATCACTCGTCATATGCATCTGCAACTAGTACATCCTTCTGTCCAAATTTACACTCTCTATTTTTGTATCATCCATGATCTAATTTTATTAATCGGACACTACCAGTCAAAAAAATAAAAATAAGAATCCCCTTAACTCTGACAACCAAAACTTTTTATTTTCGATTCATCATATTAGTGTAAATTTTAGCAGAGTCCCCCCACACACACGCACCACTTGCGCGGACATTTGATCTTTCTTTTTCTTCTCTCTATTGATGTGAGATTTAATTGATTTCTTGATTAATGTGTGCCTTGATCATCACTGTTATTCACAGATAGGTGGAACGATTATATTTCATAATCTTATAGTGCTAACAATATAACTAGTGACACGCTAGTGGCAGCGTCCAAAATGCACAGAATTTGGATACACCAAGCAAATACTACAGTACTATTCTGTGCACCTGCCTATGTGATATGTTTACTCTGTTTATTTTCAATAGAATATTTCCATCATTCCTTTTTACACAACACACTGAGCTGGATAGTTTTAAGGTAGGGTATGACATCTTTTGAGAAGTGGGCACCACTGGAATACAATATCCCTGCTATATTTTTGTTGTTGTCTGGCTTGCTGTAGGCCTACAATTTTAACATACTTTTTATTTTTCTTGTTCAGGAAACCCGTTAATCAGAACATTTAGAATGTATATGAAAATTACGCAAAAGAAAAATGGGAAATGTATAGCGCGAATGACAGTGAAATTTTTCTGGGTGGGTACAGCCACGCAACGGGCTCCATGCTTGGATCGACGGACGGCCCCGAATGTGTCGTGCGTCCACGCCAAGGCCCGAATGCTCGCGCTGAATCCGTGTCCAAGAAAAATATAGACTGTTCCAATGTTTTGCAAAATACTTTGGGCTATTTTAACAGATTGTGTCTAGTATTGTCAAATATTTAAAACGCTTAGATTTGAGAAATATATGATAATTAAGTACTTGTGTTTTTTTGACGGAAAAATCAAATACTCGTGGCAACAAGGCATATTTAAGAAACACCTCTGAAAACAGAGCAGAAGCAGGATCATGGACTATCAGCTCTTTAATTTGGACACTATCATGCTAACAACAATCCTGTTGACTAATGTGTATGTATATTCAACTCGTTCAGGCTGATATTGTTCTCAGAGGATATATTGCATGGAACTCAAGGCGAGCACTTCAAGTCATTACCAAAATTTTCCCCAAGGTCCGATGCTCTCTTCAGACTAGCTAGTTAATCCTACATTTTTTGTTTATATCATCTCTGCTGACTAGATAATTCTAACTTGAGCAGTACCCTTTTTTCTGATATAACTTAACTGTTGATTGTCTGCAACTCTTGTTTCTTAATTAGGATTCAGCAGTGCAGCCTAGCTTGGTGGTAGTTTACTTTGGTGGCAATGATTCGATTGCTCCGCACCCTTCCGGGCTTGGACCTCATGTGCCGCTTGAGGAGTACATGGACAACATGAGGAAGATAGGAGAGCACCTCAAGAGCTTGTCGGACAAGACTCGTGTGATCTTTCTGAGCTGCCCGCCGCTCAACGAGGAGCTGCTCAAGAAATCAACCAGCACTGCACTGAGCGAGATTGTGCGGACCAACGAAACCTGCCGTCTCTACTCTGAAGCATGTATATCTGTATCGAAAGAGATGGACATCAAGGTGGTTGATCTTTGGAACGCGATGCAGAAACGAGAGGACTGGGCCACAGCATGCTTTACGTGAGTTTGGAATCCATTTTCCTAGCTTGTTCATTCTCTCTTGTTTACAATTATCTGAAGAGAAGAATCAAGTAAGCAATGACTCTGAATTTGTAGGGATGGGCTGCATTTGTCGGAAGAGGGGAGCAATATAGTTGTGGAAGAGATCCTGAGGATCCTCAAGGAGGCGGAGTGGGATCCATGTCTACACTGGAAGGCGATGCCGACCGAGTTCGGAGAGGACTCGCCCTACGACCTTGTCGCCTCCAGCGGCAAATCCACCATCAACCCATCCGAGTGGACTTTCCACAGGAAAATATCATGGGAATGAATGGGATGGCCAGGATATGTGTGAGTGAGATCGAGCAGCTGCACGTGATATTTTGCGCCGGCGCTCTTCGGTCGCTTTGTGTTATTCATCTGATGGAAGAACATGCTAAGATGTTTCTGAATTGCAAGTGTCCATTGGATCGTAGAATTAATAATGAACATGTTTGAGTTGAACAACGTTGAGCTGAGTTGAGTGTGGATGTATACCGGCCTCAAAGATGTAGTTTGTTCTATGTTTCCTAGTATGAAGTGAGCATGCATGATCATCTAGCTACACGTTTGAATCACTGCTGAAATTTCGTGGCAATGGATTTGATTGGACTCATCAGTTGCCTAGCTGCATCAATCACGCAATGGGTTTGTATGAATTGAACCCAAATTCCGCTAGCGGCGACAAGACTTGTCGCCGCCACACAGTTTTGGTCATTTTTTTCTCTTGAAATAGGGTTTCGCGTCAACACGCCTTCTTCCCCACCTCGGGCCTCGTAAGGTCATACCACAATTATCAGACGATGATCGGAGTGCCAAGGATCTTGATTGTTACTTTGTACCACTAGCAACATAAACTCAATTATGAGACCATGATCGGAGTGCCAAGGATCTCCTTTGTTACTTTATACAACTAGCAACATAAATTTGTGATGGCTGACTTTCGATTTCGGATTTGTGTCTAGCGGGACAAACATGTCAAAGTCACAGGAACAAAGTGACGGAACCTCAAGGGGAGGTAGCCTAGGCGTTCAAGGAGAGGGTCATTAAAAATAGCCCGAGAAAGAAGGTGATGTGGACAATATGTGGATGAAGATGACGACTTGCATTCGTAAGGTGTGGCCTCAGAGAAGTCTGAAATGTCCAGGAAAGTAGAAGCGGAGCTAAAGGTAACTGGTGGTGAAACGATGGTGTCCAGAAGGTTATTAAGGAAAAGAAAAACGGAAAAGATAACGCCCACACGTATGGGCGTTTTGCAACTCGCCCACACGCGTGGATCGTCGTCCATGTGAGTATGCTCGAATCTTGACACGATTTGACAGATTTTTTGTGTCACGTAGGAAGGGGCGGGTGTGTGGGCGTTTATCAGTTCGCCCACATGCCTGTTTCACGCATGTAGAGCTCGCGGCTGCCAACCCGACGTGCGGTGGAACTGCCGTCGCGCCCACACGCCCGCACGATCGCCACCCGTCTTCTCTTCCCATTCCTCCCGCAACTCTCGCTTTACCCCAAATTGTCACTTGCCATGTTTTTTGTAGTGGTACAGGGCAACTGCCTAGTGTGCTTGTAAGCAGATGGCAACTCTCTCTCTTACCCGAATATATTATTTACCATGTCTTTTTGCAGTGTTTCTGTGGCAACTGCCTAGTGTGCTTAGAAGCATATGGTAACTCCCACTATACCCCAAGATATTATTTTGCCTTGTCTTTCCAGTGTTACATGGCAACTGCCTAGTGTTAGTAGGTGGCAACTCCTACGGTTTTTAAATCATGGCAACTTTAGTAGACCAGGCATGGCAACTGCAAGTGATAAGTCATGGTAGTTGCAAATGGACATACATGGCAACAGTTGCAGTTGTCCATAAATGACAACTGCACTTGACCTGAGATGGCAACTGCAGTTGTTCAGACATGACGACTGCAGTTGAGCAACCATGGCAACTGTAGTTGTCCACACATAGCAACTGCAGTTCAACAATCATGGCAACTGCAGTTAAACAAACATGGAAGAGGGTTCGAGCAGGTTTGGGGTGAGGGCGCGTGGTGACTGTCACGCGGGGGACCCACTCCAGTTTTGTTGGACGCCGGGTGATGAGGTCACCTACCCAAGGTAGGGACATAGATCTCACATCTAGGGCACACCTGGGGTCCTACAAGTTCATGGAAGTCTCTGGACTACCTTAGCATTCGGACGAATGTACTAGATCCATTCGGATCCTTGGAAGTCACTCGGACGTCATCAGCCAGTCGGCCAAGCTTTGGCGCTCGGACGTAAAGAAGCAGAGGCGACGTGGGAGCTACATCGTTTGAGGGACTTAACTCGTATAAAGTGCTATGAAGACTACGTTACCTGTAACGCCTCTAGTTAACACAGCCGTTTCTAGTAACTCCAGCAGTTACCGTCATTTATTACCCTAGTAATGGCGCTCGGCTAGAGGTGGCGCACTCTATATAAGTCACCCCTGGCGCCAGAGCGAGGGTTACGAACTCTCTGTAATCAGATACACACATAAGCAAACACTAAGCCCCTGGGCTCGAGACGTAGGGTCTTTACCACTTCCGAGTGGGGCCCGAACTCGTACATCCGAGTGTTACACTTGCGCCGTAGCTAGGCTTCGCCCTTACTGGTACGTACCCCCCGTACTACTGTCAGTATTACTCCCACGACAGTTGGCGCCCACCGTGGGGTAGCACGTCTAGCAAACTCCGGCGCAAGTGGAGATTTAGTTTTTCCAGTCATCATGTTGGCACTCGGCGGTGAGATCCTTTTCGGCAGCCTTCGCTTTGTCGCCGACGGTTCGGCTAGGTTGCACGAGGCACCACTGGACCCGAACGTGTTCCCCGCCCGCGGTGCGACGCACTTCAGCGCAGCAGTGCACGGTGTTCTTCTGCGACAGCCATCGGAGCCTTATGGCTCTGTGCCGGCCCGTCCGGTCTCCAGCCGCCGCAAGCGCTCTGGGCATTCGCGACTGCAGCAGTGGCTCAAACACGTCATGATGCGTCAGCCTACTTCCGAGCAGGTGGCCGTACTCGACTCCGGTGAACCCACCGTCAGCTTGTCCCCCACGACGGGCGACGAGTTGTTTGATGGGTCCGAGTACGAAAGCAGCGAGAACGCTGCGGAGATATTGATGGCACACACCACCAACCACGGGCCTCCTGGGTACTCCGCAGGCGGCTCCCGTGGCCGAGACGGTGGCCGCAACGATGGCCACACCAACGCCTATTTTCCCCAGCCTCTCAGTCGGGAGCAGCGGGAGCAAAGGAGGAGGAGGGACGACAAAGTCCTACTCATTCCCATCACGGGGACTTCCCCAGAGGAGATGGCTTTGGAGTCTACACGCCAAGCCACCTTGGCTGAGCGCAAGCGTCTTGAGCGACTCCAGCGGTCACTCGACGACTGCACAGCCAGGGAGCAACCCAGCTCCAGTCACAGTCGGCGGCGGTTATTTCCGGATGTCAGACCACCCAAGATCCCGGTGATGCGCACACCGATGGAGAACCTGGCCGCAGCCACTCGAATAGCTGAATCTATCCAGCCATCCGGTTCTGCGGTTGGAGAGGGCATTCGACAGATCCAGATTCCACTGAAGACCGCTCTGAGGCAAAATTTGGAGGTGTCCCAGTCACACCAGCGCATCTACAACAAGTCCGCTCGGGCTGACACAGTTGAAAGTGCTATTTATCGACTAGAGGGGGGGTGAATAGGCAATTTTTATGAAAGGCTTCGAAACAATGAATGTATTCGAAATATGCGGAAGTGGAACAGGATCATGTAGGGATAGATATCAAGGATCTAGGCAAGGCATGCAATACAATGAAGACATATAAGCAAGTTGAGCATTATCATCATACACACTAAGATGAGTCGAAGACAAACTTAGACAGTATGAAGATAATCGGCATATATGAATGTCTTCGGGGTATTTCTTCAAACAGAAGTATTCAAGCAATGGCTTCACGGTTCAGAACAGAATGTAAAAAAAGTGAAGGATAGAACCAGTGGCTCGATGAAGACACAAGATTTGTTGGACCAGTTCCAGTTGCTGTGACAACTGTACGTCTGGTTAGGGGGGCTGAGATTTAACTCAGAAGACCTCGTCTTCACCTTGTTATCCTTGAGCCGAAGTCACTTAGACAGCGCTGAATCACTCAGGTAAGTCTTCAGGGGAGACTTCTGAAACCCGTACAAACTTGGTCACCCGGCAATCCACAATGACTCTTGGATGCTCTAGACCCAGACGCCTAATCGTCTAGAAGATCACAGTTTTCAAGTGTAATAAGTCTTCTGTTCACTCATAACAAAATGACTTCAGTGATGCTCAAACACTCAATCTCTAGGTGTTTAGGTTTATCCTCGCAGGATATTTCTATCTCTCAATGTCTTCGAGGTGGGTTGCTCCAGAACGACAACAGTCGTATCTCTCTCTAAGCAGCCACCTGCTTATGGTGGAGGGGGGAGCTATCTATAGCCAACAGGCAACCCGACCTGATATGACCAAACTGACCCTGGGTCAATGGCCAACCGACACATGTCACAACGGTCGGATTTCAAACACACACGGCAACTTTACTTGGGCTACAAGTAAAGCTGACTCAACCAACTCTGGAAGAGATTTCCTCTCATTATCTTCACTCGAAGACATAGGTATGGGTTGAGCATCACGTCAGCGTCTGACGTCGATCACATCGACCCCACTTAACAGTACGGTGGTTCCTATGACTCAGGAAAGAAGAAACAAAACTACCAAAAGACTTCATCTTCATGTTTCATTATCTTCAAGCGATTATCTTCGCGTACCACCAATGGCTTCGGCCATCATCAATGTCTTCGGACATTTTTAGGGGTCGTCTTCGACGGTTAAACCGAATCTCTAGGGACTTCTATCTGTGTTAACCTGTGAACTCTCACAAACACATTAGTCCCTCAACCACGTTTGTCTTCAATACTCCAAAACCAAACAAGGGTGGCACTAGATGCACTTACAATCTCCCCCATTTTGGTGATTGATGACAAATTGGTTGAAGTTTTCAACGGAGATAAAATATGTGAAGATAAAGACTTGGAGATTATGATTGCAAGATATAGAGAGCTCCCCTAAAGATGTGCATATAAAGATTTTGCTTGGAATGCAAAGGCACATGGCAGGTTAGAGTTTGTGGAGATCTCCCACTATATCTTGTAATCCAATCACTATGCATTTAAATGATATTTCAAAGATAATGAAATGCATAATGAAAAATGGGTGTCTGCAGTATGGCTTTGGGCGCATATGATAAAACTTGAAGTAGCGCGAAAAGTACGATAAACATAAAGTGTGCAGATGTCCATCAGGATTTAAGTTTTATAACCCAAATAGCAAATGTTCATAACGAGAGTTGTAAACTTAACAAAAGTAGCAGCACCCAGCCCATATAAATAGACCCGTTTGAAGACTATCATCCCAATGCTTCTCCCCCTTTGTCATCGCATGACCAAAAAGCGACGAAGACATTAAGCACTACGCGTCCCCAGCAGGAGTTGAAGACGATGCTGCTGTAGGGTCATGGTGCATTGGTGTAGGCGAGCTTGGTGCAGTGCCACGTCGCTGAGTCGATGGAGGCAGAGAGGTTGCATCATCAGCTTCATATGCAAGCCTAACGTTGACGGAAGGTGCCAAAGAGGAGAAGTCACTGTCTTCGAGCGATGGAGTCTTGCGCCATTTCTCCGTGCTGGGAGGTGGAGCACCAAATTTGTAGCATTGGTTGAAGCCATCCTCTCAAAGATCTTCCTCAAGAGCCATCATGGTCAAAGTCTTCCATGAGCGACGACTAGTTTCATGAGCCACAAAGGCATTCTTGGTGGTGAGATTTCGAATGTGATTGATGTCTTGCACCATAGAATGCATTTGTCTTCGTGACCACTCATGATGCCGATCTTGCTTCTGGATCAGTGAGACAAGAAGCTCTCGATCAGTGAGGGCACGCTCTCTTCTTGGCAGGTTCTGGCGCGGTAGAGTGCTAGCTGTAGCTTCGGTAGCAGTGGCACTTGGTCGAGGTTGGCGAAATGAGACAATCAATATTGCCCTGGTGAGATCAGGCGGAAGGTGAAGACCTTCATCGTCGACAGTACCACTGGTGCCTTCCATGATGGGATTCTTGCCTTTGGAGGGATAGAGATCTACTTGGACAATTTCAATGTCTGGAAGATAAATGCCATGGTTGCGAGTAGAGGGTAGAAACCTGGTGCTGGTTCTGTACTTGATGAAACGCATAATCCATGGGGCATATATCTTCGGCTCAAAGAGATTGATGCCATTTGCTGCGAGGTTGCGAAGGAATAAATCTTGAAGATTAAACCTGATGCCATAGACAGTGTTGTAGACCAATGCCTTCAGAGCCCCTTCAAGCTTGCGAGTTGAGTTATGCCCTTTGATTGGCCAGATGGTATGCCGAAGAATATGATAGATTGTCCTTGGCAGATACTGAAGATCATCAACAAAGAATGAAGTGGGCAGATCTGCATCTGGAGCCAAAGGCTTCATCAATGTAAGCATAGCAGTCATATTGGGCTCTGGCATTTGAAAAATACTTCTAGTGGAAGCAGCATAGGCTTCAGATCGTGGATCTAAATCTTCTCCGGAGGCAGCAAGAGGTGTAGCAGGGAAGAAGTCCAATGCAGAGGTAGTGATGTGCTCATCATGGATCATGAAATCCATCTTCCAAGTATTCAAGTCTCTGTCAAAACCTGAGATGTGGAGAGTTGCATAGAACTGGAGGATGAGTTTCTCATTCCAGTCTTCATGGTTAGTGACAAATGGCAACAGTCCAACATCCCGAAGACAATCCAGTGCTTGATCAAAACAAGGAAGATCTTTCATGGCTTCAAAGCTGAGATGCTTGTGGGGAAAGATCTTGTTTTGTCCATAGAGCACACACATGTAGTACTGACACTGTGGAGCACTCCAAAATATGTCAGATTGTATCTTTGGACGGGTGTATGAATTGCGGTATGAGTCCAGGAAGGTGTTGTTCAGTCTGAATCTTCTGACATCAAAGACCAATGGTCTTGCAGGGCCGGACTGGCGAAGACTTGGAAGTCTAGGCATTAGGTTCATGACGCTGGGGCGGTGATGGATGTTAAATTCATATTGGGGCCCCATCCTTGGTGGAGAAACGAGCCTAGGCCATCTTGTAGGCACCATCTCTCCTACCCTATTGAGAGCCATGACGATACTGTCAGCATTGTCGTTGGTCGATGGCGTGGCCGGGATAGGAGGACCATCAGGGGCATTGACTTCGCCCACAGTGTTGTCAGCTGCAATGTCTTCAGCAGCTTTGGCTTCCATCTCAGGTTGATCTCTAACAACGTCTTCAATCATGAGCACGTTGTCAACTAGTGCAGTTGGTGATACACGAGCTTCATCTTCAGGAATGCTATGCATTGAAGCCACAACAGGTCTTGGTCCACGGCGAAGCCTTCTGAGAGGCGACGCCCGAGCAGTGGGTTCTATCTCCTTGGCGACGAATGTGATTCAGGTGATCTTGGTGCAGGGGGAAAGAACGGCGGTGAGGGAGTACCAGGATCAGCTTCAGGAATTTCGGGCCTGATTGGAGTGCCAATGTCCACATACTCGCTTTCTTGTTAGGGCGATGATACCATAGGTGCATCAATTTGAGGCACCGGATCTTGCACAACATTGTCTTCATGAACAATGTCTTCAGCTGCATTGGGGTTGGCAGCTGGAATGTCTTCAGCGGTCTGAGCCTCTGTGGGAGCAGGCTCATGAAGAATGACTTGCCTCTCAGTATTTGCATCAGCTAGAGGAGCCACTAATATAGGCGTCACATGGAGGGGTTCCTCTGGAGCAGGCGATGGAGCAGTCAAAACTTGAGCGGGTCGCGAAGACTTAGGTTTCTTTGGCTTCGTATGAGTCGTGTATTGGACTTCAGCAGGCTGAGTTCTCTTGCATTTTCGGGCTTCAGCTTCGACCTTCTTTGTCTTCTTGCTGGATACAGCAGAGGAAGGATGAGGTGACCTCTAGCCTGAGAAGCCATCTGGGAAGACAATGCCCCGAGACTCTGATCTTGAGGGATCGGCTTGGCTCGAAGACATTGAAGCCTGTTTGGATCTCTCAATGATCCTTGGATCAAGAGCAGGCTGTCCAAGAGCTTTTCTCTTCAGCATGTCATTGTGTGCTTGAACCATAATAGCAGCTTTCTTCTTGCGACGCACTAGGGCGCCTTTGACAGCCTCACACCTCTTTTCAATCTCAGCTTTGAGGTCTTTCATCATAAGCTGATAGCCATGGATTTGATCAGCATTGAGCTTGTGGACGTTGTCCTTGAAGACATTCTTCTCATGGCTAATCTTAGCCTTTTGCTGTATGACCTTTTGTGCCACGGTAAGCTTCTCATTCACCAGCCCTTGGAAGGTGACACTCAATCCAATGGGAAGCTGAAGGGCGTCGATGGTGAGGGAGGGATCAGCAAACCATTCATCAATGAAGTGATCTAGAATGGATGGATCAAAGAGAGGTAAGTCTTCAAGACGTTTGGCTACCTCAGCTTTCTACTGGATGAGCTTCGCTAAAGCTTCATCATCAAACTCATCATCTGATAGTTCTATCATGTTGGCAGCGTCCGTCAAAGAGACAGATGTCCTTGGTCCATAGGCTGTAGCAACTTTCCTCTTCATTCGCCTGTGCAGACGAGATTCTTCCTCAGGTTCTTCTGGATCAACAGAGGGTGATTGAGAAGCTTGAGGTGTTGTGTCAACAGGCTTGGAAGACTTTGAAGCTTTAGGCTTTGAATCCTTTGCTTTCTTCATAGGCTTCGGATCAGGAACAGGAGGATGATCTTCATCTCCTTCATCAGACTCTTCAGGTTCTGGGCATCCACGAATGCTGGATGGATGTGGATTTCTTGGCATTGGAGGCATGACCATGCACGGGAAGAAACCAATCCTTCTTGCTTCAGCCTCAGTCTTCAGCAGAAGATTCTTGTAGATGATATCTGTCCATGGTGCCTTCTTAGCATTTTTCTCAGCATACTCATCTGTGATGAACTGATAGTTGAACCATCTTTCCACCCAATATCTTCGAATCCATTGGATTCGATTCTTGCGCTGTGTATAGTTCTCATCTTCATCAGACTTGTATCATTCATAGAGCTCTGGAGGAAGATCTTTGGTAGTGTTCAGACGCCTTTGCCTGCCACCTTTCTTTGGAATGTTATCACGGTCCATTGGCTTTGGCAAAAGCTTCGCAGGTGTGCGCAAATGAGAGCAGGCTCCAGAAGAGTCCAGATGAATCTACAAGTAGTCTGCAAATGAATTTAGACTATGAGATCCAAGCGATTCTACTGCGGACATGTACCTGTGAAAGAGTTAGAGACGCGAGGGAAGAGAAGAGGTCATATGCATTCTTAGAAGATTTTGAAGATAAATCAGTGTTTGAAGACATTGACCTCGTTCACCGAAGACATTCACTTTTATAGAGGATATGGTGGTTTCATATTTGTACAAGCCTGAGAATTTGTACATGTGAGAAATCAAACCAATTTGGACCAAAAAGTGAAAGCATTAGGTAAATTGAGTTCAAGATCTGAGTACTGTGGACGGAAAGGTGAAAAAACAGCAATCGAAGATTTTTGGTAACTTTTCAGATCAAAAGGACGGTAAAAATAGCGATTTTATTTACCACGGTGAAGAACTCGATGAACAGCTCGACGAGGCAGAGAGGCCGAGAGGTTCGATCTGCCACACCCTAGCTCGGTGGTGGCAGAAAACTACGTCGGCGGCGAGACAGAGATGATCGGGGCCGGCGTGAGTACGTCGTCGGAGAAGTCGCGGCAGCTAAGCACTTCATCTCCGACGGCGATGAAATCCAGCGACAGTGCTAGGGTTTGGGAGCTCGAGCAGTGGAGGTGGCGAGGAAGAGGTAATTAATGAGCTAGGGGATATGTATTTATAAGGATCGGAACATCCGATATTTTTGGACGGATATGCCCCTGACTCTTCGGTTTAGTGGGACATGTGGCGAGCATGCAACACGTCTGATAGCCCACTACACGTCCGAAAGCGACGTCGCGGGAAGTTGTTACGATAAGTGCAGTAAAGACAACAAATTGGAATTTTAAACGGTTGGTTGAGTTTGTCTTCGACTGACAAGGATACAATGAAGACAGTCAACATGTGTCAAGTAGAATGCATATGACTGGAGTTTAACAGACTTAGACGAGATTAGAACAGATGAGGGTTGTGGGTCCGGTCACATTGGCCTAGGTAAAACTTGAAGATATAGCTATAGGCCCAATGCTATAGAGGACAAAACTCCACTCAGTGTGCAAAGTATATTCAACTGAAGTATATGCAATATTTCAAAGGAACATTCTACTCGAAGACAAACATGGTATCCTAAAGACATAGACAAAAACGAAGATAAAAGCAAAGTCTTCAGGTTGGGTGGTGGTGTTACCCACCGTATAAGAATGTTTGACCCAGACATGGCGCACAATTATCATGGCACTCTGTAGTCATATTCTTCGCTAATATTTTTGCACTTAGAGTGTAAGTCTTCATGAGATTGAAGACATACGTTACTTTGTGTGTTGTGCATCAAAGTCATCAACATGCATAAGCGTTAGGATGTATTCCCATTTAAAGGACATTTGAGGATTCTAAGATATTTAGCTCACACCGCAGCTTGCAAAATCTCTTCTCATCCAAAGGATTCGTGAAGATATCCGCCAACTGATCTTCAGTGTCTGCATGCTTGATGTTGATGTCGCCCTTCATCACATGATCCCAAAGAAAATGATGTCGTGTCTGAATGTGCTTCGTCTTCGAGTGCTGTACTGGGTTGTAGGATATCTTGATTGCACTCGTCGCAGTAGAGAGGAACATGCTTCAGGTTGATGCCGTAGTCCTTGAGGGTCTGCTTCATCCAGAGAAGCTGAGTGCAGCAAGCGGCAACAACAATGTATTCGGCTTCAGCAGTGGAGAGTGATACATAGGTCTGCTTCTTAGAAGACCAACATACAAGAGATCGTCCCAGAAAGTGACATGTGCCTGATGTAGACTTGCGATCAACTCTGTCGCCAGCAAAGTCTGAGTCTGAGTAGCCAATGAGCTCAAACTTCGAACCCTTTGGATACCAGAATCCTAGTGTTGGGGTGTGAGCCAGATATCTAAGTATTCGCTTCACCGCTAGGTGATGCGACTCCTTTGGTGCCGCTTGAAATCGGGCGCGCATGCAAACGCTAAGCATTACATCTTGCCTAGATGCACATAGATACAATAAAGAGCCAATCATGGAACGATATACCTTCTGATCGAAATCTTTACCATTTTCCTCAGTGCAGAGGTGACCATTGGTAGGCATTGGCGTCTTTTAGCCTTTGGCTTCATTCATGCCAAATTTCTTGAGGCGGTCCTTAAGGTACTTCTCCTAAGATATAAAGATGCCATTGGGTTGTTGTCGAATCTGAATCACTAGGAAGAATTTCAGTTCTCCCATCATCGACATTTGATATTTCTCTTGCATCATGAAAGAAAACTCATCACTGTATCGATTGTTAGTACAGCCGAAGATAATTTCATCCACATATATTTGACATACAAACAGTTCACCATCATAGGATTTAGTAAAGAGAGTGGGATCGAGTGAACCAGGTTTGATGCCTTTCTTCTTGAGAAACTCCTTGAGTGTGTCATACCAAGCTCTTGGTGCTTGCTTGAGGCCATACAGAGCCTTGTTGAGCTTGTAGACTTTGTCAGGATGCTTTGGGTCTTCAAACCCTGGTGGTTGAGCAACATATACTTCTTCCTCAATCTTACCATTGAGGAATGCACTTTTGACATCCATTTGATATAAGCATATGTCATGATGGTTAGCATAAGCAAGCAGTATACGTATAGCTTCGAGCCTAGCAACAGGGGCAAATGTTTCATCGAAGTCAATACCCTCAACCTGTGTGTAACCTTGAGCCACAAGTCGAGCCTTGTTTCTGATTACTTGACCAGACTCATCTTGCTTGTTGTGAAAGATCCACTTTGTAACAATGATGTTGTGCTTCCTTGGATCAGGGCGCTTCACGAGTTCCCACACATTGTTGAGCTCGAACTGGTGAAGCTCTTCTTGCATGGCTTGAATCCATTCTGATTCCTTGAAAGCTTCATCTACTTTGGTGGGCTCTGAGATAGACACAAAAGCAAAGTGCCCACAAAAGTTAGCCAGTTGAGTAGCTCTTGAGCGAGTGAGTGGACCTGGTGCATTTATGTCGTCAAGCATTCTCTCAATTGGACTTCATTAGCCATGCGTGGATGAGCAGGGCGAAGACTTTGTTTTGGCTGCTGAGCATTGTCTTCGTCAGCAGCATTGTCTTCGCGCTGAGTGGATGGAGGAATGGTGACTTCCTCAACCTCTAGTTCTTCAGGCATGATTTCTCCAGTGTCCATCAATCTAATAGCTTCGTCAGGTGGAAGTTCATCTAACATAGAAGGTAGGTGCTCTCTTTGCGAGCCATTAGTTTCATCGAATCACACTTCTACAGTTTCAACAACTTTGTTGTGGAAAGTGTTGAAGACTCTGTAGGTGTGTGAATCCTTTCCATAACCAAGCATGAAACCCTCATGTGCTTTCGGTGCAAATTTTGAAGTGTGGTGTGGATCCCTTATCCAGCATCTTGCACCGAAGACTTTGAAATAACTTACATTGGGTTTCTCACCAGTGAGAAGCTCATATGATGTTTTCTTGAAGAACTTGTGAAGATATACTCTGTTGATGATGTGGCATGCAGTATCTATGGCTTCAGGCCATAGCTTCCGTGGTGTCTTGTATTCATCAAGCATAGTGCGAGCCATCTCAATGAGAGTCATGTTCTTGAGCTCCACGATGCCATTCTGCTGAGGTGTGTAGGGAGCAAAGAACTCGTGAGGAATGCCAAGGGTATCAAGATATGTGTCCAGGCCTGTGTTCTTGAATTCTGTGCCATTATCACTCCTGATGTGCTTGATCTTGATGTTGTAGTTGTTCATACACCTATTGGCAAATCGCCTGAAGACATCCTGCACTTCAGTTTTGTAGAGTATAATATGCACCCAGGTGAATCGAGAATAATCATCAACCATTACGAAGCCATATAGATTTGCAGTGGTAGAGAAGGTGGAATAGTGAGTAGGGCCGAATAAGTCCATATGTGGCAGCTCGAAGGGACGAGTGGTCGTCATGATAGTCTTTGAGGGATGTTTGGCCCTAGTCATCTTCCCGGCTTCACAGGCACCACAAAGGTGGTCCTTCTTGAACTTGACACCTTCGACGCCAAGGATGAGCTTCTTCTTGGCGAGTGTGTGCAAGTTCCTCATCCCAGCATGTCCTAGCCTTCTATGCCATAACTAGCATTCCGAAGCCTTTGCCAGAAGACATGAGGCAACCTGTGGTCCTACAAAGAAGTCTACCATATACAGATCACCTCTTCGAAAACCTTTGAAGACTTTGGTTTTGTCAGAGGCCATTAGCACAACACATCGAAATTTGCCAAATATGACAAGCATATCTAAGTCACAGAGCATTGAGACAGACATTAAGTTGTAACCAAGGGATTAGACAAGCATGACGTTTTCCATGTGCCGGTCTCTTGAGATAGCAACTCTACCTAGTCCCAGTACTTTCCTGCTGCTCAGCAAAGACGATGTGGTCTTTTGTTGGAGGTCAAAGAGTTTGCTCCATCAATAGGCTTCGATCACCAGTCATATAACTGGTGCATCCACTATCCATAATCCATTCAGTGGCATTGGATTTGTCTTCCTGCATTGCGAATTAGTCTAGTTCACCAAGGCATGCAACTATAACATGCATTGATGAAGATATTGCAGTACGCAATTGTAAGTAAATTTTGGACGATTTAAATGGCAACACCATTTGCATTAATTTTCTTGCGCCGAAATAAGATTATTTTCGGGTCTCCAGAGACAATCTTCAAGATTGGCTTCATCCCTTCTGGAGACCCGATGCTGCATGAAGATATTAGTTCTTCTGAACCACCCACATGCGTAGGGGTGGCTTAGAAGCAATAAGACGTAAGGCAGCATCAGAGAATTTAGGCAAAGATGCCCTAATAGTACGTTTCACAGGAGGGTTAGAATACTCAAATGAATATGCAGAAAAGTTCTTAGTAGGATGAACATATCGGTCCATGCCATAGTGCACATATTCATGAGCCCTTTCAGCTCTACCCTGCGAAACATAGGTGTTAGAATGATCGTATGAAGATTTTGGTTCATATGAATATTTTGGTCCATATGAAGACTTTGTTCTGGGGTTTGTCTTCTTCCTTGGTGGTGTCATGACATTGATTGGAAGCTTCTCAAGAAGACATTTTGGGAACCCAGATCCTCTTCATAGGTGAACCATTCCTGCAGTTAGTTCCAATGTACCTGGCAAACACTTCACCATTCATAGATTTGAACAACTTGTAGTTAGAGTCAAATGACTCGTCAATGATGATAGGATTAGCACAGTTAAAGCCAGACAATGTGGATGGATCCACTGAAGGGCCTTTTGCAGCAACCCATGTGGTTTTGGGATACTGCTCAGGCATCCAGTAAGAACCATCAACATTGATGTTTCTGTCAAAACCCACACCCTCTTTCCTAGGGTTTTTGTTCAAGATTGTCTTCTTCGGGACATCACAGAGAATTTGATGTCCCTTTAGAATCTTGTAGATGCCTGTTTCAAGCAATGTCTCCAACCTGTCATTGTCATCAGGAATAGCAGTTGTTTCCTCAGATGAGGGGTTAGTCACCACGGATAGAGTTGAAGATAATGCCTTATTAGAAGCATTTGAACATTCAGCAGTTGAATCATTAGCTTCACGAGCAAGACATTGTAAGCATGGAGCATTGAATTCATCCTGAGAGGTACTGAGCTGTTCTGCTAGGAGTGAGTCATTTTCCTTCTGTAGGTCATCATGAGCTTCTCTCAATTTCTCAAGATCAATCCTTCTCTGAAGATATTCGATAGAAAGCTTCTCATGTTCAGTTGAGAGGGCATCATGACGACTTTGGAGATCCTCAAACCTTGAACGAAGACTACACATGTCTTCGGCCATAGTTTCGTTCAGACTCATCTCTTCACGTAACAGGTCATCACTTTTCTCTAGAGTAGTTTGCATTTTCTCCATGGCACTTTGTTGATTGGTGGCAATTTTTACAAGTTTAGCATAGCTAGGTTTCATGTCATCATCAGATTCAGCTTCAGATTTAGAGTCATGACGTGAAGATTTTGAGGATACCTTGGAGGCTTTCGCCATGAAGAAGTAGGCTAGAGTAGCATCATAATCACCGGCTTCAGTGTTTAAGAAGGAGTCATTATCTTTGGGTGCGAAGACAGATGTGAAGACGAATGCCGAAGCCATAGCCAGGCCAGCAACTTTAGCGTCAGATTCCTCCTCGGATTCTTCCTGAGCCTCGGAACTAGATGCAGACTGTGCATCCATCTCCTTTCCGATAAAGGCACGTGCTTTACCAGATGAACTCTTCTTGTTTGATGAAGACTTTGCATACTTCTTCTTCTTCTTGTAATCTGAGTCATAGTCCTTGCTCTTCTTCTTGGATTCCTTTTCCCATCAAGGACAATCAACAATGAAGTGGCCAACTTTCTTGCACTTGTGACAGCTTTGCTTCTTGTTGTCCCGTGAAGACATTTCACCAGATCTCTTGGAATCACGCTTTGAAGACTTTGCATAGCGTTTTGATTTGGCAAACTTCTGGAATTTTCTGACAAGCAGAGCAAGTTCTTTTCCAAAGTCTTCAGCACCATCAGAACTACATTCAGAGCCGTCTTCAGATGAGGCCACAGCCTTGGCCTTCAGGGCACGAGAGCGACTGTAACTAGGACCGTAGGTATCCCTCTTCTCAGCTTGTTGGAATTCATGAGTGTTCAATCTCTCGAGGATATCAGCAGGTTCCAAACTCTTGAAGTCAAGGCGTTCTTGGTGTTGGGGAACGTTACATGGTAAACAAAAAATTTCCTACGCACATACAGGATATATCCATGGAGATGAGCATCTACGGGAGGGGAGATCGGATCCACATACCCGTGTAGATCGCTAAGCGGGAAGCGTTAAGAAACGCGGTTGATGTAGTCGAACGTCTTCGCGATCCAAATCGCAAGCCGTCCCACAATCCAATCACGATCTAGTGCCGAACGGACGGCACCTCCGCGTTCAGCACACGTACAGCTCGATGATGATCTCTGCCTCCTTGATCCAGCAAGCGAGGACGAAGAGGTAGACGAGTTCTCCGGCATCACAATGGCGTGGTGGCGGTGGTGGTGGAGCTGATCCGGCAGGGCTTCGCCGTGCACTACTGAACCAATCTAGAGGAGAAACAGATCTAGAGGGAGAGAGAGGCAGCCGTGGCTTTTCTAGGTGTTGGCTGCCCTCAAAACCTCCACTATATATAGAGGGAGAGGGGGTAGGTGGGGCGCCCTAGGGTTTCCCCTAGGGGCTTGGTCGGCCGCAAGGGGGAGGAGTCCACCTCCCACAAGGGAGGTGGAGTCCTAGTAGGACTCCCTCCCCACTTGGCCTTTCCCACCCCTTGCGCAAGGGCTGTAGGAGATATGCCCTAGAGGCAATAATAAATGTTATTGATTATCTCCCTGTTCATAATTAGGTTTATGTTCCATGCTATAACTGCTATGGTTCTCGAGTCTACAATAACCACGAGGCTCGGAGGAAGACTCATATGCACGTGTGGGATAAAAAACGGTAAAATGTATTCCTAGTCAAGCCTCTATGACTGGCTCAAGTATTGCATGATGATCCTGTTTTCCTGATCATGGGCATGGCTATGCCGGCAATTTTGAGGGCACAATTGTTGGTAGAACACTTGTGTTGAATCGACCCGATTGATGTTATGCTATGAGATACATTCGTCATAAGTTTATGGTTAATAACACAGAGAAGTTAATGTTTGCATAATTCCTTAGACCATGAGAGTGTCGAGTTTCTTCATGCTTGCTTCATGAACTTTGGGGTTTGTTAAACGTCATCCGTAAATGGGTGGCTATTACGGCGGCTTACGGGTTCATGGAAAAGTATGTCAAGGGACTTGATAGCTCAAGATTGGGATTTGCTCCTCCGACGATGGAGAGATATCTCTGGGCCCTCTCGGTGTTACGGTATCCATCATCGTCTGGCCAGACACAGGGTGATTTGATCACAGGGATGCCGGAACACGGGAACGAGAAAAGAGAACAATACCGACAACGAGGTAACTGGCATTGTGGACAAGTGTTGATCCACGAGGATGCCGATGTTTCTCACCTCGGGTAATTGTAACATATCGCGAAGCAACAGGAATAGCTCACGACAACTGGAGGTTCACTCGAATATTTATTCGTGTGGGTATAGGGATCGATATGGGTGTCCACGGCTCCGATGTTGATCATTGATCGGAAGGGGTTCCGGGTCATGTCTATGCTTCACCGAACCTATAGGGTCACACGCTTAAGGGTCATCTATCTGCTGAATACTAGACAGGGAGTCTGAGAGAAAATCACCGAAAAAGTTTCGGACGCCGGAAAAGTTTCGGACAGCGGAAAAGTTCCGCAGAGAGGTCACCGGATGAGTTCCGGTGAAACTGAAAAGTTGTTTCAGAGGATACCATAAAGTCAAATTGTTTTTGGCACATGCCTGTTAATCCTTGGAGGGTGCCAGAATCATTCTGGAAACTTTCTGGAATTTTCCGGGATGAAAACCGGAAATGTTCCAGAGCTGCCGAAACCGCTTCAGATGCTTTTCGCAGATGAAATCACTAAACCGGAATTGTTCCGGCTCGCGTTGAAAATTATTTTGGTGGGTACTAGAATTGTTCTAAGCCCACATGAATATTTTCAGTTCGATCAGACGCTGAAAAATGTCGTCGTGAATAGTGAAAGTGCTTTTTGGGATATTTTTGGAAAGCCACCTTTTGGGGCTTTGCTCCAAAAGATCTTGGGGATGACATGGATGGATAGGGGCCAATTTTGGGGCCCCACATGAGGGTGTGGCCGGCCACATGGTGGACTCCTTCATGGAGTCCCCCTTGTTCCTTGGTTTCACCTTTTAGGTCCTTGGGAAGGACTCCTTTCCATGTGGGTTTTGGGTCTTCTTGTAAAACCACCCTACCCCTTGGGTTTCCTATAAATAGGAGGTGTGTGGGCTGCCATAAGACACACTCTTGCTCTCATACACATAGCCATGCATGATCTGGCATTCTTCTCTCCCTCCCAGCGAAATAGTTTCTTAGAGCCGAAAGGCTGTCTGGGTTCCGGCAGGAACTAGTTCTGGACGGCGAAGCCCTGCCGGATAGATGACACCGTATGTGTGCAACTCTGTAGAGAGATCGTAGTTTCGGTCTTAGTTCGAGAGTGCCTCCCGAAGGGCTGTCCGTGTGACCGTCCGAGTTTTGGAGGTCCTCCCGAAGGGCTGTCCGAGTGACAGTCCGAGTTTCGGAGGTCCTCCCGAACGGCTGTCCGCGACACCGTCCGGGGGACTGTGTGACCGCCTCCCGGAGGGCTGTCCGCGGGGCAGATGAGGGTATACATCCTCGCGGTTGGGAGGTTGTAAAATCCTAGCTGCGGGGATCTGCACCGCCGTTCGTCATCGACTCTACTTCCGCTGCGCTATGAGTCGGTAACGAAAGTGATCAAACCTTGTATGCAGTCTCCATAGTGGTCCTGGGCTGGTGCGTAGGTCGGAAATTTTTTGTTTTCTACTGCGTTCCCCTTCAAGGGCCTACTAGGGGCTGGCTGACCGGCCCACCAGGGGCTGGTGCGCCACCTCCTAGGCCCATGTGCCCCCTGGGGTGGGTGGGCCCCTCCCGGTGGACCCCCGGAACCCATTCGTCACTCCTGGTACACTACTGGAAGTGCCCGAAACTCTTCCGGAATCCAAATACCACTTTCCTATATATCAATCTTTACCTCCGGATCATTACGGAGCTCCTCATGACGTCCAGGATCTGATCCGGGACTCCGAACAACCTTCGGTCACCAACTTACATAACTCAATACTACCGAAACGTCACCGAACGTTAAGTGTGCAGACCTTGCGGGTTCGAGAACTATGTAGACATGACCGAGACACCTCTACGGCCAATAACCAATAGCGGGACCTGGATACCCATATTGGTTCCTACATATTCTACGAATATCTTTATCGGTTGAACCTCTATGTCAAGGATTCAGTTAATCCCGTACGTCGTTCCCTTTGTTTATTGGTATGTTACTTGCCCGAGGTTCGATCGTCGGTATCTCCATACCTAGTTCAATCTCGTTACCGGAAAGTCTCTTTACTCATTCTGTAATACAAGATTCCATGGCTAACATTTTAGTCACTTTGCTTGCAAGGCTTATTGTGATGCTGTATTACCGAGTGGGCCCTGAGATACCTCTCCGTCACACAGAGTAACAAATCCCAGTCTTGATCCATGTCAACTCAACAGACACCTTCGGAGATACCTGTAGAGCATCTTTATAGTCACCCAGTTACGTTGTGACGTGTTATACATACAAGGTACTCCTCCGGTGTCAGTGAGTCACATGATCTCATGGTCATAGGAACACATACTTGACATGCAGAAAACAATAGCAATAAACTGACACGATCATATGCTACGTTCATAGTTTGGGCCTTGTCCATCACATCATTCTCCTAATGATGTGATCCCATCATCAAATGACAACTCTTGTCCATGGCTAGAACCACAACCATCTTTGATTAACGAGCTAGTCCATCAGAGGCTTACTAGGGACACATTGTTGTCTATGTACCCACACATGTATTTGAGTTTCCAATCAATACAATTATAGCATTGACAATAAACATTTATCATGAACAAGGAAATATAATAATAACCATTTTATTATTGCCTCTAGGGCATATTTCCAACAGTCTTCCACTTGCACTAGAGTCAATAATCTAGCTCACATCACTATGTGATTTATATTGTAATGAATCTAACACCCATGCAGTTCTGGTGTTGATCATGTTTCTATCGTGGAAGAGGCTTAGTCAATGGATCTGCAACATTCTGATCCTAGTGTACTTTGCAAATATTTATGTCTCCTTCCTCGATGTAATTGCGGATGGGGTTGAAGCGTTGCTCTATGTGTCTGGTCCTCTTGTGAAACCTTGGTTCCTTGGCTAGAGCAATGGCACCAGTGTTGTCACAGAACAGAGTCATTGGGTCCAGTGCACTGGGCACAACTCCAAGATCCGTCATGAACTGCTTCATCCAGACACCTTCCTTCGCCGCCTCCGAGGCAGCTATGTACTCCGCTTCACATGTAGAATCAGCTACCATGCTTTGCTTGGAACTGCACCAGCTTACTGCTCCTCCATTAAGAATGTATACGTATTCGGTTTGAGACTTAGAGTCATCCGGATCAGTGTCAAAGCTTGCATCGACGTAACCCTTTACGACGAGCTCTTGATCACCTCCATAAATGAGAAACATCTCCTTAGTCCTTTTCAGGTACTTTAGGATATTCTTGACTGCTGTCAAGTGATCCACTCCTGGATCACTTGAAACCTTCCGGCCATACTTATGGCAAGGCTGACATCTGGTCTTGTGCACAACATTGCATACATGATAGAGCCTATCGCAAAAGCATAGGGGATGACACTCATCTTTTCTCTATCCTCTGCAGTTGCTGGGCATTGAGTCTTACTCAACTTCACACCTTGTAACACAGGCAAGAACCCTTTCTTGGACTGATCCATTTTGAACTTCTTCAAACTTTATCAAGGTATGTGCTTTGTGAAAGTCCTATTAAGCGTCTTGAACTATCTCTATAGATCTTGATGCCTAATATGAAAGCAGCTTTTCCTAGGTCCTTCATTGAAAAACTCTTGTTCAAATATTCCTTCACGCTTTCCAAAAATTCTATATTGTTTCCAATGAGCAATATGTCATCCACATATAATATTAGAAACATTATAGAGCTCCCACTCACTTTCTTGTAAATACAAGCTTCTCCATAAACTTGTATAAACCCAAACGCTTTGATCAACTCATCAAAGCGCTTATTCCAACTCCGAGATGCCTGCACCAGTCCATAAATGGATCGCTGGAGTTTGCAAACTTTGTCAGCATTCTCTGGATCGACAAAACCTTTTGCTTGCATCATATACAACTCTTCCTTAAGGAACCCGTTAAGGAACACTGTTTTGACATCCATCTGCCAAATTTCATTATCGAAAAATGCAGGTATTGCTAACATGATTCTGACAGACTTAAGCATCGCTACGGGAGAGAAAGTCTCATCGTAGTCAACTCCTTGAACTTGTGAAAACCCCTTTGCCACAAGCCGAGCTTTATAGACGGTGACATTACCGTCTGCGTCCGTCTTCTTCTTAAAGATCCATTTGTTCTGAATGGCCTTTCGCCCTTCAGGTAATACTTCCAAAGTCCAAACTTTGTTTTCATACATGGATCCTATCTCGGATTTCATGGCCTCTAACCATTTGTTGGAATCTGGGCCCACCATCGCTTCTCCATAGCTCGTAGGTTCATCATTGTCCAACAACATGACCTCCAAGACAGGGTTACCGTACCACTCAAGAGCAGTACGTGCCCTTGTCGGCCTACGAGGTTCGATAGCAACTTGATCCGAAGCTTCATGATCACTATCATTAGCTTCCTCTCCAACTGATGTAGGCTCCACAGAAACATCTTTCTGCACTGCGCTACTCTCTGGTTGAATTGAAGGTTCAGCAACCTCATCAAGTTCTATCTTCCTCCCACTCAATTCTTTCGAGAGAAACTCTTTCTCCAGAAATGACCCGTTCTTAGCGACAAACACTTTGCCTTCGGATCTGAGATAGAAGGTGTACCCAACTGTCTCTTTTGGGTATCCTATGAAGACATATTTCTCCGCTTTGGGTTCCAACTTTTCAGGCTGAAGCTTTTTGACATAAGCATCGCATCCCCAAACTTTAAGAAACGACAACTTTGGTTTCTTGCCAAACCACAGTTCATACGGCGTCGTCTCAACGGATTTAGATGGTGCCCTATTTAAAGTGAATGCAGCTGTCTCTAACGCATAACCCCAAAACGATAGTGGCAAATCGGCAAGAGACATCACAGACCGCACCATATCCAATAAGGTTCGATTACGACGTTCGGACAAACCATTACGCTGTGGTGTTCCAGGTGGCGTCAACTGTGAAACAATTCTACATTGTCGTAAGTGATTGCCAAACTCATAACTCAGATATTCTCCTCCTCGATGTGATCGTAGGAGTTTGATCTTCTTGTTACGATGATTCTCAACTTCACTCTGAAATTGCTTGAACTTTTCAAACGTTTCAGACTTATGTTTCATTAAGTAAATATACCCATATCTACTTAAGTCATCGGTGAAGGTGAGAAAATAACGATATCCACCACGCGCCTCAATGCTCATCGGACCAGACACATCAGTATGTATGATTTCCAACAAGTCACTTGCCCGTTCCATTGTTCCAGAGAACGGGGTCTTTGTCATCTTGCCCATGAGGCATGGTTCACATGTGTCAAGTGATTCAAAATCAAGTGACTCCAAAAGTCCATCAGCATGGAGTTTCTTCATGCGCTTTACACCAATATGACCTAAGCGGTAGTGCCACAAGAAAGTGGTGCTATCATTGTCAACTCTACATCTTTTGGCATCAATGTTATGAACATGTGTATCATTACTATCGAGATTCAACAAGAATAAACCCCTCACATTGGGTGCATGACCATAAAAGATATTACTCATATGAATAGAACAACCATTATTCTCTGATTTAAATGAGTAACCGTCTCGCAATAAACAAGATCCAAATATAATGTTCATGCTTAACGCAGGCACTAAATAACAATTATTCAGGTTCATCACTAATCCCGATGGTAGTCGAAGAGCGAGCGTGCCGATGGCGATCACATCAACCTTGGAACCATTCCCCACGCGCATCGTCACTTGTCCTTTGCCAGCCTCCGTCTATTCCGCAGTTCCTGTTTTGAGTTGCAAATGTGAGCAACCGAACCGGTATCAAATACCCAGGCACTACAACGAGAGTTGGTAAGGTACACATCAATAACATGTATATCATATATACCTTGTTTGGTGTTGTCCGCCTTCTTGTCGGCCAGATACTTGGGGCAGTTCCGCTTCCAGTGGCCAGTACCCTTGCAATGAAAGCACTCAGTTTCTGGCTTGGGTCCATCCTTGGGTTTCTTCACGGGAGGGGCAACTGCTTTGCCACTCTTCTTGGAGTTACCCTTCTTGCCCTTTCCATTTTTCTTGAAACTAGTGGTTTTATTGACCATCAACACTTGATGCTCCTTCTGGATTCCAGACTCAGTGACTTTCAGCATCGCAAACAGCTCGACGACTGACTTGTTCATCCCTTGCATGTTATAGTTCAACACAAAGCTCTTGTAGCTAGGTGGCAGTGATTGACGAACTCTGTCAGTGATCGCCTCTGGTGGGAGGGCAATTCCCAACTCAGCCAGACGGTCGGAATACCCAGACATTCTAAGTATGTGCTCACTAACAGACCCTTTCTCCTCCATTTTGCAAGCATAGAATTTATCGGACGTCTCATACCTCTCGATCTGAGCATTCTTCTCAAAGATAAACTTCAACTCCTGGAACATCTCATATGCTCCATGATGTTCAAAACGCCTTTGAAGTCCCGGCTCTAAGCCATACAGCATAGCACATTGAACTATTGAGTAATCATCTAAACGTGACTGCCAGGCGTACGCAACGTCTGGAGACGACACTGGAGCGGGTGGCTCACCGAGCGGTGCATCAAGGACATAAGACTTTTGGGAAGCCGTGAGGATAATCCTCAGATTACGGGCCCAGTCTACAAAATTACTTCCATCATCTTTCAGCTTAGCTTTCTCTAGGAATGCATTGAAATTCAGGGGAACTACTGCGCGAGCCATTGATCTACAACATAAAATTTGCAAAGATAACTTAGACTATTGTTCAAGATAATGAGTTTAGTTAATCATATTACTTAAAAACTCCCACTCAAATTGACATCCCTCTGGTCATTCGAGTGCTACATGATCCAAATTCACCAACCCAAGCCCGATCATCACGTGAGATGAGGTGGTTTTAATGGTGAACATCTCCATGTTGATCATATCTACTATATGACTCATGTTCGACCTTTTGGTCTCTTGTGTTCCGAGGCCATGTCTGTACATGCTAGGCTCGTCAAGTTTAACCTGAGTGTTCCGCATGTCCAACACTGGCTTGCACCGTTGTATGCGAACGTAGAGTCTATCACACCCGATCATCACGTGGTGTCTCGAAATGGCGAACTTTCGCAATGGTGCACACTCGAGGAGAACACAATTTTATCTTGAAATTTTAGTGAGGGATCACCTTATAATGCTACCGTCGTCCTAAGCAAAACAAGGTGCATAAAAGGATTAACATCACATGCAAATCATAAGTGACATGATATGGCCATGATCTTGTGCTTTTGATCTCCATCCCCAAAGCACCGGCATGATCTCCATCGTCACCGGCATGACACCATGATCTCCATCATCTTGATCTCCATCAACGTGTTGCCATGAGGTTGTCGCGCCAACTATTGCTTGTACAACTATTGCTAACTCATAGCGGTAAAGTAAAGCAGAAAAAAGGCGAGAATAAATTAAAGACAACCCTATGGCTCCTCCCGGTTGCCGTACTCATGGACATGCAAGTTGTGATAATCTATACAAAACATGATCATCTCATACATCACATATATCTCATCATGTTTCTGGCCATATCATATCACATCATACCCTACAAAAACAAGTTAGACGTCCTCTAATTTGTTGTTGCATGTTTTACGTGGCTGCTATGGGTATCTAGCAAGAACGATTCTTACCTACGTAAAACCACAACGGTGATATACAAGTTGCTATTTCACCTTCTACAAGGACCGCCTCTGTCGAATCCGATTCAACTAAAGTGGGAGAGACACACACCCGCCAGCCATCTTATGCAACAAAGTTACATGTTAGTCAATGGAACCGGTCTCTCGTACGTGGACGAGTAAGGTTGGTCCGAGCCGCTTCATCCCACAATACCGCCGAATCAAGATAAGACTAAGGAGGGAAGCAATCTGAATATCAACACCCACAAACTCCTTTGTGCTCTACTCGTGATCTCATCTACGCATAGACCTAGCTCATGATGCCACTGTTGGGGAACGTTGCATGGGAAACAAAAATTTCCCTACGCACATACAAGATCTATCCATGGAGATGAGCATCGACGAGAGGGGAGATTGGATCCACATACCCTTGTAGATCCCTAAGCGGGAAGCATTAAGAAACGCGGTTGATGTAGTCGAACGTCTTCGTGATCCAAATCGCAAGTCGTCCTGCGATCCAATCACGATCTAGTGCCGAACGGACGACACCTCCGCGTTCAGCACACGTACAGCTCGATGACGATCTCTGCCTCCTTGATCCAGCAAGCGAGGGCGGAGAGGTAGGTGAGTTCTCCGGCAGCACAACGGTGTGATGGCGGTGGTGGTGGAGCTGATCCGGCAGGGCTTCGTCGTGCACTACCGAACCAATTTAGAGGAGAAACAAATCTAGAGGGAGAGAGGGGCAGCCATGGCTTTTCCAGGTGTTGGCTTCCCTCAAAACCTCCACTATATATAGGAGGGAGAGGGGGTAGGTGGGGCGCCCTAGGGTTTACCCTAGGGGCTTGGTCGGCCGCAAGGGGGAGGAGTCCACCTCCCACAAGGGAGGTGGAGTCCTAGTAGGACTCCCTCCCCACTTGGCCTTTCCCACCCCTTCCGCAAGGGCCTCCTAGGGGCTGGCTGCCCAGCCCAACAGGGGATGGTGCGCCACTTCCTAGGCCCATGTGGCCCCCTGGGGTGGGTGGGCCCCTCCCAGTGGACCCCAGAACCCATTCGTCACTCCCGGTACACTATTGGAAGTGCCCGAAACTTTTCCGGAATCCAAATACCACTTTCCTATATATCAATCATTACCTTCGTACCATTCCGAAGGTCCTCGTGATGTCTGGGATCTCATCCGGGACTCCGAACAACCTTCGGTCACCAACTTACATAACTCAATACTACTGAAACATCACAGAACGTTAAGTGTGCAGACCCTGCGGGTTCGAGAACTATGTAGACATGATCGAGACACCTCTACGGCCAATAACCAATAGCAGGACCTGGATGCCCATATTGGTTCCTACATATTCTACGAAGATCTTTATCGATTGAACCTCTATGTCAAGGATTCAGTTAATCCCGTACGCCATTCCCTTTGTTTATCGGTATGTTACTTGCCCAAGGTTCGATCGTCGGTATCTCCATACCTAGTTCAATCTCGTTACCAGCAAGTCTCTTTACTCGTTCCGTAATACAAGATCCCGTGGCTAACACTTTAGTCACTTTGCTTGCAAGGCTTATTGTGATGATGTATTACCGAGTGGGCCCTAAGATACCTCTCCGTCACACGGAGTAACAAATCCCAGTATTGATCCATGTCAACTCAACAGACACCTTCGGAGATACCTGTAGAGCATCTTTATAGTCATCCAGTTACGTTGTGACGTTTGATACACACTAGGTACCCCTCCAGTGTCAGTGAGTCACATGATCTCATGGTCATAGGAACACATACTTGACATGCAGAAAACAATAGCAATAAACTGACACGATCATATGCTACGTTCATAGTTTGGGCCTTGTCCATCACATCATTCTCCTAATGATGTGATCCCATCATCAAATGAAAACTCTTGTCCATGGCTAGGAAACCACAGCCATCTTTGATTAACGAGCTAGTCCATCAGAGGCTTACTAGGGACACATTGTTGTCTATGTACCCACACATGTATTTGAGTTTCCAATCAATACAATTATAGCATGGACAATAAACATTTATCATGAACAAGGAAATATAATAATAACCATTTTGTTATTGCCTCTAGGGCATATTTCCAACACTTGGATCATACACTACAGGAATCAGCTACTTTGCCGTCAGCCATAGTGGACGAAAAAGGGCCAGGCCATGGACGGCAAACACCTTTGCCGTCCGCTAGTTGTCGGCCTCACTTTCGGCACTGAAAGTTACGGTAAAGAGCTACTTCGACGTCTGTAAAACGACAGCGGACGACAAAGATTTTGCCGTCAGCCAAACTACAGTTTGTCATCTGCCATCATCTTTGCCATCAACCGATTCCATCTTTGTCATCATCCTCGAGCCCACAGACGGCAAAGAGATATTGTTTTAATAAAACCTAAACCAACAATGCACAGGTGGACATGCTAAGGAAACGCACGCGGTGAAGGAAACACATGAACGCATGCGATCAAGGAAACGTGTACGACCCAGAACTGCTTAAGTGCTTATTGATATACGGTGGTTACACTTTACATAAAGAACCTCCACATAAAATGAAACAACAAATTGTTCATGGTTTCTTGCAGGAAGAACATTACAAAAATTTGTAAAAAAGCAATCGAGTCCTCGTGTTCTCCTGGGAGAGGCAGGACCGGCGACATGGATGGGGCACGGCAGGGCTCGCGGGGCAAGGCTGTGCCGGCGGGGCGCGTAGAGGGGCAAGGCAGGGAGGTCCGGCGGGTCGGTGGGCGGTGGGTGCGGATGGACGCTCCGACGGGAGGCCATGACAGGCCGGCGCAGCGAAGGCGACAGGCCGACCGTGCCTGGGCGACTGGGCACCGGGCCGGCACAGTGGAGGCGACGGGCTGGCCACGCCGTGGGCGACAAGGGTAGTGATAGGCCGGCACAGCGGAGGAGACGGGCCAGCCGCGCCGGGGGCGACGGGGGCCGTGATAGGACGACGCAGCGGAGGAGACGGGCCAGCCACGCCGGGGGTGATGGGGGAAGGGGTTGGCCGTGCGGAGGCGACTGGAGGCGGGGCCGCCGCCTCCCTGCTCGCCTGGGCGACGGGGCACCAGGCCGGCCACGCTGGGGCGACGGAGGAAGGGGCCGGCTGCGCCGGAGCCAACTGGAGTCGGGGTCGTGGGTGTGCTGTGTGTTGTGTGGTGTGCATGGGTGGGTGGGATGGGGCCATGAGGGCGTGGGTTAGTGGGTGGGGCTGCAGGCGTGGTAGTGCGTGTGTCAGGATGTGTGGGTGGGGCTACGTGGGTTTGGAGGGGCCGCCACGTCATCGATCCGTGGGATCGATCCGCGTGGTGTGCTTCTTCTTTGCCATCTGTGGTTTTTTCAGCAGACGGCAAATTAGCTGTTTCCCGTCGTGAGGTCACAGCTTTGCCTTCTGCCTTTGGTGTCTACTGACGGCAAAGAGAGAGAGAGAGAGAGAGAGGGGCGGGGGCGGGGCTGTTAGATTGGTCCCTTCTTTGCCGTCTACTTTTATGATCTTTGTCATCTGCGAGCGGACGGCAAAGAAGCCACTAACGGCAAATAATATCTTTGCCATGAGTCCTTTCTTTGTCGTGTACTTTTGGGAAGCTGACGGCAAAGACCATCTTTGCCGTCCGCTAGCAGACGGCAAAGAAAGAACTGATGGCAAATTCTCTGATTCCTGTAGTGATAAGTGCAAGAGTGTCAAAGGAACTGTCAAGTGATTTGGGTAGCATATTCATGACTTCATGTTTGGTGATATCAGTGGTGCCAAGTGCATTTAGCTCATTTGAAATGTCAGTGAGTCTCTTGAAGGGTTGAACAGATTGCGAAGCACATCAACACGAGAGTCTCTCTGAAATGAGACACCTTCATTCACTTTGCACAGCCATTCCCAGATTTGCTTTGCAGTGTTCAGTTCACTCACACGGCCATAGTGTCCTTTGGTAAGGTGACCACAGATAATGTTCTTGGCAGTGGAGTCCAGTTGTGCGAACCTCTTCACATCAGCAGCAGTAACACCTTCACCAACTTTGGGAATGCCCGCCATGACGACATACCATAGATCGTTGTCAATGGCTTTGAGGTGCATGCGCATCTTGTTCTTCCAGTAGGGGTAGTCAGTGCCATCAATGACAAGGCACGCAACGGAGACCTTGATAATCCCTGCATTCGACATAGCTAAAACTCCAGGTGGTTAAACCGAAACACAGAACAAGGGAGTACCTTGCTCTGATACCAATTGAAAGTGCTAGTTATCGACTAGAGGGGGTGAATAGGCAATTTTTATGAAAGGCTTCAAAACAATGAATGTATTCGAAATATGCGGAAGTGGAACAGGATCAGGTAGGGATAGATATCAAGGATCTAGGCAAGGCATGCAATACAATGAAGACATATAAGCAAGTTGAGCATTATCATCGTACACAATAATATGAGTCGAAGACAAACTTAGACAGTATGAAGATAAACAGTAGATATGAATGTCTTCGGGGTATGTCTTCAAACAGAAGTATTCAAGCAATGGCTTAACGGTTCAGAACAGAATGTAAAAAAGTGAAGGGTAGAACCAGTGGCTCGATGAAGAAACATGATTTGCTGGACCAGTTCCAGTTGCTGTTACAAATGTACGTCCGGTTAGGGAGGCTGAGATTTAACTCAGAAGACCTCGTCTTCACCTTGTTCACCTTGAGCCGAAGTCACTTAGATAGCGCCCAATCACTCAGGTAAGTCTTCAGGGGAGACTTCCGAAACCCGTACAAACTTGGTCACCCGACAATCCACAATGACTCTTGGATGCTCTAGACCCAGACCCCTAACCATCTGGAAGATCAAACTCTTCAAGTGTAATAAGTCTTCAGTTCACTCAGAACAGAACGACTTCGGTGATGCTCAAACACTCTAGCTCTAGGTGTTTAGGTTTATCCTCGCAGGATATTTCTCTCTCTCAATGTCTTCGAGGTGGGTTGCTCGAGAACGACAAAAGTTGTATCTCTCTCTGAGCAGCCACCTGCTTATGGTGGAGGGGGGAGCTATTTATAGCCAACAGGCAACCCGACCTGATATGACCAAACTGACCCTGGGTCAATGGCGAACCGACACGTGTCACAACGGTCGGATTTCAAACACACGTGACAACTTTACTTGGGCTACAAGTAAAGCTGACCCAACCAACTCTGGAAGAGATTTCCTCTCATTATCTTCACTCGAAGACATAGGTATGGGTTGAGCATCACGTTAGCATCTGACTTTGACCACATCGATCCCACTTAACAGTATGGTGGTTCATATGACTCAGGAAAAAATAAACAAAACTACCAAAAGACTTCATCTTCGCGTTTCATTATCTTCAAGCGATTAGCTTCGCGTACCAACAATGGCTTCGGCCATCATCAATCTCTTCGGACATTTTTAGGGGTCGTCTTCGAGGTTAAACCGAATATCCAGGGACTTCTATCTGTGTTAACCTGTGAACTCTCACAAACACATTAGTCCCTCAACCACGTTTGTCTTCAATACTCCAAAACCAAACAAGGGTGGCACTAGATGCACTTACAACAGTTATGTCCGTGCACAGCCCGTATGCTTATGGAAAGCATCGACATTCTCCTCCTCATCCGACAGGCCAGCATGGAGGGCATTGGCGCGATGACCGCGACGTCAGTCGGGCGCCCACTCCGAGGGGCGGTTCGTATGGCAAGAGGCCCTATGACGGTGGGAGACCTCACCGAGAGGACCGCAATCGAAGTCCCGCTCGGCCCAGGGGCTACGAAGAAGGTGGCCGGCGACCCCTTCTGCTCAATGCCAGATCTATTATCACGCAGAACGTGGTGGACAAAAACCGGTTAGTTAGAGACTGAGTGAGTGGATGGGGTACTTCAGGGCTCGAGTGTTTCAGTAGGTACATCCGAGAGGCCGAGATGCCCTCCAACTACAGGTTGGAAATGGGAATCGAAAAGTTTAACGGCGAGTCCAAGCCGGAAACATGGCTCGAAGATTACCGAGTGGTCGTCCAGATTGGTGGCGGCGACGACTTAGTTGCGATGAAGCATCTTCCTCTCATGCTGGAGGGATCTGCACGAGCCTGGTTGAACCAGTTGCATTCTAGCAGCATCTACTGCTGGGAGGACCTGGCGCAGGTGTTCATCAAGACGTTTGAAGGCACCTACAAGCGTCCGGGTGGGCTGACAGAATTGCAGCATTGTGTCCAAAAGAGCAATGAAACTCTCCGAGAGTACATTCAGCGCTGGACTACGCTGCACAATACAGTTGAGAATGTTACCGAGCATCAGCAGTCTGCGCCTTCAAGGCAGGCACTCGGTACCGGGAGCTTATCCTGAAGTTTAGTCGATCGGGAGATCTGTCTCTCAGTCGGGCCATGGAAATTGCTAATAAGTACGCCAATGGCGTGGAAGAAGACTGCCTCCGAAGCGGCAAAGGGCGAGCCGGCGACACCCCTCAATCGGGGGAATGCAGGAAAAAAGCAAAAACGGAAAGCCGATCCTCCGGGAAAGGCAGAAGTTGCTGCGGTTCCTGGCCAAGGGAAGCCTAAGCCGAAGAATAATAAGAAGAAGGATTGGGCTAATAAGAAGAAGCCCGGGTACAAAACCGAGGTATTGGATCAACCATGTGTTGTCCATACCAAGAAAGATGAAGAGGGCAATATGATCTACCCAAAGCACACCACTCGAGAGTGCCGAATGCTCAAGCAAGAGATGGGTAGAGAGACCTCTGCTGAGAAGGACAATGACAAGGAAAGTGAGGATGCTCTCGAGTATCCGAACGTCGACAAGGTCCTAAACATGATCTTTGCTGACGTCAAAAGCAAGAGCCGGTTGAAGGTCGTCAATCGGGAGGTGAACATGGTAGCTCCGGCTGCTGTCAAGTACCTCAATTGGGCGAAGACTCCCGTTACCTTCGACCAGTCGGATCACCCAGCCCACATAGCCACCCCTGGGAGGCAGGCGCTAGTTGTTGACCTAGCAGTCAATGGAGTCCGACTGCACAAAGTCTTGATGGATGGAGGAAGTGGGCTCAACATAATATACGCGGACACGCTCAGAGCAAGGGACATTCCGATGTCCCGACTGAGCAAGAGTAACATGCATTTCCGCGGGGTCATCCCTGGGAAGAAAGCCGAGTCACTCTGCCAAATCGCTCTGGACATCGTGTTCGGAGGGGAGAAAAATTTCCGAAAGGAACGCTTGACGTTCGAAGTGGTGGACTTTCGGAGCGCTTATCACGCCATCCTGGGTAGGCCCGCCTACTCGCGTTTCATGGCCCGTCTATGTTACGTGTATCTTAAACTTGAGATGCCAGGGCCGAAAGGAGTGATCACAGTGACCGGCAATCAGATAGTCGCCGAGGAGTGCCTCCAGCAGGGCTCCAAGATTGCCAAAGAACAAGTACTCGCAGCCGAACTCGATGGGTACAAGAAAGCGATGGACACTGCGGATTTGCTCAAGTCCAAACGGCCGGCAACGGAATCAACTTTCTAGTCGGCCGGTGAGACCAAGCAAGTTCACATTCACCCAAACAATCCGAGTGCCACTCCTACCAACATCTCGACGACACTCGGTGAAAAATAGGAAGCCGAGCTCATCCGGTTCCTCCGTGAGAACTGGGATATCTTCACGTGGAAGCCGTCTGACATGCCGGGGGTTCCCAGGGAGCTGGCTGAGTACCAACTCCGAGTCGATTTGAATATCAAACCGGTTAAGGAGCACTTGCATCGATCCTCCGTCGAGAAGCGCAAGGCAATTGGTGAAGACATCACTCAACTCCTAGCTGCCGAGTTCATTCGCGAAGTCTACCATTCCGAGTGGTTGGCCAACCCAGTGTTGGTACCCAAGAAGGACAAGTCCCTCCGGATGTGCATCGACTTCAAGCATCTCAATCGGGCCTGCTCGAAAGATCATTGTCCCCTTCCCCGCATAGATCAGATAGTACATTCCACTGCTGGATGTGAACACCTGTCGTTCCTGGATGCGTACTCCGGGTACCACCAGATCCGAATGTATGGGCCAGATGAAATAAAAACAGCTTTCATCACCCCATTCGGGTATTTCTGCTATACCACTATGCCATTCGCTCTCAAGAATGCTGGGGCAATCTTTATGCGCATGATACAAAAATGCTTGCAAAAGCAAATCAGTCGGAACGTTGAGGCTTATATGGATGACATCGTGGTCAAGTCCAGGAAAGGTTCCGACCTCCTGACAGACCTCGCCGAAACCTTCGCGAACCTGCGGCTCTTTCAAATAAAACTTAATCCTGCAAAATGCACATTCGGAGTGCCATCGGGTAAGCTACTCGGTTTTCTCATTTCTGAACGGGGGATCGATGCTAATCCCGACAAAATCGGCACCATCGTCCGAATGAAGAAACCAGTCCATCTGCATGACATGCAAAATCTCACGGGGTGCCTTGCATCCCTGAGCAGATTCATCTCTCGTCTTGGTGATAAGGCATTGCCTCTTTACCGATTGATGAAGAAGTCTGATAGCTTTGAATGGACCCCTGAAGCGCAAGCCGCATTCGATCAGCTCAAGGCCTTGCTTTCCACCCAGTCGGTGTTAGCTGCTCCGAGCAGTCGAGAGCCTTTGCTCTTGTACATCGTGGCTACCAGCCAAGTGGTCAGCACTGTCCTCACTATGGAGCGCGAGGAATTGGGAAAAGCACTCAAAGTGCAAAGACCCGTCTATTACATCTCAGAAGTCTTGACTCCTTCCAAGGAAAGGTATCCACACTACCAAAAGTTGGTTTATGGCATTTACCTCACTGTTAAGAAGGTGGATCATTACTTCCAAGAGCACTCGGTCACAGTTATCAGCGATGCCCCCCTGTCCGAAATCCTGCATAACAGAGACGCCACGGGCCGAGTGGCAAAATGGGCATTTGAGCTCCTCCCGTTGGAGATCAAGTTTGAAGACAAGAAAGCGATCAAGTCTCAAGCACTTGTGGACTTTTTGGCTGAGTGGATAGAACAGGAACAGCCAGCCCCAAGTATCCCCGAACACTGGACCATGTTTTTTGATGGATCCAAGATGCTCCAAGGAACCGGAGCTAGAGTGGTTCTCGTTTCCCCCAGGGAGACCGATTGAGCTACGTCCTTCAAATCCACTTCGATTCATCTAACAACGAGGCCGAGTACGAAGCCCTCCTGTACAAGCTCCAAATGGCTATCTCGCTCAGTATCCGACGCTTGATGATATTTGGTGACTCGGACCTTGTGGTCAATCAAGTGATGAAGGAATGGGATATCCGGAGTCCAGCTATGACAGGGTACTGCAATGCAGTCTAGAAATTGGAGAAGGACTTTGAAGGTTTGGAGTTGCATCACATACCCCGAGCGAAGAACGAGGCTGCTGACGACCTGGCCAAGATCGGCTCCACTCGGCGGGTCGTGACGAAAGGCATATTTCTTGAGCACTTGCATTCTCCTTAAGTCAAAGAGGATCCTTTTACTAAGGAGCCCCCGCAAGCAGTCGGACCTTCGAACCCGACTGTAGTTGACATTCCAGCCGTGGTGGATCTCGTCCGCGAGATGTTGCTGATCACACCCGAGTGGACCCAACCTTACTTAGCATACTTGCTCCGGCAAGAGCTCCCTGAAGATGAAGAGGAGGCCCGATGGATCGTCCGGCGATCCAAATCCTTTGCAGTGATGGGAGAACAACTATACAAGAAAAGAACTACAGGTGTAACGCAGAAATGCATTTCCCCACAGGAAGGGTTGTAGATCCTGCACGAGATTCACTCGGGAACCTGCGGCCATCATGCGTCCTCTCGGACGTTGGTTGCGAAGGTGTTCCGTGCGGGTTTTTATTGGCCCCGAGCCAACGAAGCAGCAAAGGACTTGGTCGACCTCTGTGTTGGGTGTCAGTTTTATAAGAATTAGATGCACAAGCCTGCATCCGCACTGAAGACCATCCCGCTCACCTGGCCGTTTGCCGTGTGGGGCCTCGATATGGTCGGCCCCCTGCGTATCGGGTCGACTGGGTTTACCCATCTGCTGGTAGCAGTGGATAAGTTCACCAAGTGGGTCGAAGCGAAGCCCATCAAAAGCTTGGATGCATCTACCGCTGCCAGTTTCATTCGGCAGATTATCTTCAGATTCAGAGTCTCCCATGATATCATCACTGATAACGAGAAGAATTTTGATTCGGAGGAGTTCCGTGAATTCTGCTACTCCCAAGGCACTCGGGTGAACTATGCTTCCGTGGCTCACCCACAGTCGAATGGACAGGCAGAACGAGCGAATGGGATGATTCTTCAAGGATTGAAGCCCCGAGTGATGAGAGATCTGGAGTACGCCATTGAAGCCTGGGTCGAAGAACTGCCATCTGTCTTATGGGGCATTCGGACGACCCTGAACCGTTCAACCAAGCGCACTCCTTTCTTCATGGTATACGTATCTGAAGCCGTCCTGCCGAGTGACGTACGCCACAATGCTCCCCAAGTGGAACTTTATAATGAAGATGAAGCAGAAGTAGCACGTCAAGACGGTCTGGACCTCTTGGAAGAGGAGAGAGAGCTAGCCCTGGTCATATCGACGCTTTATCAGCAAGACCTGAGGCGCTACTACGACAGACAAGTTAGAGGGTGCGGTTTCCAGGAAGGCGACCTTGTTCTCCGACTGGATCAACAGAAGCCACACAAGTTGGCGCCTCTGTGGTAAGGGCCTTTCGCGATCTCCAAAGTCCTGGACAATGGAGCTTATCGGTTGTATAATTTCACCACCGATGCGGAAGAACCCCGAGCGTGGAACGCGGATCTGCTCCGCAAATTCTACACTTAATCTAGAAAACACTCTGTCATTCCTGTAATGAGCCACCGAGTGGATTTGATGAATAAAAGAATTTACTTTTCCTACTCCTGGTCAAAACTTTTTCACTTTTGTTCGCTTTCCTCACCCCAAGTGGGTGTGTGGTTGGGCTTAGTTGCGGACCTGATTTCGCCTAAGTTAAAAACTACTCCGAGTGTGGACATCCTCCACACTCGGGGGCTTAGCCGCTAACCTGATTTCGCCTAAGTTAAAAACTACTCCGAGTGAGGACATCCTCCAGACTCGGGGGCTTAGCCGCAAACCTGATTTCGCCTAAGTTAAAAACTACTCTGAGTGAGGACATCCTCCAAACTCAGGGGCTTAGCCGCGAACCTGATTTCACCTAAGTTAAAAACTAGTCCGACTGAGGACATCCTCCACACTCGGGGGCTTAGGCACGAACCAGATTTCGCCTAAGTTAAAACATACTCCGAGTGAGGACATCCTCCACACTCAGGGGCTTAGCCACGAACCTGATTTCATCTAAGTTAAAAACTACTACGAGAGAGGACATCCTCCACACTCGGGGGCTTAGCCGCGACCCTGATTTCGCCTAAGTAAAAACTACTCCGAGTGAGGACATCCTCCACACTCGGAGGCTTAGCTGCGATCTAGTAATCGCCTAAGTAAAAACCTACTCCGAGTGAGGACATCCTCCACACACGGAGGCTTAGCTCCGATCCAGTAATCGCCTAAGTAAAAACTACTCCGAGTGAGGACATCCTCCACACTCGGAGGCTTAGCTGTGATCCAGTAATCGCCTAAGTAAAAACCTACTCCGAGTGAGGACATCCTCCACACTCGGAGGCTTAGTTGCGATCCAGTAATCGCCTAAGTAAAAACTACTCCGAGTGACGACATCCTCCACACTCGGAGGCTTAGCTGTGATCCAGTAATCGCCTAAGTAAAAACCTACTCCGAGTGAGGACATCGCCCACACTTGGGGACTTAGCTATGATCCAGGGATCGTCTAAGTAAAAGATCACTCAGGGTGAGAATCGAGTCAAGCGCTCAAACAGTCAAATAAAGGCATTCAAATAGTGTGCAATTCAAAGCAAAAGTGCAGATAGTTGTGGCTGCTAAGTCACAGCAAATGTACGGTTACATAAACCACTCGTCATACCGAGGTGAATATCGCTTAAAGTTTTTTATCTGAGTATCACTTGGTTGGGGTCGGATCCGCTGCATCTATGAAGGTCTCGAGGTCAATGCAGTCCGTGATCCGAGTGGCAGCTGCGAGGAATGTCTCCATGAAGTCCTCAATCTTGGCACTTTTCCTGTTGACAACCTTTAGCGACTTCAATTTCTCCTCATCCACGCCCTTGCAATGCACGCGGATGAGGGAGATAGCAATGTCAGCACCAGCGCGAGCTGATGACTTCTTCCACGATTGCACTCGGCATGGAACATCTTGCAGTTGGTTGATGAGGGCGTCTAAGTTATTCGGGAACTCCTCTCCAGGGGCAACTTCCTTGTCGATGTCCTTGACAATGTTGCGCAAGCGGTTGAGGAAGATAGTCACCTCCCCGATGCGCTCATCCAGTCGGAGCAGTGCAAGAGTCGAGCTGTCGCGAAGGATACCCGCGGTCGGATCCAGCTCTTTCTCAGTCTTGGAAGTCTCTTCCTCAACATCCACGCAGAGCTCTTATGAATACATGAGGAAAAGGGAGTTACTGGAGGACGAGTGAAAAATTGAAGCAACTTGAAACACAGTCGGGTCAATGGCATACCTTTGAGCCTTTCATTCATCTCATTGCCATAGTCTTCGATGAACTTCTCAAACTCGAGCCTCTTGGAAGCAACTTGCTTCAACTTCGTCTCGGCCCCAACAGCTTCCTCTGTGGACCTCTTGGCAACGGCCTCCAACGCCTTCTTCTCCTCCTCCCACTTCTCGAGAGACTTCATCTTGTCCTCGGCCTCCTTCATTTTCCGACTGGCCTCCTTCTGGGCAGAAGCCAGTTCATGATCCTTTTTCTCCAGGGCCTCCTTCATGGTGTCTATCGAAATGGAAGCCCGGAGCCTCTTAGTAAGTTGAAGATTTTCACTACGTACATCTGATAAAGTACTTTCAGTCAGACAGGGAAAAGGATCAAGTTCTAAAGCAGTTGGGCAAGAAACGCTTACCTCAGAGTGATCGCTTCTCTTATTCCACACGCGCGCTCTTGATCTTCTCAGCCTCAAGGCTGAGGCGCAGGTCCTGTACCTCCTTCTCTAGGGCGTTGTAACGGGTCCCGAGCTAGCAGACGCTCTGCCGATAAGAAACAAGGGAACATTAGTGATAACAATCGTACACAAGATTAAGGTTCATTCGGTGAATTTCATGACTTTAAGACTCCCGCCGACCGCCTCGGTCGATGGCAGCCTCGGGGACTACACCCAGTGGGTGCGCTCAGCGCGCCCCCACTGGAGAACGACAGATTCTACACCTCGACGGTCTATGTCGAGAGGCTCTGGTCCATGGACCATCACTGCATCCTCTTCAACAAGTATCTCATCACTCGGGATGAACTATCATCAGTGCCATTCGGACTTTAAGAGTCCTGCCGACTGCCTCAGTCGACGGCAGCCTCGGGGACTACACCCAGTGGGTGCGCTCAGCGCGCCCCCACTGGAGAACGACGGGTTCTACACCCCGACGGTCTATGTCGAGAGGGTGTGGTCCATGGACCATCACCACATCCTCTTCGACAAGTATATCTACAATCATTTCTACAAACGTCACACGGATTCACAGACTCCGGCCGACCGCCTCGGTCGACGGTAGCCTCGGGGACTACACCCAGTGGGTGCGCTCAGTGCGCCTCCACTGGAATCAGAGAACACCCAGTGGGTGTGCCCATAACGCAAACCCACTCGGGATTTCAAGAAACTACGTACAAGAAAAAAATTCCGACTGAAGACGGTACTTACAAGAGTACTTACTCGGACGTTCTTCTCCAGAGCCTCGTTGGCATCGTAGGCTTCTTTCAGCTTGTCGTTCATCAACCTCAGCTGGATTAGCGCTTCCTTGCTCGCCCCCACCTGGTCCTCCGGGACGTGGTGTAGTCTGAAGATGCTGGTCGCAGGAGGAGCTGGCAGAGGAGATCCGAGTCCGGTTTCTGCCCCCGAAGAAGCCCCCTGGGCTAGTGCTGGCGCCTTAGCAGGCGAAGCATCCGCATCATGATGTCTGCATCAGCGGAGGTATTCGGTGGGTCGACCTTGTCATCCGCATCAAGTTCTATCACTTCACGCGGTTCTGCAAACATTCAAAGATCATTCGAGGGTAAGCGCAAAGGAGAAACACGGAATTCAGGGATCATTCTGAGAGAAGTCGGGGATTACCTTTTGAAGACGCAGTGTCAGCTTTGTTCTTCTCTAGCGAAGCGGTTGACGTGTCAGCCCTGCAGTGAAATCACTCGAAATGTCACTCGGTCAAATATTTGAGGTGGCAATCGATACCAGGACACTTACGCTGAGTCCACCGGCACGTTCATCTTAGTCTTGGGCAAGACAACCTTCCGAGGTTTGTTGGTGGTGACCTTCAGCTACTTGTCGCTCTTCTCGGGTGATGGTGCGGGCTCGCTTCGCCCACGCTTTGAGGTCCGAGTGGGGAGGACGGTCGAGGAAGATTTGGCGGCTCCCCACCCTTTGGTGTTGCATCCACGGGTCCCAGGGTCCTGGGCGCCTTGGTGCGGGGCTCGGGCAGAATCTCCTCTGACAGAGAAGACTCCGCCTCGTCACCTGGGTCCGACTCCTCCTCCTCCTCTTAGCCTTCCTCGCTGTCCTCCACGTACTCTTCTTCGCCGTCCGAGCCCTCATGGCTCTCGTTGTCACTCGCCATGTCAGCGGGGGCATGGTTGACAATAGGTATCAAGCTCACCATGCTCGTGAAGGTCTGTCGAGGGAAAGTTACGTCAGTCAAGATTTTTGCCAATAACCATTCGAAAAATAACAACGACACTCGGAATTACCTCTTTCGCTGGATTCTCAGCCGAGAGTGGAGGCACCCTCCTCGTACCCCTGGGATTGTCACAAGCAGGGGTGATAGCCTTGAGCTTGTTCTCCACAGCCTCGGTGCTGAGCTCCTCCGGGTGCGTACGTGTGGAGTCACTCGGGCCCGAGTACAGCCACATGGGGTGGGCTCTGGCCTACAGCGGCTGAATTCTTCTCTGGAATAAGACCTCCAGCAGGTCCAGACCGTTGATGCCTTGATTCACTAGGGCAACCAAACACGATCACAAGAATATCTACATCGACTTTCTCATCCTTGGACACAACCATTTTGGGAAGCCGCCGAATGCGCTCGGTCGAGTACGGTGGGAGGCCCGACTGGCCCTCACCGACTGGGATGTCCTGGCATTAAAACCAGGTCCCCTGCCAACCCTTGACCGTGTCGGGAAAGTTCATTTGTGGAAAACTAACTTTTCCCCTCAACTGGATACCTAAATCCCCGCACAGCTGGACTACATTTGTCTCCCCCCCAGTCTGCGCAGATTTCTTCACGGTCATCACTCGGTACGTGAAAAAATGTTTGCACAGGCCCCAGTGAGGATGACAGCTGAGGAAATTTTCGCAAACAGATATGAAGGCAGCCAGATAAGAAATGGCGTTGGGGGGAAGGTGGTGGAGCTGAGCTTTGAAGAAGTCCAAGAAAGTGCGGAAGAAGGGATGAGTAGGCAAGGAAAAACCTCGGTCGATGTGGGTCATGAGGAGGACCCGCTCATCTCCACGCGGCGCGGGCTTGACCTCGCCCGTTGCCGGTAGTCGCCAGCTTCTAGTGGCCAACAGGCCCTGACTCTCCAGCTCCATCAGCTGGTTGGCGGTGGTCCGGGGCGGCATCCAGTCGCCCTGGACGAAACCCACCGATGCACCCGCGCTCGAAGAGGACCCGCATGAGGCCTTCTCGGCCTTCGCGGTGGTGCTCCTCATCATCTCCGGCGAAATGGAGCGACAAATCGGCAGAGTAGCGTCGCGGGAGAAGCTCTCGGCGGAGCAAAGGAGAAATCGGAGAGGCAGGGAATAAGAGATGTCTCTTTCTTCCTCCCTCCCGGTCAAATTATATACCCCGCCTCTACGAAATCACAGCCGTCGGATCAGCAGGTATCGCGCAATCAATGGGCATCAGCAGATCCGCAAAATCTTTGGGTAGCATTGCGGGGACTCGTGGCGATATCTGCGGCATGAAAATCGAGGCGCCGATCCACTTTCCCCACTTCTCTGACGCAACTTCCCACGCGCACGCTTCCCCATGATTTCAAAATCGCCGGAGATTTCGTCGCGGGATGGCCCGAGTGGACTCCGCGTCCACTGGTGCGTTCCGATGTACCAAAACAGATCGAGTGAAAAAAGAAGATCCGTTGAGTACTCGGACAAATTATCAGTTGTCTCAAGAATATCTGAAAGATCAGCAATTTATAACATTACCAACCAGAAGTTTCAACGATCTCATTCTCGAGTCTTTGGGTCGCCTCTCCCGAGAGTGAATCCGACTCTAATCGAGTGACTCGAACAGTCAGGCTGTTCAGGACATTCGGAAATTATTTAACCTGAATCGGTTGTGGTTTTGAGAGCCGAGTGGGAAACGACCCGACTCGTTTCCAGGCGTTCCCGAAACGCCACTGACGTCACGTCAGGTCGGTCACTCGTCCCCCAAACCTCAACCGATTGGGGAGCTACTGATGAGGTCACCTACCCAAGGTAGGGTCATAGATCTCACATCTAGGGCACACCTGGGGTCCTACAAGTTCATCGAAGTCTCTGGACTACCTTAGCATTCGGATGAATGTACTAGATCCACTCGGATCCTTGGAAGTCACTCGGACATCATCAGCCAGTCGGCCAAGCTTTGGCGCTCGGACATAAAGAAGTAGAGGCGATGCGGGAGCTACAACGTTTGAGGGACTTAACTCGTATAAAGTGCTATGAAGACTATGTTACCTGTAACGCCTCTTGTTAACACAACCGTTTCTAGTAACTCCAGCAGTTACCGTCATTTATTACCCTAGTAATGGCGCTCGGCTGGAGGTGGCGCACTCTATATAAGCCACCCCCTAGCGCCAGAGCGCGGGTTACGAACTCTCTGTAATCAGATACACACATAAGCAAACACTAAGCCCCCGGGCTCGAGACGTAGAGTCTTTACCACTTCCGAGTGGGGCCCAAACTCGTACATCCGAGTGTTACACTTGCGTCGTAGCTAGGCTTCGCCCTTACTCGTACGTACCCCCCGTACTACTGTCAGTATTACTCCCACGACACCTGGCACGTGGGGCTGCGAGGTGGCACGCCGGCCGTGCGGGACCGCGAGGTGGGAGGCCGGACGTGCGGGCCGCGAGGCAGGAGGCCGGACGTGTGGGCATTACCTGTTTTGCCCACACGTAGGCGTGCGGGCTGTTTCTCTTACATACCACACGGGACGTGTGGCAAGACCCCCTTAACGCCCACACGTGTGGGCAATATCAGGACCCAAGAAAAAAAATTAGACGTCTTTATCTGATAGAAATGCAGACAACATAGAGAAGTACAAGGTAAAAAAAAGGCCGTAAAGCAAGCTATAGGTGAAGCAAGGAGTCAAATGTATAAGGACCTCTACTAGAGTTTAGAAGGCAAAAGGGACAATGATGTCTACTACGCAACTTTATTCTTGTAGACTTTGTTAGGCCTCCAAGCGGAGAGTTTTGTAGGACAGTAGCAATTTTCCCTCAAGTGGATGACCTAAGGTTTATCAATCCGTGGGAGGTGTATGATGAAGATGGTCTCTCTCAAACAACCCTGCAATCAAATAATAAAAAGTCTCTTGTGTCCTCAACACACCCAATACAATGGCAAATTGCATAGGTGCACTAGTTCGGCGAAGAGATGGTGATACAAGTGCAATATGGATGGTAGATATATGTTTTTGTAATATGAAAATATAAAACAACAAGGTAACAAATAGTAAACAGCGAGCAAAACGGTATATTAATGCTTGGAAACAAGGCCTAGGGTCCGTACTTTCGCTAGTGCAATCTCTCAACAATGCTAATATAATTGGATCACATAACCATCCCTCAACGTGCAACGAAGAATCACTCCAAAGTTCTTATCTAGCGGAGAATATAAGAAGAAATTCTTTGTAGGGTACGAAACCACCTTAAAGTAATCCTTTCCGATCGATCTATCCAAGAGTTCGTACTAAAATAACACCAAGTTATCCTTTTTGATCGATCTATCTAAGAGTTCATACTAGAATAACACCATATGATACGCATCAACCAACTCTAATGTCACCTAGATACTCCAATGTCACCACAAGTATCCATGAGTTAATTATATGATACGCATCAAACAATTTCAGATTCATAATACTCAATCCAACACAAAGAACCTGAAGAGTGCCCCAAGATTTCTATCGAAGAACATGGTATGAAAACGTGCAATCAACCCCTATGCATAGATCCCCTAGGTCACCGGAATCCGCAAGTTGATGCCTCAACATATATCAAGTGAATCAATAGAATACCCCAATGTAACTACGGGTATCCCATGCTAGACGTACATCAAGTGTTCTCAACCAAAATATTCAATCCAACATAACGACATCTCAAAGGGAAATATTCAATTCATCACAACATGATAGCAAGGGAATAACATCATATGATCTGACTATATTAACAAAGCCCGTGATACATCAAGATCGTGACATCTCAATAACACGAGAGAGAGATATGGAACACATAGCTACTGGTACATACCCTCAGCCCCGAGGGTGGACTACTCTCTCCTCGTCATGGCCTCCGCCGGGATGATGAAGATGGCCACCGGAGATGATCTACCCTCTCCGGCAGGGTACTGGAACACCTCCAGATTGTTTTTTCGTCGATATAGAGAGTTGCGGCGGCGGAACTTCTGATCTAGGGTTATTTCTAGGGGTTTCTGAATATATAGGATTTTTGGGCATTGGTTTCACGCGAAGATGGGCCACGAGTGGACCACAAGACACCAGGGCGCGCCGGAGGGGCCTGGCGCGCCCTGGTGGGTTGTGCCCACCTCGTGGCTCTTCTGGCCCTCCAACGAAGCTTCTAGTGCCTCTTTTGTTCCAGAAAAATCGTCAAAAAGTTTCATTGCATTTGGAGAACTTTGATTTCTGCACAAAAAACAACACCACGGTAGTTCTGCTGAAAACAGCGTCAGTCCGAGTTAGTTCTAAATAAATCATGCAAAGTGCATCAAAACCATATTAAATTATTGTAAACATAGGTGAATATGGCATGAATACTTCATAAATCATCGATACGTTGGAGACGTATCAGACAACTAGCAAGGTGGCCTAGCATACAAACATGTTCAAAAAATAAAAATAAAAATAAAATATATCGACTTTTCAAATCTGGAATTTAAATAATGTGGTTCTATAGTCATTAGAAACACTCAAAAACATAGTCACAGAAAATATTGTTTTACTAGAATATCACCTATCATTATGATTTGTGCATGAATGATTATTATGAAATTTAGGAAAACACCATGTTATCATATTCTAGGACACCGTCTATTCTGAAACGCATGCGCTGGTATTTTGTTTCACTTTTACTCTCTTCCTATTCCCTAGTCTTTGATCCAAACTTTATATACCCTGACTTAAATGTATTTTGTGTGTCATGTAAATGGCTATGCCGACTTGGATGACACATAGTGTCAGCACTTTAATCAATGTCAGCACTTTAATCAATCGCAACTTACCATATGTCTACGTGTTGTTGACCAAATAACTAACCTATTCTAGTGATTCCCAAATTTTGTCCAGCCGGTTATGAACACTCCCCGATATCACCATCATAGTACCCTGATATTGCGAGTCTCCTAAATATTTATGAAACTAGAAACTATAGATGACATAAACGGAATGTGATTATTTCACGGGAGAACTCAACTAGCAGAGGGACTCGCGACTCGATCTAGCGCCGCCGCCGGATCCTTCCTCCACCACCATCTCATCCAACCCTACCCCCACTCTCGTGCAGCGCTGCAGCACCGCACCGGGGCGTCCCCGCCTCCCGCCTCCGGTCCCCCCGCCACTCTCTTCTCCGTTGTCGCCGGCGACAATGCAAGGGAAAAGCCCGAGCGGTTCAGCGGTGGCAGCCTTCTTCTCGCACGTTAGCTGCTCGAGATTGTTGCGGCGGTTCCAATCTTGATCTCCTCGACGGTGATGGAGGACAACGATGGCTGGAGTGTGGTGGCAGATGTGTAGCCGCAGTGGCCGGTGGCGGCGGCAGCCATGTTGCAGCCACTCAACCTCCGGTTCGGCTTTGGATCACGGTGGCCCTCCTGGTCTTGATCTGCATCACATGGGCGTCCGGGGTGGTGACCCTGGGCTTGACGGTGATGGTCATCTCCTCCGTCGGAGGTGGTCATCCTGAGGCTGGGTGGTCGAATCTCGAGATCCGACATCTAGTCTTGGCTGCGAGTCGGGAAGACATAGTTGCCGATGAAAACCAAGACGACGACGGGCGATGGCGGTGTTACCTTGATGAAGCATCATCGTGTAACTACTGTCGACCCACTTGTGCTGCTCTGGGGGAAACCCTAGGATCTGGTCTTCCAGATCGGGCAATGGCGGCACTATGGTGTTGTTTCTCTCTTGGGAGCATCGTATGTGTAGCAGCGCAGGAAGACAGAGGCATGAGGTGGAGTGGCTTTGTCTTACATGGAGCTTCGGTGGAGATATCAAGTCATTCATGGTTGACAGGTGCTATGTTGTGTCATGCCTATTCGACAGGTTCTACGTACGACAGATCTTCCAGAGACTTCAAGATGTGTCGGCTAGTGGTACTTGGCGGCACGGTGCTGCGGTGTACCGGCAGCGACGACAATGTGCTCAATAGTTTGCGCGCAGGAAGGTGGTGTTGTTGGGCGCCGTGGTGGCGTCGATGGATGTTCAGACTGGCAAGAATGATGCGGATCTCTTTCGTGAAGATGGGTCAGCGGTTCGATGATGATGGCGGCTTCTACAATGTGTGCATGCGGTGTACGCTTTAGGTTTGTTACACCGACTGTAGGTTCCGATACGTTATGCGGATGGATCGGCGATGACACCAGTTTTAGATATGGGGAGTGAGAGCACTCCACATTATCGAGTTTGTAGGTGTGAGTGGTGGCTTCGGAAGGCTTGATGTATGTTCTTGTGAGACCTTTGCTGAATAATTAATAAAGATGGATGTATGCATCGATTGATGCAGAGGCCATGGGTTTTAACCTCCTTGTTCAAAAATTCATAGGAGAACTCATAAAAAAATATGTTTTTTCAAATTGTTAGACCCAAAGAAAAATTTCCTTCCAAATTAAGTGTAATCAATAGAGAAACATCCTTAAATTTTCTAATTAATAATCCCCAAGCGCAGGGAATTATTTTAAAACTTTCCGAAGTGGCAGTGGTAAGTATCGAGTGTCGAATCCCAAAGGAGCTAAAAGTAGGAATTGTATTCTTTGAGATTACCATCCTTCACGGATGAATGCCAGTACTATACTTTCTATGGACTTGAGCATATCTAGCACAAAATATGCTATACATTGTTGTGGTGATAGTCCAAGCATATCGTCTAGAAGTTCACTGACTAAATTTTGTGATGATATGATTGGTCTTCCGTGTAGCCATGATTGAAATGCTTCGATTTTCGTTAGTTGTTATATGACTAACCATGTAGAGGTTATCAAGAAAGATGTGGCACACTCCAATGATGAGGAATCCTCCTCTCCAAAAGAATAATCATCACCCCCCACTCCAATTTTCTCACATGTGCCTCGTGGCAAGAGGTAATTACAAGGTATCATCTTTTTCATGATGATAGTGGTAATGCTTGTGCTACTAACTCTATTTTGTGTGAAACATCGATATTGTAGGAGAATGTTTAGATAAGGGCTCAACTTGATTTGCTAACTAATAATTATGGGAAATTGGAAGAAAGTCATGAAAATCTCTTGGACACTCATGATGATATTTCTTATCTATCATGATAGGCTCAAGTTACCTCATGAGGCTATGGTCACCAAGGTAAAACTTGTGACTCATGTGAACATTAGCACATCTTCTAATCACAATGATTTATTTTCATGTGCTAGCCCTAGTAATTCTTCAAGACTTTAGGTTCTACATGTTGTGAGCTTTGTTTCTCTAACAATGTAGCTTCTACTTCTTCTAGTTCTTTTGTTCATACTAACCTTATACATAAAAATAAAGAGCTCAAGGCCCAAGTCACCAGTTTAACTAAATATTTTGAGCAGTTATGTGATGGAAAATCGATACTCAAAAATATATTGAATGTGCAAAAAATCCCCTCAAGACAAGAGTGGGCTTGGTTTCATCTCCAGCAATAAGAAGTCCAAGAACAAGAAGAAGGGACATGACCAAGTCAAGAATGAGGCCAACAAAACCTGCTTTAAGTAAAAAAAATGTTGGACACCATCTTAGATCTAGTCCATTGAAGAAGAAAAAGGCTTCAAATGAGATGCAACAAGGAAAGTCGACTCAAGTTTAGCCTTAGGTTGAAGAAAGGCCACTATGCGTGACGAACCAAGTTAAGAAATGAAACAAGAAGATAAGGGGGCACATGTTGCTATATATTTTGTGAGAATGGACACATATCTTCATCATGTCCCCACGATAACATCTCTAAGCTTCCAATTGTCAATGATCATTATTCACTTAAAAGGATAATGTTTGCCAAGTTTGTTGGTGCCCAAAGTGGTTTGGAATCAGATAAGACTATTTAGGTTGGCAAGATTACTGTAACTAACTTATTATGATCCAACTTGGCTGGGGACCATCAAGCTCAAACTTGATCAACATGTGTTTGGAGAACATTGGGGACTTGGCTAGTTCATTCATGAGAAAAGTGATGTTCAACATTTATTGTGGTTCAAGTCAAGTCAAGTGGATTATCATCATATTTATCAATCAAATGCTCCTCATTGTGGTAACTTGTTGAAAGGACGTGGATGTCGCCTAGAGGGGGGTGAATAGGCGCTTTCAAATAATTACGGTTTAGGCTTGAACAAATGCGGAATAAAACTAGCGTTTAATTTGTCAAGCACAAAACCTAAAACAACTAGGCTCACCTATGTGCACCAACAACTTATGCTAAGCAAGATAAACAACTAAGTGATAGCAAGATATATAACAAGAAACAATATGGCTATCACAAAGTAAAGCGCATAAGTAAAGGGCTCGGGTAAGAGATAACCGAGGCATGCGAAGACGATGATGTATCCCGAAGTTCACACCCTTGCGGATGCTAATCTCCGTTTGGAGCGGTGTGAAGGCACAATGCTCCCCAAAATGCCACTGAGGCCACCGTAATCTCCTCATGCCCTCGCACAATGCAAGATGTTGTGCTTCCACTAAGGGACCCTTGAGGGCGGTCACCGAACCCGTACAAATGGCAACCCTTGGGGGCGGTCACCATACCCGTACACTTTGGTAACCCTTGGGGACGGTCACCGGTACCCGTACAAATTTCTCGGGGCAATCTCCACAACCTAATTGGAGACCCCGACGCTTTCTCGGAGCTTTACACCACAATGATTGAGCTTCGAGGCACCACCAACCGTCTAGGGTGCCAAAGCACCCAAGAGGCACAATCTCTAAGGTGCCCAAACACCCAAGAGTAACAAGCTTCTCAACTTCTCACTTCCACATATCACCGTGGAGAACTCAAACCGATGCAACTAATGCAATGGCAAGAACACACAAAGTGGTCAAGTCCCTCACTCCCAAATCCCACCACAACAACAAAAGCTATGGAGGAATATGAGAGGAAGAACAAGGAGCTCACAAAGAACTCTAAGATCTAGATCCAAGGGGTTCCCCTCACATAGAGGAGAAAGTGATTGATGAAAATGTGGATCTAGATGTCCTCTCTCTTTTCCCTCAAAAAGGAGCAATCATTGGAGGGATTGAGAGTTAGCAAGCTCTAAGAAGGTCAACAATGGGGGAGAACACAAGCTCAAAAGATAAGAACCATTGGGAAGAAGACCCCCTTAAATAGGTCCCCACGAATCTGCCCGTTATGTGAAGAATAACATAGGAGCAGTACAACCGCTATGCACACCGGTACAACCGGAAAACACGGGAACCCTACAGAAACCCTACCGAGCGGTACAACCGGCAGCGCGGGCGATAGTACCGGTTGAAACGAGTAACCGGAACAACCGCTCCACCACTTCTCAACAACCGCTTTAAAATAGAGAGGAGTCACTCCCGAGCGGTAGATGAGACGACGGTTGCACCGGTGCAACTGCTAGGACCGAGCACGGGTGACAACTATGTCCCGAGCGGTACAACCGCTCCGGACACCAGCAGTACCATTCAAAACAAGTTGATCGGAACAACCGGGCCATCACCGCCCAAGAACCGCTCCACAACAGAACCCAGTCCGGTGGTAGAGCGGTGCTGGGCCGGTACAACTGCCTGAAGCTACTCCCAGGGTTGGCCAGATCATGGGCGGTACAACCGCCCGGAGGCAGCGTTACAACCACCGGCATCAACCTGAGAGTAGCACCCCCAGGGTATCACCCCTGGGGCGGTAGTTGCACCGGACATACCGGCCTAGCGGTACAACCGCTCGGACCGCCGGTACAATCGCTAGGGACCTTCAGGACCAATGTACAGGAAACTGATGAATGCAGAAACACCAGAATTGCCATAACTTCTGCAAATGAGCTCCGAATTGAGCAAACTCAAGCTTGTTGGATAGATGACGACAAATACTATCCAACATGATGACGAACCGGCAAAAAACTTGGGGGACTAAAAATATCATCTTCATCAAACATAGCATCCCCAAGCTTGTGGCTTTGCATATCATTAGCATCATGGATATTTAGAGAATTCATACTAGCAACATTGCAATCATGCTTTTCAATCAAGGAGCTATGAATCACCTTATAAATTTCTTCTTTCAACACTTCATCAAAATTTTCAGATTCATGATTTTCAAACAAAACTTCATAGAGATAATCAAGTGCACTCAACTCACTAGCAATTGGTTCATCATAATTTGTTCTTTTGAAAATATTAGCAAGTGGATGAGGATCGATATCAATAGATTTTTAGCAAGCGAAGATGCAAGCAAATAGAAGGCACATGACAACACAAGCAAAGAGAGCAAACAAGCAAAAAGGCAAACGGAAAAGAGGGCGAATAAAACGGCAAATTTGGTGAAGTGGGGGAGAGGAAAACGAGAGGCAAATGGCAAATAATGTAATTTCAAGGAGATGAGATTTGTGATTAGGAACCTGGTAGATGATGATGGTGTCTCCACGGCACCAGAGATTGGCACGTAGAAGAGACCGCTTCCTCCCCAGCAACGGTGCCAGAAATTCCTTTGACGTGGCTTGAGACTGCGTCGGTATTTCCCCAAAGAGGAAGTGATGATGCAACACAGCGACGATAAGTATTTCCCTCAGTTATGAAACCAAGGTATCGAACCAGTAGGAGGATCACCACCACCTAATAAGCAGCACCTGCACACAAATAACAAATACTTGCAACCCGACGCGAAAGAGAGGTTGTCAATCTCTCTACGGTAAAAAGATAGATTAGGTAATGATAGATTGGAGAGATAGATCTCTCAAGAACACAAAATAAAAAGAGCAAATAAAAAGTGCAGCAATATATTTTTGTGTTTTTTGGAATAATAGATCTGAAAACAAAAGAGGCAAAAAGGTAGATCGGAAAGCAATATGTTGGAAAAGTAGACCCGGGGGCCGTAGGTTTCACTAGTGGCTTCTCTCATGAGTATAGCACACGGTGGGTGAACAAATTACTGTTGGGCAATTGATAGAAGATCAAATAATCATGACGATATCCAAGGCGACGATCATTATATAGGCATCACGTCCAAGATTAGTAGACCGACTCCTGCCTGCATCTACCACTATTACTCCACACATCGACCGCTATCCAGCATGCATCTAGTGTATTAAGTTCATGGAAAAACGGAGTAATGCAATAAGAACGATGACATGATGTAGACAAGATCTATTCATGTAGGAATAGACCCCATCTTGTTATCCTTAATGGCAACTATACATGCGTGCCTTGCTGCCCCTTCTGTCACTGGGAAAGGACACGCAAGATCGAACCCATCACAAAGCACCTCTTCCCATGGCAAGAAAAATCGATCTAGTTGGCCTAACTAAACCAAAGATTCGAAGAAGAAATACGAGGCTAAAAATAATCATGCATATAAGATATCAAAGAAGACTCAAATAATATTCATGGATAGAAACTGATCATGAACTCAAAATTCATGGGATCCCAACAAACACACCGCAAAAGTTTACATCGAATAGATCTCCAAGAGACCATTGTATTGAGAATCAAAAGAGAGAGAGGAAGCCATCTAGCTACTGACTACGAACCCGTAGGTCTATGGTGGACTACTCACGCATCATCGGAGAGGCACCTATGAAGAAGATGAACCCCTCCGTGATGGTGTTAGATTGGATCTCAAGGTTCTGGAACTTGCGGCAGCTGGATGTGTTTTTAGTCAACTCCCCTAGGGTTTTCTGAATATTTGGGTATTTATAGGTGTCAGAGGTGGTGGAGATGGGCCCCGTGGAGGGCACAACCCATCAAGGCATGCCGTGGGCCCCCTGGCGCGCCCTGGTGGGTTGTGATCTCCACAGCCCACCTCTCTGGCCCTTCTTTGGCCCACTGGGTGTCTTCTGCCCAAATAAAATCTCCAAAAAGTTTCGTCGCGATTGGACTCCGTTTGGTACTGATATTCTGCGAAGTAAAAAAACAAGCAAAAATAGCAACTGGCACTTTGGCACTATGTCAATAGGTTAGTCCCAAAAACTGATATAAAGTTGCTATAAAGTGATTGTAAAACAGCCAAAATGATAATATAACAACATGGAACAAGCAAAAATTATAGATTCGTTGGAGACATATCAGGAGGGAGATGGGATGATGGGGAGGGAAAGGGAGGGAAAGGCAAAAACGTCGGGAAAATCGATCGCTGTCGCCGACAGTGCGGCCCCACACGCCTTTTTGCTTCAGCCGGTGCCCCCAGGCGCCCCCCGGTGCGCTGGGTTCAGCCTGGGTCCGTCGGCGCCAATTTCGACGCAAACCGGCGAAAAACAAGGTCCTGGGGGCGCGACTGGGCGATTTTTTGGCACCGGCGATAAAAAAGGGGCCTGGAGGCCTGTTGGGGGCGGCTCGAGATGCTCTAAACAACTGAGGTATGCGGTGACACGGTGGGCTATGTCGACGCACAGTGTTTTCTCAAACACACGTATCAACTCCAAAAAATTGGACTTTGAAATGTGTTGGAAATGGTTGTCCTGGCAAGGTGCACAAGCACGTGTCCAAGTGGAACATACACTGGGTTGTCACTAATGTTGTTTCCCATAATTGTGTGAGTAAAAACCTTTTGGTGGAGTGTTCAAGTGTGACTGTGATACGTCTCCAACGTATCTATAATTTTTTATTGTTCCATGCTATTATATTATCGGTCTTGGATGTTTTATATGCATTTATATGTTGTTTTATATTATTTTTGGGACTAACTTATTAACCTAGAGCCCAGTGCCAGTTTCTGTTTTTTCCTTGTTTTTGAGTTTTACAGAAAAGGAATATTAAACGGAGTCCAAACAGAATAAAATCTTCGGAATGATTTTTTATGGACCAGAAGACACCCACGGAGCTTGGAGATGAAGCCAGAAGATTCCCGAGGAGATCACAAGCCACAGGGGCGAGCCCACCCCCCTAGGGCGCGCCCCCCTGGCTTGTGGGTCCCTCGGGAGTCCACCGACCTCCCTCTCAGCTCTATAAATCCTCAAATATTCCAAAAAACCCCGTGCATAACCTAGATCGGGAGTTCCGCCGCCGCAAGCCTCCAGAGCCACGAAAAACCAATCGGGAGCCCGTTCCGGCACCCTGTCGGAGGGGGAAACCATCACCGGAGGCCATCTTCATCATCCCGATGCTCTCCATGACGAGGAGGGAGTAGTTCACCCTCGGGGCTGAGGGTATGTACCAGTAGCTATGTGTTTGATCCCTCTCTCTCGTGTTCTTGAGATGGCACGATCTTGATGTACCGCGAGCTTTATTAATATAGATGAATCATATGGAGTGTTTCCCTTCTCTATCTAGTTGTGATGAATTGAGTTTTCCCTTTGAAGTTTACTTATCGGATTGAGTCTATAAGGATTTGAGAACACTTGATGTATGTCTTGCGATGGGATATCTGTGGTGACAATGGGATGTTCTATTGATCTACTTGATGTATGTTTTGGTGATCAACTTGCGGGTTCCGTGACCTTGGGAATCTATGCATAGGGGTTGGCACATGTTTTCGTCTTGACTCTCCGGTAGAAACTTTGGGGCACTCTTTAAAGTTCTTTGTGTTGGATTGAATAGATGAATCTGAAATTATGTGATACATATCGTATGATCAAGCCCATGGGTACTTGCGGTGACATTGGAGTATCTAGGTGACATTAGGGTTTTGGTTGATATGTATCTTAAGGTGTTATTTTAGTACGAACTCTAGGGCTGTTCGTGACACTTATAGGGATAGCTCATAAGATTGATCAGAAAAGATAACTTTGAGTGGTTTCGTACCCTACAATAATTTCTTCGTTTGTTCTTCGCTATTTGTGACTTTGGAGTGAATTCTTTGTCGCACGTGAGGGATTTATATATGATTCAACTATGTTAGTATTGTTGAGAGAACTTGCACTAGTGAAAGTATGGACCCTAGGCCTTGTTTCCAAGCATTTATACAACGTTTTGCTCGCTGTTTACTATTAGTTACCTTGCTGTTTTTATATTTTTCAGATTACAAAAACCTATATCTACCATCCATATTGCACTTGTATCACCATCTCTTCGCCGAACGAGTGCACCTATACAATTTACCATTGTATTGGGTGTGTTGGGGACACAAGAGACTCTTTGTTATTTGATTGCAGGGTTGCTTGAGAGAGACCATCTTCATCCTACGCCTCCCACGGATTGATAAACCTTAGGTCATCCACTTGAGAGAAATTTGCTACTGTCCTACAAAACTCTGCGCTTGGAGGCCCAACATGAGTCTACAAGAAGAAGGTTGCATAGTAGACATCAGACTGCAACTCACATAGTGCAAATCATGTATAGTGAGGTAATGGAGAGAAATACATGGAAGCGAAGCACATTCAGACTCATGTATGTTCCATTGACTTTCAACACATGTGCAACAATGCAGACTGCTTTGCTGATGCCCCGGATCCTTGTGAGGATCTTGATATACTGAAGATCATGGAGGTAAACTTTGACTTTGATAGCTTGTTGCTCAGTTTTATGCCATAGTGCACTTTGGTACTGATGATGCTCGCATGGTTACCTGGATGACCAGAGATGAGTTCTTCCAGGTTCCTTGGAATTCCTGTTGTAATGTGCTTGGTTGTGGTGACACTGGTCCCAATGGTACAAGTGGCATCCGTCCTCGTGATGCTCCTTAGGCCGGTCCGAAGGAAGTATTAACCATGATGTACCTTGCTGAGAGATGCAAGACGGGAGACGCAACAGATCTTATACTTCTCTACGATATCATGCACCGTATCTATTGATATGTTCTCATTCCCAAGGTGGGAAACCACGAAGATTCATGGCTACCTTGTTGACTTGATGCTCGCCACTCATACTGAGAAGGTTAAGGGAGTACCTCTTAATATCCCTAACTATCTGTGGCAGGAGATGTTTGTTGTTGTGATGAACCACAAGGTTCATCTTTGTGCTCCATATGTTATGGCATTTCTGAATGTGATGTGGGAGGGTCGTGGGCCCGGCGAGGCCTTGACCTCTCCTAGCAACCTTGTTGTCCATGAGGTCAAGCAATTGAAGAGTAAGAAGCACAATGCAGCCAGGTTTACTTGAGACAAGGGAGAGGTGTTTGCAGATTCAAGCAACATTGACTTTGAGCTTGAGCCTAGGGAGAAGCCCAGTTGGGCTCTCAGACTCAAGAACAAGGCAAATCAGACCTTCTGCTTCTAGGTCGACATCCAGTATATGATGTATGAGGCTCATCGTGATGAGAAGCTTGCTCTTCGTCGCACATCCATATGATGAAGGCATTGAACATTGAGGTGAAGAGTGGGTCTGAGAAGAGTAGAACACCAGAGGATACATGGATCTCCATTCAGAGCAGGTGGGCGGATGAGAATGGTTCAAATGCTCCTACCACTTCTCCAGTAGATGTAAATCACAAGAGCACCCTTGTCTTCTAGAGCACTATTGCGGGTGATGATGAGGACATGGATGATGATGACCCTGAGGATGAGGAGGAGCCAAAGGAGTCCGAGGAAGATGAGTGATCTTCAGGGGCACTAGCATCACTCTTTCCCTTTTTGGCATCTTGATGTCGAAGGGGAATAGAGATCTATATTAGGTTATCAAGGATTTGCATGGGTGGAAGTTACGAGCTCGTCTTCTTGGTAGTCATTGCTTGCTGTGAACTCCTTTAGTTTGAACTATTTGCTTTGAGTTGTGAACTTTTTTGGTTTGGAGACATTTTATGTTGCTTGCTCTAGGCATGCTTTCCCTTCTTATCTATCCTTGTCATGTCATTTAAGTTCATGTTTGTGGCACCTTGCTATTATTCTTGCCATTATATTTTGCTTCATTACATGTTGTTGCAAATGCATACTTAGTGCGTTTTTATTTCATTCGCAACCTTTTATCGGTCTCTAAAATCTAGGGGGAGCGTCGATCCTAGTTGTGAGCACTTTGCATTCCAAACGAAATTCAAAATAGTGCTTACATCTATGGGGAGCTCGTCTATATTTTCTAGACCGTTTGTGCAAATAGTTGTATTGTCATCAATCACCAAAAGGAGGGAGATTGAGAGGGCATCTCCCGCCTTAAGCATTTTAGTGTTGATGACAACACAATTTATGGACTAACCGTCTGCTTAAGATACACATGCATATCTATATGGCACAAGATGGTTGGGCACCCCTTTGGAAGGAAAAGAGCAAAAATGACATTTCCAACATGTTTTCCTTTGGTCGTAGAGAATCCGTACTATTAAGAGGGGGTCCACATCGGAAGGCACAGGTGGAATCAAATCACGTACACATACGTATTGCACCTACCAAATCTACCTTCCATTTCGAGGGGAATCCTTAATTCTAATCTATGCAGGAAAATGCAAGGAGCGTTTGTATCACTAGGGATTGCGGTTTTACCACTCCTATTTGGGAGTGGGCAGACACATGCATGCGGCTTGGACGGTTGTACCACTACCTCCCCTCGCGTAGTACTACCAGCCCTTGTACCGGGGCAACTATCACCCGAGGGGGTCTACCTTCGGATTTGGCAAGTGGTACAGGGCGGTGCAAGAGCGGTTGCACTAGTTACCACACTAATAACTAGTACAACCGGTGGTGAGGGCAGTTATACTACTTGACCTCCCGGCAATACCCTTGCCTTGTGCGGTTGTACTGCACAACTAAGAGGTTGTACCGTTCATTCACGACAGACAACTCAAATGGGACTTGGGGCAGTTATACCACTGCCACGTGAATTTCTGCATAATGGTTGGATTCGAGGAGGGACTATTTAAGCAGGTGGTTCTTCCACCTCTTGCCACTGTTTCTCCTCCATTAATCTCCTAAGATCTATCTTGTCCAATCTTCTTATCTAGCCAACCAAACTGATTGATTTGCTTGGGGTTGAGTGAGGAGACCTAGATCTACTCTTTCACCAAAGGAAAATTGATTCCCCCATACATTTCTTGTGGATCTTGTTACTGTTGTGTGTCTGGGCACCCTAGACAAAAGATGTAACCTAAGAGCCACAATCCATTATGGTGAAGCTTCATGGTGGTGTTGGGAGTTGTCGGGGTTGAATCCGGCAGATCTCGGGTAGGGGATCCCGAGCTGTGGATCTTGGCTAGATGGTAACATGACAAAGAGGGACACATTGTTTTGCCTACGTTCAGGCCCTCTCAAGAGGTAAACCCCTACATCATGCTTCTATTGTATTGATTATGGATGGGGTGCAAACAGGGATGTACCTTTCATATCCGAGGCCCGATGCGAAATCAAATTTAGGTCCTATATGTAAAAATATCAATTTTTTGTATTAACTACTGTGATGATACAATTTTTTCTAGAGAAATCACATTTATCATCAGCAAAGAAGAATTTACATGTTGCCAAAATGAAAATAATAATGAAATCATCAGAAAGAACAAAAAAATATACTTGTCTACAAGAAACTAATTAGAGGGGAGAAAGGTTGGAGACCATGACGTGGCAATGCATGGGGTCAGATCGCTCAACGTGCATTGAAAATGAGAAAGACAAATACCGAGAGAGAGACATGAGGTTGTCCTCGAGGAGTTTTCGATGTTCAGGGTGAGTCCTTTTCATTTAACACTTATAAAACCACATTAATTAGTATGTAATCAATTGACTAGTAGTAGTAATCACTGATTCTGGGGCCCCTGAAAATTGGAGGCCTTGTGCAACCGCTCCGGTCGTACATGCCTAGATACGGGCATGGGTACAAAGACAGGATGATCTACCTTGAGATCGTATGTCTATGAATCTAACTTGACCCTATGGACTAAACCCCTTGGCTTATATAGGCACTAAGGGTACCTAGCGTTACATTTAGGTCCGTTAAATCTAGGGATAAAATGCCTATGATTCAATCGTTCCTTGAAGAATGAGTCAAGTCTTCGAAAGATTCCATCTTGAGTACGCCGAGGGTCATGATAAACATGTCCCATTCTTCGGTTGTCTGGGGTCCTTGGCCCAGCCCATGACTAGTAGGCCGACGTGGTTAGCACCCCTCAGTCCAGGACACCGTCAAGAACCTCCACTAAATTGTGGAGAGATCCCTAACCTTGTTTGTAAAGTTTCCGATTGTCGCCTTCAAGGTCACTGCTAGTGGATTCACGACACCTTTCATTGTGCGAGGTCATGAGGAGAATAGGGTGAATCCGTGGGACTCTTGGGGAGCATTGTGGCTACACACCTCTCCAATGGAGACGTACCTCCTCCAAAGGAGAGAACTTCGGAAACACATCCTCGTCTTCATCGTCTTCACTTGCAGTTATCTCGTTCCTTTACTTTGTTATAGCTTTTGCCTTGTGTTAACTCTTGCTAGCTTGTGTTGCTCGTTGTGCTTGTCACATAGTTTGTCCACCTAGTTGCATATCAAGACAACCTATTTTTTGTTGAGCCTAAAATTTGGGAACTAAGTTAAAAATTGTTAATTGCCTATTCAACCCCCTTCTAGTCGATCATACTGATCATTTCACAGTTCTTGTTGTACTCGTAGAGTTACCGATGTTTGACGATGATCTACTTGGTACCATCGACTAATCCTGAACTGATAGAGGCCCCTACCACGAGTGATATGTACCCAATTGCCTCTATTGCGGGAACCGGACACCACGCGGTAAGTAACATGTAGCTCATTTGTGTTGTTCTATCATAACCTCAACATATACAACTACTTAACCATCCAACTACATACATGTTGATTTGACAACCGAGGCACGGGATGAGCTTGCCGCTTTAATATTGCATGTTGAGTCGGGGAATCTACTCCCACAGTCAAAGTGTGTGTCCTGGTAGAGGCATCTCGATGACAAGCTACAAGGTATTTACATGGTTGTTACATGTAATAGCTCTTCGATGATGTGGTTCCTCACGAGCACAGCGTCCACGACGTCCTACCTCGCACCATCAAGAGTTACATCCATGTGCTTTACCCTCGCGTCTCTCCTTGCATCGTCGGGATTCGCAGCCACAATTATCTTACATGCCACCACCTCCTTCACAACTTTTCACGCAACCTCAAAAGTTCTTGTCAATTTTCTTCTAGGTTCCTTTCCGAGAGCTTCTTCAGGAGCCCGAGTTTGAAAAAACACTTACCAAACTCCATCAGGTGGCTCTCACAAATAACTAATTGATCGAAAGGGACACATGGAACCCTCATCTTCATTTTTGCGGCACCTTACAAAAGTAAATGAGACATCATTGGAGTGAAAGGATCCGGGGGTGGGGGGTCACCAGACATGACTGGAGAATTTGGTAAGGAATGATGTAGAACACAACATGTGAGAGATGGGTTTTATAGGATAAGCGAGGGAAAAGAAAAGGAAAAATGCGAGAGAAGGAATGGTGGGAAGGAAAAGTGCGGGAGAGGGTATGATAGGAGAAAAAGGTTGGGAGAGGGGACGGTGGGAGAGGGAGGCGGGAAGAGAAATGGCGAAAGAGGGAATGGTGATCGATAACTACTCCCTCCATTCCTAAAAATATGTCTTTTTAGAGATTTCAATACGGACTACACAAAGATGTATATAGACATATTTTAGTGTAGATCCACCATGCTCCCTATTAAGTCCATATTGAAATCTCTAAAATGACTTATATTTAAGAAAGAATGGAATAGCAAATAGAAATGACTTTTCGATTGTGCTGGAAATGAAGAGTAACTATTTGTCCATGTGAGGAACGACATGCAACTTCGTTCGCCTGTTTACGCGATAAGGTGGGTCCTAGAAGCCCCTTCGACATGGCTAGGGCCGAAGAGATGATCTTCGGCTAGAGCAACAACAAAGAGATTATCTTCGGCCCATAGGTGGACGAAAAGGTACTCCTCGGTCATACACGAACAGAAAGAAACTCTTCGGTCAGGGCGCGGACGAAGAGTTGATCTTCGTTATACGGGCGAACGTCGGGGTCATATAAATGAAAATTTTGAAATAGGCAATGTAGTTTTGAGATTTTGTAAAAAAATCATCACTATGGTGTCTCGAAGGAAACATATGTCTGTTGTTTTTCATTTTGACCGGATACTAGAGAAACATGCTAGTACTAGGGGCAGTTCTTTTGTTGGCTCGTAGAATTATTATTTTAAAAGCCCAGTAGTTAAGACTTGACTAACCGGCTTCTAAAAGAAAAGAATTGATTGGTTTCTAGAATAAACTGGGTAGGGGCAGCTTGCTTATTCTAAAAGTTAAAAGGCCAGAAAAAAACTGGACCTAGTGTCTTGACAACTTGAGAATTCAGATTGAGATGTTGAATTTGTTTTTATGGCAACCGAGATGATTGGGATAAAATTGGACTGTTGGACCGGAAGGAATGGCCCATTAGCCCGGCACTCTCTCTGTCTACGCGTGTCCAGTACACCAGTTGCAAGTCAAGTCCAGCTCCACTTCTCCTCGACCACTCCACTGGAGCAGAACCACATCTAGCTCATCCATCCCCAACACCAGCCGCACCCCCAAACCCCCAAAGAGGAAGAAAACATTGTTGCGGCGGCGGATCGGAGGGTGAAGAATCAATGGCTTCCGACGGCGTCGTGGCCCTGTACGGCAACAACAAGGCGGTGGTGGAGCCCTCCGCCAAGCCTGCCGCCGCCACCTTCTCCGTCAAGGTGGGCCTCGCCCAGATGCTGCGCGGCGGCGTCATCATGGACGTCGTCACCGCCGAGCAGGCGCGCCTCGCCGAGGAGGCCGGTGCCTGCGCCGTCATGGCGCTGGAGCGCGTGCCCGCCGACATCCGCGCCCAGGGCGGCGTCGCCCGCATGTCCGACCCGGACCTCATCCGCGACATCAAGCGCGCCGTCACCATCCCGGTCATGGCCAAGGCCCGCATCGGACACTTCGTGGAGGCCCAGATCCTGGAGGCCATCGGCGTGGACTACGTGGACGAGAGCGAGGTCCTCACCCTCGCCGACGACGCCCACCACATCAACAAGCACAACTTCCGCGTCCCCTTCGTGTGTGGCTGCCGCAACCTCGGCGAGGCGCTCCGCCGCATCCGCGAGGGCGCCGCCATGATCCGCACCAAGGGCGAGGCCGGCACCGGCAACGTGGTGGAGGCCGTCCGCCACGTCCGCTCCGTCATGGGCGCCGTCCGCGCCCTACGCAACATGGACAACGACGAGGTCTTCAGCTACGCCAAGCAGATCGCCGCCCCGTACGACCTGGTGATGCAGACCAAGCAGCTCGGCCGCCTCCCGGTCGTGCAGTTCGCCGCCGGAGGCGTCGCCACCCCTGCAGACGCCGCCCTGATGATGCAGCTCGGCTGCGACGGGGTCTTCGTCGGCTCCGGCATCTTTAAGAGCGGCGACCCGGCGCGTCGCGCCCGCGCCATCGTCCAGGCCGTGACACACTACAGCGACCCGGAGATCCTGGCCAATGTCAGCGCCGGGCTTGGGGAGGCCATGGTGGGGATCAACCTGTCCGACCCCAACGTGGAGCGCTTCGCCGCCCGATCCCAGTAGCTCCATGCCTTCCTAAACTCCTTGCCGTGCCATGGATCGTCGTCGTAATAACTTGAATCTTGCTTGCATCATGTCTCATTTTGTTCCTCGAGGTGCATCATGTGTCATTTTGTTCCTCCAGGTGCATCATGTATTATCTATCCAGCAGTACTATCTTGGGTGTTGGTTGCAAGTTTAGATCAGCTGAGGGATTTTGCTCTTCAAGTGATATGCTCTCGTTTGATGTTGGTTGCCCGTGCTTGTTCCAAACTGGAGTATGGAGATGGCGAAAATGACTGGTCTTGGCGTTGGTTTCCCTAACCTGACCAGACAACAAAATCCCCGTTTCCTCATCTTACGCCTATTGTAATACTCAAAAGAGCAATTTTAACCCCCTATTTTCACATAAAAGGTAAGAATATATAGTAGATCTCAGCAGTTGAATTCATTAATTTGTTGTCTGATTTACTCTGACCTTCTTACCTCACACGTAAAAAGAGAGGGTAAAAGGAAACTTAAGGAAACTTGTTAAAATTTGCCTACTCAAAAACGCTCTTATGAAACGGAGGGAGTAGTTGATTATAGGTTAACCTGATTCCTACACGCTGCTTCTAGCAAACGCCTACACGCTACTTCTAGCAAACGAAGCTCTGCTCGGTAGTAAACTCTAGTTGTTTCCCGTGCTGCTGGGTACCGAAGCTCTGCTCGGTAGTAAACTCTAGTGGTTTTCTGTGCTGCTGGGTTGCCGCTGGATGCACCTACCGGCAAGGCGGTCTCGTCAGAAAGCAGGATCACTCGTGGTCCATGATTTCTTTCCCTTTTTGCGGGGAAATGGTCCATGCTTTCGATCCATTCTAGCAGATCGGTCCAGAAATTATTTCAGGATTTCCGGCGATGCGCATTCAGTGGGAGGAGGCGTTCCCGTCGACGACGAGGTGCCTACGGTGACTTCGTAAATTTCAAGATGATATGCCGGCTCAGTCTTTCGGAGGTGCTCATAGGGGTAGGGTGTGCGTGTGTGCGTTCATAGGGATGGGTGTATGCGCGTGTATATGAGCGCTTGCGTCTGTACTGTTTTCAAAAAAAAAAGCAGATCGGTCCAGAAAATAACCACCATCGAAAAAACGATCCGATCAGGTCCTACAAAAGCGTCCGACCTGAATTATTTTTCCAAATGATAACGCCCACACGTGTGGCAGGTTTACACTTCGCCCACACGCGTCTATCCACGTTGATTCTGTTTTGCACGAATCCTAAAGAAATCTATAGGAATTTCAGTGTCACGTAGGCATCATCGTGTGTGTGGGCGTTGGAGAGTTCGTCCACACAACCCACAGCATGCGGTAGACAGCTGCGCCGTATGGGCGAACCAGTTTCTGCCCACACATTCATCACCTAGTCCACGCGTGTGTGGGCGAACTGCTCTTCGCCCACACGACACTCGTTCGTTGCTAGATGGCAACTGCAGTTGCGCGTACGTGACAACTAGGTAAACTCACATGGCAATTATGATTTGTTGCTAGATGGCAATTGTAATTGCGCGTACGTGGCAACCAGGTAAACACACATGTCAACTATGATTAACCATACATGACAACTATGGTTGGACCACACGTGGCAACTAGTTAAACACACATGGCAACTATCCCAGGATAACTAAAGTGTCATCCCGCGGGTAACTATAGTTAACCAAAACAAAGAGAGTTGCCATGCTTTTACAACCACATTTGCCATCCCGGGTTACTAAAATTGCCATCTCCGGAGGTAACTAAAGTGTCATCCCGCGGGTAACATAGCTGCGCCATCTGTGTGGGCAGATTTATTTCGTGCCACACGCGGGGGTGGGGATGAGTAGTATTTGTTGGGCGTGTGACACGAAGTAGCTGCGCCCACATGTTTGGGCAGTTCTAATGTTCGTCCACACACGACCCGTGTGAGCTGCCTTCTGAGTACGCCACACACGGTGTGTGGTCGGATGTCTAATATGCCACACGTGTGGTGAATATCGAGACCCATTATTTTTGGGTAGCGATATATTTGACCATGAAAGCCACATATGTGCAGTTTTCGCCGCCTCATTTTCAGTTCCCCTGCCGGTAGAAAATTTTGACGGGGTGAAAGTTTCAACGCCGCCGCAGCAGCATCTTGCCGTCGATTTTTGCTACCCCTTTTCACCCCATGTCGTCGAGTAGTTCCGCCTTGGGAGATTGCGGGTGGCCATTCCTTCCTGTGGGCGCGTGGTCGTCGCCGCTGCCAGGGCTCCACCACCGAGCTTTGCGTGGGGCCTTGGGGCGGTCAGGAGAGGTTGCTCCGAGCGCGATTGAGCCGCGGATTCGTGCTCATAGCCATCGGCGCCGTGGTTTTGGTGATGCACGGTCGTTGGGAAGTAGGGATGACAGATTTGCTACTGGTCGTCGGTGCAGCAGAAACAGCGCCGTCCTTGCTCTCTAGTGGATTATGTGCATTTTAATTTCCGTCCGGGCGATATGTAGATCAAATAGTGGATTCATTTTTTAAATGGATAATAATTGGAGTTCGTCGTCATCGTCGAAGTAGGATGATTCCGACATAGAGGATATGCTTTTTGACGACGATGTCGAGCACCTCGCCATGTTGCATCTCGTCCAAGAATTTGAGGTCGATAAGAAGAGAAAGCGCCGAGGATCGACGGTTCGTCGTCTTTGCATTCCGCGCAATCGAGCTCTCGGCCATTCCATGCTGGTGAAGGATTACTTCGCCGAGGTACCGACCTATCTGACTCACCTCTTTCGTAGGCGTTATCGGACGTGTAGATCTTTTTTTGTTCACGTTGTGGAAGCTTGCGAGCAAAACTCTCGTTTTTTCACTCGCCTTTGGAATGTCGCTAGTTTGCTTGGGTTTAGTTCATAGCAAAATATATCGGCTGGAATGAGAGTGGTAGCATATGGCATTCCGACTGACTACACCAATGAGTATCTTTGCATTGGAGAAGATACCACGATCAAATATGTGTGGGTGTTTGCCATGGTTTTGATCCGGGTTTTTGGTGCCGAGTATTTTCGATCTCCCAATAGGAAGGACACGAAGTAGTTGATGGTGATAAATGAAGCAAGAGGATGGTCGGCCATCTTGGGAGTGTGGATTGCATGCATTGGAGGCGGAAGAAATGCCCTACGGCTTGGCATAGGTAGTACACCGTCCATAAACATGATTTCCCTATTGTGCTCGAAGTCGTGGCTTCACACGACTTGTGGATTTGGCGTTGCTTCTTTGGATTGCCGGGTTCTCTCAGTGATATCAATGTATTACACAGATCACATATTTTTGCTTGGCTTGCTAGTGGAGATGCTCCGACTTCCAACTACACCATTAATGGACACAACTATACCATGGGGGTATTATCTTATCGATAGTATATATACTTCGCGATCAACATTTGTGAAGAGCATCAGTAAACCAAAAGACAAGAAGCAAAGTATTTTTTCCCAAGCACAAGAAGCATGCCCAAAGTATATTGAGAGGGCATTTGGTTTGTTGCAAGCTCGGTTTGCCATTGTTCGAGGTCCTGCTTGCTTCTGGAATAAGAAATCCCTCTCAAATAACATGACTATATATGTCATTCTACACAACATGATTATCGAGGATGAGAGTGATTTAAACTTAGGTTTTTTCTATGACAATATTGGCAGTCGTGTCAAGCCTACCAGGAACCCGGATCGGATCCTTGCTGAAAGGATCGATATGGTCGACTAGAGGGGGGATGAATAGATGACTAACAATTTTAGCTCCTTCTTAACAAGTTAGGCTCAACAATAAAAATAGGTTGTCTAGATATGCAATTAGGTGGACAACCTATATGATGAACACAATAACAACAACAATAGTAAGCACAAGATGCATACACAATAAAGCTTGCACAGAGTAAAGGTAAGAAGTAACCACAAGTGGAGATGATGGAGACGAGGATGGGTTACCGAAGTTCCCTTCTTTTAAGGGGAGGTACGTCTCCGTTGGGGCAGTGTGGATGCACAATGCTCCCCAAGAAGCCAATGGGGCCATCGTATTCTCCTCACGCCCTCGCACAATATAAGATGTCGTGATTCCACTAGTGGTGCCCTTGAAGCCGGTGACCGAACCTTTACAAACAAGGTTGGGGCAATCTCCACAACTTAATTGGAGGCTCCCAACACCACCACGGAGCTTCACCACAATGGAATGTGGCTCCAAGGTGACCTCTTCCGTCTAGAGTGCTCAAACACCCAAGAGTAACAAGATCCGCAAGGGATTAGTGGGGGGAATCAAATTTCTCTTGGTGGAAGTGTAGATCGAGACCCTCTCAAGCGAACCCTAGATAATCAACAAGTTTTGTTAGATAGGGAGAGAGATTAGGCGAAAATGGAGCTTTGAGCAACAATGGGGCTTTTTGGGAAGAAAAGACGTGAGTCCTCTTGGGGAAGAAGACTCACTTATATAGTGGGGGAAGGATCCAACTGTTATGCCCCTTCAGCCCGTGCATAAGCGGTAGTACCGCTCGGGCGAGCGGTACTTCCGTTGGCACGGTAGTTATAGACACACCGTGCAACTAAGAAGCTCAAGGAGGCGGTAGTGCCGATGGAGCGGTACTACCGCTCCCACCAGCGGTACTACCGCCAGGTGCTGCGAGTGCGGGTGAAACTGCGGTAGTCGAGTAGGGCAGCGCGGTACCACTGCACGGAGTGGTACTACCGCCCACTACTGCCATTCTACTACCGCTCGAAGGAATGAGCTATACGGAGAGCAAAAACTAAGTGGTACTCCATGCGGCAGAAGATACCGGTCGTACCGCAAAAGCGGTACTACCGCTCTAAAGAACAGTACTTCCGCGTAGCACTTGCGCCTATAGTGAGGACAGTGGTAGTGGGGCAGTAGATCGAGCCGCAGAACCGCCCAAGTGGTACTACCGCTCTCTACTTCCTCGGTACTTCCGCTGTAAACACAGAGAGCAAAATATAAGCGGAGGTGCCAGTAGCACTGAAGTGCGGCAGTACCGCTGGAGTGTTACTACCGCTGGTCAGTGTGATACTACCCCTTAGCTTCCTCTAGAAAGCACAAGTAAAGGCAGAGGAAGCTCCAAGTACCGGGAAGGAAAGTGGGGTGCAAAGTGACTGTTGTAAGAGCACATTTATCCATGTGTGGTTTTGGTAATTGATGACAATCCCTATGGACTAATGGTTGCCTTGAGTTATATTCGAAGGATTTTTCCATAGGCACTTCTTGAAGTCCATCTGTTGGTTTCAAGGAGTTTATATGGTGACCAAGGCAGTATTCAAGGTTTTATCTAAAGATTGGTCATGTGAGAGTTGAGCTTACTGCAAGCATGTCTTGAAGAAGAAGATGGTGTGAGCATTCATGAAGGGGCGGAGCCAGGATTTGAACATAGGGGGGCGAAGGCATCGATACACACAAGAACCATGGCAAAAAAAATATTTCAAGTCTTAAATATTGTAGCAATATCAAACACATACAAGAATAGTTTATACATTAAAAAGGCTACATTTCTACTAGTTTGAATTATCCGTGACCCCCACGTGGCCGATCAAACAAATCAATTATCTGTGACCCCCGACTATTTCCTTCCCAGTATACCACCATGTAATATCAAAGAAAACCGTCAGCCATTTTATTTCAAAGACGCGTCTTGATAAGTTTGATTACTCAAAACACTCCATATTTGCAATTGAGACCGAAAGAGAGATGAGCAATTGCAATAATCTAACAACCATTGGATGTGCAGAAGTTATACCTCTTATGTCCAGTAGGTTGCTCTGTGGCATGTATCTCCATGATTGGATTTGCATCTTCAACATTAGTTTGCTCGGTAATGTCTTCCTCATCTATGCAATTCTAGTAGTACAAAAAAATACATAATCTGTTAACTGATCTGACAACCGACAAAATCCACTAATTACTAACAATTGATTGATTAGTTTGTGTGATCAAAATGACGCTAAAATATTATGAATCTATAAACAAGAATACCTCTGGCTCTATCGGAGCAAGTTAGGAATTGGGTGTGGCGGCGCCACCCGGCTGATCATTGTCCCGTAGAATTGTACTGGATTTAGACGACACCTTTGCTATTCATGGAACGTCAACGATGCGGAAGCCCAGCGGCCGGCGATGATGTTCACGTGCTTCATGAAGCGCAAACCCTAGCCACCTAGCGTATGGTGCGCAGCGTCGACACAGATTATGTGTAGTCTAGGAAGTCGCCACAAGCCCACAATGCATTATTAGTGCAACCGATCGATGGTGTATTTTTTACGTACGTGCAGACTGGCCCTTATTGCCTTGTTGAAAATTCATTTTGGGCTTTGACACTTAGAGCTTAGCCCATATATTTGCTAATGGCCGGAGTAATTAAGCCTAATAACTAGTACTAGTCCCCGCCGAGACTTGTTGCGGGTGGTCGATGCATGGGGGGGGGGGGGGGGCTGGCCCCCGCTCGCCCCCCCACTGCCTCCGCCTCTGCATTCATGTTTACCTTCAAGACATCATCTTTATGAAGAGAGAAGATAAGATACAAGGGTTGATCAAGACTAAGTCAAAGAGTGAATCAAGTTGATAAACACACAAAGCGTACAAGATGTACCGAGAGGGATCAAGTGATCCCATGGTATGGTAAGCATCGTTCATTACGCTTTGTGTACTAACCCATGGTCTACGTGAGAGTTCTATGTGGGGTTAGGTATATTTCCATGGGCTTGCATCAAGAGGAAGATCCCATACAACCCATGGAAGATGACATCAAGTGGTGATTGTCATCAAGGTTGCGGTGTGCAAGTTCAAGTGGAGCATCACGAAGAGATCATGCTTGAAGATTGTTGTCCATTGTGGTGACAATGGACTTGTGAAGATGTGTCGAAGAGTGGCTCACCCATAGTGGAGTATGGGGGGGCAATCTACTAGTCTTCATCGAGCCGGCGCAATCAAGAAAGGTGGTCCATCTTGAGGGGGACAAGATCATCATCATCTAGCTCAAGTGGACTATGCGCAAGGCAAAGGTTTGACCTTGATAGGGTTTTCTATTTTACCGGTCTCATGGTGGTAGTTGGGAAACCGGGTTATAGGATCGATAGTCGTACTATCAAGGGGGGCTCTCAAGTGAGTAGCTTAATCGTATCGTTCGTTGAGAGCTCAAACCACTGCATTCTTGGCATCATCATCTTTCTTGGTTCTTGGTTGGCTTTTCTCTATGTGGGTTCTTGAGCTTATGGTCAGCTTCATGACAAGCTCGAGTTCATCGAAAACAGAGTCCACATGCATCTTCTATGATGTTTTCGATGTTGGAGTTTTTGCCGGTTCTTCATTCATAGAGGTTTAACATCTCTATATCATTGACATTTTCATACTTCCTCTTCTTAAGATAACCAACAAGCTTGATTTTGCTCAGTACAGAGCTCATATGCGAAAGTTATGGCAGTATTAGTGCCGGAGCTATTTTCTCTGATCAGGCGGTAGTACCACTGGGTACCATGGTAGTACCGCTTGGGCGGTACTTCCACTGTGTACTACCGCTGCTACTTCCGCTTATATTTGCTCTCTGGTTTGTGCATTCCTTCGAGCGGTAGTAGAATGGCTGTTATGGGCAGTAGTACCGCTCTGCGCGGTAGTACCGCTAGTGGGAGCGGTAGTACCGCTCCGGCGGCCCAACCACATCATGGAGTCTCTCTGTCGCACGCTTTGGCTTGAAACTTCCGTACCAACGGAAGTACCGCTCACCTGAGCGGTAATACTGCTTATGCACGGGCTGAGTGCATAACGGTTGGATTTGGGGGAACCTATTTAAGGGGGTCTTCTTCCCCAATGGTTCCTATCTCTTGTGCTCGTGTTCTTCCCCCATTGTTGACCTTCTTCGAGCTTGCTAACTCTCAATCCCTCCAATGATTCTTGCTAGTTCTTGAGGGAAAAGAGAGAGGAGATCTAGATCCACATTTCCACCATTCACTTTCTCCTCTATGTGAGGGGAACCCCTTGGATCTAGATCTTAGAGTTCTTCGTATTCTTCCTCTCATTTTCTTCCATAGCATTAGTTGTTGTGGTGGGATTTGGGAGAGAAGGACTTGGGCACTCCGTGTGCCCTTGCCATTGCATTTGGTGCATAGGTTTGAATTCTCCACGGTGATACGTGGAAGTGATGTTTGAGAAGCTTATTACTCTTGGGTGTTTGAGCACCCTAGAGCTTGTTCCTCTTGGGTGCCTTGGCGTCCTAGACGGTTGGTGGTGTCTCGGAGCTCAATCATTGTGGTGTAAAGCTCCGGGCAAGAATCGGGGGTCTCCAATTAGGTTGTGGATATTGCCCCGAGCAATTTGTACAGGTACCGGTGACCGCCCCCAAGGGTTGCCAAAGTGTACGGGTTCGGTGACCGCCCCCAAGGGTTACCATTTGTACGGGTTCGGTGACCGCCCTCAAGGGTCCCTTAGTGGAATCACGGCATCTTGCATTGTGTGAGGGCGTGAGGAGATTACGGTGGCCCTAGTGGCTTCTTGGGGAGCATTGTGCCTCCACACCGCTCCAAACGGAGATTAGCATCCGTAAGGGTGTGAACTTCAGAATACATCTCGTCTCCACGTACCTCGGTTATCTCTTACCCGAGCCCTTTACTTATGCACTTTACTTTGTGATAGCCATATTGTTTCTTGTTATATATCTTGCTATCACTTAGTTGTTTATCTTGCTTAGCATAAGTTGTTGGTGCACATAGGTGAGCCTAGTTGTTTTAGGTTTTGTGCTTGACAGATTAAACGCTAGTTTTATTCCGCCTTTGTTCAAGGCTAAACCGTAATTATTTTAAAGCCCCTATTCACCCCCCCTCTAGGCGACATACATGTCCTTTCAACTGTGTGCGTGTTGATTCCATCCTAACCTTTCTAAATGTGGACCCCCTCTTGACAGTACGGATTTCCTACGATTCAAAACAACCAAAAAGAAATCTTCGGAAAATAACTGTCTTCTCTCTTAAACACCGAGGGGAAATAAACCGTCACGTGCCATCTGGTAATCTCTGAAAGCTAAATGCACACGGTTAGTCTGCAAAAGCGCATTGTCATCAATCACCAAAACCACTAAGGGATAAATATGCCCTAACACTTGCATTTCTGGGGACCTACCAGTAAATTGAGGACAATGCCCCACACACACCCAACTCCGTGGTGATCTCATTAAGCACCAGTGGCAATTGTATGGGAGATAGACTCCCATTTTAAGCACCGGTGGCAACCAGTGGTGATCTCATTAAGCACCAGCACCAGTGGAAAATTTGTTGTAATTGAGATGTTTATTGTATTGTACGATGCTAAAACATTAGTAAGTTTAATTTATATTAATGTTTATGTTGTTCAAACCCATGAATTTACCCGAGGCCGGTACGAGTTTACGGGATCTATTTCGCCCGAGGCTGCACGGTGCTGCAAACCAGTTTTCTGGGGCACTCTAAACTGGTTTCATGGATGTATTTTTCTAGGGCTGAGGCACCCTCACTGACAGAGAGGCATCATCCTCGTGTCACGCCCAAATGCGGTACTATCCTCGCGACGGCTTGAGGATCACGATGAGGATAAAAGCGCATTTTGAGTCGCTTCACAAGAATGGATATCATCACAATACATATAAAGAGGAGATGAATATATGGAGTTAGCTTACACTCTACAACATCAATAATTCAAATACAATCATCCATACAATCATCATTCAGAAGAGAAGGGTCTGACTACAGACGAAATCAAACGAAAAGATGACATCCATCAAGCAAATCCCAGACCACGTTCCTCATCGTACTGCCACTCGAGTGTTGTGGCATCATCTGCGGCAAGATCATCTGTACCTGCACCTGTATTGCTATAGGAATCTGTGAGCCCGAGGACTCAGCAATCTCATTACCCAGGGTACCGAGACTATCTAAACTTATAGGTATGGCATGGTTAAGTGGTGAGGTTGCAGTAGCACTAAGCATTTTTCTTTGGCTAACTTACAAGTACAAGAATAAGATGAGTGTTCGACGCATAACGGTCATTAACTAGTTATGATCAAGAAGTGATCCTGAACACCTACTTACAAGTCAATCATAACCCCACCGTGTTCTCTTCCCGAACTCCCTCGAAAAGAGATGATCATGGTTACGCACACAGTTGGTGTATTTTAATTGGATTTACTTCAATTTTTCTATAACCGACCATTATAAATTTCTAAGTTGCCACATAACCACAGGCATGGCTTTTAGAAAGATTTAACCCTGCAGGGGTGCTCCAACTCATCTATCACAAACTAGCTACAAACTGCGGTGGAAAACCTCAACAGCGGGATTGCCCGTAGTATCCTCGAAATCTCGGTGCACAAGACATTCGTTAAAGGTAAAACAAATCTAGCAAGACTGCCCTGCAGGACAGATCGTGATAGGAGCTGCACGTATCTCGTTCTCAGGGCACAACCGGATGGGCAGGACGTCGAGTTGGTTGAGACCCCGGTTGCCCAGGGGGCACCGGACATCGCCCAGTTTAGACCAACACTCATGAGGAGCACTGGCCCGATTTGTTGATTAATTATCCATGGGGTAGCTACTCCATATGCAATTTTATTAGCTATTAGGAAAATGTAGTACCAATGATGGGCCTTGTCGGAAGAGTTTTATCCAAAACGAATTATCAAGGAGTTCCCCATAACAACCCCAAGCATGTTAGGAGCACTCAATATGGAACATAATGCTGGAAATATGCCCTAGAGGCAATTAATAAAGTGTTTATTATTTTCATATTTCCCCGTTCATGATAATGGTTTATTATTCATGCTAGAATTGTATTGACCGGAAACTTAATACATGTGTGAATAGATAAACAAATACTGAGTCCCTAGTATGCCTCTACTAGACTAGCTCGTTGATCAAAAGATGGTCAAGGTTTCCTGACCATGGACATGAGTTGTCATTTGATAACGGGATCACATCATTAGGAGAATGATGTGATGGACATGACCCAACCGTTAGCATAGCAAATGATCGTTCAGTTTATTGCTATTGCTTTCACTATGTCAAATACACGTTCCTCTGACCATGAGATCATGCAACTCCCGGATACCGTAGGAATACTTTGGGTGTATCAAACGTCACAACGTTACTGGGTGATTATAAAGGTGCACTACAGGTATCTCCGAAAGTGTTTGTTGAGTTGGCATGGATCGAGATTGGGATTTGTCACTCCGACTATCGGAGAGGTATCTCTGGGCCCTCTCGGTAATACAGCATCACAGAAGCCTTGCAAGCACCGTGACTAAAGAGTTAGTTGCAAGATGATGTATTACGGAACGAGTAAAGAGACTTGCCGGTAACGAGATTGGACTAGGTATTGGATACCGACGATCGAATCTCGGGCAAGTAACATACCGCCAGACAAAGGGAACAACGTATGTTGACATATGAGGTTCACCGATAAAGATCTTTGTGGAATATGTAGGAACCAATATGAGCATCCAGGTTCCGTTGTTGGTTATTGACCAGAGAGTCGTCTCGATCATGTCTACATCATTCCCGAACCCGTAGGGTCCGCACACTTAAGGTTCGATGACGATTTAGTATTATATGAGTTATGTGATTGGTGGCCTAAGTTTGTTCGGAGTCCCGGATGAGATCACGGACATGACGAAGAGTCTCGAAATGGTCGAGAGGTAAAGATTCATATATTGGAAGGCTATATTCGGACGTCGGAAAGGTTCCGAGTGATTCGGATATTTTTCGGAGTACCGGGGAGTTACGGGAATTCACCGGGAGAAGTAATGGGCCTTATTGGGCCATACGGGAAAAGGAGAGGCAGGCCACGTGAGGAGGCGCGCGCCCCCCCTTGCCCAAACCGAATTGGACTAGGGGAGGGGACGCAGCCCCCTCTTTCCTTTCCCTCTCCCTTCCCCCTTTCCTACTCCGTATGGGAGGTGGAATCCTACTAGGACTAAGGAGTCCTAGTAGGACTCCCCACACTTGGCGCACCCCTAGGGGGCCGGCCTCCTCCCTCTCATCCTTTATATACGGGGGCAAGGGGGCACCCCAAAGGACAACAATTGTCCCATAGCCGTGTGCAGTGCCCCGATCTCCGTTTTCCACCTCGGTCATATTTTCGGAGAGCTTAGGCGAAGCCCTGCCGGAATCACTTCACCGTCACCGTCGCCACGCCGTCGTGCTGACGGAACTCATCTACTTCCTCGACGTCTTGCTGGATCAAGAAGGCGAGGATCGTCACCGAGCTGCACGTGTGTAGAACTCGGAGGTGCCGTACGTTCGGTACTCGATCGGTGGAGCTCGAAGGATTGTTCGACTACATCAACCGCGTTGTGAGACGCTTTCGCTAACGGTCTACGAGGGTACGTAGACACACTCTCCCCTCTCGTAGCGATGCATCTCCATGGATAGATCTTGCGTGAGCATAGGAATTTTTTTGAAATTCATGCTCCGTTCCCCAACAGTGGCATCCGAGCTAGGTCTATGCGTAGATGTGATTTGCACGAGTAGAACACAAACGAGTTGTGGGCGTGGGTGTATACATATTGCTTGCCGCTACTAGTTGATACTTGAGTCGGCAGTATTGTGAGATGAAGCGGCCCGGACCGACATTACGCGTACGCTTACGCGAGACAGGTTTCACCGCTACGTGCACTCGTTGCATAAAGGTGACTGGCGGGTGTCTGTCTCTCTCACTTTAGTTGAATCGGTTTCAATGAAGAGGGTTCTTTTAGAAGATCAAAAAGCAATCTCTACACCACGTTGTGGTTTTGCGTAGGTAAGAACGGTTCTTGCAAACCCGTAGCAGCCACGTAAAACTTGCAACTACAAAGTAGAGGACGTCTAACTTGTTTTTGCAGGGTATGTTGGTGATGTGATATGGCCAAGACATGATGTGATATAAGTTGTTGTATGAGATGATCATGTTTTGTAAATTATCAGGCAACCGGCAGGAGCCTTATGGTTGTCTCTTTATTGTATGCAATGCCAACGCTATGTAATTGCTTTACTTTACCGCTATGAGTTAGCAGTAGTAGTAGTAATAGCAATAATTGGCGAGACGACCACGACGCTATGATGGAGATCAAGGTGTCACGACGCTACGATGGAGATCAAGGTGTCACGACGCTACGATGGAGATCAAGGTGTCAACCCGGTGACGATGGAGATCATGACGGTGCTTTGCTGATGGAGATCGAAAGCACAAGACGATGATGGCCATATCATGTCACATATATTGAATTGCATGTGATGTTAATCCTTTTATGCATCTTATTTTGCTTAGGACGACGGTAGCATTATAAGATGATCCCTTCACTAAATTTCAAGATAAGTGTTCTCCCCTAGTATGCACCGTTGCGAAGGTTCGATGCTTCTAAGCACCACGTGATGATCGGGTGTGATGGATTCTTTCGTTCGCATACAACGGGTGTAAGCCAGTTTTACACACGCAGAATACTTGGGTTAAACTTGACGAGCCTAGCATGTACAGACATGGCCTCGGAACACAAGAGACCGAAAGGTCGAACATGAGTCATATAGTAGATATGATCAACATGAAAGATGTTCACCATTGATAACTAATCCACCTCACGTGATGATCGGACGTGGTTTAGTTGATGTGGATCATGTTACACTTAGACAACTTGAGGGATGTTAATCTAAGTGGGAGTTCTTAAGTAATTTGATTAATTGAACTTCAATTATCATGAACATAGTCTAAATAATCTTTGCAATTTTATGTTGTAGATCAATAGACCGCGCTGTAGTTCCCCTGTTTTTATTATGTTCCTAGAGAAAACGAAGTTGAAAGTTGATGGAAGCAACTATGCGGACTAGGTCCGTGATCTGAGGATTGTCCTCACTGCTGCACAGAAGGCTTATGTCCTTAATGCACCGCTCAGTGAAATACCCCTACGGCTTCGTCTGAGGACGTTATGAATGTCTGGCAGACAAGAAAAGATGACTACTCGATAGTTCAGTGCGCCATACTTTACGGCTTAGAACCGGAGCTCCAAATATGTTTTGAGCAACACGAAGCATATGAGATGTTCCAAAGAGCTGAAAATTTGTTTTTCAAGCTCACACCCGGGTCGAGAGGTATGACACCTTCGACAAGTTCTATAGCTACAAGATGGAGGAGAACAGCTCCGTTAGTGAGCATGTACTCAGAATGTCTGAGTTCTTCAAACACTTGAATCAAGTGGGAGTTAGACTTCCGAATAAAGTGGTGATTGATAGAGTTCTCCAGTCACTATCACTAAGCTACTGGATCTTCGTGATGAACTATAAACATGCAAGGGATAGAAGATCCTTAAGCTATTCGCGATGCTACAATCTGCGGATGTAGAAATCAAAAAAGGGAGCATCAAGTGTTGATGGTTAATAAGACCACTAGTTTCAAGAAGGGCAAGGGAAAGAAAAGGGAACTTCAAGAAGAACGGTAAAATAGTTGCCGCTCACGCGAAGAAACCCAAGGCTGAACCAAACCCGAGACTTAGTGCTCCCATTGCAAAGGGAAATGTCACAAGGAGCGGAACTTCCCCAAAGTAACTGGCAGATAATAAGACTGGCAATGTCAACAAAGATATTTGATATACATGTTATTGATGTGTACCTTACTAGTACTCGTAGGAGCACCTGGGTATTTGATACTTGTTCAGTTGCTTGCAACTTGAAACATGGAGCTTCGGAATAAACGAGGGCTAGCTAAAGAACGAGGTGACGATGTGCATTGGAAGTGTCTCCAAGGTTGATGTGATCACCATCGCCACGCTCTCTCTACCTTCATGATTAGTGATGAACCTAAATAATTGTTATTTGGTGCTTGCGTTAAGCATGAATATTATATCTGATAGTGTTTATTGCAAGACGGTTATTCAATTTCAGAGAATAATTGTTATTCTATTTGGATAATATCATTGATGATCATGCACTTAAAATGAAAGGTTTATTGAATCTTGATCGTAGTAATACATATGTTCATAACACGAATGCCAAAAGATAATGATAGTACCACATATTTGTGGCACTGCCGCTTAGGTCATTTCAGTGTTAAACATATGAAGAAACCCCATGCAGATGGGTTTTTGGAATCTCTTGATTATGAATCATTTGAGACATGTGAACCGTGCCTTATTGGCAAGATGACTAAAACTCCGTTCTTCGGAACAATGGAGCGAGCAACCAACTTATTGGAAATAATACATACCGATGTATGCGGTCCGATGAGTGTTGAGGCGCGCGGTGGATATCGTTATGTTCTCACGTTCACAGATGATTTGAGTAGATATGGCTATGTCTACTTGATGAAGCATAAATCTGAAACATTTGAAAAGTTCAAAGAATTTCAGAGTGAAGTAGAGAACCATCGTAACAAGAAAATAAAGTTCTTACGATCTGATCGTGGAGAAGAATATTTGAGTTACGAGTTTGGCAATCACTTAAGACAATGTGGAATTGTTTCACAGCTCACGCCACCTGGAACACCACAGCGTAATGGTGTGTCCGAACGTCGTAATCGTACTCTATTAGATATGGTGCGTTCTATGATGTCTCTTACCGATTTGCCACTATCATTTTGGGGTTATGTATTAATGACAGCTGCATTCACTTTAAATAGGGCACCGTCTAAATCCGTTGAGACGACACCGTATGAACTGTGGTTTGGCAAGAAACCTAAGCTGTCGTTTCTGAAAGTTTGGGGATGCAATGCTTATGTCAAAAGGCTTCAGCCAGATAAGCTCGAACCCAAAGCGGATAAGTGCGTCTTCATAGGATACCCAAAGGAGACCGTTGGGTACACCTTCTACCACAGATCCGAAGGCAAAGTATTCGTTGCTAAGAATGGATCCTTTCTAGAGAAGGAGTTTCTCTCGAAAGAAGTGAGTGGGAGGAAAGTAGAACTTGATGAGGTAATTGTACCTCCTCTAGATAGTAGTACGCCACAGAAAGAAATTTCTGTGACACCGACACAGACCAGAGAGGAAGTAGATGATGATGATCATGAAGCTTCGGATCAAGTTGCTACAGAACCTCGTAGGTCAACCAGGACACGCTCCGCACCAGATTGGTACGGCAATCCTGTCTTGGAGGTCATGTTGTTAGACAACGGTGAACCTACGAACTATGAAGAAACGATGGCGAGCCCGGATTCCGACAAATGGCTTGAGGCCATGAAATCCGAGATTAGATCCATGTATGAGAACAAAGTGTGGACTTTGGTAGACTTGCCCGATGAACGGCGAGCTATTAAAAATAAATGGATCTTTAAGAGGAAGACGGACGCTGATGGTAATGTCACCGTCTATAAAGCACGACTTGTTGCTAAAGGTTATCGACAAGTTCAAGGAGATGACTACGATGAGACTTTCTCACCCGTAGCGATGCTAAAGTCTGTCAGAATTATGTTAGCAATTGCCGCATTTTATGATTATGAAATCTAGCAAATGGACGTCAAAACGGCATTCCTTAATGGATTCCTTAAGGAAGAATTGTATATGATGCAACCGGAAGGTTTTGTCGATCCTAAAGGTGCTAACAAAGTATGCAAGCTCCAGCGATCCATCTATGGACTGGTGCAAGCATCTCGGAGCTGGAATACTTGCTTTGATGAAGTGATCAAAGCGTTTGGGTTTATGCAAGTTTATGGAGAAACTTGTATTTACAACAAAGTGAGTGGGAGCTCTATAACATTTCTAATAAGTATATGTGATTGGAAATGATGTAAAATTTCTGGAAAGCATAAAGAATTAATTGAAAGGAGTTTTTCAATAAAAACCTGTTTTTGAATTATCCACGGTTTGGGCATCGAGATCTATAGAGATAGATCAAGACACCTGATAAAAGATTTTCACACACCTTGATGAGATTTTGAAGAAGTTCAAAATGGATCAAGTCAAAAGAAATAAGTTCTTGGCTGGTGTGAAGTGGAGTAAGACTTGAAGATCTAGGTAAAGGTTGTTTACATGTTAGGCATCAAAATCTATAGAGATAGATTGAGACGCCTCATATGACTTTCACAAAACATATACCTTGACAAGATTTTGAAGAAGTTCAAAATGGATCAGTCAAAGAAGGAGTTCTTGACTGTGATGAAAGGTGTGAAGTTGAGTAAGACTCAAATCTCGACCACGGCAAAATAAATAGAATGGATGAAGGTTATCCCCTATGCCTCGGCCGTAGGTTCTATAAAGTATGCCATGTTGTGTGCCTTGCCATGTGTCTGGCAAAGAGGTACGAAAGTGATCCAGGAGTAGATCACTGGACAACGGTCAAAGTATATCATTAAGATGATTAAGGAAGAATTTCTCGGGAAACAGAGGTAATAAAGAGTTCGTCGTAAGGGGTTACGTCGATGCAAGCTTTAAACACCGATCCGGAAGACTATGAGTCTCTGACTGGATACATAAAGTGGGGTAGTTATTTTGGAGTAGCTCCAAAGCAGAGTATGGTGACCGCATCTACATAAGACATAGAGATTTGCACAGATCCGTTGACTAAAACCTCTCACACAAGCTAAACATGATCAGCTCAAGAACTGATTGGATGTTAATTACATGGAGATGTAAACTAGATTAATTGACTCTAGTGCAAGTGGGAGACTGTTGGAAATATGCCCTAGAGGCAATTAATAAAGTGTTTATTATTTTCATATTTCCCCGTTCATGATAATGGTTTATTATTCATGCTAGAATTGTATTGACCGGAAACTTAATACATGTGTGAATAGATAAACAAATACCGAGTCCCTAGTATGCCTCTACTAGACTAGCTCGTTGATCAAAAGATGGTCAAGGTTTCCTGACCATGGACATGAGTTGTCATTTGATAACGGGATCACATCATTAGGAGAATGATGTGATGGACATGACCCAACCGTTAGCATAGCAAATGATCGTTCAGTTTATTGCTATTGCTTTCACTATGTCAAATACACGTTCCTCTGACCATGAGATCATGCAACTCCCGGATACCGTAGGAATACTTTGGGTGTATCAAACGTCACAACGTTACTGGGTGATTATAAAGGTGCACTACAGGTATCTCCGAAAGTGTTTGTTGAGTTGGCATGGATCGAGATTGGGATTTGTCACTCCGACTATCGGAGAGGTATCTCTGGGCCCTCTCGGTAATACAGCATCACAGAAGCCTTGCAAGCACCGCGACTAAAGATTTAGTTGCAAGATGATGTATTACGGAACGAGTAAAGAGCCTTGTCAGTAACGAGATTGGACTAGATATTGGATACCGACGATCGAATCTCGGGCAAGTAACATACCGCCAGACAAATGGAACAACGTATGTTGACATATGAGGTTCACCGATAAAGATCTTTGTGGAATATGTAGGAACCAATATGAGCATCCAGGTTCCGCTGTTGGTTATTGACCGGAGAGTCGTCTCGATCATGTCTACATCATTCCCGAACCCGTAGGGTCCGCACACTTAAGGTTCGATGACGATTTAGTATTATATGAGTTATGTGATTGGTGGCCGAAGTTTGTTCGGAGTCCCGGATGGGATCACGGACATGACGAGGAGTCTCGAAATGGTCGAGAGGTAAAGATTCATATATTGGAAGGCTATATTCGGACGTCGGAAAGGTTCCGAGTGATTCGGGTATTTTTCGGAGTACCGGGGAGTTACGGGAATTCACCGGGAGAAGTAATGGGCCTTATTGGGCCATACGGGAAAAGGAGAGGCAGGCCACGTGAGGAGGCGCGCGCCCCCCCTTGCCCAAACCGAATTGGACTAGGGGAGGGGGCGCAGCCCCCTCTTTCCTTTCCCTCTCCCTTCCCCCTTTCCTACTCCGTATGGGAGGTGGAATCCTACTAGGACTAAGGAGTCCTAGTAGGACTCCCCACACTTGGCGCACCCCTAGGGGGCCGGCCTCCTCCCTCTCATCCTTTATATACGGGGGCAAGGGGGCACCCCAAAGGACAACAATTGTCCCATAGCCGTGTGCGGTGCCCCGATCTCCGTTTTCCACCTCGGTCATATTTTCGGAGAGCTTAGGCGAAGCCCTGCCGGAATCACTTCACCGTCACCGTCGCCACGCCGTCGTGCTGACGGAACTCATCTACTTCCTCGACGTCTTGCTGGATCAAGAAGGCGAGGATCGTCACCGAGCTGCACGTGTGTAGAACTCGGAGGTGCCGTACGTTCGGTACTCGATCGGTGGAGCTCGAAGGATTGTTCGACTACATCAACCGCATTGTGAGACGCTTCCGCTAACGGTCTACGAGGGTACGTAGACACACTCTCCCCTCTCATAGCGATGCATCTCCATGGATAGATCTTGCGTGAGCGTAGGAATTTTTTTGAAATTCATGCTCCGTTCCCCAACACATAACACCCATGATAGGAAACTAAGGCGGCAAGAGTGGAACAAAACACCAAGCAAAATGCCAAGCCTTCCACCCTTTACCACGTGTATAGATGCATTAAATTAAATAGCAAGAATAATGTGATATCCCAAGATATCCATGTTATCACATGGATCCACCTGCACCTACAACTAGCAACGCTATAAGAGGGGCTGAGAAAGCGGTAACTTAGCCAAACAACGGTTTGCTAGGATGTGGAGGGTTAGAGGCTTATCATGGCATGTTGGGAGGCTTGACAGACAAGTGCTAGGGAGCGAGACATAGCGATAGCAACGAGACAACTTGCATAGCAAAGATAGTAACTGTATCCAGGGTAATAATCATCTTGCCTTGTGAATCTTCAGTGGGACACTGGTGCAGCCACGTGCTATACAAACGATTTTTAACCCCTTTATGCGATGAATGTTTAAACCGTTGCCTTGCCTGTGTGGGCGATATGGGGTCCATCCCACACGATATGGAAAAATCATCGGTGATGGTGATCAACGAACGCAAACGTTTGAAAAATTAAGCGTATGGGATGTCCGCATCTATCACAAACGAGAGTCATCGGTCGACCGTTTGAAATATGTCATACTTCCATTATGGCCCATCTTTGCTACTCGTGTGAGATAACATTAGCATCACACATGCTATTATGTGCCGCACCGTTTACGATGCGCGCTACATCACAAACAGTTAATGATTGTAAATCTTGTAGGATAAGGAGTATATCACACACATTTAATTCTACTATGACCGTCTGTGATATGATATGAGAGTGCAAACGTTTATACTTAAAAAACGGTATGCGAAGGTTAAACATATCCCACATGTTGTGCTATTAATAAATGTTTGTGATTTATTAAATGTCCCAAACGTTTCAGGCATACTACCCATTTCGGATGATGACCTATCACATGCGTTCTTTTTTGACAAACGTTTACGATGGGCACGACATCATAAACAGTTCACGGTACCAAATCTTGTGTGATAAGAAGACTATCAAAAACACTTGATGATAAGTAACTGTGTGTGCTGGTGTTGTAAATCTCACACATTATTTCTCGGCTGGCCGTGTGCGTAGCAGAGATTCATCGCACACGTCGTGAGTGGAGAAACGTGTGTGATCTTGAAGTTGATCGTAGACGTTTTACTTTCTCAAACTATGTGCATTGTAATGGCCTGCAGAGCATAATTTACCCGTAATTTAATGCTTGCATTCAAAATTTAAATTTGAAAGTAGGAAATCATGTATTTCATATCGAATCATGTTTAAATATAGGTTGAAGAACGAATGCATAGTTCGATTCACATGTACATATACTCAAGAACTACATAAGCATCAATTCGCCAAAAAAAAGGGAAACTGCAGAAGGGACAAATAAAGAATGATGGAACCACAGTTGTATTAAAGACAGTAAAGGGAGAGCCGAAATACATTCTAGTTGCTGGAGAAGGTGAAGCGGAATGCCCATATTGTGCACTCCTCCATGCCTATGATACGTCTCCAACGTATCTATAATTTTTTGCTTGTTCCATGCTGTTATATTATCATTCTTGGATGTTTTACAATCATTTTATAACAACTTTATATCATTTTTTGGGACTAACCTATTGACATGGTGCCAAAGTGCCAGTTGTTGTTTTTGCTTGTTTTTTACTTCGTAGAATATCAGTACCAAACGGAGTCCAATTGCGACAAAACTTTTTAGAGATTTTTGCTGGACCAGAAGACACCCAGTGGCCAAAGAAGAGCCAGGAAGGTGGGCTGTGGAGAGCACAACCCACCAGGGCACGCCAGGGGGCCCCCGGCGTGCCCTGATGGGTTGTGCCCTCCACGGGGCCCCTCTCCACCGCCTCTGACGCCTATAAATTCCCAAATATTCCAAAAACCCTAGGGGAGTCGACGAAACACAATTCCAGCCGCCGCAAGTTCCAGAACCTCGAGATCCAATCTAAACACCATCACGGAGGGGTTCATCTTCTTCATAGGTGCCTCTCCGATGATGCGTGAGTAGTCCACCATAGACCTACGGGTCCGTAGGCAGTATCTAGATGGCTTCTTCTCTCTCTTATGATTCTCAATACAATGGTCTCTTGGAGATCTATTTGATGTAAACTTTTGCGGTGTGTTTGTTGGGATCCGATGAATTTTGAGTTCATGATCAGTTTCTATCCATGAATATTATTTGAGTCTTCTTTGATCTCTTATATGCATGATTACTTATAGCCTCGTATTTCTTCTTCGAATCTTTGGTTTAGTTAGGCCGACTAAGATCGATTTTTCTTGCCATGGGAAGAGGTGCTTTGTGATGGGTTCGATCTTGCGGTGTCCTTTCCCAATGACGGAAGGGGCAGCAAGGCACGCATGTATCGTTGCCATTAAGGATAACAAGATGGGGTCTATTCCTACATGAATAGATCTTGTCTACATCATGTCATCGTTCTTATTGCATTACTCCGTTTTTCCATGAACTTAATACACTAGATGCATGCTGGATAGCGGTCGATGTGTGGAGTAATAGTGGTAGATGCAGGCAGGAGTCGGTCTACTTATCTTGGACGTGATGCCTATATAATGATTATCGCCTTGGATATCGTCATGATTATTTGATCTTCTATCAATTGCCCAACAGTAATTTGTTCACCCACCGTGTGTTATACTCATGAGAGAAGCCACTAGTGAAACCTACGGCCCCCGGGTCTACTTTTCCAACATATTGCTTTCCGATCTATCTTTTTGCTTCTTTGTTTTCAGACCTACAAAACTAAAAGCCCAAAAATATATTGCTGCCCTTTTTATTTGCCTTTTCTATTTTATGTTCTTGAGAGATCTATCTCTCCTATCTATCACTACCTAATCTATCTTTTTACCGTAGAGAGATTGACAACCTCTCTTTCGCGTCGGGTTGCAAGTATTTGTTGTTTGTGTGCAGGTGCTGCTTATTGGGTGGTGGTGATCCTCCTACTGGTTCGATAACCTTGGTTTCATAACTGAGGGAAATACTTACCGTCGATGTGCTGCATCATCCCTTCCTCTTTGGGGAAATACCGACGCAGTCTCAAGCCACGTCAAAGGAATTTCTGGCGCCGTTGCCGGGGAGGAAGCAGTCTCTTCTACGAGCCTATCTCAGGCGCCGAGAAGACTCCATCATCATCTACCAGGTTCCTAATCACAAATCTCATCTCCTTGCAATTACATTATTTGCCATTTGCCTCTCGTTTTCCTCTCCCCCACTTCACCAATTTGCCGTTTAATCCGCCCTCTTTTTCGTTTGCCTTTTTCTTGTCAGATCTCTTGCTTGCTTGTAATCTTGTTTGCTTGTCACCATGAGTGGTTTTGGTATGGCAGAAACGGATGATGGCAGGACTCCTAAAATTGGCCGTTCTGGTAATCTGGATTCTAAAACTTTTGTTTTGGGGCAAGGGAACGTTATAGGAAAAGAAACTATCCAAGAGTTTTTCAATTGCGTTGGGAATTTGACTCTCGATGATACCCCTATATTGAAAAGAACTAAATCTTATGCGGAAGCTACATCGGCGCTAGTTCTAAAAATTAAAAATAGATTTATTCGTACCCATCCTACCTTGCAAAGATTGTTTTATGAGCTACCCATCTTAAAGAATCCCAAAGCTAAAAAGTTAGCTACCCTTGTTCTTATGAATGAATTTGATCACATAGTACGGGAAGCTAGGGAGATCTTTGACTTTTATGGTATGAGCCGAGAAAAACCGGTAATAGGAGAAATCCTTTACAATAGTGATTACATGATGAGATATTTGCTTGGAAATAATCAAATTTTTTATGAGAATCTCAAAAAGGAAGTCCCCGTTTTAGATATGATCCAACAAGTTTTCAATGACGTAAACCAACAATATTCTTGGATTGTGGCCGGGAATTGTCGGTGCACTAGTACAGGGGTACCCAGTGCCCCTGACTTATGCACATGCGGTAGAAGCAAAAACCCGGCGAATAATCAAGACAAGACTTCAAGAAGCTCAACGCGGTAGCCCAAGCCTGGACTGCAACGCGCCAAGCCACGTCCCCGACGCTTGCCGGAGACCAAGACATGCACACCACCCAGAAGACCCGGCAAGCCACTCCCCGGCAGGCGCGAGCCAACCAATCACCGCTCCACCGCATCGCTATGCCTGTCACTTATCGATGCGGTGTCGAGCCCTCAGGTGGCTAATCAACTCTCGTTAAGCACATGGTGACACATCGGAATGCAAGTTACGCTCAGTTGACACCCGCCCTGCAGCGTGTCAAGACCATAAGCAACGACCGGCCAAGCGGTGGCAAGAGCTTGCCGGGGATGCACCCCCTAGCGCCACCTAGGCAGGTAATCATGGCATTTTGTCCTAAATGCTAGAGTTAGGTATGATAGCTCTGCTTAGCTATCTAATCAATAGATAATGACTGTTTTGCCATTGTGGTAACCCCTTGCACTATAAAAGGAGGCCCAAGGCAACTTAGCTCAAGGTTGGCAATTCGAACCCCCGAACACTTGTACTCGCGTAGCAGCTCTTTCCCCGGCAGCAGTCCTTGCCGGGTTTAGGTGCTGAGCGTTCTTCGTGTTCCTCCAATCAATCCACCAAAAGCAGGAGTAGAGTTTAACGCTTAGCAGCCGCTCGAACCTGGGTTAAATGCCTGAGTCCTGATCGCCGCGCCGTCTCATGCTCTCCGCTCTTCGTGCAATGTGACCCCCCTTGCCGAACCACAAGGGACCTCTGGTCCCATAGGTGATCGTGAGCATCCGTGCACCGACATCTTTGGCGCGCCAGGTAGGGGGCGTGCATCATTTGCGCGAACCTGAGTTCGTGAACGGCGAATCGATCTTCATCATCATCTTCTTCAACAATGCCCCCCAAGAAGAAATCCGGTGCGGCCGCACATCCCTCCACTTCGAAGGCTCCCTCACACGCAGCCGTCGGCGCCGTAGATGCCGCGGCGGCTATGGGCGAGGCGGGCATCGTGGATGACGCGGCCGGCGCAGGCGGCGCCCCTGTCCAGTCCTTCGTGGCCGGAGATGGAGCTGGAGACGCCGGAGAGGAGCAACTCCAATAGCAACGTGGCGAGCTCGGCCCCGACGCCACGGGCGAGGGAAACGTCCGTTCATCACCTCCCCGCCACACGGATGGCCGAGGCCGCCTCGGCGGCGCCCGGTCCGGTGCGAGCCGTGACCTTCGGCCGCACCCGTCGCCAATGAGATTGTTGGGCATGCACCTCGGGTGGAACGAGACGGAGCGCCCAGCGGAGCCACAACCCTGCAGGATCAGCCCACTGCCCACCAGAAAGCTCCGACGAGTGGCGCACGGCATCAAGGACACGGCGACGTTTCTCTTGGTCCTACCAAGAGTCGAGCGACGTCGTGGTCCGCCTCTTTCGCCATGTCGAGCACCGCAGAGGAGGCCATGGCGCGAGTCCAGATGTTGCTCAACTTCATGCCAGCAACTGATAAGATGGATGAATGGAGAGCCACCATTCAGAGTTTGATTTCTTTCGTTGAAGCCAACAAAACCCAGCATGCAGAGCCATCGAGACGTACGGGAACAGCAGCAGCGGCCCGGGACGGCGAGCGCGTCGAAGGGGCACCCCAACGGTGCAATCCCGTCCGCGACAACAGGCCAAGAGGCAGCCACAGCAAGCTTTGCATGCTGATGAGCACGACGAGGCGTCCATAGTCTCGTCTGGCCCGCGCGACCGCCAGGATCAACGGAGTGTCCTTGAAGATAGGTGGAAAGAAGATGCACGCATCACCATCGAGCGACGCCGCCGGGAAGCGCACTGTCAATCCGACAAGCGCAACGGTCCAGACATCGGCGACCCCGCGCCCAGTGCTGGCGGGTACCTTCCTTACGAGGTTGGTTGCCCTGCCTTCACTAGCGAGCTGCGACAGGTCCGCTAGCCGTTGGCCCGAGCTTTCAAGCCTGAGCTGCCTGAGAAATACGACGGGAAGCTAAACCCTGCGGAGTTCTTGGGCATATACACAATAGCTGTTCAAGCTGCGGGAGGAAGAGATGAAAAGGTGCTCGCCAACTATTTCCCTTTGGTGCTCAAGCCAAACATGAGATCATGGCTGATGCACCAGCCGGAGAATTCCATTTCGTCTTGGGCTGATCTATGCAATGAGTTCGTTGGCGCCTTCACCGATGGTCATCAAGAACCAGGCCAGCCCAGCGATCTCCAAGTCCTCCCGCAAAAGGAGGGAGAAACCTTGAGAAAGTATATCCAAAGATTCAGCCGAGTGCACCGCAACATCCCAGAGATCCACCCCGCAGCGGTGATTGCCACGTTCCACTCGAACGTGCGCAATAGGAGGATGCGAGCCAAGATGAATGTCAAGCTCCCCAAGACTGTTAATGAGCTTTACACCTTGGCGGATAAGTGTGCTCGAGCTGAAGAAGGAAGGCGACTTCCCGGGGAAGAGGCGGGCGTCGAAGTGGACTCTGATGATGACGACGACGCCCCCGACCCGAAGGGAAGAAACAGGAAGCGCAACAAGAAGCGTAAGGGAAAAGCAGTACTGGCTGTTGAGAGCTCCGGAGACCTCAGTACAGGCAAGAAGGCGAAAGCCGAAACCCCCGGAAAGGGAGCTGCCGCGTGCACTGATTGCCGGGAGGCTGCTGCCGCTGAGAAGACCGGGAAGGCTGACGGGCCGCACTGCAAAATTCACCGCACCAAGGGCCATGGTCTCCAAGAATGCCGACATGTTGAGCAACTTGTTGAGAAACAGAGGGCCGAGTACGAGAAGTGCGACAAAGAAAAAGGCCAGGACGGCGCTGCCAGGAAACGCCGTGGCGGCAGAGGAGGTCACCGCGGCAAAACCCTGCAGCAAAAGGAAAAACCCGCCAGAGGCCGAGAGAAGAAGGAAACAGACGATATGTGTGAAGATGAGGATGATGATGAGGATTCCAGCGACAGGGAGTTTCAGAAAGCAACCGAAGCCATGTGCGTTGACGGGGGTGCATCCGTGCATTCCTCTCGCCGCCAGCTCAAGCAGTGGGCACGCGAAGTCAATGCTGTGGAACCGACTGCAGAATCTAGGAAGCCACTCAGATGGTCCCGCACGCCTATCATCTTTGACGAAGAGGATCATCCTGACCGTACCACTACGGTCGGATGTTTTCCATTGTTAGTTTCCCCGACAATCTGCAACCTCAAGGTGTCTAAGATGTTAGTTGACGGCGGGGCCGGATTGAACTTGATCTCCCCTAGAGTGGCTGAGAAACTGCAGATCCTTGATGAAGAGCTCGAAGCTATGGGTACATTCCAAGGAATCAACCTCGGCAGGAGCCGACCCAAGGGAAAGATCACCCTGCCTGTGACATTTGGCGGGGAGTTGAACTTCCGGACAGAGAGGATAGTGTTCGACGTCGCCGAAATCCCGCTGCCTTACAATGGAATCCTCGATCGCCCAGCTCTGGCAAAGTTCATGGCAGCATCCCACTATGCCTACAACACCTTGAAGATGACAGGGCCCATTGGGGTCATTTCCATCCCATCCGACAAGAAGAACGCAGTTATCTGCGTGGACCAGATATATCGCGATGCGGTAGCAGCTGAAGCCACAGAAATCCCAGCTCCCGCCAAGGACACAAAGAAAATGAAGAAGACTGGCAAGAACACCGGCAAGGACTCCGGGAAGCGCACCTCTTCGGAGTGCGCTGCACCCGACGATGACCTGCCGGAGAGTTCCGCTAGCAAGAAGACCAAGGTCACCTATCCTGAGACGAAGAAATTCCCGGCAAGGGAGGATGGCACTGGTGGTACCTTCACCATCAGTGCTACCCTTACTGACAAATAGGAAAGCGCGCTCGTTGCCTTCCTGTGGGAGAATATCGACGTGTTTGCCTGGCAACCGTCTGACATCCCCAGTGTTCCCAGGGAGGTAATTGGGCACCACCTTGCTGTTTGTCCTCATGCCCGGCCCGTCAAGCAAAAGGTTAGGAAACATGCCTTGGAGTGGCAACAGTTCATTGCCAAGGAAATAAAGAAGCTTGAAGCAGCTGGTTTGGTCAGAGGGGTGCTGCATCCAACTTGGCTGGCAAACCCGGTGGTGGTATGAAAGGCAAATGGGAAATGGAGGCTTTGCATAGACTTCACTGACTTGAACAAGGCTTGCCCGAAGGACCCTTTCCCCTTGCCGCGCATAGATCAAATTGTTGATTCCACCTCCGGATGTGACTTGCTTTCCTTTTTGGATGCCTACTCCGGCTACCACCAGATATTTATGGCCAAGGAAGATGAGGAGAAGACCGCATTCATAACTCCCTGTGGCATGTGCTGTTTTGTGCGTATGCCCTTGGGTTAAAGAGTATTGGTTCGACCTTCACCAGGGCTGTTCAAATTGGTTTTGGACCTCAGCTACACAGAAATGTGGAAGCCTACATGGATGACATCGTGGTCAAGACCAAGGATGAAGCCACTCTCATACAAGATCTGGAGGAAACTTTTGCAAACTTGCGCAAGATCAACCTGAAGCTCAACCCTGAAAAGTGTGTGTTCGGCATCCCATCCGGCAAGCTGCTTGGGTTCTTCATATCTCAGCGAGGAATAGAAGCCAATCCCGACAAGATCAAGGCGATCGAACAGATACAGGCACCCAAGACCATCAAAGATATCAGACGCCTGATCAGATGTGTTGTCGCATTGAGTAGGTTCATCTCCAAGTCCGCTGAGCGCGCCTTGCCGTTCTTCAAAATCCTGAAGAAGGCTGGCCCGATGAAGTGGACCCCGAAGGCAGATGCAGCGCTGCAAGACCTGAAGAAATACCTATCCTCTGCTCCCACCTTGGTCGCTCCTAAACCGTAAGAACCGTTGCTGCTATATTTGGCAGCGACGAATCAATTGGTTAGTGCAGCGCTGGTGGCGCAGCGGGGAGTGGATGGAGATTCAGCAACCGCTGATGATGCTGCCGGGAGCGGGAAAGAAACATCCGTGGCAGGACTCGACACAGATCAAGGGGGATCTCAGCAAATGATTGACAGGGAATCCAAAGAAGTGGCAAAGAAGAAAATGGTGCAACGGCCCATGTACTTTGTCAGTTCCCTGCTACAGGGGGCTAGGTCAAGGTACTCTGGAGTACAAAAGCTAATCTTCAGCCTCATCATGGCCTCGAGGAAGCTGCGCCACTACTTCCAAGCCCATGAGATAACAGTTGTCACCCGTTTCCCGTTGCAACGCATACTGAGAAACCCCGAGGCCACTGGCAGGATAGTTGAGTGGGCATTGGAATTGTCAAGCTTCGGATTAAAGTATGAGAGCACTTCCACCATTCAAAGCAGAGAGTTGGCGGAGTTTATTGCAGAATGGACACCCACGCCAGATGATGAAGCTCCGGAGACAATCCTCCCCGGCAAAGAAGCACCCAAGGATTGGATCATGTACTTTGACGGTGCTTTCTCACTCCAGGGGGCTGGAGCAGGTGTGCTCCTCATCGCCCCTATCAGAGAGCACCTCAAGTACGTCGTCAAGATGCACTTTCCCCGGGAGGAAGCCACCAACAATACCGCTGAGTACGAGGGGCTCCTTGCCGGGCTCAGAATCGCAGTGGATTTGGGAATAAAGAGGCTAGTCGTCCGAGGAGATTCTCAACTTGTGTTAAAACAAGTCAACAAGGATTACCAGAGCCCGCTGATGGAGGCGTACATGGAAGAAGTGAGGAAGTTGGAGGAGCACTTCGATGGGCTGCAAACAGAGCATATGCCGCAAGCGGAAAACAACATTGCTGACCATCTATCGAAGTGCACTGCGCAGAAGCTTCCTGTGGAACCAGGAACCTTTGTTCTCCGCCTCACTCAACCATCAGTATCCCCATCAACGATGTCCAAGAAGAGAAGAAAGTTGAACTCTAGTAAGCATTTCCCGGCAGAGCTTCCCGAAGCCGTCGGTAGAGAGGCTACCGGGGAGAATCCCATTCCGGTTGACGAGCAGCTCCCTCCCGCGGGACCTTAGGGTCTAGCGGTCGAGACAAGCGCTCCCGGAGACGAGGAGATGCCTTTAGTCCTTGTTGTCGAGCCACAGGCTCCAACCTGGGCACAACATATAGTCCATTTCCTCCAAACAGGAGAACTCCCCGAAGAGCAAGAGGAAGCCGAAAGAGTAGCCCATCGGTCAAGTATGTACCAGTTTGTCGATGACACCCTGTACAGAAGACGACCGAATGGTGTGAAATTAAGGTGTATCTGCCGGGAGGATGGGCTGAGGCTATTGGCAAAGATTCACGGAGGAGTATGTGGTTCCCACATTGGATCAAGGGCTCTTGCCGGGAAAGCATTCCGGCAGGGTTTCTATTGGCCCACTGCCCTCCAGGATGCTACTGAGCTAGTCACCAAATGTGAAGCCTGCCAGTTCCATTCCAAGAATATCCATCAACCAGCACAAGCCCTGCAAACAATCCCTCTATCCTGGCCATTCTCGGTCTGGGGGCTCGATATCTTGGGCCCCTTCCCCCGTGCTGTCGGGGGCTTTGAGTTCTTGTTCGTGGCAACCGACAAGTTCACAAAGTGGCCTGAGCTGGAACCAGTGAGAAAGGTGACCGCACAGGCAGCTATCAAGTTCATGAAAGGACTGGTGTGCCGCTTTGGAGTGCCTAACGGAGTGATCACCGACAACAGCACCAAGTTCACGAGCCGCGCCTTCATGCAATATATCCAAAGCCTTGGAAGCAAGGTCTCCTTCGCCTCTGTTGCTCACCCGAGGAGCAATGGGCAAGTCGAGAGGATGAATGTTGAAGTGCTGCGAGGACTCAAGACAAGGACTTTTGATAAGCTGCGGAAGAGCGGCAGGCGCTGGATAGATGAGCTGTCGGTGGTTCTTTGGTCCCTCAGGACGACACCAAATCGAGCTACCGACCAGACGCCCTTCTCCCTAGTGTACGGGGCGGAAGCAGTGCTCCCCACGGAACTCATATACGGGTCACCTTGAGTGCTTGCCTACGATGAAGTAGAGCAACAGCAGCTGCGGCATGACGATGCCACGCTCCTCGAGGAAGACCGTCTCCGGGCTGCTGTGCGTGCAACACGCTACCAGCAAGCTCTGCGCCGCTACCATAGCCGCAGGGTTCACGCCCAGAGCCTTGAGGAAGGCGACCTTATCCTTCGGCGTGTTCAGTCCGCCAAGGGTACAAACAAGTTGACGCCGAAGTGGGAAGGCCCTTACCGGGTAGTACGAGTCACCAGACCTGGCGCAGTCCGTCTGGAGACCAAAGATGGCACCAAGGTGCAGAACTAATGGAACATTGAGCATCTTCGTAAGTTCTACCCGTAAGGTGCGGCTGCCAGGCTCAGTCCCCGACAGCCACCTTTTGTACAAGCCTTGCCGATGTTGCATGTAACCCTTTGTACAAAGCCAGGCGCAGACCCTGTGCAACAATAATAAAGCTAGGCATTGCATCATATCATCATCCTTACATGCTCATTACGCATTTTCTATGAATGCAATGTTATCTCTTTTAAGTTATAAAGCTTTGCTAGAATACTTGATGAAACCGTAATCTTTGTTACTGTTCTCACCCTACATGTTTTACCATCGAGAAAACAGGGAAGGGGAACAAAGAAACAAGGATGGCGGCCCATCACGCTCAAAAAGAAGATACTGCTTGGAAAAGATAAGTATATCGCATATTTCCAGTTCAGTACTTCTCAATTTCTCAAGGAATCTTCCTTACTGCGGGTTGTGGAGTCATCCACGTGGTGAAAACCCTTGTCGGGACAAGTCGTCCCCCTGCCTCTGTTTATAAGGGTGGCGGTGCCGATACCGACAAGGAGCTCTGCCGGGGAACAACGCCAACCTGTTGTCGGGGGCTCGTTCCCCCACTTTGGCACTCGTGGTTTGAATGATGACCCGACAAGTAGCTCCGTGCGGCAAAGACAAAACATACTAATGCAGTATAAATAAGGAAAGGAAAAGGATAGTACTTGCAGGAAGAAAATGGCGCCTTTATTCTCATTCATTTCCGATACAAGCGGGATAAAGATTACATAAGAGGGCACTCCTTTTTAATAACTCTTTATTTGGCTTTCTCCCCTAGGGGTAGATTACAAGAGAAAAAGAGCAAAGGGAGGGCCCCAACAGAAGCCCAGCCTGACCCCGTCAGGACCAGCATTGCGCGGACGGCAGGCCCACCCGAAAGGAAGACGAAGCCGAAGTCCATGAGCCTGCCGGGGTCCAGCTGAGAAGAAGAGGCGGCGCCCAAGTCGAGAACCCCCGGCAAATCGCTCTGCCGAGGGGGAGGAGGAGGAGCGCGATGACGGTGATGGTGCGGCCGACGATCAGCTGGAGCCCAGGTCATCGTACTCCGACTTGACGGCCTGGGACTCGTGGTCGTCGTCTTCAATGACACTGTCCTCCTCGTTGCTATCGCTCGAGGAGGAGCTTTCGACATCGCTCGAGCTCTCCTTGCAGCAGCCAAGACGGGCGCCCGAACGCTCGTAAATCTTGATGGAGAGCAGGTCGGCCTCCATCATCTTGAAGCGGAGGACGTGCCCGTCCATAAGGTTGTGGGCACGGGCGAAGGTTTTCCACCCGCGCCTGAGAAGCATGACGCGACGCTCTGGGTACTCGACATCCACTCGCACAGCGCCATTACAGCAACCATGCGCCCGCAGCCACAGGGCGTGTGGCTTGTCAACCTCCATCACCCTGGAGAAAGGGTGAGGAAGGCGCAGGCGGCCTCGGAGAGGACCACGCAGCTTGATGACGAACTCCAGCGCCGTTCCCTCGGCGTGGGTCTCGTCAAGGGGAGGGTCTGATGGTGGAGGAGGAAGAGAAGCAGCGCTCCGTCTCCCCCGACCATGGGCCCCGCATCAACTTCGGACCCTCCTAGCTCCTCCGGCGTGCGCACTCGAGCCGCCCTCGGCCACCGCGGCTGAAGCGGTGGCATGACCCCGACGGGAACCCCTCGCCGTTGAGGCGGAGGCCGGAGGATGACGTCGTCCCCTAGGCATGCTAGCGGCGAGCGCAGTTCAAGACAAAGAAGCAGAAGGGCGAGCTCTGTGGTTTTGCACTCGAGGAGGAAGAAAGGATGGATGAGCATCGCCCCTTACGACCCCCAATTTATTGGGGAGGGCGTGGGGGCTGGCTCTCCTCCACTCCAAGGGTCGCCGCCCATCTCCACCAATTCCATCGCCCACGATCACGGGCGAACTGGTAACCGCCCCATTGCTCCAATCCATGGTGCTGCGATTTCTACCATGATCAGGACTTTAAGTCACACGCGACCGTCGCTAACTCCCCGCTATGCATGCGGCACGCGTAGCGGAAACGGCCTGAGGTGGTGGGTCAGTGCTGACCAATAAATTGGCAGTTACTCCCTCACATTGCGCGCCTGTGCATGAAACTTGGGCCTGACCCAACGGCACTTGGCGAGCACGTGTGGGCCAGTCCCGGGGGCTCCTGTCGGTGCACTAGTACACGGGTACCCAGTGCCCTGGACTTATGCACGGGCATTAGAAGCAAAAACCCGGCGAATAATCAAGACAAGACTTCAACAAGCCCAACGCGACAGCCCAAGCCTGGACTGCAACGCGCCAAGCCACGTCCCCGACGCTTGCCGGAGACCAAGACATGCACACCTCCCAGAAGACCCGGCAAGCCACTCCTCGGCAGGCGCGAGCCAACCAGTCACCGCTCCACCTCATTGCTATGCCTGTCACTTATCGATGCGGTGTGGAGCCCTCAGGTGGCTAATCAGCTCTCGTTAAGCTTGTGGCGACACATCGGAATGCAAGTTACGCTCAGTTGACACCCGCCCTGCAGCGTGTCAAGACCATAAGCAACGACCGGCCAAGCGGTGGCAAGAGCTTGCCGGGGATGCACCCCCGAGCACCACCTAGGCAGGTAATCATGGCATTTTGTCCTAAATGCCATAGTTAGGTATGATAGCTCTGCTTAGCTATCTAATCAATAGATAATAACTGTTTTGCCATTCGGGTAACCCCTTGCACTATAAAAGGAGGCCCAAGGCAATTTAGCTCAAGGTTGGCAATTCGAACCCCCGAACACTTGTACTCGCGTAGCAGCTCTTTCCCCGGCAACAGTCCTTGCCGGGGTTAGGTGCTGAGCGTTCTTCGTGTTCCTCCAATCAATCCACCAAAAGCAGGAGTAGGGTTTTATGCTTAGCAGCGGCCCGAACCTGGGTAAAATGCCTGAGTCCTGATTGTCGCGCCGTCTCATGCTCTCCTCTCTTCGTGCAACGTGACCCCCCTTGCCGAACCACAAGGGACCTCTGGTCCCATAGGTGATCGTGAGCATTCGTGCCCCGACAGGAATCAAAGGGGGTACGTAGAGGGACAACTTGATAATGCTAAGGTTGCTATGGATGATGTGTTTCAAGTTCTATTTGCAAAACCTCTTGACAAAAGCATCTCATCCAAAACCAAAGATGAAAATAATTGAATCTATGCGTTATGCCTAGCTAGGGGCGTAAAACGATAGCGCTTGTTGGGAGGCAACCCAATGAATAAATAAATTTTTGCTTTTTTTCCTTTCTGTTTTTGAGTGTTGACACAATTATGCCTCTGTTATGATTGTGTTTTTATGTTTTATTTAGTGTTTGTGCCAAGTAGAGCCTTTAGGATGATTCATAAGATGAGTAGAAGCGATGCTGAATCTGAAACAGAAACTTTGCGTCCAGTATATGAATTTTCATTTCTTGCTGGAATGTGATCTTGAGCTGAAATTTTAACACAGTGTTGCTATACAAATTCCTTACGTTGTCCTAATTTTTTAGAATTTTTAGAGTTACAGGAAATATGGTTAGAGTACAGATTACTACAGACTGTTCTTTTTAAGACAGATTCTGTTTTCGTTGCATTGTGTGCTTGTTTTGATGAATCTATGAGTTATATTGAAGGGTATGAGCCATGGTAAAGTTGAAACATAGTAGGTATAATGCATTAATAAAAAATGAATGGGTTTGCAACAGTACCTAAAGTAGTGATTTGCTTTATTATACTAACGGATCTCACGAAGATTTTGTTGAGTTTTGTGTGATTGAAGTTTTCAAGTTTTGGGTGAGATCACGATGGATGAAGGAATAAGGAGTGAAATGAGCCCAAGCTTGAGGATGCTACAGCACCCCCAAGATATATCCAAAGATAAACAAGCAACTAAGCTTGGGGATGCCCCCGAGTGGCATCCCCTCTTTCTTCTAACAATCATCGGTATTTTACTTGGAGCTATATTTTTATTCGTCACATATCATGAGTTTTGCTTGGAGCGTCTTGTATCTTTGCTTGCTTTGCTTGTTTGTTTGTCATTTGTATCCTTGTTTGACACACCTATTTGAGAGAGCAAAATTATGCTATGATTTGTTAGAATTGCTCTCTATGCTTCACTTAAACTTTTTGAGCTATAGAATTGCTCTAGTGCTTCACTTATATCTTTTTGAGCATGGTGTGCTTGGAAATTTTTGTAGAAATACTCTCATGCTTCACTTAGATTAATTTGAGAGCTAGTAAATTTTGAAGAAATCCTCTCATGCTTCACTTATACCTTTTTGAGAGATGAAATCTTTATGCTCATGATCTTCACTTAATTTGTTTGAGCTTGTCAAAAAAGCAATGGCAATATATTAAACTAGTCCCAAAGTGATAGATATCCAAGGAAGATATAATAAAAACTTTCATGAAAGATCATTGGACAAATTAAACTTGATTCCTTATAATAGTTTTGAAACATGTTGATAGTAATATGTGAGTCATGTTAGTGAGTAATTATGCTTTAGTAGGAATATTGGTGTTAAGGTTTGTGATTCACTATGCATGTACGAAAGACAATAGTTATGCAATGAAGTTACATCCTACTTATGGTGCATTATTCTGTGTTAGTTATGCTCAATGCTCGCTTATGTGAATTTCCGTTTCTTGGTTTGGTTGCTTCTCAATCTATTTGCTAGCCTCCATTTGTACTAAGTAGAAATACTACTTGTGCATCCAAAATCCTTAAACCAAGTTTTCCCTTATGAGTCCACCATACCTACCTATATGCGGTATTTCCATCCCGTTCCAAGCAAATTTGTATGTGCCATCTCTAAATTTTCAAAATAAATTTTATCTTTTGTGTGCTTCTACCGCTCATGAAACGGTGGGGAGTGTCCAATATTTTTCCATGCTAGATGTGTTATTCTCAAGATGAGTGTTTATTCACTTGTCATTGCACGAGAGTGCGGCGGTAATAGGGATGCCCATTCCCGAAATGAAAAGAAAAAAATATTTACTTTATGTTGTCAAATAATAAATTCCTTGGAAAGTGTTGGTATGAAAGGCAACCGTGGATACGGCCCATCATGGAAAGTGAAAGTTTGGTGGAAAAAGGAATAAACTTTATTTTCTGTTTGGGAACCGCCTATGATATATCTAGCATGGAAAGTATTGTGAGCTACTTTGTCGTTTTCGTTGACAGGAAAGGCATGCCACCCAAAATATTTTTCTCTCTCAATTTAAAACCTTGAGCTCTGGCACCTCTACAAATCCCTACTTCCCTCTGCGAAGGGCCTATCTATTTACTTTATGCAATTTTTATTTTTTACTTTGAGTCTCCATCTTCTCTTATAAAGCACCAACTAGGGGGCACTATGATCGTACTTGAGCATTGGGCATAGCTAATATTTGAGTGTGTTTCATGAATGGATCAATGATTGAGCATGATGGGCTAGGGATAACTTTCTTTAGTGTTAATATTTCGAAAGACATTGTTGCTTGTTGGCATGCTTGAGTATTGAAGCCATTATGTTAAAACTAGACTATTGCTTTGAATCATTTACAAGTCCAAATGTCCATGCTATACAAAAGAAAAGAATATGAGATGAACATGTTAGGCAACATTCCACATCAAAAATTCTGTTTTTATCATTTACCTACTCGAGGACGAGTAGGAATTAAGCTTGGGGATGCTGATACGTCTCCAATGTATCTATAATTTTTGCTTGTTCCATGCTATTATATTGCCATTCTTGGATGTTTTACAATCATTTTATAACAACTTTATATCATTTTTTGGGACTAACCTATTGACATAGTGCCAAAGTGTCAGTTGCTGTTTTTGCTTGTTTTTTACTTCACAGAATATCAGTACCAAACGGAGTCCAATCACGACGAAACTTTTTGGAGATTTTTTCCGGACCAGAAGACACCCAGTGGGCCAAAGATGTGCCAGGAAGGTGGGCTGTGGAGAGCACAACCCACCAGGGCACGCCAGGGGGCCCCCGGCGCGCCCTGATGGGTTGTGCCCTCCACGGGGCCCCTCTCCACCGCCTCTGATGCCTATAAATTCCCAAATATTCCAAAAACCCTAGGGGAGTCGACGAAACACAATTCCAGCCACCGCAAGTTCCAGAACCTCGAGATCCAATCTAAACACCATCACGGAGGGGTTCATCTTCTTCATAGGTGCCTCTCCGATGATGCGTGAGTAGTTCACCATAGACCTATGGGTCCGTAGGCAGTAGCTAGATGGCTTCTTCTCTCTCTTATGATTCTCAATACAATGGTCTCTTGGAGATCTATTTGATGTAAACTTTTGCGGTGTGTTTGTTGGGATCCGATGAATTTTGAGTTCATGATCAGTTTCTATCCATGAATATTATTTGAGTCTTCTTTGATCTCTTATATGCATGATTACTTATAGCCTCGTATTTCTTCTTCGAATCTTTGGTTTAGTTAGGCCGACTAGATCGATTTTTCTTGCCATGGGAAGAGGTGCTTTGTGATATGTTCGATCTTGCGGTGTCCTTTCCCAGTGACAGAAAGGGCAGCAAGGCACGCATGTATCGTTGCCATTAAGGATAACAAGATTGGGTCTATTCCTACATGAATAGATCTTGTCTACATCATGTCATCGTTCTTATTGCATTACTCCATTTTTCCATGAACTTAATACACTAGATGCATGCTGGATAGCGGTCGATGTGTGGAGTAATAGTGGTAGATGCAGGCAGGAGTCGGTCTACGTATCTTGGACGTGATGCCTATATAATGATCATCGCCTTGGATATCGTCATGACTATTTGATTTTCTATCAATTGCCCAACAGTAATTTGTTCACCCACCGTGCGCTATACTCATGAGAGAAGCCACTAGTGAATCCTACGCCCCCCGGGTCTACTTTTCCAACATATTGCTTTCCGATCTATCTTTTTGCTTCTTTGTTTTCAGATCTACAAAACCAAAAACCCAAAAATATATTGCTGCACTTTTTATTTGCCTTTTCTATTTTGTGTTCTTGAGAGATCTATCTCTCCTATCTATCACTACCTAATCTATCTTTTTACCGTAGAGAGATTGACAACCTTTCTTTCGCGCTAGGTTGCAAGTATTTGTTGTTTGTGTGCAGGTGCTGCTAATTGGGTGGTGGTGATCCTCCTACTGGTTCGATAACCTTGGTTTCATAACTGAGGGAAATACTTACCGTCGCTGTGCTGCATCATCCCTTCCTCTTTGGGGGAAATACCGATGCAGTCTCAAGCCACGTCAGCCTAACGCACGAATGACTCTAGGCCAGCCCCTAGTGATGGCCGCCCGCCCATCCTTCACTTCTTCGTTACGACTTCTCGATACTCATTGTAGTCTCTATGATATACTTTGGCCTTCATTGCATGTCCACCAATCATGTACTTTGCAAGGTAATCTTGAGTAAACTGCTTGGGAACCACTGCAAAAGAAAAAGATTCAGACATTGTTGTGTGATAACTCATTATGGGCAATACTAATAGAAGAGTACGGAGTTCATAGTTACCATCCTACAACTCACTGTTGTGTTGGATAGAGCGTAAACAAATAGTCTAATTGGCATTGTTTGTCTCGTTTCCCTAACAGTCCTTATCAGTTTCCTCACTTGATACTGGTTCATGAATATTTCATTACCCCACACGAAAAAAGGGTCCAGGCATGGATCTTTACCAAGGGCATATGTACCTACAAGCAATAAGTCAATATTAGAAGCTAAAATGCAGTTACAGAATGGTGTAATATATTACTCCATCAGTTCCCCAGTTTGTTGCGTATAAACATTTTGAGATGTCAACATTTACTAAGTTTGACCAAGTTTGTAGAGAAAAACATATACATATAGAATTCCAATTCCATTTCATTAGATACATCACAAAATTTACTTTCATATTGTATATATTTTGGTGTGGTATATATAAATAGTATTCTCTATAAATTTGTTCACAGTTTGCAAAGTTTGAATATTCAAAAAATCTATATGCACTACATTATGGAACAAATGGAGTATAAGCGGAGGGATGAAAAGACACTCAGTGGAAAACGTCGGTCACTCCCATCGTTGTCCTGTGCAAGTACATGGAAAGTCATGATAAGTACAACAGGCTTAACTTCAACCAAATATACAAGGTATCTGCTTGAAATAAACAAGGCATATATGCTCACTATAACAACCAAATATAGCCATTGGAAACTTGACAAATGTTCATGCAACCAACCTAACAACCAGATACAGAAAATCAATGCATCTGCTTGAAAACTAGACAAATGCTCATTGCAATCAACCTAACAACCAGATACAGAAAAGCAAGGCATCTGTTTAAAAATTAGACAAATGCTCACTACAACCAACCCGACAACCAAATTCAGAGAAACAATGCATAAATGTTTAAAGCGGGAGTTAAGGGCACTGGTTAACAACACCAGACATAACAAGTGGTATTGATGAAATTGAACTGCATAGTTCATACTTGCGCACAATGAACATCATATTGTGAATAACTGAAAGAAACAAAGCATATATGCTCACTGTAACAACCAAATATAGCCATTGAAAACTGGACAAATACTCAATGCAACCAACCTAACAACCAGATACAGAAAAGGAAGGCATATGCTTGAAAACTGGACAAATGCTCAATTAAACACTGCATGGTTATCGCATGGCAAAAGCTACTACAACCATGGGTACGAGAGGGCTAGCTAGAAAAAGTATGATTTGCTCATAGGATGTTGTCTCACTTGTCATGGATGGACTCCTTCCACTTGGAATTTGTGGTGCCCAGAGTGCACTCCTAGATGTCGCAGATGGCATGTTTCCCCTTGTAGCAGTCGTAGTATGTGCCCTTCTCTTGGTCGATGAGATCTGACTTTGGATCTAAGGATCCCAAGCCACCGCCGCAGAACGTTTCCTTCAGACTGACAAAAGGGGCTCGATGGCGTACAATGATCACAAATCCATGACCGCGAGGCAAAGGAGATCACCAGCGGGGCCTTTGAAGAGATCGACGGTGGTTGAACCAAAGGCGTTGCCGGTGGACCACTTAACTTGTGCCATGGACCGAGTGAAGCCTTCGATGTTGACGAGCTTGATGTCGTAGACGGCTCTCCTGAGATACATGAATACATGAGCCCATAGACTTGAAGCCTTCGGCATGGCAACGTAGTCAACGTGCTCACCGGCTTCCGTGGCGAGGTGTTCCTCCGGGATCCACGGGTCGGCACGAACAACGCCCACCTCGCAGCGTACGGTGGAGAGGCCATGATAGACCTCTTTTTGCTCGTACGCTCCTCGAGCTCCACGGGATATGTAGTTGGGATAATTAGGTTGTGATTCTCTGGATTACGGGATGGGGATCTGGGGGAAAGGGACACCACCGGCCTCATCTAAAAACTCAAGGCGGCGATGGTGTATGTGGATCGGTGGGTAACCTAAACTTGTTTAGCTAGGAGGCAGGGGCAGACCGGCTGAGGTTCGTAGTGGAGGGCGGTGGCGGGGGCGAGCTAGGGTTCAATCGGGGGAGGAAGGGGAGGGGGTTGGTGTTGTGTGGACTGTGTATGTGTGTGTGTGGGGGGGGTGTTTGCGGATGTACCCTCCTACTGAAAATTTTAGTAGTAATGGTGTGCGTGGAGATGGTGGTGTACGAGGGATGGTGATGGTTCAAATGCCTTGGCAGCTGAAATTTTACTATAGGGTTGGTGATGGACGAGGGAGGGCGGCAGTTGAGATACCGCTTCCACTTAAATTTTGGTAAAGGAACTGAAGCGGGGCGGGAGCAACCAAGATCGCACACGGTCCGAACATAATAAAGTGTGTACACTGTAACGAAATGCCGCGAAACCACGATTTTTTGCATCGCACAAGGCGGATAGCTTTTTCTAAGATTTCTCAAGGCGGGTTCATCTCACATGGTTCATCCTCATTTTCAGACGCTGACGAGAAATTCATCCTAAATTTCCACATGCCCACAAACATATGACACCAACATTTGGCTATTTTTCCCCGAAAAGGAGGGGATGATGCAACACAGTAGAGGTAAGTATTTCCCTCAGTGAGAACCAAGGTTATCGAACCACGCAAACTCCCGTCTTCACCGCTTGCACACAAAAGAGCAAACACTTGCATCCAACGCGGGCAAGAGGGTTGTCAATCCCCTTGAACTCGTTACTTGCAAGCGATAAATAGTGATAGATAGATAATTTGATAAATATAAATTGAAAATAAAAAGAAAGTAAATAATGGCAGCAAGATATTTAGAGTTTTTGTTAATATATTTGTGAGGAGACCCGGGGCCCATAGTATTCGCTAGAGGCTTCTCTCTCGAAGAAAGCATACGGTGGGTAAACAAATTACTGTTGGGCAATTGATAGAAAAGCGCATAGTTATGCAATATTTATTCATGACAATGATCATGTATATAGGCATCACGTCCACCAACAAGTAGACTGACTCCTTCCTACATCTACTACTATTACTCCATCCATCGACTGCTATCCAGCATATATCTAGAGTATTAAATGAAAACAAAGTAATGCTTGGAGGATGATGACATGATGTAGACAAAGTAAATCCAGTTAATATGAATGAACCCCATCGTTTTAACCTTAGTGGCAGCAATACAATACGTGTCATATTCCTTTCTGTCACAGGGATTAAACACCGCAAGATTGAACCCACTACAACACACCACTCCCACTGAAGATAATCAATCTAGTTGGCCAAACCAAACCAATAGATCGGAGAGCATTACGAAGCTATAGCAATCATGCATATAAATAACCAGCAAAGATTCAATATATTTTCATGAATAATCTGAACATAAACCCACAGTTCATCCGATCCCAACAAACACACCGCTAAGATTGATTACATAAGGTAGATCACCGCAGGAATCGCGATGATCTTGGCATTGAAGAACATAGAGAGCGAGAGAGAGAGAGAGAGAGAGAGAGAGAGAGAGATAGCCATCTAGGTACTAACTACGGACCCATAGGTGTGTGGTGAACTACTCACACATCACCATGGGAGCAGCAAGGTTGATGTAGAGGCCCTCCGTGATCGATCCCCCACCCCCTCCGGCAGGGCACCGGAAAAGGGCTCTAGATGGGTACACGGCGGAACAAAGACTTGCGGCAGCGAAAAAAGTGTTTCGGGAGGCTCTCTAGGGTTTTTGGGATATCTGTGAATTTATAGCGAAAAGATCAGGTCCAGAGGAGCTGGAAGGTGTCCCCAAGCCATCAGGGCGCGCCCACCCCCCGTGGGAGTGCCCTGTTGGCTTGGGAGCACCTCGTGTGCCCTTCAGTCTTCCTCCTAAGCTGCCAGGTCTGATTTTGGTCCAAAAAAAATCATCAAAAAGTTTTGGGGTATTTGGACTTCATTTGGTACAATATTCCTAAAAAGCCAAAAACATGCAGAAAATAACAACTGGCACTTGGCACTGGGTTAATAGGTTAGTGCTCAAAATTAATATAAATCAACAAGTAAATTCTGAAAAAGTATCCTAGAATGATAATATAATAGCATGGAACAATAAAAATTATAGATACGTTGGATACGTATCAGCATCCCCAAGCTTAATTCCTGCTCGTCTTGGAGTAGGTAAATGATAAAAACAGACTTTTTAATGTGACATGCTACCCAACATGTAATCTCTTTCAGGTATGATCATTGAGAAACGATGAATCAACAAACATTAACATTGTAATATCCATAAACATAAGCAACACAATCATGAACCTTCAAAATATATGATCCTTAAAGAATGTTTACCCCCCATTCATATTTATCATATTAGCATGGCATGGCTCCGTCTTCACCACATAAATAAAAATGTTAAGCACCACAATGTTACGCCAAGCAATTGGATCGTACTTTTTCACGCACTTCAGCTTTTTATACCTCACTCAATAGATGAGCGTGGACCATGGACATAACATATAGGTGGAATTGAATATGGTGGTAGGTTTCAAAGGGGTAAAAGTGAAGAAGAAAGTCTCGCATCAACTAGGCGAATCAACGGGCTATGGAGATACCCATCAATCTATATCAATGCGAGGAGTAGGGATTGCCATGCAACAGATGCACTAGAGCTATAAGTGTATGAAAGCTCAAACGAAGCTAAGTGGGTGTGCATCCAACTTGCTTGCTCATGAAGACCTCAGGCATTTGAGGAAGCCCATCATCGGAATATACAAGCCAAGTTCTATAATGAAAAATTCCCACAAGCATATGAAAATGACAAAACATAAGTCTCTCTATATGAAAAACATGGTTCTTTCTCTAAGCACAAGTGTGGTAAAAGAGGTAGTAGCACTGTCCCTTCTCTCGTTTCTCTCATTTATTTCTTTATTTATTTTTGTTTTTCTTTCTTTCCCTTTTTTTCTTTTTCTCTTTTTTTTCTTGGTGGGCTCATTTGGCCTCCCCCATTTTTTTCATTTTTCGTCCGGAGCTCATCCCGACTTGTGGGGGAATCATTGTCTCCATCATCCTTTCCTCAATGAGACAGTGCTCGAATAATGAAAATCATCACACTCTTATTTACTTACAACTCGATATGAAAAACTACTAAAAAATAATACTCTATATGAATGCCTCTGACAGTGTACCAAGACGTGCAATGATGTAGCACAACATGTAAACAATGATGAACGGTGGCTTTGCCACAAATACTATGTCAGCTACATGACCATGCAAAGCAATATGACAATGGGTGCACAAGTCATATGATGTAACGGTGGAAGTTGCATGGCAATATATCTCGGAATGGCTATGGAAATGCCATGATAGGTAGGTATGGTGGCTGTTTTGAGGAAGATATAAGGAGGCTTATGTGCAATAGAGTGTATCATGTCACGGGGTTTGGATGCACGAGTGAAAGCTGCACCGATCCTCGAGGCGAGAATGGGCAATGCACGGTACCGAAGAGGCTAGCATACTATGGAAAGGTGAGTGTGCGTACATCCATGGATTAACATTAGTCATAAAGAACTCATATACTTATTGCAAAGCTTTATTAGCTCTCTTGAAGCAAAGTACTAATCGCATGCCCCTAGGGAGGAGGTTGGTAGGAGTTAAGCATCGCGTGCCCCCGACCTAAACAGCACTAGGATTTCAACGAGGAATAAGAATGGTCACACATCATCACCATGCCATAACCAATATTTAGATGAACAACAAATTAACACCCTTTAACTATCGATATTTTTACTAACCAACAACCATGCACTCACACCCTTTCATATTACCACATCAATATCATTAACCCACAATTTCTCTTTTATGTGCTACATGAAGATTTTGATTATACACTCCTTGAATACCTATTATTTTTGGACTACTCTTATAACCCATGCAAATTACCGTCACTAGATATTAAACTCTCAAACAAATTTAAGTGAAGAACGAGAGTGCAATTATTTCAATAAAATCTATATGCCACCATGCTCTAAAAGATATAAGTGAAGCACTAGAGCAACTTATTAGCTCAAAATATATAAGTCCCCTCTTTCGTCTCAATCCATCGGTATGTCACTTGGAGCTACATTTCTATTCATCGCATTATATGTGTTTTGCTTGGAGCGTCATGTGTTATAGTTTGTTTTTTTAGTTTTCCACAATCATTATTTGATGGACACACCTACTTGAGAGAGACACATATTCACCATGATTTGTTAGAATACTCTTTGTGCTTCACTTATATCTTTTGAGCTAAGCAGTTGCTCTAGTACTTCACTTATATCTTTTAGAGCACGGTGGCGTATAGATTTTATAGAAATAATTGCACTCTCGTTCTTCACTTAAATTTGTATGTGATTTTAATATCTAGTGATGATAATTTGCATGGGCTATAAGATTAGTCCAAAAATAATAGGTATTCAAGGAGTGCATAATCAAAACATTCATGTAGCACATAAAAGAGAAATTGTGGGTTAATGATATTGATGTGGTAATATGAAAGGGCGTGAGTGCATGGTTGTTGGTTAGTCAAAATATCGATAGTTAAAGGGTGTTAATTTGTTGTTCATCTAAATATTGGTTATGGCATGGTGATGAAGTGTGAGCATTCTTATTCCTCGTTGAAATCCTAGTGTTGTGTAGGTCGGGGGCGCGCGATGGTCAACTCCTACCAACCTCCCCCCTAGGGGCATGCGAGTAGTACTTTGCTTCAAGAGAGCTAATAAAGCTTTGTAATAAGTATGTGAGTTCTTTATGACTAATGTGAATCCATGGATGTACGCACACTCACCTTTCCATAGTATGCTAGCCTCTTCGGTACTGTGCATTACCCATTGTCGCCTCGAGGATCGGTGCATCTTTCACCAGTGCATCCAAACCCCGTGACATGATATGCTCTGTTGCACATAAGCCTCCTTATATCTTCCTCAAAACAGCCACCATACCTACCTATCATGGCATTTCCATAGCCATTCCGAGATATATTGCCATGCAACTTCCACCGTTACATCATATGACTTGTGCACCCATTGTCATATTGCTTTGCATGGTCATGTAGCTGACATAGTATTTGTGGCAAAGCCACCGTTCATCATTGTTTACATGTTACGCTAGATCATTGCACATCCTGGTACACTGCCAGAGGCATTCATATAGAGTCATATTGTTTAGTAGTTTTCATATAGAGTTGTAAGTAAATAAAAGTGTGATGATTTTCATCATTAGAGCACTGTCTCAGTGAGGAAAGGATGATGGAGACAATGATTCCCCCACAAGTCGGGATGAGCTCCTGACGAAAAATGAAAAAATGGGGGAGGCCAATTGAGCCCACCAAGAAAAAAAAGAGAAAAATAAAAAAAGGGAAAGAAAGAAAAAGAAAAAGGAAAAGGAAAAAAGGAAAAAGAAAAAGAAAAAAAGAAATAGATGAGAGAAACGAGAGAAGGGACAATGCTGCTACCTCTTTTACCACACTTGTGCTTAGAGAAAGCACCATGTTTTTCATATAGAGAGTCTCATGTTTTGTCATTTTCGTATGCTAGTAGGAATTTTTCATTATAGAACTTGGCTTGTATATTCCGATGACGGGCTTCCTCAAATGCCCGAGGTCTTCATGAGCAAGCAAGTTGGATGCACACCCACTTAGCTTCATTTGAGCTTTCATACACTTATAGCTCTAGTGCATCCGTTGCATGGCAATCCCTACTCCTCGCATTGATATCGATTGATGGGCATCTCCATAGCCCGTTGATTCGCCTAGTTGATGTGAGACTTTCTTCTCCACTTTACCCCTTTGAAACTTAACAGAATATTCCATTCCACCTATATGCTATGTCAATGGTTCACGCTCATGTATTGAGTGAGGTATAAAAAGCTGAAGCGCGTGAAAAAGTACGATCCAATTGCTTGGCTTAACACTGTGGTGCTTGACATTTGTATTTATGTGGTCGCGCCCTGATGGCTTGGGGCCACCTCCCAGCTCCTCTGGCCCTGATCTCTTCGCTATAAATTCACATATATCCCAAAAACCCTAGAGAGCCTCCCGAAACACCTTTTCCGACGCTGCAAGTCTCTGTTCCGTCGTGTGCCCATCTGGGGCCCTTTTCTGGTGCCGTGCCGGAAGGGGGATCGATCACAGAGGGCCTCTACATCAATCTTGATGCTCCCATGGTGATGTGTGAGTAGTTTACCACAGACCTACGGGTCCGTAGTTAATACCTAGATGGCTATCTCTCTCTCAACGTTCTTCAATGCCAAGATCATCGCGATTCCCGCGGTGATCTACCTTATGTAATCAATCTTTGTGGTGTGTTTGTTGGGATCCAATGAATTGTGGGTTTATGTTAAGATTATTCATGAAAATATATTGAATCTTTGCCTGTTATTTATATGCATGATTGTTATAGCTTCATAATGCTCTCCGATCTATCGGTTTGGTTTGGTCAACTAGATTGATTTATCTTCAGTGGGAGTGGTGCGTTGTAGTGCGTTCAATCTTGTGGTGCTCAATCCCAGTGACCGATAGGAACATGACACGTATCTTATTGTTGTCACTAAAGGTAAAACGATGGGGTTCATTCATATTAATTGGATTTACTTTGTCTACATCATGTCATCATCCTTCAAGCATTACCCTGTTTTCACTTAATACTCTAGATGTATGCTGGATAGCGGTTGATGGGTGGAGTAATAGTACTAGATGCAGGCAGGAGTCGGTCTACTTGCTTATGGACGTGATGCATATATACATGATCATTGACATGAATAAATATTGCATAACTATGCGCTTTTCTATCAATTGCCCAACAGTAATTTGTTTACTCATTGTATGCTTTCTTCGAAAGAGAAGCCTCTAGCGGACACTATGGCCCCCGGGTCTCCTCACAAATATATTTACAAAAACTCTAAATACCTTTCTTACATTATTTACTTTATTTTTTATTTTTTATTTATATTTATCAAATTATCTATCTATCAGTACTTATCGCTTGCTAGTAACGAGTTCAAGGGGATTGACAACCCTCTTGCCCGCGTTGGGTGCAAGTGTTTGCTCCTTTGTGTGTAGGCGCTGAAGATGGGAGTTTGCATGGTTCTCCTATTGGTTCGATAACCTTGGTTCTCTCTGAGGGAAATACTTACCTCTACTGTGCCGCATCATCCCCTCCTCTTTGGGGTAAATCCCAACGTAGTTTACAAGTATCAAGATCCTGCGTGATGATAAGCTCATCCTCGGCCCTTGGATGTTAAACGTGTGACATACCGGCGGCTCTTGTGTAGCGCTAGCCCTGCCACCAGAGGGCACGTTGTTTCCCCGATGAGAGGAGCTTGGAGCACCGTGAGATGGCTGATGTAAAGGGTGCTCCATAGGCTATCCTCGGGGCAAGTCATTCGCCGCATAGTCATGAGAGTGTTGGTGTTGCTCTAAAGGCTAGCCTTGGCATGAGCTCTCCACCACTAGTGATGGTTGGCGCTGCTACTCATGCTCACTCTCGCGCTGCTGGAGCGCATCCTCTTTGCATCGTGCTTGTTGCTGGCGCGACCGCTGAGGTCAAGTCATGCTCGAGGTCGTCAGCGTAGAAGATGGTGATGTCAATGATCATGAGCCTTAGATCTAGATGTCATGCACACGAGCACGACACCTGAGGACGATAGACGCCCCCTTATTTGTTCGGTGAGGGTCTAGCACTCGCAGTCTGCTCCTAACTCATGACAACAGAACAAGTGATGTCACGATGGTTTTTTACCGAGGTCCGGGCCACTAGGAGGTGTAATACCATATGTCGTGCTGTTTGGATTGGTTATAAGATGGAAACATTTACAATGGTAAGCTAGGGTTCTTCGCTCCGAGGAGCCCGAAGAGGAAGAAAGGGTGTGTTTGATGCCAGGAACGGAATTAGCCCTAGCTCTATCATGTGTTGAAGTCTAAAAAGTCTGAACCCTTTGCTAGATGACTATGGACTTCCTTTTATAGTCACATGGGGTTACCACAATGCCTAAGTTACAGCTGTAAAAATGAAGCATTAAATGTGTGCATATGTGTCGCCTGGACCCTTGTTGGTTGTGTAGAAGGTATACTAGCACACCCCTTTTACTGTGACACATTGCGGAGGACGTGTCACGCTCTTGGTAAAAGGGGTGGTGAATCACCTCGGACGCAACCTAACTGCCCCGTAGCAGTGTTCTCCACGTGACAACTCATCCCACACCGCCATAGGCTTGTGGCAGGCCTATGGACTAGCCTCACCGCCGTAGGCCATGGCAATAAATGTCATCACGCCTGTTAGTCACTCACTATGGTGTTGACGAGTCATTGCCGGGGCAGGAGCCATTGAAGCTGTTGGTGGGGTGTCGACACTGAGAAGCCACATGCAGGTCCTGGCAAATGGTCCCTGACTGATCCCGGGAGTGTAACAACCTTTTTTTGTAATCTTGTCCTTGCTATTGACAATGGTGTTAGATGACTACTCTTCTAGGATGATGGTCTTGCATGTGAGGGTCTTCACAAAGATATGTATCTTAAGAATACTTCTTGACGAAGATCTGCATGCCACCATGTTTTCCTGGTGGAAAAGTGAAGGATGGACTCTTTGTGGATGTTGTAGTCAGCAAGTGTGCGTCCATTTCCATGCTGCTTGCCATCAAATCTGAAGCCTTGCTGTTGTAGGGGGAAATTCCATCTATCTTTGATCTGGACAAAGATCTGCATGCCACCTCAAAGGTGACATGGTTTTGTGTTACCAGGAGGTAACCGTCATCGACGTGCCAATCATAACTACGCCGGACCATGCTTGACGGTTCTATGAGAACCCAGTTCGGAAGGGACCGACACGGCGGGGAGGTAAGTGTGTCCATGCTGCTAGCCATCAGCGAGACTAGACATGGGGTCGACTGCCACTGTACCTCTGCCTCACCACGGAGCACATGGCGTATTAGCCATGGTGATGGCTCTCCATATCCCCCTCGAGCTTGACTCATGCATATCACAAGCGAACTCCATAGTGTCCAGCATCTCAGAACGGGCGTTGCCGGCGGGCGACGATGCAGCAGCGTGATACGTCTCCAACGTATCTATAATTTTTTATTGTTCCATGCTGATATATCATCATTCTAGGATACTTTTTGGGTCATTATTTACCAATTTGTAATATTTTTGAGCACTAACCTATTGACCCAGTGCCCAGTGCCAGTTGCTGTTTTCTGCATGTTTTTTTACTTTTCAGGTTTACATTACAAAACGAAGTCCAATTGCCATGAAACTTTTTGATGATTTTTTCTGGACCATAAGAAGACCTGGAAGGTTTGGAAGGAGGCCGGGAGGCACACGAGGGACCGACCACACATCAGGGCGCACCCTGATATGTGGTGGCCCCCTCGTGCCTCTCCCGACGCCCCTCTCTGGCCTATAAATTCTCTAATATTGCAAAAACCCCAGAAGTAGTCCCGAAACCCTTTTTCTGCTGCCTCAAGTCTCTGTTTCGTCGCCAGGCCATCTGGAGCTCCGTTCCGGCACCCTGCCGGAAGGGGATCGATCACGGAGGGCCTATTCATCAACCTTGTTGCCCTCATGATGATGTGTGAGTAGTTCACCACAGACCTACGGGTCCATAGCTAGTACCTACATGGCAATCTCTCTATCTCTTGGTCTTCAATACAATGGTCATCGCATCTTCGCTTTGATCTATCCGATGTAATCCTATTGTGCGGTGTCTTTGTTGGGATCCGATGAATTGTGAGTTTATGTTCAGATTATTCATGAAAAGTATTAGAGATACCTATGAATTATATTATCTCTTAATTGCATGATCATTATAGCTTCGTAATGCTCTTCGATCTATTGATGTGCTTTGGCCAAGTAGATTGATATTTCATCGGTGGGAGTGGTGTGTTGTGGTAGGTTCAACCTGACGAGTTTCTATATCCCAGTGACAAAGTAGGGGACAAGATGAGTATTTGTGTTGTTGCTACTAAGGATAACACGATGGGGTTCATTCATATTGCTTGAGTTTACTTTGTCTACATCATGTCATTGTTCTCCATGCATTACTCTATTTTACTTAATACTCTAGATGCATGCTGGATAGCGGTCGATGAGTGGAGTAATAGTAATAGGTGCAGGCAGGAGTCGGCCTATTTGTTTATGGACGTGATGCCTATATACACATGATCATTTCCGTGAAAATCGCATAGCTATCTGCTTTTCTATCAATTGCGCAACAGTAATTTGTTACCCACCGTATGCTGCCTACATGCGAGATGCCGCTAGGGAACACTATGGCCCCGGGTCTATTCACTTATATATTTGCAAACGCTATTATTACCTCGCTGCCTTTATTTAATTTTTATTTATTTTGTAATTTATATTTATCAACAATTATCTACACATCTCATTTGGTTGCAAATAACGAGATCAAGGGGATTGACAACCCTCTTGCCCGCGTTGGGTGCGAGTCGTTTGTTCATTTGTGTGCAGCCGCTGAAGACGGTTGAAGATCGATATTCCTATTGGTTCGATAAACCTTGGTTTCATAACTCAGGGAAATAGTTACCCACTTTGTGCTGTAATTACCCGTTCCTCTTCACGGAAAACCCAACGCACATCACAAGTATCAGGAAGGATTTCTGGCGCCGTTGCCGGGGAATATCATCATCAACTATCAAGTAACTTCGCACAAATTTTCATTCACTTGTTCTTATTTTTATTTCTTGTTATATTTAGCTTGTGTCATAAAAATCAAAAATATTTATCTTTGCTTGTTACTAGTTTACTTCTTCGCTTGCTAGTTTACTTGTCTTGCTTGTTACTTTGCTTGCTCGGTCACCATGTCGCAACATAGATTCCACAATATTTCCTACTACCAAAGAATGTCGGAAATATAGAGTTCTATGAAAACTTTCATGACTTTACAATACGAGCATAATAAATTCTTTGCTTCTGAAATCAAGGAACATTCAACTTTGCTTGATGTCATTAGTACGCAACTTGATGAGGTTAATAAGGAAGTGTCTAAACTCCAATCGCAATTTGCTCAAACTGAAGAATTCTTAGGAAGGATATCTGATAAGCAAACCACTCTAGTGAATAGGATGGCCGCTAAACCATAATCTTTACCTATTAGGAATCATGATGAAGATCTTAAAATGATTGGTATTTCTCCTATTGAATCTTTATTTACCTCTATGAATAGAAATGATAAAGGGACTGGAGATAAGTCAACTTTAATTGAGAAGCGTCCCATTTGCTTGGAGGGTGATGATTTTGATGCTAAAACTGAAAAATGTCGGTTTGGAGAGGTCAAAACTTTAACTAGTGATGTGCCCAGTATTTTGGATTACAAGGACTTTAATTATGATAATTTCTCTTTAGTAGAATGTATTTCCTTGTTGCAATCCATTATTAGCTCACCCAATGCTTATGAACAAAATAAAGCTTTTACCGAACATATAGCATAAGCTATGATAAAAGCTTATGATGAGAAACTTGAGCTTGAAGTTTTTATTCCTAGAAAATTGCATGATGAGTGGGAACCTACTATCAAGATTAAGATAAATAAATATGAATGCAATGCTTTGTGTGACCTTGGTGCTAGTGTTTCAACTATTCCTAAAACTCTTTGTGATGTGCTTGGTCTCACTAATATTGAAGATTGTTCCCTTAACTTGCATCTTGCAGATTCTACCATTAAGAAGCCTTTAGGTAGAATTGATGATGCACTTACTATTGCAAATAAAAATTATGTGCCTGTAGATTTCATTGTGCTTGATATTGATTGCAATCCTACCTGTCCCATAATACTTGGTAGACCTTTCCTACGAACTATAGGTGCAATTATTGATATGAAAGAAGGAAACATAAAGTTCCAATTCCCATTGAACAAAGGGATGGAACACTTCCATAGAAAGATAATTAAACCACCTTATGAATCAATCATGAGAGCTACTTATGGGTGGAGTGTCAAAGATGACAATACTTGAAACTATGCATTATGCCTAGCTAGGGGCATAAAACAATAGCGCTTGTTGGGAGGCAACCCAATAGTTATCTTTAATTTTTTGCTTCAAACTTTATATTTATTTTTGATAAAATGGTTATTGCCTCTGTAATGATTATGTTTCTGGGTTTAAATTAGTGTTTGTGCCAAGTAAAGCCTTTGGGATGACTCACAAGATAAGTAGAATCGATGCTGAAACAAAACAGAAACTTCTGACTCTAGTACAGAAATTTTCATTTTTTGCTGGAGAGTGATAATGATATGAAATTTTTACACACTGTTTCTCTACAAATTTTTAGAGGTTTTACTAACTTTTCAGAATTTTTAGAGTTACAGAAGTATAGATTCTCTACAGATTGCTACAAACTGTCCTGTTTTAGACAAATTCTGTTTTTGCTTGCATAGTTGCTTATTTTGATTATGCTATGTATTGTATCGGGGGGTATAAGCCATGGAGAAGTTAGAATATAGTAACTATTATGCATTTATGAAATAAGAATCAATCTATAACAGTACATAAAGTATGCAATATGTTTCTTATACTAACGGATCTCACGAAGTTTTGTTGAGTTTTGTGTGATTGAAGTTTTCAAGTTTTGGGTGTTATTATGATGGACCACGGAATAAGGAGTAGCAAGATCCTAAGCTTGGGGATGCCCAAGGCACCCCAAGGTAATATTTTAAAGGATACTCAAGCGTCTAAGCTTGGGTATGCCCCAGAAGGCATCCCCTCTTTCGTCTCAATCCATCGATATGTCACTTGAAGCTATATTTTTATTCGTCACATGATATGAGTTTCACTTGGAGCGTCGTTTGCTTTTGTTTTGTTTTTACTTTCAGTTTTCCACAATCATTGTTTGCTAGACACACCTATTTAAGAGAGACACACCTTCATCATAATTTGTTAGAATACTCTATGTGATTCACTTATATCTTTTGAGCTTAGCAGTTGATCTAGTGCTTCACTTATATCTTTTTGAGCACGGTGGCGTGTAGATTTTATAGAAATGATTTTACTCTCGTTATTCACTTATATTTGTTTGAGAGTTAATAAATAGTGACGGTAATTTGCATGGGTCATAAGACTAGTCCAAAAATATTAGGTATTCAATGGGTGATAATGAAAACCATCATGTAGCACATATGGAGAAATTGTGGGTCAATGGTATTAATGTGATAATATGAAATAGGTACAAGTTCATAATTATTGACCCGTAGAAGTGTCTATATTAAGAGGGGTTGACCTTTTTGTTCATCCAAAAAATTAAAGAGGCATGGTGATGATGTGTGAGCATTTCTATTCCTCGTTGAAATCCTAGTGTTGTTTCGGGTCGGAAGCGCGCGATGGTTCACTCCTACAAACCTCTTCCCTCGGGGCATGCGAGTAGTACTTTGATCTATGATAAAACTAATAAAACGTTGCAATAAGTATATGAGTTCTTTATGACTAATGTGAAACCATGGACATACGCAATCTCACCTTCTCATAATTGCTAGCCTCTTCGGTACCGTGCATTGCCCATTCTCACCTCAAGGATCAGTTCAACTTTCGCGGGTGCATTCAAACCCCGTGACATGATACACTCTGTTGCACATAAGCCTTATTATATCTTCCTCGAAACAGCCACCATACCTACCTATCATGGCATTTCCATAGCCATTCCGAGATATATTGCCATGCTAATTCCATCGTCACTTCACATGACTAGTTTGTTCATCGTCATATTGCTTTGCATGATCATATAGAGCTGACATAGTATTTGTGGCAAAGCCACCGTTCATCATAATAGATCATTGCACATCCTGGTACACTGCCAGAGGCATTCATACAGAGTCATATCATCATATCAGTTCTCCATATTGAGTGGTAAGTAAAATAAAAGTGTGATGATCATCATTATTAGAGCATTGTCCCAGTGAGGAAAGAATGATGGAGATTATGATTCCCCCACAAGTCGAGATGAGACTCTGGATGAAAAATAAATATGGGGGAGGCCAAATGAGCCCACCATTCAAAAAAATGAGAGAAAATGAGAGAAGGGACTTTGCTACTATCATTTACCCCACTTGTGCCTCAAAGTGACACCATGCTCTTCATGTAGAGATTCTCATGACATGTCACTTCCATATGCTAGTGGGAATTACCTATTCATTATTACAAACTTGGCTTGTATATTCCTATGACGGGCTTCCTCAAATGCCCGAGGTCTTCATGAGCAAGCAAGTTGGATGCACACCCCACTTAGCTTCATTTGAGCTTCCACACACTTATAGCTCTAGTGCATCATTTGCATGGCAATCCCTACTCCTCGCATTGATATCTATCGATGGGCATCTCCATAGCCCATTGGTACGCCTAGTTGATGTGAGACTATCTTCTCCACCTTTTACCCCTTTGATATCTACCACCATACTCTATTCCACCTAAATGCTATGTCCAATGGCTCACGCTCATGTATTGCGTGAAGAATAAAAAGTTGATGCATATTGAAAAAGTACGATCCAATTTCCCGACTTGGACACCGTGGTGCTTAACATTTGTATTAATGTGGTGAAGATGGAGCCACGCCTTGCTAGTATAATAAGATGAATATGGGGGTAAACATTTCTTAAGGATCGCATACTTTTAAGGATTAATGATTTTGTTTCTTACACTTTGAATATTGTTGTGTTAATATTTGTTGATTCATCTTTTCTCAATGAGCATACCTGAATAAGATTACATAATGGATATCATGTCACATCAAAAATCCTGTTTTTATCATTTACCTACTCGAGGACGAGCAGGAATTAAGCTTGGGGATGCTTGATATGTCTCCAACGTATCTATAATTTTTTATTGTTCCATGCTGATATATTATCATTCTAGGATACTTTTTGGGTCATTATTTACCAATTTATAATATTTTTTAGCACTAACCTATTGACCTAGTGACCAGTGCCAGTTGTTGTTTTCTGCATGTTTTTTTTTCTTTTCAGGTTTACATTACGAAACGAAGTCCAATTGCCACGAAACTTTTTGATGATTTTTTCTGGACCATAAGAAGACCTGGAAGCTTCGGAAGGAGGCCAGGAGGCACACGAGGGACCCACCACACATCAAGGCGCGCCTTGGGGGGGTGCCCTGATATGTGGTGGCCCCCTCGTGGCTCTCCCGACACCCCTCTCTTGCCTATAAATTCTATAATATTGCAAAAACACCAGAAGCAGTCCCAAAACCCTTTTTCTGCCGCTGCAAGTCTCTGTTCCGCAGCGAGGCCATCTGGAGCTCCGTTCCGGCACCCTGTCGGAGGGGGGTCGATCACAGAGGGCCTCTTCATCAACCTTGCAACCCTCATGATGATATGTGAGTAGTTCACCACAGACCTACGGGTCCATAGCTAGTACCTAGATGGCAATCTCTCTATCTCTTGATCTTCAATACAATGGTCATCGCATCTTCGCTTTGATCTATCCGATGTAATCCTATTGTGCGGTGTGTTTGTTGGGATCCGATGAATTGTGGGTTTATGTTCTGATTATTCATGAAAAGTATTTTAGATGCCTCTCAATTATATTATCTCTTAATTGCATGATCATTATAGCTTCGTAATGCTCTCCGATCTATTGATGTGCTTTGGCCATGTAGATTGATATCTCATCGGTGGAAGTGGTGCGTTGTGGTAGGTTCAACCTGACGAGTTTGTATATCCCAGTGACAAAGTAGGGGACAAGATGCGTCTTTGTGTTGTTGCTACTAAGGATAACACGATGGGGTTCATTCATCTTACTTGAGTTTACTTTGTCTACATCATGTCATCGTTCTCCTTGCACTACTATGTTTTACTTAATACTCTAGATGCATGCTGGATAGCGGTCGATGAGTGGAGTAATAGTAATAGGTGCAGGCAGGAGTCGGCCTATTTGTTTAGGGTTTTTTACATCTGTGCCCCTCGTTCCTTAGTTGTACTCATCCATCCCCACGCTCTTAGAATTTGCTCACTTTTCCCCACTCTCTTGTCCAAAACCCTCATGAAAGGTCACAACGGAGGATGCCATCGGGTCAATGGTTTGACCGTTAACTCTGACTAGTGGGGCCGTGTCGTAAGGGCAACTCCAAATCGTACGCCCACGTCCGCTTGGGGCAAAACGGACAGACGGGCCGTCACTCGTGGCGGCGTCCAACCTACCCCCACCGCCCAAAGTAAATGCGCATGCGCGGTGGGGCCCGGTCGTCAGCCACCCACCTTCGTGTCGTCGTCCTACTTTAAGTGGAAACCCGTGGACCGGCCAGTCACACCCCACACAGTAGCTTCCGCTTCCAAAGCCAATCCTGCCCCCTCCACCCCCAGCAGTTTCTAGAAACCCTAGCCCGCCGCCGTCACCATGACCTGGCCGTGGTCCGGGAAGGGGAAGCACGACCATGAGGCCGGCTCATCCTCTGGTATGCGCCGCTCCGGTCACTCTTGGAGCCCACCACCACCACCAATGCCGCCGCCGCTTGCTCTGCCCGCATTTGCAATCGGTCCGCCGGCCGCCCCGCAGCGCATGCGCCCGTACGTCGGCACGGAAATACGCCGGAGGTACTGGGAGACGGCCATGCCATTCCCGTGGGGAGATGCCCACCTCCCGAACAACTGGCATCTATCCGCGGATCGGGTTCCAATCCCCCCGGTGCCGATGAGCGGCCGCGCTCGTCGTGAGGAGATCGACCGACGTCGCGCGCGCCTGCCTCCAGATCTCCTCCACGACCCAAGGTACGGCGTCAACTCGCCGCTGTGGGATACGTGGCTCTACGACGAGCACGACCTACGACGGCAGTCTTTTTTTGCCGGTCGTCCACCTAGCCCACGGCGACGATGTGCTACTAGCCCGCCCCAAGTGCACGGTCATAGGCGTGTCCGCGGCCTCACCCCAACACCATCTCCGTCCCCGTCACCACCACCTCCGATGACCGAGGAGGAGGAGGCCGAGCTCATTAGGCATGTCATGGAGGAATCCGCGCGCACGCACGACGGGCGTCAATGGACGGACATGGAGAGGGCGTTGGCCCTCTCTGCGGCCGGTGACGTGGCCATCCCTGAGCTAGAGATGGCCGTCGTCGTCAAGGAGGAGGTGAAGGAGGAGGTAGCGGAGGAGCCGGCCCTTGCGACGTGGAACCCCCGGCTGGTGGGCCAGTCGTGGGGATAGTCGGCAACTGCGTCGGAGATGGCCGACGCTCTGGCTGTCCAGCCGTGGGCACCCACGCCGCCGCGATCACCCGAACTGGAGCAGGAGCCACGGGAGGAGGTGTTGCAGGCACCGCAAGCACCTCCGGCCTGGCAGGGGCCGCCAGCCCACCTTTGGCAGCCGCCTCCCTACGTCGACCTCACCAGCGACGACGACGAGTAGGACGGTGCTCCTAAAGATGGCGGCGGCTTCACCGGCGGGCGGAGTTGTCTATATTTTACATGTGTTATATTTTTATTTGTGTTTTTATAATAGTTGCTACTGGCATTGTGTATAATGCACTAGAACTATCGCCGGCCTTTGTGGTCGGCATTGATGTTTAATTAAAGCTAATGTATGGTGATGTGATGTGATGTGAAATGATGTGACCGGTATCACACCCGCGCCAGACTGAACAGCAGAGTTAGAACCCAACCAAATACGATTCTTATATTATCTAATCGAAAAGTTTGATAGGGTTAGGCAGATGCCCCATTATTCGTAAACAAGAAGAAATCCAGTGAATAAATACCTGCATCTGCAATAAGATAGATGGCCATCATCTAACCACTTATATGCCGCCAATCCTATGTGATGTTTGAATATGATGTGATTTGATGATTAATTAAGGTAAAAACTTGAATTTGAACTAACATTTGAATTATAAGCGACATGTTGAAAGAGGCCTAAGTTGTAATGATCATGTTACCCTATATTGAAATGATCTAACAGCAAACAAAACAAAAATAGACTCCTAAACCCTAACCCTAACCCTTTATTACAAAACCCATTTATATGAAGACGGTTTAAAATTTCAAAAATGAAAAATACGTTCAGATCCTTCTTGCTCACACTGAAATGGAGCTCTGGTGATTTTTTTTCGTAAACATAAACCCACTGTCGCTCTCTTCTCGAACTCTATATAACCCCGTACGTGATAGCTCATATGTGTGAAGGAGTTTTCATGGAAATGCCCATAAACCAGGATTTTTATTTTTTGCCATAACCATGTCACATACAAAGGCATTGTGAGCAGGTTTTACATTTTTGAATTTTTTTGAATTTAGTTCTGCTCATTTGAATTTTGAAACGGTAGCTCATCTCAAAAGAAGTTTTTTCTTAAAAAAGTCCCTAAACCGAGGTTTATATTTTTTAGGGTAACTATGTCTTATAAAACGACGAACAGGGAAGGTTTCATATTTTTTTGATTTTTTTGAATTAGTTAAGGTCATTTGAAAGTTGGTCAAACTTAAGATAACCCCGCTGACCGGCTCAAAACCCCGCAGCATCTCTACAAACCCTAACGTCGAACTGCAGCCGTCCGATCATACCCTAGCGCCAAGCGAAAACCGTCGGATATGGTCTTCTAGAAGGATACGGGTAGGCTGCGTGCAGGCTCCGCGCCGTTGGATCACATGGACGGCTCTGCATCGTTGGATTGTTGGGCGATCCGCGAGACATTGGTTCTGCTCACCCACTCACCCGCGGGAAATAAAAAAAGTCCTGGTTGGTCCTTCGCTGCGCATTGACTGTCGAGGGACGAGGCACCGCTCCGGCTCCCCGTCATTATCCATAGACGGCTATTTAAGCCGGAGGGCGTCCCCCAGCCCTAGCTCATCCGCTTGCTCCCTCTCCCCGCCGGCACCCAAGCACTCCCCTCTCCGAGCCCATCAGCCATGCCATCGCACCGCCAGTACTACACAGTCGAACACCGTCTCTTCCTCCTTCGGCAGGCCCAAATCCGGAGGTAAGCGAGGCTACCTCTGGAACCGGAGGAGGATTTCGAGGAGGGGTCAGAGATGGCGGAGGAGGAGCCAGAGGAGGCGCCGCCGCAGTCGGAGGAGGAGGCGCCGCCGCAGGAGCCGGAGGAGGAGGCACCGCCGCAGTAGCCGGAGGAGGAGGCGCCGCCATAGGAGCCGGAGGAGGAGGCACCGCCGGAGGAGCCAGAAGTGGAGGCACCGCCGATCTACTATCTGTGGCCCGACCAGGTGGTGATCCTCAACTCCATCCGGTCGGAGCAGGCCCGGCGTATTCGTCAGCAGCAGATGGAGGCAGCGTGGGTGGCGCAGGCGGTGGCGCAGGTGGACCAGGCTCCCGCGTAGGCGGATCTGACTCCGGCGCAGGCGGATCAGGCCATCTTCGACGACGAAGACACGTAGTGCACTACGTAGTACGTAGGATATATATTGTATGCTGCTATTATGCTCTCTGAGCTATGTTTAGTTGACTCTGGTTGTTGGTTCTATTCTATGCTTCAAAAAATATATATTGCATGCTTTTGTACATGGAGGGAGTGACATATGGGTGGGTAAAAAAGGTGGGCGAAGCTCGCATGTAGTACTGCACCCTGGCCTCGGTCTATGGCACCTGGAAGGTGGAGACGCGTGCGAGAAGAGAGGAACCAGCGGCAGCGACCATCGCTACGTTCGTGGCGGCACATCGGCGCATGCAGGCAGGCTAGCTGGATCACGTGGCATGCATAGCAGGCTTCCTGGCGGCGCACGTCGATCAGTATGCCCTAGAATTTAATTGCCACGCTGAATTGATGCTGCGGAGGTCAAAGGCTGAGACGGTGTGAACTGTGAATCGATCAAGGAGGTGCGTGCGAGAAGAGACGAATCGGCAGCAGCGACAGTCGCTGCGTCCGTGGCGGCTCACAGGAAGGCTGCGTCCGTGGCGGCTCGCATCGACGCATGCAGGCAGGCTAGCTGGATCATGTCGCGCATGCATAGCAGGCTTATCGTGGCGGCGTGCACCAGCGCATGGACGCGGGCGTTTAATTCAACGGCCCAAATGAAATCACGGCCCAACGGTCCAACCAGCACCACCATCCAATGGGCGACACAGTCCAGCGCGGCCCCACACGTCAGAATGGTCAAAGGAGGGCGACACAGGCCAAACACGGCCCCACTTGGCAGGTCCAACGGGCGACACAGTCCAGCGCGGCCCCACACGTCAGAGTTAACGGTCAAAGCATTAACCCGACGGCATCCTCCGTTCTGACCATTTCTGAGGGTTTTGGACAAGGGAGTGGAGAAAAGTGAGCAAAAGTTAAGGGCGTGGGGATGAATGAGTACAACTAAGGAACCAGGGGCACAAGAATAGAAAGCCCATTTGTTTATGGACGTGATGCATATATACACATGATCATTGTCGTGAAAATCGCATAACTATCCGCTTTTCTATCAATTGCCCAACAGTAATTTGTTACCCACCGTATGCTGTCTACATGAGAGATGCCGCTAGGGAACACTATGGCCCCGGGGTCTATTCACTTATATATTTGCAAACGCTATTATTGCCTCAAAGCACATTTGCTCCCTTGGTGGTTTTGGTAATTAATAACAACATATATGTCATTAGACTCATGTTTCCACTAAGTATATTTCAGGAAAAGTCCAATGATGGGATGGCTATAAATTGTGAGGAGATACCCCAAGATGCAAAGAATGGATCGGCAAAGCTTCAAGCTAGAAGACTCTCTTTTTACTTTGTGAGAAATCACTTTGAGTCCATAGGAAAGCCAATACTATTAAAAGGGGGTAAGGTATTGTTGGTGAACAAATTGCTCCACGTGCACAAGTGCTAGCCACCAAAAACACCCACAAGCTCTCCCATAAAAATACTCTGTCAAAACCCTAATCCACAAAATCGGTGCCACCAAGTTTTCATCTGGCCCTACCGATTTTCTACCCAAAACAGAACCCTAGCCAAACCCTAGAATTTCGGTACAACCGAGACTGCTTCAGTGCAACCGAGTTCTGGTGACCACGGTTCGGGTGACTGATTTCATAGAATCGGAAATTCCGAGTTTATGCTTCGGTTTCACCGAGTTTTGGGAACTGCCCTCGGCCACTCGTTTCGGTACCACCGAGATTCCTATATCGGTCTCACCGAGATTCCGAAAGTTGCCACATTTTGAACAGATCGGTACAACCGAGTTTTGCTTCGGTTTCACTGACATGGTCAATAATGTTGTAACGGTTGGATGTTTGGAGATGCCTATATATACCCCTCCACCACATCCCACTCGCAAAAAAAGCACTTAGAACTGTTCCCCACTTCCCATATCCAAATTTCTGAGAGAGAACCACCTACCCTTGTGTTGAGATCAAGATCATCCACTCCAACCATATGGATCTTGATTTCTAGCCTCCCCAAGTTACTTTCCACCCAATCAATCCCTTCTACCAAGCCAAATCTGTGAGAGAGTGATTGAGTGTTGAGGAGTCTATCATCTTGAAGCACAAGAGCAAGGAGTTCATCATCATTATCAAGCCTATTACCTTTTGGAGGGTGGTGCCTCCTAGATTGGTTAGGTGTTGCTTGGGAGCCTCCTACTTCCTGTTGTGGAGTTGAACCAAGAAGTTTGTACGGGCAAGGAGATCGCCTACTTAGTGAAGATCTACCCATAGTGAGGCTAGTCCTTCATGGATGGAAGCCGTTATGGAATAGTCAGGGTTGCTACTTCGTGGACCCTTATGGGTGGAGCCCTCCGTGGACTCTCGCGACCGTTACCCTCCGTGGGTTGAAGACTCCATAAACGTGGATGTACGATAGCGCCACCTATCGGAACCACGGAAAAAAAATCGTGTCTACAATTGTGTTTGATCTTCTAACCCTTACCTCTATTACATGTGATTGTCTTTACTTTCCGCTGCTATACTCTTAGACATGCATGTGTAGGGTGTGTTTGACTTGCTATCATTGCTAAAATCTGCCCACAACTAAAATTGGGAAAAGGTAGAATTTTTATTTGGTCAAGTAGTCTAATCACCCCCCTCTAGACATACTTTCGATCCTACAAGTGGTATCAGAGCTTTGGTCTCCATTGCATTGGTTTCACAACCTAGGAGAGTATGGCGTCTAGTGAGAGAAGTTACCACCGTAGAGGTCCGTACTTTGATGGTACTAATTTTGCTAGTTGGAAGCACAATATGAAAATGCATATTGTTGGTCATAACCCCGTCGTTTGGGCTATTGTTCGTGTTGGCTTGCAAGGTGAATTCTTTGGTGATGGAAAGGAACCAGATCGTGAAGCGACCGTGGATGAATTGAAGATGTTGCAATACAATGCTCAAGCATGTGACATTCTTTTCAACTGCCTATGCCCCGAAGAATTCAACAAAATCAGCCGACTTGAGAATGCAAAGGAAATTTGGGATACTTTGGTTGATATGCACGAAGGTACCGATTCCGTCAGAGAATCTAAGTTGGAATTGCTTCAAAGTCAACTTGACAAGTTCAAGATGAAGGATGATGAAGGAGTCACGGAGATGTACTCTAGGCTTGCTCTCATCACCAATGAGATTGTCGGCTTAGGAAGCGAAGAAATGACCGACAAATTCATCATCAAGAAGATACTTAGAGCTTTGGATGGAAAATTGAAAGCACATTTGCTCCCTTGGTGGTTTTGGTAATTAATAACAACATATATCTCATTGGACTAATGTTTCCACTAAGTATATTTCAGGAAAAGTTTAGTGATGGGATGGCAAAGGATTGTGGAGAGAACCCTAGATGCAAGGAATAGGATTGGCAAAGCTTCAAGCAAGAAGACTCTACATTTTACTTTGTGAGAAATCACTTTGAGTCTATAGGAAAGCCAATACTATTAAAAGGGGGTAAGGTATTGATGGTGAACAAAATGCTCCGCGTGCACAAGTGATAGTCACCAAAAACACCCACAAGCTCTTCTACAAAAGTCTGTCAAAAGCCTATCATGCAAAATCGACCACCAATATTCCCCACTCGGCCCTACCGATTTTCACCTCAGACAGATCCCAGCCAAACCCTAGATCTTCGGTACAGCCGATTCTGCATCGGTGCCACCGAGTTCAGGTTGCCAACATTATGTTGCCCCTTTTCTTCAATTCGGAATTTCCGAGTTGTTTGGATCATTGCCCCGAGTTTTGCAATCTGACCGTTGGTCACCTGATCGGTACTGCCGAGATTTATATATTGGTCTCACCGTTCGAAAGTTGCTACCTTTTGAGCAACTCAGTACCACCGAGTTTTACACTTCGGTGTCATCGAGTTGGTCATTATAGGTGTAATGGTTGGATTTTTGGAGATGCTTATATATACCCCTTCACCACCACCGACTCACAAGAGAAGCACTCAGAACTATTCCATACTTGCCCCATCCAATTTTCTAAGAGAGAGCCACCTACTCATGTGTTGAGATCAAGCCATTCCATTCCAACCATATGAATCTTGATTTCTAGCCTCCCCAAGTTGCTTTCCACCCAATCAATCTCTTCCACCAAAGCCAAATCTGTGAGAGAGTGATTGTGTGTTGAGGAGTCTATCATCTTGAAGCACAAGAGCAAGGAGTTCATCGTTACTATTGAGCCTATTACCTTTTGGAGGGTGGTGCCTCCTAGATTGGTTAGGTGTCGCTTGGGAGCCTCCTACTTCGTGTTGTGGAGTTGAACCAAGAAGTTTGTACGGGCAAGGAGATCGCCTACTTCGTGAAGATCTACCCATAGTGAGGCTAGTCCTTCGTGGACGGAAGCCGTTATGGAATTGTCAAGGTTGCTACTTCGTGGACCATTATGGGTGGAGCCCTTCGTGGACTCTCGCGACCGTTACCCTCCGTGGGTTGAAGACTCCATAAACGTGGACGTACGATAGCACCACCTATCGGAACCATGGGAAAAATCTTTGTGTCTTCAAATTGCGTTTGATCTTCCTCCCTATCCTCTATTACATATGCTTGTCTTTACTTTCCGCTGCTATACTCTTAGACATGCATGTGTAGGGTGTGCTTGACTTGGTATTATTGCTAAAATCTGCCAACACTTAAAATTGGGAAAAGGTAGAAATTTTATTTAATCAAGTAGTCTAATCACCCCCCCCCCCCCCTCTAGACATACTTTCGATCCTACAAGTGGTATCAAAGCTTTGGTCTCCATTGCATTGGTTTCACAACCTAGGAGAGTATGGCGTCTAGAGAGGGAAATTATCACCGTAGAGGTCCATACTTTGATGGTACAAATTTTGCTAGTTGGAAGCACAAAATGAAAATGCATATTCTTGGTCATAACCCCACCGTTTGGGCTGTTGTTCGTGTTGGCTTGCAAGGTGAATTCTTTGGTTATGGAAAGGAACCGGATCATGAAGCGACCGCGGAAGAATTGAAGATGTTGCAATACAACACTCAAGCATGTGACATTCTCTTCAATTGCCTATGCCTCGAAGAATTCAATAAAATCAGCCGTCTTGAGAATGCCAAGGAAATTTGGGATACTTTGGTTGATATGCATGAAGGTACAGAATCTGTGAGAGAATCCAAGCTAGATGTTCTTCAAAGTCAGCTTGACAAGTTCAAGATGAAGGATGGTGAAGGAGTCGCAGAAATGTACTCTAGGCTAGCTCTCATCACCAATGAGATTGCTGGCTTAGGAAGCGAAGAGATGACTGACAAATTCATCATCAAGAAGATACTTAGAGCTTTGGATGAGAGATACGACACCGTGTGCACATTGATCCAAATGATGCCCAACTACAAAGATCTCAAGCCTACGGAAGTCATTGGAAGGATTGTTGCTCATGAGATGACACTCAAAGACAAAGAAGAGCTTCACAACAAGTCTAGCGGTGCTTACAAAGCCACAAGTGATGCTCCCGCAACTTCAAGCAACAACCTTGTCACCAATGAAGAGATAAGCCTCATGGTCAAGAAATTCAACAAGTTCTACAAGAATAGAGGCAAAGAACGAAGCTCCAACTCAAGATATGAAGAGAAGCGTTCGTCAAGTCATGACCGAAACTACTACAATTGTGGAAAGCCCAGACACTACTCCAATGAGTGCAGGGCTCCCTACAAACGAAGAGAAGAGTCACCAAGAAGACGAAGCTCAAGAGATGAATCACCTCGAAGAGAGAGAAGGAGTAGAGATGATCATTATGAACGAAGACCCTCAAGGAGAAGTAGGGACTCGGAGAAGAAGGACAAGTACACCAAGAGCTACTCAAGAAGAAGACAAGCTCACGTTGGTGAATGGGTTTCCGGCTCCGAATCCGACAACCACTCCGAGAGAAGCTATCACTCCAACTCCGATTATAGTCAAGATGAAGGTGTTGCCGGACTTGCACTAGTGACTACCAACTCCTATGACATATTTGATTCACCAAATGAAGGAAGTGGAAGTTGCTTCATGGCTAAAGGCCCCAAGGTATCACACCCGAGTATCTTGATTTCAATAGTGATGAGGATGATTTGCTTGGAGATGATGACTTGCTCTTTGATAAAGCTAGTGATGTTAGTCAAAATGAACTTGATAATCTTCATGTTAGTCAAGATAAGTCGGTTGATGATGATAAGATGGAAATAGAGCGACTAACTAAAGAATTAAACATTCTTAAGTTAGCCCATGAATCTACTCTAGAAGATCATAGAGAGCTTGTAAGGACTCATGAGAAGCTACGCTTCGAGAAGCTCACCTTGGAGCAAGAACATGAGTTTCTTAAAGCTATCAATGACGATCTCCGAAAGAAGACCTCATCTTATCTAGCCAAACGATTACTCTTGTCTACATTTATGCCACAAGTTAAACCTAGACAAACTAGTAACAAAGGCAAGAAAGGTTCTTCATCTAGTAGCAACAATAAAAATGCTACATCTAATGATGTTACTTCTAGTAGCTCTATTGATTCCACTAATGATGATTCTCTTAGCCAAGTTACACTTGAGCAAGAAAACGATTTATTGAAAGGAATTATAGAGAAAGGTATCTACAAAAGTCTTGCCGGATGTAAGCAATTTGAGGAGATTGTACGCAAGCACGGAGGATACCGGAAGAACCATGGTATTGGCTACTTCAACGCAAATGGAGTTGAATGGGAAGAAGGTCAATACCCCAAGCCAAAGTTTGTTCATCAAAAGGATAAGTATGAACATACTCTCCCCAAGGGAACAAAAGCTCAAGATGACCTTCCACCACAAGACCACAAGCTCAACGGCAAGGACAAGCTTCAAGAGGAGATTGACTCATATGAAGATGAATCCCAAGCTTTGGCCAAGTGGGTTCCCAAAGCTCCTACAAGCTCAACTTCTACAAGTGCCACTTCAACACCAAGGATTCCCATCAAGTTGATGTGGGTCCCCAAGAAGAAGAACTAGAGAAGTTCTTGAGGGGTGACTCCGCCAATGAAATTCACTCATATTCATTATTGGCAAGGACTAGTTGCAATCAACAGTCACACATTCCCTCAAAGGTAAGCAAGGGAGAAGGTAATTGTTGAATCCATGGACATCATCTTATATGCTTTGCACTCCATGTCCATAGATATCCTTGTATTTGTCTCTTGTGCTTGGGACTAACCCATGTAGGTGAGAAGAGTAAGGAAACAACAAGGATGCTCCCAACTCAAGATGATCTTCATCAACCTTGAGCATCCACTACTACTTCACCCACATGAAGTCTTCTACGACAAACCCAAGGTTAGTTTATCCCTCCTATGGGGGAATGTCACATCAAGGGGGAGCTTTACTCTAAGACTTGAGTTAAAGCATCTCTTAAAATGTGACAACATTAAATGCTTTATGTAAAAGTGGTAACCCCACTTGTGCTTAAACGATGAGTATGACCTATGATCAAGTATTCTTGCTTGGCTCCTAAGTCAATATACTCACATATAGATGACTTCGTCATTGCCAAAGTACTTGTTAGATGCTAGTATGTATGTGCATGTTCACCATGATTTCATTTGATATCTTATTGTGTGAGCATGTTGGTCTGCATTTCTTTAATCATTCGAGGACATCCAATTGTTGCTATTTGGTTTTATTTCCTCTTTTGCCAATTGGATGGACAAGAATGCCTAGGACCTCTCTCTAGATATCTATGATTTCTTGTCTCATATTCTATTCATTATGCATCACAAAACTTGAACAAGTACTTCTCGATCTCTCTGTATGAGGAGCAGTCGGAGTTCCGTATCGACAAGGACTGACCACCAAAACCTCCCAAGTGCATCTCGGTGGAACCAACACAAAAATCTCGGTCTCACCGATGCCTAGGGTTGATCTGGTTTTCCAATCTCGATAACACCGATTCCATATTCTCGGCTTCACCGAGTTTCCCTGTCAGCTGACAGTTGAGGAACTCGATGGCACCAATAATTTTGAACCGGTGTCACCGACAGCGATGGGTACTTAATGTGGCAGACCCGACTTTTGAAATTACTTCTTCAAACGTCCGGTTCCTCCAAACCCTAGCCGCCGTTCGTGGACCCCTGGTCATCGCCGTTGTCTTCCCGAGCGCCTCCGCCGTTGGAACTCGCCGCCGTCGACGGAATCCTCACCGCCGTCGTCGCCGTAGCGGACTCGTCACCGAGTTAGGGTACGAATCCGACCCCTTGTGTGCTCCTCTTTCCAATTCATGCGCATTAGGATCGTTCCATCGATAAGCCACAATTTGACATCAATCTATCCTCAATAATCCTCCATTAGAATAGTGAACAACGAGTTTTTAGGTTTTGCCGTCCACAATCCGAATCTCGGTGACACCGAAGCACAAAAATCGGCCTTACCGATTTGATTTTTAGGTCTACTGAGGACAGTCTCGGTGAAACCGAGCACCCACTTTTGGTGAAACCAAAGTGGTTGCAAAGTTTCTGTAAGGCAGACTATGAGTCTCGGTGGGTCCGAAAATTGTGACTCGGTGGTACCGAAATTCCCTTTACAGAAAGCAAACCTTAAGAATTCTGAGTTCAAATTTGAGAAAACTTCTTCATTTTGTGATGGCTCAACCCTTCTACTCTTCTATGCTCTATTCACAGGGTCAGCATGTCAGGCTCAGATGACAGTCAGAACAATTTCAGAGAGGAGAATGTTGATATGAGCTCAGGCACTAGTCCTGAGGGCAGCTATGATGATGTGCCCAGCTCACCAGATTTGCCCAAAGCTGCAACTAGAGCCAGTAGGAAGTTAAACTCTGATGAGGAAGATGAAGATTTTGTGCCAGAAGAGCCACCCAAGAAGGACAAAGTTGCCAAAAGCACAACTACTGAAGCCACATCTTCCAAGAGGCCAACTAAGAAGGTGTGTGCTAGTGCCAAACATGTGAGGGCACCAGACTATGTCAAGAAAAGCATGACCCTTCACCTTGAGTCACCTCCAAAGAAGTCTATGCCTAAGAAGGCAAGAGAGAAGAAGAAGTCCAGGAAGAGGATTGTACATGTTGTGGGCAGACCTACCTCCATGTATGAGGATCCAGAAGCTAATGCTGCAGCTGAAGAGGAAGAGGAGCCAGCTACCAAGGCTCCTCCTAAGAAGAAGAAGAAGCTGTTGGCTGATGCTATGCCCAAGGATACATCATCCAAAGGCACCAAGACTGCCCCCAAGAAGGCTGTTGCTGCTCCAAAGCCCAAGAGGAATACCAGTGACATCCCAGCTGCTGTCAAGAACAAGAGTTCTACTTTCAGAGAAGCTAAGGATGAAGCAAGGTCTGTTTTAATGAAGCTGAGACCACACCTTCCTGAGCACAATGCCAGCCATCTAGTTGCCGAGGACATGAAGAAAGAGGAAGGATTCTGGACTGAGAGAGTGGAGAACCATAGATCCCTATTCGCAGAGGAGAAGGATAGCTGTAGACTACAGGTTTTACACCAAGGAACAGCAAGACTTCTATGAGACCATTCTGCTTGACAAGAGCCCTGCAGTTAGTGATATGAGCTATGTTGATTGGAAATACATCAAGGAGAACCAAGATTTATTTCCAAGTGTGCAGGACAATTTCCAGTGTATTGTCATTGATGAGTTTGTTGGGAAGGACTTCACTGCCTGGAATGATGAGATGATCATGCAATTCTACTCCAATGCACATTTATATGGAGATGGTAGAATTGTATGGATGACTGAAGGCACTAGATATGAATCCACTATTGATGAGTGGGCTACCATCTTAGGAACCCCATAGGAGCAAGAAGGAGACTTGGATGTGTACTCTGAGTCCAAGGCAAACCACAACTCCATGGCCAATATGTACAATGAGATCCCTGCTGCAAATGTGCATTCACACAAGCTTGGATCCATCTACTTTCTTCAGGCTGGCCTACGCACCACCTACACCATCTTGAGGTATACATTGATGCCTAAGTCTGGAGATGAGAAGATGGTCAGAGGCTATTCTATCAACATGCTGCTCCATATTGACCAACACACCAGATTTCGAGTGATGGACTTGATAGTTGAGACCGTGAAGAGGACTGCCGCAGACCAGAAGAGATCATGTGGAGACGCTCCATACATTCAAATGCTTATCAAGTCCCAGCTGGAGAAGCACGTGTATGCACTTGATCGACCACATTTGCCACTCCTGCCAGAGCTAGAAGACAATGTTGTGGTGATGGATCCAGATCATCCCACCTCAGCTACAACACAGGCAGAGACAGAGGCAGCCAGAGACTCTAGTGCTCAGGTGCCAAAGACCCAGAGTGAGCAGATGGATCTTCTTCTCAGTTCCGTGCTCAGCATGCAGAAGGATATTGGGAACATCTTGAAGAACCAGGAGAGTCTGGGAAGGATTGTTGAGAGCAAGTTCCACATTCTCAACAACAAGGTGGATGAGCTCAGAGTGACAGTAAATGAGCTCAAGAGAGAAGTTGATGGCGTGCCCAGTCCCCACACTACAGATGATGATGAGGACAGTCCACCTCTCCGAGCCGACACCCAGTTCAAGACTAAAGCCAAGACTCCTACCATGACAGCTCCAGAGTTGAGGCCTTCTTCATCAGCACCTGCTACAGCTCCATCAGCTCCTTTAGCTCCGTCAGCTACTCCAGCTCCTCCAGTTGCTACTCCAACTCCATCCATGACGTTTGCTGAAGTCTTCACTGATGCCATTCTCTCGACTCCTTCATCAGCTACCGGAGGAGATCAGCCCCAGAGAGATGCTTAGTTCTATACCTTTGAACTTTTTGGTAACTTGTTGCCAAAGGGGGAGAAGTTGTATAGATCATTAGGGCTTCGAGAGAGGGAGAGTGTTGCTTTTTATCGCTCTTCAAAAACATTGATATCTTTTGGTTTGTTTGTGTTAAACCTTGTTTGTGTTTGATCATACACTTGATGTGTGCTGCTACTATTTCCTATCCTTGATGATGCTTATGAGATGATCATTCACTTTTGCTTGTTGTGTTGTGCTATGATGTTCATTCCTATTACTCCCGCACACCACCAAGTTGTATGTGACATGGAAGAGTACCTCATATACCTAATCGATTGTGCATTTGCATTCAAACGCAAATTCAAAATAATGCACAAATTTAGGGGGAGCTCTTGCTTATCACATACTTCTCAAAGCGACGATTGTATTCATTGATTATATCATATGTCAAAGCTTTGATCCATATGTTGTCATCAATTACCAAAAAGGGGGACATTGAAAGCACATTTGCTCCCTTGGTGGTTTTGGTAATTAATAACAACATATATCTCATTGGACTAATGTTTCCACTAAGTATATTTCAGGAAAAGTTCAGTGATGGGATGGCAAAGGATTGTGGAGAGAACCCTAGATGCAAGGAATAGGATTGGCAAAGCTTCAAGCAAGAAGACTCTACATTTTACTTTGTGAGAAATCACTTTGAGTCTATAGGAAAGCCAATACTATTAAAAGGGGGTAAGGTATTGATGGTGAACAAAATGCTCCACGTGCACAAGTGATAGTCACCAAAAACACCCACAAGCTCTTCCACAAAAGTCTGTCAAAAGCCTATCATGCAAAATCGATGCCACCAATATTCCCCACTCGGCCCTACCGATTTTCACCTCAGACAGATCCCAGCCAAACCCTAGATCTTCGGTACAGCCGATTCTGCATCGGTGCCACCGAGTTCAGGTTGCCAACATTCTGTTGCCCCTTTTCTTCAATTCAGAATTTCCGAGTTGTTTGGATCGGTGCCACCGAGTTTTGCAATCTGGCCATTGGTCACCTGATCAGTACTGCCGAGATTTATATATCGGTCTCACCGAGATTCGAAAGTTGCTACCTTTTGAGCAACTCGGTACCACCGAGTTTTACACTTCGGTGTCACCGAGTTGGTCATTATAGGTGTAACGGTTGGATTTTTGGAGATGCCTATATATACCCCTACACCACCACCCACTCGCAAGAGAAGCACTCAGAACTATTCCATACTTGCCCCATCCAATTTTCTGAGAGAGAGCCACCTACTCATGTGTTGAGATCAAGCCATTCCATTCCAACCATATGAATCTTGATTTCTAGCCTCCCCAAGTTGCTTTCCACCCAATCAATCTCTTCCACCAAAGCCAAATCTGTGAGAGAGTGATTGTGTGTTGAGGAGTCTATCATCTTGAAGCACAAGAGCAAGGAGTTCATCGTTACTATTGAGCCTATTACCTTTTGGAGGGTGGTGCCTCCTAGATTGGTTAGGTGTCGCTTGGGAGCCTCCTACTTCGTGTTGTGGAGTTGAACCAAGAAGTTTGTACGGGCAAGGAGATCGCCTACTTCGTGAAGATCTACCCATAGTGAGGCTAGTCCTTCCTGGACGGAAGCCGTTATGGAATAGTCAAGGTTGCTACTTCGTGGACCCTTATGGGTGGAGCCCTCCGTGGACTCTCGCAACAAGTCACAAGTGATGCTCCAGCTACTTCAAGCGAGCGGAAAGTAAAGACAAGCATATGTAATATAGAACTTCACAACAAGTCTAGCGGTGCTTACAAAGCCACAAGTGATGCTCCAGCTACTTCAAGCGACATCCTTGTTACCAATGAAGAGATAAGCCTCATGGTCAAGAAATTCAACAAGTTCTACAAGAGTAGAGGCAAAGAGAGGAACTCCAACTCAAGATATGAAGAAAAGCGTTCATCTAGTCATGACCGGAATTGTTACAATTGTGGAAGGCCCGGACACTACTCCAATGAGTGCACGCCCCCCCCCCCCCCCCCCCCCCCCGCACAAAAGAAGGGAAGAGTCACCTAGAAGGAAGCACTCAAGAGATGAGTCACCTCGAAGAGAGAGGAGGAGTAGAGATGATCGTTATGAACGAAGACCCTCAAGGAGAAGTAGAGACTCGGAAAAGAAGGACAAGTACACCAAGAGCTACTCAAGAAGAAGACATCAAGCTCATGTTGGTGAATGGGTTTCCGGCTCCGATTCCGACAACCAATCCGAGAGAAGCTATCACTTCGACTCCGACTATAGTCAAGATGAAGGTGTTGCCGGACTTGCACTCGTTTCCTCCAACTCCTACGACATATTTGATTCACCCAATGAAGGGAGTGGAAGTTGCTTCATGGCTAAAGGCCCCAAGGTATCACACCCCAAATATCTTGACTTTGATAGAGATGAGGATGACTTACTTGGAGATGATGACTTGCTATGTGATAAAGCTAGTGATATTAGTCAAAATGTGCTAGATAATGATCATGCTAATCAAGATAAGTCGTGTGATGATGATAAGAAGGAAATAGAACGACTAACTACTCAACACTCTTAAGTTAGCTCATGAATCTACTTTAGAAGATCATAAAGAGCTTGTAAGAACTCATGAGAAGCTACGCTTTGAGAAGCTCAACTTGGAGCAAGAGCATGAGTTTCTTAAAGCAATCAATGACAATCTCCGATAGAATACTTCCTCTTATCTAGCCAAACGACTACTCATGTCTACATTCATGCCACAAGTTAAGACTAAGCAATCTAGTAACAAAGGCAAGAAAGGTTCTTCAACTAGTAGCAACAAAAATGATAAATCAAATGATATTGCTTCTAGTAGTTCTATTGATTCCACTAACGATTCTCTTAGCCAAGTTACACTTGAGCAAGAAAATTATCTATTGAAAGGGATTACAGAAAAGGGTATCTTCAAAAGTCTTGCCGGATGTAAGCAATTTGAGGAAATTGTACGCAAGCACGGAGGATACTGGAAGAACCATGGCATTGGCTACTTCAACGCAAATGGAGTTGAATGGGAAGAAGGTCCATACCCCAAGCCCAAGTTTGTTCCTCAAAGGGAGAAGTATGAACATACTCTTCCCAAGGGAACAAAAGCTCAAGATGACCTTCCACCACAAGATCACAAGCTCAAGGGCAAGGACAAGCTTCAAGAGGAGATTGACTCATATGAAGATGAATCCCAAGCTTTGGTCAAGTGGGTTCCCAAGGCTTCTACAAGCTCAACTTCTACAACTGCCACTTCAACACCGAGGATTCCCATCAACTTGATGTGGGTCCCCAAGAAGAAGAACTAGAGAAGTTCTTGAGGGGTGACTCTGCTAATGAAATTCACTCACATTCATTATTGGCAAGTACTAGTTGCAATCAACATCAACATTATGCAATAGTTCAAGGAGTCACACATTCCCTCAGAGGTAAGCAAGGGACAAGGTAATTAATGAATCCATGGACATCATCATGTATGCTTTGCACTCCATGTCCATAGATATCCTTGTATTTGTCTCTTGTGTTTGGGACTAGCCCATGTAGGTGAGGAGAGTAAGAAACAAAAAAGAATAGCTCCCAACTCAAGATGATCTTCATCAACTATGAGCATCCACCACTACATCACCCACTTGAAGTCTTCTACGACAAAACCCAAGGTTAGTTTATTCCTCTTAGGGGGGATGTCACATCAAGGGGGAGCTTTACTCTAAGACTTGAGTTAAAGCATCTCTTAGAATGTGACAACATTAATGCTTTATGTAAAAGTGGCAACCCCACTTGTGCTTAAACGATGAATATGACCTATGATCAAGTATTCTTACTTGGCTCCTAAGTAAATATACTCATATATAGATGACTACGTCATCGCCCAAGTGCTTGATAGATGCTAGAATGTTTGTGCATGTTTGCCATGATTTCATTTGATATCTTATTGTGTGAGCATGTAGGTCTGCATATCTTTACTCATTCGAGGATATCCAATTGTAGCTATTTGGCTTTTGTTTTTCTTTTGCCAATTGGATATACAAGAATGCCTAGGACCCCTCTCTAGCTATCTATGCTTTCTCACCTCAAGTTCTATTCATGCTACATCACAAAAACTTGAACAAGCACTTGTCGAACCCTCTGTGTGAGGAGCACTCGGAGTACCGTTTCGTCAAGGATGACCTCCAAAACCTCCCTAAAGTGCAACTCGGTGTAACCAACCAGAAAATCTCGGTTCCACCGAATGCCCAGGGTTGATCTGTCTTTGCACCTCGGTACCACCAATACCATAATCTCGGCTTCACCGAGTTTCCCTGTCAACTGACAGTAGAGAAACTCGGTGACACCGAAATTTTAGTATCGGTGACACCGACAGTGAAGGGTACTTAATCCGGCAGACCCAACATTTTGAAATTTCATCTTCAAACGCCAAGTCCCCAACCCTAAGCTACCGCACCAGGACCCTTTGGTCGTCGCCCTTGCCTCCCCGAGCGCCTTTGCCGTTGGGATCCACGCCGTCGACGGAAATCTCCACCGCCGTCGCCGCCGTAGCGGATTCATCGCCAAGCTAGGGTATGAATCCGGCCCCTTGTGCGCTCCTCTATCCGATTCATGTGGATTAGGTTACATCCATCTACAATCCACAGTGTGCAATCTTTCTATCCCACAAGAATCATTCCTAGATTAGAAAACGGGGAAATTTTGGATCTGAACACCCGCAACATGCATCTCGGTGACACCGAGTCGATAGAATCGGCTCCACCGATTCAGTTTTCAGGGTTTCTGAGAACCACTTCGGTGAGACCGAGTAGTTCTTTTCGGTTACACCGAAAAGGCTGCCCAAGTTTCTGTTAAGTAAGTGGTCAATCTCGGTGACTCCGAAAATTTCAACCCGGTGGTACCGAAATGTATTTTGCAGTAGTTCATACCCAAAGTTTCTGAGTTTAAATTTTGAAAAATGTTTGTGTTTTTGTGATGCTCAACCTTTCTGCTCTTCTATACTCCATTCACAGGGACAGTATGTCAGCTTCAGGTGATAGTCAGAATGACTCCAGAGAGCCTAGCATTGATGCAAATCCAGGCACTAGTCCTGAGCCTAGCTCATCCTCAGAAGATCCAGGCACCCCAAGTTCTCATGGGTTGCCTAAGGCTGCTATAAGAGCCAGGAGGAAATTGAACTCAGATGAAGAGGACTCTAATTTTGTGCCAGAGGAGGTTCTTGCCAAGCAAAGGCAAGACAAAGCAGACAGAGCTGCCAAGAAGTCTGCATTTGAGGCCACCTCTTCTAGGAGGAGTGTCAGGAAGGAGTATGCCAGCACAGAGGCTATGAAAGCACCAGAGAGTGCTAGGGCTTCCATGTTAATAGAGCCAGCCAGAAGATCTATGCCCAAGAAGCCAGCTGAGAAGAAGAGAAGCAGGAAGATAATTGTTCATGTTGTTGGAAGACCTACTTCCATGTATGAAGATCCAGCAGAAGCTGAGGAAGAAGTGGAAGAGCCAGCTGCCAAGGCTCCTCCCAAGAAGAAGAAGAAGCTTCTAGCAGATGCTATGCCCAAGGATGCACCAGCTAAGACCACCAAATCTGCTCCCAAGAAGCCTTCAGCACCCAAGAAGCCCAAGAGGACCACCAGAGATATCCCTCTTGCTGCCAAGAACAAGAGACTACCACTATGGATGACGAGGAAGAAGTTTCTGTGTTAAGGAAGCTCAGACCCCATCTGCCAACTCATGATGATACCCATCCCAGAGCCGAGGACATGAAGAAGAGAAAAGACTCAGGGCTGAGGCTATGGAGAGCAAATGACCCTTATGCCTCCACGAGAAGGACTGCTGTTGATCCTAGATTTCACACCAAGGAGCAGCAAGATTTTTATGAGACTGTCTTGCTAGACAAGTGTAACACCCCTGGATTCTTGCTACAGTAACCCTTGTAATTAAGCTACAGTGATCATGAGGATTAAGCTGATGTTTTGCTAAACCATGTTTGATCTCAATGGAATCAAACCTCACTTGGATTATCCTAATGATTTTCAAAACTCATTTGAAAAGTGATTTTGATAATTATGTAAACCAGAAAACTAAAATCATAGCTGGATTACAAATATTCACCTAGTATTTATAAAATTGAAACCAACATTTTATAAAGTATTTAAGTGGTTCATAACAATTATGATAGAGGCCAAAACAATTAATTAAATGCCTTTTGAATTATGAAAATTCCCAAAATTTTCAAATGGGCCCCAAACTTTTTGTGGCACTGCCTGATATTGCAATACAAATATTTGGCCGAGTGGCATATTTTACAAAAGTCTTTTGGTGATGTATATAAATACAAAACAGTAGCTAAATAAAAAACAAATATCTAATAAAAGAAAAAGCTACTTCCACTTCACAGTTGGGCCGAGGTGCTCACAGTGCACAAGGCCCAGCCCACGTTGGCCTTTCCCTTACCTCTCGTCAGAGACAGTCAGAGTCATGACGTGGCATCCATCGCACGGCACCATGGCTGGATGGCCACCACGTCGCCTCCCTCGACCTATAAATACACCCCCCGAAACCCTAGCCTCCATCTCACTCAGTCCCCCCTCGATCCCCATCGCCCCCTTCCTCTCTGGCTCGAATTCAAGCTTGTAAGTCCGTATGGTGACCGCTGCCTCGCCGTCGTTGTCGTGGGAACCGACATCTCCGGCGTGCGGGAGCAAGTCCAGGAGGTTCGCCGCGGTCGACCTCGTCCGTTCTGGGCATTGGAACATGGCGGGGATCTGCGTAGCCAGCACCGTCTTCCTCTTCTTCGTCGGGCCGCCGCCATCTCATCCTCGATTCGCACTGCTCCAACCACCCCCGGCCTCCCCGACCACGCCTCCGACTTCGTGGTGAGCTCCTCTTCTGATTCCCCTCGCTCCCGTCCTCGATCCGTCGCCGTAGCTGCCGTCCCCAAATTCGTCCGAACATACACGTACGCGTACGTACGTGCGTGCGCGCCCGCGCCTGCCTGTGCTCGCCTCCGGCCGAGGCCGCGCCCTCGCGCGCGCGTCCACCGGGGCCGCGCCCTCCTGCTCATGTGCTGCTGCTGCCCGTCGCACGGCTGCTACTGCGTTGCTGTTCCATGCTACTCTGCTGCTGCCGTCAGCTGTTGTGTTGCTGTTGCTTCGGCCGCTCCTCCTGCTGCTCGCTACTGCCTGCTGCTGCCACAACCGCCGGCTGCCCGTGCCACTGCTCCTCTACTGCTGCTGCTTCGCCGCTGCCGCTAGCTGCTCTTGCCCTGCTGCTGTCACTAGTTGCCGCTGCTCTGTTGCTGTCGCTTGTTGCTGCTGCTTAGCCATGGCCGCCGTGTGTGTAGTGTGTGTAGCGTGGGTGTGTGTGGTGTGTGTGTGGCCGGCTGGGGCAGCCAAAGTCGTGTGTGGCCGGCCCGTGTATAATTAGGTTTAGGGTTAAATTACGAAAGTGATCTTCTGCTCCCGGGCTCACATGAGCCCCGATGAACAGTAAAATAGAAAAAAATTCAAAAAAAATCTGATTTTTTTTGTGTGAAACATTGATGTTTTCCCCACATGCTTTTTGGAGCATCGATTTTGTTTTTTTTGCCACATTTTCCTCGGATGTCATCTGGTGATGAAATTTTGCAGGCATGTGGGGAAAACATCAATGTTTCACACAAAAAAAATTCAGATTTTTTTTGAATTTTTTTTCTATTTTTTTCTATTTTACTGTTCATCCGGGCTCATGTGAGCCCGGGAGCAGAAGAGCTGCGTCCGTTAAATTAGTATTAGATTAGTAGACTAGCAAATGACATGTGGGTCTCCCTTTACTTAGATTAAATAAATTATTTTAAAAATTTAATAAAACCCTGACATGTGGGACCCCAACCCCGTTCACTTTGATCAGTCAAATTGACTAGGTCAATTCGGATTAATTAAATATAATAATTTTAGAAATTCCTGAATATCGATAAAACTTTAAAAATTAATATTAAATAATCCGTAACTCGGATGAAAATATTTTATACATGAAAGTTGCTCAGAAAAATACCACGAATCTGAATACGATGTCCGTTTGTCTGTCACATGCTCCTATCATAACGAACGTGGAACTTTTCCATCGTTTTCAACTGTCCGGTAGTATCCCGAGACCCGGAAAATATCGTCAGATATTCTTCCGATCCGTCTGCGGCGTGTAATACTGCGTTAGTGCATGCCTAGCTCTGCATATTCCCATGTCATACATCGTGTGCATCTGTCTGCCTTATATTTATTGTTTCTCCCCCCTCTTCTTACCGGTAGACCCCGAGACTGACGCTGCTGCCCGGTACGACTTCGCCGTTGACGATCAGGCCTTTGCAGCAGAGCAGCAAGGCAAGCAACCCCCCCCCCCCTGAGCATTCCGATATCGCCCAATTCTTTCCCTCTCATTCTTGCATTAGATTTTGCTACTGCATTAGTTAGCTCCTATTCTGATGCATAGCCTGCTTTTGATAAACTACTACTATACCTGCTATTAAATCAAGTGCTTAGTATAGGTTGAGCAATGAATCCCCTGTGACCCCCCTTAGTCCCAGTTGCCCCTGCTTCTTCATCGACGACTCGAAGACTCGAAGACTCTGTCAACCGACCGACCAGCCATGCCCGTCACTTTCACCGCACAGCCCTTAGTTGTACGACTATGCAGAGCTACTATCGAGTACCGAGGGTGACACCTCGTGAAGTACTCATGATGCTAACTCTGTAGTGCAGCTAGTCGGTCGTGGTTATCGAGGGTGATTCCTCCTTCACCACACCCGACGACGACTCTGTCGTGCAACCCCTCAAGCGTAGACCATCGAGGGTGAATCCTCTCTGGTCACCTTGACGGTTACATTGAGTGGGATCCATCGAGGGTGATTCCTCGGTTTTCCCCTTGGTGTTACAGACACACGGTTACATTTACTTTACTGTTGATACATGATGAGGTCAGGATGACCGGAGGATACATGATGAGGTCAGGATGACCGGAGGGTGTTGGTGTAATACGACGGGGCGTGGCCGGGCATTCTTGGCCCTTGCCACAAGACCTCGAGACGGGGCGACGGGACCACATATCGTGTATCGCGCTCGTCATCGCAATTAATAAAATGCTAATGGTTTGGGTATTTGATCTGAGTTGGTCATTTGACCTTTTCGCACTAACCTTCACGTGGGAGAAGTTATGGGTACTCGGCGTCGTTGTATCAGCCGAAGCTCTTCGGACGTCAGCAATGGAGCGGCGCGTGCCCGGGTGGCCTGCGTAAAGCACCGTCTTGTATTAAGAGGTGCGAGGACTGACACCGGACGCCCACGCATCGTGCAGGAGCGCAAAGGGTGAGTGGGCCCATGACCCCTGCGCGCTTAGGATTTAGACCGGCGGGCTAGCCTCTCTGTTGAGCCTAGGTAGGGCGACGACGTGTTGATCTTCGAGGCCGGGCATGACCCAGGAAAGTGTGTCCGGCCAAAGGTGATCAAGCGTGATGGAAAACATGGTGCACCCCTGCAGGGATGAAATTAACTATTCGAATAGCCGTGTCCACGGTAACAGGACGACTTGGAGTTGTATCCCGAGCTAATATAACTAAAAGTGATGACTTGAAATAAAATGTTGGCTCCGAGGTTGCTTTCTCGCGGGAGTCGAGGAAGGATCTCTGGGCGTGGTTACTTAATAAAATTGCTACAATGATATTGATACCCATGAGTTACCAATCTACACTCTTCTAATGCTGCAAGATGTTGAAGATGCTAGTCTTCGATAGGACTAGGCCTCCCCCCTCGTTCTTTCTTTCTGCAGTCAGTCCAGATATAACCCCCCCCCTTTCCCTTTGATAATGACGCATACTTAGCATAGTTCTGATGTCAGTCTTGCGAGTACTTTGGATGAGTACTCACCGCTGCTTTGCATTCTCTTTCCCCCTCTATACGATTACCGCATTCTGATGACGGAGCCCAGGAGTGGAGTACGCCGGAGACGACTACTACACCACCGTCGGAGCCTACTACTATGTGGAGAGTGCCGACGCTCAGGAGTAGTTAGGTTGGCTCCTAGGCAGGAGGCCTCGCCTCTTTCGATCCGCTGCTTATATTTGTGCTAGCCTTCTTAAGGCAAAACTTGTTTAACTTATGTCTGTACTCAGATATTATTTGCTTCCGCTGACTCGTGCTTGTCGAGCTTTGTATTCGAGCCCTCGAGGCCCCTGGCTTGTAATATGAAGATGTATGACTTTAATTTGTGTCTAGTGTTGTGTTGTGATATCGATCAGTGAGTCCCTAATCTTGGTCGTACGCATTGCGTGTATGTTTAGCGTTCGGTCAAAATGGGGGCGTCACAACAAGAGCCCAGCTGTGAGTGATATGAGATATGTAGACTGGGACTACATTAAGAAGAATGAAGATTATTTTCCCTATGTGCAACAGAACTTCAAGGCCATTGACATTGATGCATTTGTTGGTAGAGAATTTACCCCTTGGAATGATGAGATGATCATGCAATTCTACTTCACAACTCATTTTTATGGAGATGGTAGAATTGTCTGGATGACAGAAGGTGTCAGGTATGAATCCACAGTGGAAGAGTGGGCTACCATCTTAGGAGCCCCATAGGTAGAAGATGGTGATTTGGATGTGTACTCTGAGGCCAAGAAGAATCATAATTCCATGGCGATGATGTACAAGGAGATTCCTGCTGACTATGTGCATTCACATAAGTTTGGCTCAATATACTATCTGCAGGCAGGACTGACCACCACCAACACCATCATGAGGTACACTTTGATGCCCAAATCAGGTGACGACAATATGATCCGAGGATACTCCATAAACATGCTACATCATGTAGACCTTCACACCAGATTCAGGGTCATGGACTTGATTGTTGAGACTGTGAAGAGGACTGCTGCTGATCAGAAAAGATCATGTGGATATGCACCATATATTCAGATGCTTATCAACTCAAAGCTTGAAAAGAATGTATATGCACTTGATCGACCACATATGCCTCTCCAGTCAGAGTTCGAGGACAATGTTGTGGTGATGGACCCAGATCATCCCACTTCATCTACTGCACAGGCAGCAGCTGAGGCAGCCAGAGTCACTAGTGCTCCAGTGCCAAGGACAAGGAATGAGCAGTTGGACCTCATTCTTAGCTCAATCCAAGGCATGCAGAATGACAACATGGAGATTTTGAAGAACCAAAAGAGTCTGGAAAGGATTGTTGAAAACAAGTTTCATACTTTGAAAAAACAGGTGGATGGGCTGACGAAGACAGTTGATGAGCTCAAGAAGGAGGTGGACTCAGTAACCCTTCCCCACACCTCAGAGGATGATGATGATGACAGTCGCCCTCTCAGGCCCAGCACTCAGTTCAAGACCCAAGCTAGATCTGCGATAGTGTCAGCTTCAGAGTTGAGACCATCCTCATCAGCACTTGTTGCAGCTCCTTCGGTCCCACCAGCTCCATGAGCACCTCCAGTGTCTACTCCAACCCCTTCCATGACATCAGCAGAAGTCTTCATAGATGCGGTTCTCTCGACTCCTACATCAACAACCAGAGGAGATCAGCCCCAGAGAGACGATTAGTCCTATACCTTTGAACTTTTTGGTAACTTATTGCCAAAGGGGGAGAAGTGTTATAGATCATAGGGCTTCGAGAGAGAGTGTTGCATTTTATTGGTTCGATAAACCTTGTGTGCAGCCGCTGAAGGCGGTTGAGGATCGATATTCCTATTGGTTCGATAAACCTTGGTTTCATAACTGAGGGAAATACTTACCCACTTTGTGCTGCAATTACCCGTTCCTCTTCATGAAAAACCCAACGTAGATCACAAGTATCACAGCGCAGCAACACGGGGGAGGAGAATCATTCTTGTCGCTCGTATTCATCTTCCTCATGGTGGCTCGTGTTCGTCGCCCTGCCGCGCCACACCTACGACATAGAGGCGCAAGCCTCACTGACGCTCTACGTGGAATGGAGATGGTGGCTATCGGCCATTTGTGCACGACATAGAGGCACAGTCGGAGCACCTGGAGGGGCTCTAGGTTGCCACCAGTGTGCGTCTTATGGGTGTTTGGCCAAATGCTCCTCTTGGGCCAAACCGACACACTAGCTATTTGGTACGAGTTCAATGTTTGAGATGGTTTTTGACAACGTTGACATATGGGTGAGGGTTACGGATCTCTGATAGTTTTGATCTGCGTTGGGTTTTTCGTGAAGAGGAACGGGTAATTGCAGCACAATACGGGTAAGTATTTCCCTCAGTTATGAAACCAAGGTTTATCGAACCAATAGGAATATCAATCATCAACCGTCTTCAACGGCTGCACACAAAAGAGAAAACAACTTGCACCCAATGCGGGCAAGAGGGTTGTCAATTCCCTTGATCTCGTTATTTGCAAGCAAGTGAAGTGTGTAGATAATAGTAGATAATTGTAAATTGCAAAATAAAATAAAAACAAATAAAAGGCAGCAAGGTATTGTAGCGTTTATAAATATATAGATGGATAGACTCGGGGGCCATAGTTTTCCCTAGCGGCATCTCTCATGAAAATAAGCATACGGTGGGTAAACAAATTACTGTTGGGCAATTGATAGAAAAGCGCATAGTTATGCGATATTCATGGCAATGATCATGTGTATATAGGCATCATGTCCAAGACAAATAGGCCGACAACTGCCTGCACCTATTATTACTCCACTTCAAGAGCGCTTCTATGCTTGCCTCTCTATGTATTAAGTTCATGACAAACAGAGTAATGCATGAAGAACGATGACATGATGTAGACAAAGTAAACTCAATTAATATGAATGAACCCCATCGTTTTATCCTTAGTGGCAACAACACAAAGACGTATCTTGTCCCCTTCTGTCACTGGGATATAGAAACCCGTCAGGTTGAACCCACTACAATGCACCTCTCCCACTGAAGAAATATCAGTCTAGTTGGCCAAACTATCTCAATAGATCGGAAAGAATTACGAAGCTATAATAATCATGCAAATAAGAATCATAATATTCAGAGGTGACTCAAATACTTTTCATGAATAATCTAAACATAAACCCACAATTCATCGGATCCCAACAAACGTGCCGTACAAAAGAATTACATCGGATAGATCAAAGCGAAGATGCGATGATCATTGTATTGAAGATCAAAAGAGAGAGAGATAGCCATCTAGGTACTAAGTACGGACCCGTAGGTCTGTGGTGGACTACTCACACATCATCATGAGGGTAGCAAGATTGATGAAGAGTCCCTCCGTGATTGATCCCCCCTCCGGCAGGGTGCCGGAACGGAGATCCAGACGGGATCGTGGGGGAACAAAGACTTGCGGCGGTGGAAAAAGAGTATTGGGATGCCCTTTAGGGTTTTTGGAACATATGTGAATTTATAGGCCAGAGAACGGAGCCATGAGGGCCACCAGGGGGCACAAGCCATTAGGGCGCCGGGCCCCCTGGGTGCGCCCAGATGGCTTGTGCCTCCCTCATGCGGTCTCCGGTCTTCTCCCGAAGCTTCCAGGTCTTCTTTTGGTCCAGAAAAAATCATAAAAAAGTTTCGGAGCAATTGGACTTCGTTTGGTACTGTAAACCTGAAAAGTAGAAAACACGCAGAAAATAGGAACTGGCACTAGGCACTGGGTTAATAGGTTAGTGCTCAATAATAATATAAATTGGTAAATTATTACTCAAAAAGTATCCTAGAATGATAATATAATAGCATGGAACAATAAAAATTATAGATACGTTGGTGACATATCAATCTCCCCCCTGATAATCGCACCTGGACTTTTGGCCAGGGGCTGGGCAATTGGTTGGGAGAGGTGGTGAAGGTAGATGTTGACAAGGATGGTTTTGCGAGAGGCCAGCACCTAAGAATTAGAACGAGAATATCTGTGTATGAGCCACTGGTATGGGGGTTCTATGTCAAAGCGCCGCCTGATGACAAGGACGGACTTGGTTTGACTTCTTTTATGAGAAGGTCCCTCACTTCTGCTTTGAGTGTGGAAGGCTAGTTCATGCTGGAGGTGTCTGTGTACCACCGATTGATTCCTCCTTCTAGTGGGGAGGTTGGTTGAGGGCGTCTCCGGGAAGAAGTAATGTGGGCAAGGCAAATTCGCTTGGAGCGTATGAAAGCAGTAGGAATAGTACAGAAAATGTGCATACTGGGATAGCGATGGATTCAATCAAGGGAATAATCCTAAAGCCCCAGCTAAACGTAACATGCATGCTGAATTTGCCTGCTCGGCTGACTCGCGCACTGGTGTGGGCCAAAAGCCTAGCAGGAGGGAAGTAAATAAATAGCCCAAACAAATAGAAAATCAATCAGGAAAGGGGTGTAGAAAAATACCTGAGGGTTAACTTGGAACAACGCAAAGAGCGCGATTTGCGCAACACTTTACTTGAGCAAAAACTGCAGGGTGAAAGCTCAAGTGACCGGGACTGGGAGAGGAAGGGCAAGGATGTTGTGCATGGCCATGCAAGTTTTGTGCTGAACAAGAAATGCCAGTGGATGGGAGGCACAATCACAATTATAGGGATTCTAGGGAAAGGAGGCAGGGCTACTATGTTAGAAAGCCACGTCCGGCCAACCATTCATCGCCCCAGGGTAGAGCACAACAACAGAGGGATGACCAGGAGAGCAGAGAGAGGAGGCCGAAGCAGATGTGGATCCCAAAGGATGATTAGGCAGGTCCCAAACGATGCCTTCATTCGCGACATGAGACGTAAAATGTCCATGGTGTTTGATCACATCTCCGAGCACAATGACACATCGGCGGACCCCGCGAGGCAGGGCCGCCGGACGTCATGAATCTCTTGGCCTGGAACTGTCGGGATTGGGATTGACCTCGACAGTTGGCGAATTAAGAGACTTGATTAGGTCTTACAATCCAGCGGTGGTATTTCTATGTGAGACTCTAAAGAAGGGACATGCGATGGACAGATTAAAATGGAGTCTAGGTTTTAAGCATGGGGTTGCGGTGGACTGTGTTGGGAGGAGTGGTGGCTTAGCATTGTGGTGGAGGGACAATGTGGAGGTTACTGTGCGGCCGTGGAGTCAATATTTTATCGATGCGGAAATGGTGTGGGAAGGAAAAACCTGTAGATTCACTGCTTTCTACGGGGAACCCAATACGGAGTTACATAAGAAATCGTGGGATGCGATTAGGTACTTGCGGGCTCAAGATGATCTTCCTTGGATATGTGCTGGTGATTATAACGAAGCTCTGTTTCAAACGGATCAAAAAGGTGGGAATCCAAGGAGCTTCATACAATGGAGGACTTCCATGATTGCTTTGCTGACTGTGGGTTGGCGGATTTGGGCTTCTCTGGTTACCAATACACATGGGACAATAAGCGGGACGGGGCAGAAAACATTCAAGTTCGGCTTGATAAGGCAACTTGTAATGAAAAATTCTTGGAGCTTTTTTCAGAGACGACAGTCAAACATATTATGATTGGGGAGTCTGATCACCAAGCTATTCTGGTATGCGCGATGGAGACGGCTCCTCGTGTGTGCCATCATGGTGAATGCCCGTTCCGGTTTGAGGAAGCATGGACAAAGCACGAGCAGTATGATAGCATGGTTGCAGAGGCCTGGGGTGCAACCGACTCAGGAGATCATTCTTTGGAAGCGGTCTGGCATAAGTTTGGTGTGGTGATGGGAAGCATGCAATGATGGGCCAGAGAGGTTTTCAGCTCCATCAGAAGGAAAATTTTAAATCTAAAGAATCAGTTGATAGAGGCCAAATGAAGATCAGGGACGGCTGGACACTCACTGGAGGTCCGCGAGATAGAGGAGCAGTTGCGGGAAGTGTATGAACATGAGGAAATAATGTACACACATAGACCACGTGTGGATTGGCTCAAGGCGGTTGACATGAACAACAAGTACTTTCGAAATAGGGACTCTCACAAGAAAAGGAAAAATACGGTCAAGGTACTTCGCAAAGAGCATGGCTCGAAGTGTGTGGTCGATGAAGAGATGAGGGAGCTGGCTGCTACGTTCTATGAAAAGCTATTCACATCAGATGGGACTATGGGTGGTAACGCAATTTTGGACAACATAGTTCAGGTCATTACAACCAAGCGGGACGTAGGGTTTTACCTCCATAGGAGGGCCCGAACCTGGGTAAACATCGTCCCCTGTTAACCATCGATCCTAATCTCACAGCTCGGGACCCCCTACCCGAGATCCGCCGGTTTTGACGCCGACATTGGTGCTTTCATTGAGAGTTCCGCTGTGGGGTACCAACATGAATTGATGGCTCGCTTAATCATTAGCGATGAAGTCCGTGCCGGGGGCCCCTTCGCCCCCGAACAGATTTTCGCTGTCGGCAGCATCGTGCTGCATGCCGACCCGACCGGCCACCCTGGCCGGATAGGGAGTCTCGCCCCCGATCAGGAGATCAGATTCGGGAACCTAGAGTTCTCCGTAGACTCCCGGGGCGACCTTTCATTCGCTGGGCTCGCAATCTCATCTGACGAGCCCGAAGTCTCCAAAGCCTTAACTTCGGATCTCCTTCTCGACTCCGCCCTCGGATCTATCCCTGCCGATGATCTGGCTCTTCGTCCGGATCCGGTTACAGTACCTGAGGATCGGGGGTCGGCCCCTGCCGAACACACTCTTCGTACGGACACGTTGGAGGTCAACTCCGAGAGTCCTAGGCGGATCGATCCGATCGAGCTCTCGACGATCAACGAGGCGCTGGATCGGGTCCTATCAATGAAAATCACAGACGACCCAACCTCGACCCAGGCTCAGATCGGTCCGGAGGCGGCTCATTGGGAATTTTTCAGCCCACCCACCACCCACTTGGTAGCCACTATCGAAGACTTAACCGATATGCTGGACTATGCCTCTGAGGAGGCAGAAGACATGGATGAAGAGGACGGCGCCCCCACCCCTGTCAACACTGGGCGATGGACTGCCACCTCCACCTACGACGTCTACATGGTAGACACCCCCGACGATAAGGGCGATCGCACCCCTAAGAAGAATGGCGATAAATCCAGTGAGGCGCCGTCAAAGCGCTGGAAACAGCGCAAACGATCTAAGACAAACAAGGGAAGGGAAGCCATTGCAGGCACCGGGGAAAACGACACCCCGGAAGACCTCGGCAACCCTGAAGCCCCCGAACAGCCACTGGAAGACCAGGAAAGGCTCGAAGATCGGCGCGACACCGATGATCCTAATGATTCCGAGGACGACAACTACCTTCCCCCTGTCGAGGAGGAAGACACGAAGACTTCACCGTCCCCGAAAACCCTGCGGATCAGGAACGGTTTAGGCGGCAGCTCTTAGCCACCGCCTGAAGCCTGATGGAAAAAACAACAGCAGTTCAGAGCCGAACAAGACACCCTCAATGATAGATGGACGAGGGTCTTGGCAGCCGAAGAGGGGTACGGTTCCGACCTACCGGACCAACCCAAGAGCTACCCGCGCTGGCAGCTGCTGCCGCAATTCGATGATGAGGCCCTTGAAACATCGCCTCCCAGGCATACTCCGTACGACCGGCCGGACCGCCCTCCCCGAGGACGGGATAGAACAGCCGGCGAGGCCGAGTACAGACCTGCGGTACCCCGCAGGAGAGGAAAGGAGCCAGCAGGGCCTGAAGACAGGTATGACTTACGACAGGACCTGGATTATAGAGCAGGCCGCACAAGATCCATCTACGGATCTAGAGGGTACTCCCCCCTTCCCCCCGCTAGACAGGACGGGCACCGGTCTTGGCTCGACCGCAACGATAAAGGTCGGGAACAATACCGGCCCGACCTACCGCCGATCATAGGCATGACATAGCTCGGGTCAGAGGCGCTGCCCACCCACTGTGCTTCACAGATGAGGTCATGCAGCATCAGTTCCCTGAAGGGTTTTAGCCCGTTAACATAGAACAATACGACGGGAGAACAGACCCAGCCGTGTGGATTGAGGACTTCCTCCTCCACATTCATATGGCACGAGGAGATGATCTCCACGCCATCAAGTATCTGCCCCTAAAACTTAAGGGGCCAGCTCGACACTGGTTAAATAGTCTCCCCGAGAATTCTATCGTGAGCTAGGAGGAGCTCGAGGATACATTCCGATCTAATTTCCAGGGCACTTATGTCCGGCCACCGGACTCCTCCGACTTGATCAATGTTGTTCAGAAAGCAGGAGAATCGGCTCGGCAATTTTGGAATCGGTTCTTGACCAAGTAAAACCAGATCGTCGATTGCCCGGACGCCGAGGCAATAGCCTCCTTCAGACATAATATCCGGGACGAGTGGTAGCTCGTCAGCTCGGCTAGGACAGGCCGAGGACAATGTCTGCCCTTACCTCACTTATGACCCGCTTTTGCGCGGGTGAGGATAACTGGCTAGCTCGACGAAGCCATAATCCCGAAGACCCCGGCACCTCCGAAGTCCGGGATGGAAACGGGAAACCACGACGTAACAAAAACAAACGCCGACACAATAACGGCGATACGGAGGACACGGCCGTCAATGCCGGTTTTCGCAACCCAAAATCCGGAAAGCGGAAGAAACCTTCTAAAGGAAATTGAGACGGACCTACCACGCTGGACAAAATCATGGATAGGCCCTGCCAGATCCACGGCACCCAAGACAAGCCCGCCAACCACACCAACCGTAATTGTTGGGTATTCAAACAAGCTGGCAAACTCGCAGCCGAGGAGCAAGGCAAGAGCCCACGCAGCGAAGACGATGACGAGCCCCGCGGTCCAAGCAATAGGGGACAAAAGCAGTTCCCTCCAGAGGTAAAAACTGTGAACATGATATATGCCACTCACATACCAAAAAAGGAGAGGAAGCGCGCCCTTCGGGAGGTCTACGTCATAGAGCCCGTAGCCCCGAAGTATAACCCATGGTCGGCTTGCCCGATCACCTTCGACCGACGGGATCATCCGACCAGTATCCGTCACGGAGGTTCGGCAGCCCTCGTCCTAGACCCCATTATCGACGGGTATCACCTCACTAGAGTCCTAATGGACGGAGGAAGTAGCCTTAATCTGATTTACTCAGACACGGTGAAAAAGATGGGTATAGATCCGTCAAGGATCAAACCTAGCAACACTACCTTTAAAGGAGTGATCCCAGGCATCGAAGCCCGCTGCTCGGGCACCGTGAACCTGGAACTAGTGTTCGGCCCGCCCGACAACTTCCATAGCGAAGACTTGATCTTCGACATTGTCCCTTTTCGCAGTGGTTATCACGCCCTACTTGGCCGCACGGCGTTTGCTCGCTTTAACGCCGTCCCCCACTACGCGTACCTGAAGCTTAAGATGCCCGGGCCAAGGGGGGTTATTACTGTCAACGGCAACACAGAGCGCTCTCTCCGAACTGAGGAACACACAACGGCCCTGGCAGCTGAATTCCAGCATGGCGATGATAGGCCGACGCCCAAATCAGCCATAAAGGCACGTCATGATGGTAAACGAGCTCGGTCTCAACCCGAACTCCCGGAATCATCATCCGCCCAACAAAAATAGGGATACGCCCCCCACAGCACAGCCCTACTTCCCGCAAAATATGTGCCAAGAAGGCACAACTTCACGCTCAAAATACCATGGGCTGCTGTGGGGACCCACTATGAAAGGCAAAGTGTCCGGCTGGACCGAACTACTGCCAACACATGTCTTCGGACAAACCACAGGTACCATCTAGGACCTCCCAAGCGTAAAGCTCATCCGCACTGCGGCGACTTCTCAAGATCTTCTTCCCAAGGTCCGTTCGCCGATAGCAATCACCTCTAAAGGAACGCAACCCCCTCGGGAGCAAAGGAGCAGACATGCGACAGGGCAAATTGAGGACGTCAAGCCACCTATCGAAGACCCCGGGTAAAACCTCTCCTTTGTAAAACTTTATTTTTTCATTTCAACCTACCTATAACAGTTGCTTCGGCAGTTTGAGTTGTAAGAATTCATCAGAAATAAAAGACCATCCTTTACGGCCTCCTCGCTGTATTTTATGTCACATACTTTGTTCTCTTCTCACCGACGCCAATAGCAAAGCTGTTCGGTACATGTCATGATGCGACCGGCTAATAGACCGAGGGCTTGACTATAAAAATCGCCCCAAGCATCACCCCGGCACTATTGTTTATGTGTTCGGCGTCTCGGATGTCGCGTTATATGAATCGGTTCCGAATTATGTCTTGGGTCAATGGTTCAGTTGCCCGGCTCCTGTGTTTACCCTCTTACGTTCCGCCCGTTCGGCTAAAAGGGTAAAGGGAGAACCACTGCGATTGTGCTTCCAGCTCGCCTGGTCAAGTCCCTCAGTGGAGAAAGCAGAAAACCGACTGTCATAATAAGCGCGAACCGGTCTGCAATCCGAGCGTAAGTGTCAAACTAAAAATCGATAGAGGTTATTCCGTGTTATACGAAGGGTTTGTACTGTTCCAAACCATGTGATGCTGGTTTCAACCTCGGTGTATCCGAATGTCACAAAACACTGGGGGCTCGTCATCAGCCCCCACAGTCAAGCTCCTACGGCTAAGTGAAAGCACTAAAGCATCATAGTCCGATTGCCTTGTTCCCCTCGCACTACCGCCTTTGGGCACCGATACATCGGCTAAGGGTCACAGTGCGGCCGTAGAAACACCTCGCGTAGTATCTACATGGGGGCTGAAGCCGACGACTCGCAACTTTCAGATAAAACGGGCACACGGGAGTCAAAATAATACAAAGCTTAAAGACATGATAAACCATGCAACTGCATTATAAAGCGGAACAGTCATCGGATACATGACACAACATTCATTCATAAAATACATCCTTAGGGCATTGAGCTTCTATCGCCCGAGCACCATCCATCACGGTGGCAAAGTATTTCTCGGGGCGCCTATGCTCCTTTCCAGGGGGCGGAGGCGCGGTGGCCATCTCGGTCGGCTTGATCTTCAGCCAGTGTACCATTGTCCTTGCAAAGGCCATCCGAGCTCCCTCGATGCATGTCGAACGCTTTATAGCGTCAATCCGAGGCGCAGCGTCGCACAGTTTCTGCACCAAGCCGAAGTAACTGCTCGGCAACGGCTCTGCAGGCCACAGCCAGATGCAGAGGTCCCTCATGGCCGGCTCCGCCATCCTGTGCAGCTCCATCAATTGTTTCATCTGCTTGCTCAGGAGGGGAGGATGCTCGGGGGCTTGAAATTGCGCCCAGAACAGCCGAGGCTCAACATCCCCATCCCGAGAGGCGAAATATCTGTTCGCGTCCGCTGCACTCCTCGGGAGATCCGTAAAGGTGCCTGAGGAACGCCACACCCGGGTGAGCAATGCAAACCTGTTACCACCAAAGGCACATTGCAGTAAGTATGGCTTACCATCCGCGATCGCCTTGACTTGGCGGAGTTCTTCTTGAAAGAACCGCCTATCAACTCGCTCCGATTTGAGTTCGGACTTCAGCGAGGATAGTTCGGTGCCTGGTCCTCGTTCTTTTGCTCAAGGGCCTCGCACTTCGTGCTGGCATCCTTGAGCTCCAGCTGCACCTCTACCACCCGGGCCTCGTGCTTGTCGCTCGCGGCCTTTAACGTGGACAGGTTGGCCGCCGCTCGTTCGGCCGCTGCCTTCTCATCCGCGGCCTCCTGCCTCGCCTTTGCCAACTCGGCCTTGAGGTTCTCGACCTCCGTGGCCACGGCTGTGGTAACAATGAGCAAAATAACACTTAGGAATAACAATCTGAATACCTCAATCAACGAGGATAGACGGTAGACCGAATGGTACAATTCGGACTCACCTTGAGTCTCGTCAAACCTCTTGTTCAGGCGATCGAGCTCCTCATCGGATCTCTTGAGCTTCCAGTTTAGCTCGGCAAGCTCCACTGCGTTGGAGGCCGCCACCGACGACGAGGCCTACAAAAACAACTTATGTGCATTAAAACTCCCGAGCTGTCGGATTCAGACCCGCTGCTAAGTACTCCTCGGAGCTCTTAGAGTAGTAAAGGTCAAAGGGTGCCTTGAGCATCGTTTCTAATATTCTGGCATTTGACCCCCAGGTGGGTTTTTCAAACTCACCCAGGGCTCGGGGGCTACTACACTTATAAGGATTGCATAAACTAGGAAAATTAAACTTTTTCTGGAAATAAGAGTATTACGTGGCTCACCTTAAAGCCCGTCAAAAGACCATTGAAGGCCTCTTTTAGTCCGCTATCAACGGACTGAATGCCTTGCAAAACCGCACCCATAAGGGCGCGGTGATCTTCGGCAATGGAGGAGCCGGATAAAGCTTCCTCCATCATGGCCGGCCACCCAGTCATGGGCAGCACCGGTGTTGACCCTGTTGGAAATATGCCCTAGAGGCAATAATAAATTGGTTATTATTATATTTCCTTGTTCATGATAATCGTTTATTATCCATGCTATAATTGTATTGATTGGAAACTCAAATACATGTGTGGGTACATAGACAACACTGTGTCCCTAGTAAGCCTCTAGTTGACAACCTCGTTGATCAAAGATGGTTAAGGTTTCCTAGCCATTGACATGAGATGTCATTTGATAACGGGATCACATCATTAGGAGAATGATGTGATGGACAAGACCCAAACTATAAACGTAGCATATGATCGTGTCAGTTTATTGCTATTGTTTTCTGCATGTCAAGTATCTGTTCCTATGACCATGAGATCATGCAACTCCCTGACATCGGAGGAGTACCTTGTGTGTATCAAACGTCGCAACGTAACTGGGTGACTATAAAGGTGCTCTACAGGTATCTCCGAGGGTGTCTGTTGGGTTGGCATGGATCAAGACTGGGATTTGTTACTCCGTATGATGGAGAGGTATCTCAGGGCCCACTCGGTAATACAACATCACAATGAGCCTTGCAAGCAATGTGACTAAAGTGTTAGCCACGAGATCTTGTATTACGGAACGAGTAAAGAGACTTGCCGGTAACGAGATTGAACTAGGTATAGAGATACCGACGATCGAATCTCGGGCAAGTAACATACCGAAGAACAAAGGGAACAGCATACGGGATTAACTGAATCCTTGACATAGAGGTTCGACCGATAAAGATCTTCGTAGAATATGTAGGAGCCAATATGGGCATCTAGGTCCCGCTATTGGTTATTGATCGTAGAGGTGTCTCGGTCATGTCTACATAGTTCTCGAACCCGCAGGGTCTACACACTTAACGTTTGGTGACGATTAGTATAGTTGAGTTATTGTGTTGGTGACCGAAGGTTGTTCGGAGTCCCGGATAAGATCCCGGACATGACAAGGATCTCCGGAAGAGTCCGGAGGTAAAGATTAATATATGTGATAATAGTGTTTTGATCTCCGGAAAGGTTCCGGAATTCACCGGAAGGGGTTCCGGGTGTTTACCGAAGTGTTCGGGTGCAGCAACACTTTATATGAGCCAAAGGGGTAAAGCCCATGAGGTATTGGAAAGTGCAAAAGGAAGTTTTGCTACTGCCTTAAGCGGTACTACCGCCGGTAAAGGCAGTACTACCGCGTAAGCGGTACTACCGCTTGTTGGAAGCGGTACTACCGCCCAAGCGGTACTACCGCTTGTGTGAAGCGGTACTACCGCTCGTGAGCGGTACTACCGCTTGTGCGCGGTACTGCAGGGATCCGAGTTGGACTCTTTCCCTGCGGGCCAAACCGACCTTGTGCGGGCAAAACCGACCTGGAGGAGGCTTTTACTCCAAGTTTAGACCCCAAGGCTCAACATATAAATAGAGGGGCAGGGCTAGCACACGGGACACATTAAGATTTCCCAAGCCGTGTGTCGGCAACCCTAACCCTCTAGTTCTCCCGTCATAATCTCCGTAGTGCTTGGCGAAGCCCTGCAGAGATTGTTCCTCACCAACATCACCACGCCGTCGTGCTGCCGGAACTCATCTACTACTTCATCATCGCTCGCTGGATCGAGGAGGTGAAGGTGTCATCAAGCCGTACGTGTGTTGAACGCAGAGGTGCCGTCCGTTCGGCACTAGTTCGTGATCGGATCGAGAGACGACTTGCGATTTGGATCGCGGAGACGTTCGACTACATCAACCGCGTTTCTTAACGCTTCCGCTTAGCGATCTACAAGGGTATGTAGATTCACTCTCCCTCTCGTAGATGCTCATCACCATGGATAGATCTTGTGTGCGTAGGAAAATTTTTGTTTCCCATGCAACGTTCCCCAACAGTGGCATCTGAGCTAGGTCTATGCGTAGATGAGATCTCGAGTAGAACACAAACGAGTTGTGGGCGTGGGTGTATACATATTGCTTGCCGTTACTAGTTGATACTTGATTCGGCGGTATTGTGAGATGAAGCGGCCCGGACCGACATTACGCGTACGCTTACGCGAGACAGGTTCCTTCAACTGACATGTAACTTCGTTGCATAAAGATGGCTAGCGGGTGTCTGTCTCTCTCACTTTAGTTGAATCGATTTCAATGAAGAGGGTTCTTTTAGAAGATCAAAAGGCAATCACTACACCACGTTGTGGTTTTGCGTAGGTAAGAACGGTTCTTGCAAACCCGTAGCAGCCACGTAAAATATGCAACAACAATTAGAGGACGTCTAACTTGTTTTTGCAGGGTATGTTGTGATGTGATATGGCCAATTACATGATGAGATATATGTGATGTATGAGATGATCATGTGTTGTATAGAATATCACGACTTGCATGTCGATGAGTACGGCAACTGGCAGGAGCCATAGAGTTGTCTTTAATTATTTTCGCCGTTTTGCTTTACTTTATCGCTATGAGTTAGCAAGGTCGTGGAAGCAACAGTCGGCGCGACAACCTCATGGCGACACGTTGATGGAGATCAAGATGATGGAGATCATGGTGTCATGCCGGTGACGATGGAGATCATGCCGGTGCTTTGAAGATGGAGATCAAAAGCACAAGTTCATGGCCATATCATGTCACTTATGATTTGCATGTGATGTTAATCCTTTTATGCATCTTATTTTGCTTAGGACGACGGTAGCATTATAAGGTGATCCCTCACTTAAATTTCAAGATAAAATTGTGTTCTCCCCGAGTGTGCACCGTTGCGAAAGTTCGTCGTTTCGAGACACGCCGTGATGATCGGGTGTGATAGACTCTACGTTCACATACAACGGGTGTAAGCCATGTTGCACGTGCGGAACACTCGGGTTAAACTTGACGAGCCTAGCATGTACAGACATGGCCTCGGAACACAAGAGACCGAAAGGTCGAACATGAGTCATATAGTAGATATGATCAACATGAAGATGTTCACCATTGAAACCACCTCAACTCACGTGATGATCGGACTTGAGTTGGTAGATTTGGATCATGTTACACTCGAATGACCGGAGGGATGTCAATTTGAGTGGGAGTTTTTAAGTAATATGATTAACTAAACTCATTATCTAGAACAATAGTCTAAGTTGTCTTTGCTATATTTATGTTGTAGATCATGGCTCGCGCAGTAGCACCCCTGAATTTTAATGCGTTCCTAGAGAAAGCTAAGTTGAAAGATGATGGAAGTAACTTTGTGGACTGGGCCCGTAATCTAAGGATTATCCTTACGGCTTCCCAGAAGGCTTATGTCCTTGATGCACCGCTTGGTGATCCACCCGCTCCAGTTGAGTCTCTAGACGTTATGAACGCCTGGCAGGCTCGTTCTGAAGATTACTCAATAGTTCAATGTGCAATATTGTATGGCTTAGAACCGGGACTTCAAAGACGTTTTGAACGTCATGGAGCATATGAGATGTTCCAGGAGTTGAAGTTTATCTTTCAGAAGAATGCCCGGATCGAGAGATATGAGATCTCCGATAAGTTCTATGCTTGCAAGATGGAGGAGAACGGGTCTATCAGTGATCACGTACTCAGAATGTCTGGGTACTCCACCCGTCTGGCAGAATTGGGGATGCCCCTTCCACCAGAGGCTATCACTGACAGAGTTCTTCAATCATTGCCACCTAGCTACAAGAGCTTCGTGTTGAACTATAACATGCACGGGATGAACAAGTCAGTCGCCGAGCTGTTTGCGATGCTGAAAGCCGCTGAGTCTGAAATTCAGAAGGAGCATCAAGTGTTGATGGTCAATAAAACCACTAGTTTCAAGAAAAATGGCAAGGGTAAGAAGGGTAACTCCAAGAAGAGTGGCAAAGCAGTTGCTCCTCTCGTAAAGAAATCCAAGGCTGGACCCAAACTAGAAACTGTGTGTTTTCATTGCAAGGGAACTGGACACTGGAAGCGGAACTGCCCCAAGTATTTGGCTGACAAGAAGGCGGCCAACAACAAACAAGGTATATATGATATACATGTTATTGATGTGTACCTTACCAACTCTCGTTGTAGTGCCTGGGTATTTGATACCGGTGCGGTTGCTCATATTTGCAACTCAAAACAGGAACTACGGAATAGACGGAGGCTGGCAAAGGACGAAGTGACGATGCGCGTGGGAAATGGTTCCAAGGTTGATGTGATCGCCGTCGGCACGCTCGCTCTCCGATTACCATCGGGATTAGTGATGAACCTGAATAATTGTTATTTAGTGCCTGCGTTAAGCATGAACATTATATCTGGATCTTGTTTATTGCGAGATGGTTACTCATTTAAATCAGAGAATAATGGTTGTTCTATTTATATGAGTAATATCTTTTATGGTCATGCACCCGATGTGAGGGGTTTATTCTTATTGAATCTCGATAGTAATGATACACATGTTCATAACATTGATGCCAAAAGATGTAGAATTGATAATGATAATACCACTTTCTTGTGGCACTGCCGTTTAGGTCATATTGGCGTAAAACACATGAGGAAGCTCCATGCTGATGGACTTTTAGAGTCACTTGATTTTGAATCACTTCACACATGTGAGCCATGCCTCATGGGCAAGATGACTAAAACGCCGTTCTCTGGAACAATGGAACGGGCAAGTGACTTATTGGAAATCATACATACTGATGTGTGCGGTCCGATGAGTATTGAGGCGCGCGGTGGTTATCGTTACTTTCTCACCTTCACTGATGACTTAAGTAGATATGGATATATTTACTTAATGAAACACAAGTCTGAAACATTTGAAAAGTTCAAACAATTTCAGAGTGAAGTTGAGAATCATCGTAACAAGAAGATTAAATTCCTACGATCTGATCGAGGAGGAGAATATCTGAGTTATGAGTTTGGCAGTCACTTAAGACAGTGTGGAATTGTTTCACAATTGACACCGCCTGGAACACCACAGCGTAATGGTGTGTCCGAACGTCGTAATCGAACCTTATTGGATATGGTGCGATCTATGATGTCTCTTGCCGATTTGCCACTATCGTTTTGGGGTTATGCATTAGAGACAACTGCATTCACTTTAAATAGGGCACCATCGAAATCCGTTGAGACGACGCCATATGAACTTTGGTTTGGCAAGAATCCAAAGCTGTCGTTTCTTAAAGTTTGGGGATGTGATGCTTATGTCAAAAAGCTTCAGCCTGAAAAGCTGGAACCCAAAGCGGAGAAATGCGTCTTCATAGGATACCCAAAAGAGACAGTTGGGTATACCTTCTACCTCAGATCCGAAGGCAAAGTGTTTGTCACTAAAAACGGAACATTTCTTGAGAAAGAGTTTCTCTCGAAAGAATTGAGTGGGAGGAAGATAGAACTTGATGAGGTTGTTGAACCTTTACGTCAACCTGAAAGTAGCGCAGCGCAGCAAGATGTTTCTGTAGAGCCTACATCAGCTAAAGAGGAAGTTAATGATGATGATCATGAAGCTTTGGATCAAGTTGCTATCGAACCTCATAGGTCGACAAGGACGCGTACTGCTCCTGAGTGGTACGGCAACCCTGTCTTAGAGGTCATGTTGTTGGACAACGATGAACCTACGAGCTATGGAGAAGCGATGATGGGCCCGGATTCCGAGAAGTGGTTAGAGGCCATGAAATCCGAGATGGGATCCATGTATGAAAACAAAGTATGGACTTTGGAAGTATTACCTGAAGAGCGTAAGGCCATTCAGAACAAATGGATCTTTAAGAGGAAGACGGACGCGGACGGTAATGTCACCGTCTATAAAGCTCGACTTGTGGCAAAGGGTTTTTCACAAGTTCAAGGATTTGACTACGATGAGACCTTCTCACCCGTAGCGATGCTTAAGTCCGTCAGAATCATGTTAGCAATAGCTGCCTTTTTCGATTATGAAATTTGGCAGATGGATGTCAAAACAGCGTTCCTTAACGGTTTCCTTAAGGAAGAGTTGTATATGATGCAACCAGAAGGTTTTGTCGATCCAGAGAATGCTGACAAAGTTTGCAAACTCCAGCGATCCATTTATGGACTGGTGCAAGCATCTCGGAGTTGGAATCTTGGCTTTGATGAGGTGATCAAAGCGTTCGAGTTTATACAAGTTTACGGAGAAGCTTGTATTTACAAGAAAGTGAGTGGGAGCTCTATAGCGTTTCTAATATTATATGTGGATGACATATTACTGATTGGAAACAATATAGAAATGTTGAAAAGCGTGAAGGAATATTTGAACAAGAGTTTTTCAATGAAGGACCTAGGAGAAGCTGCTTTCATATTAGGCATCAAGATCTATAGAGATAGATCGAGACGCTTAATAGGACTTTCACAAAGCACATACCTTGACAAAGTTTTGAAGAAGTTCAAAATGGATCAGTCCAAGAAGGGGTTCTTGCCTGTATTGCAAGGTGTGAAGTTGAGTAAGACTCAATGCCCAGTGACTGCAGAAGATAGAGAAAAGATGAGTGTCATCCCCTATGCTTCAGCCATAGGCTCTATCATGTATGCAATGCTGTGCACAAGACCCGATGTCAGCCTTGCCATAAGTATGGTCGGAAGGTTTCAAAGTGATCCAGGAATGGAACACTGGACGGCGGTCAAGAATATCCTGAAGTACCTGAAAAGGACTAAGGACATGTTTCTCGTTTATGGAGGCGATCAAGAGCTCGTCGTAAAAGGTTACGTCGATGCAAGCTTTGACACTGATCCGGATGACTCTAAGTCGCAAACCGGATACGTATTTATTCTTAATGGGGGTGCGGTTAGCTGGTGCAGTTCCAAGCAAAGCGTGGTAGCTGATTCTACATGCGAAGCGGAGTACATCGCTGCCTCGGAGGCGGCGAAGGAAGGTGTCTGGATGACGGAGTTCATGACAGATCTTGGAGTAGTGCCTAGTGCGCTTAACCCAACGACTCTGTTTTGTGATAATACTGGTGCCATTGCTCTAGCCAAGGAACCAAGATTTCACAAGAGGACCAGACACATAAAGCGACGTTTCAATTCCATCCGCGATTACATCAAGGAGGACGACATAAATATTTGCAAAGTACACACGGATCTGAATGTTGCAGATCCGATGACTAAACCTCTTCCAAGGGCTAAACATGAACAACACCAGAACTGCATGGGTGTTCGATTCATTACAATGTAAATCACATAGTGATGTGAACTAGATTATTGACTCTAGTGCAAGTGGGAGACTGTTGGAAATATGCCCTAGAGGCAATAATAAATTGGTTATTATTATATTTCCTTGTTCATGATAATCGTTTATTATCCATGCTATAATTGTATTGATTGGAAACTCAAATACATGTGTGGGTACATAGACAACACTGTGTCCCTAGTAAGCCTCTAGTTGACTAGCTCGTTGATCAAAGATGGTTAAGGTTTCCTAGCCATTGACATGAGATGTCATTTGATAACGGGATCACATCATTAGGAGAATGATGTGATGGACAAGACCCAAACTATAAACATAGCATATGATCGTGTCAGTTTATTGCTATTGTTTTCTGCATGTCAAGTATCTGTTCCTATGACCATGAGATCATGCAACTCCCTGACATCGGAGGAGTACCTTGTGTGTATCAAACGTCGCAACGTAACTGGGTGACTATAAAGGTGCTCTACAGGTATCTCTGAGGGTGTCTGTTGGGTTGGCATGGATCAAGACTGGGATTTGTTACTCCGTATGACGGAGAGGTATCTCAGGGCCCACTCGGTAATACAACATCACAATGAGCCTTGCAAGCAATGTGACTAAAGTGTTAGCCACGAGATCTTGTATTACGGAACGAGTAAAGAGACTTGCCGGTAACGAGATTGAACTAGGTATAGAGATACCAACGATCGAATCTCGGGCAAGTAACATACTGAAGAACAAAGGGAACAGCATACGGGATTAACTGAATCCTTGACATAGAGGTTCGACCGATAAAGATCTTCGTAGAATATGTAGGAGCCAATATGGGCATCTAGGTCCCGCTATTGGTTATTGATCGTAGAGGTGTCTCGGTCATGTCTACATAGTTCTCGAACCCGCAGGGTCTACACACTTAACGTTTGGTGACGATTAGTATAGTTGAGTTATTGTGTTGGTGACCGAAGGTTGTTCGGAGTCCCGGATAAGATCCCGGACATGACAAGGATCTCCGGAAGAGTCCGGAGGTAAAGATTAATATATGTGATAATAGTGTTTTGATCTCCGGAAAGGTTCCGGAATTCACCGGAAGGGGTTCCGGGTGTTTACCGAAGTGTTCGGGTGCAGCAACACTTTATATGAGCCAAAGGGGTAAAGCCCATGAGGTATTGGAAAGTGCAAAAGGAAGTTTTGCTACTGCCTTAAGCGGTACTACCGCTGGTAAAGGCAGTACTACCGCGTAAGCGGTACTACCGCTTGTTGGAAGCGGTACTACCGCCCAAGCGGTACTACCGCTTGTGTGAAGCGGTACTACCGCTCGTGAGCGGTACTACCGCTTGTGCGCGGTACTGCAGGGATCCGAGTTGGACTCTTTCCCTGCGGGCCAAACCGACCTTGTGCGGGCAAAACCGACCTGGAGGAGGCTTTTACTCCAAGTTTAGACCCCAAGGCTCAACATATAAATAGAGGGGCAGGGCTAGCACACGGGACACATTAAGATTTCCCAAGCCGTGTGTCGGCAACCCTAACCCTCTAGTTCTCCCGTCATAATCTCCGTAGTGCTTGGCGAAGCCCTGCAGAGATTGTTCCTCACCAACATCACCACGCCGTCGTGCTGCCGGAACTCATCTACTACTTCATCATCGCTCGCTGGATCGAGGAGGTGAAGGCGTCATCAAGCCGTACGTGTGTTGAACGCGGAGGTGCCGTCCGTTCGGCACTAGTTCGTGATCGGATCGAGAGACGACTTGCGATTTGGATCGCGGAGACGTTCGACTACATCAACCGCGTTTCTTAACGCTCCCGCTTAGCGATCTACAAGGGTATGTAGATTCACTCTCCCTCTCGTAGATGCTCATCACCATGGATAGATCTTGTGTGTGCGTAGGAAATTTTTTGTTTCCCATGCAACGTTCCCCAACAGACCCGCCAACCCTCCCTCCGGTCGGGGATTGAGCTGGCACCTCCGGAGGCGTAGAGCGCTCCGGAGATGTCCTCGGAGGGGGCTGGGCCGAACGCCGTTCCCCCTCTTCAGTTGCCAAGGGAGTTTCCTTCTCCTGGTTTTCGGCGGCCGAGGTATTAACCTCAGCCATAACGTCGTCACCCCCGCCGCCGGTGTTCGGCTTAGTAGGAGCCCGGCGCGATAACACCTCTGCGGCCTCCTTCGAGACCTTAGGAGGCGAAGGATGTGACGCAGTCCCACTTTCCGCCAGGTCGGCGGGCGAAGACTCCCCGTCTGAGATTTGGTCGGTGGGGAGATCACGTGGTGGGCTGCAAATTGAAAGACGTTCGCCCATTAAGCATTAAAAGCTCTATGTAAATAACCCAGAGGGTCTTCGGATCCATACCTCTGGGCTGGGGGCTTAACCCTTGGGTACCTTCGGGGGACCCTCTCAAAATTCTCAGACTCCTTATCGGAGTCCGAGTTATCATCGGCCAGAACTGCCTTTGTCCGGCACGTCCTCTTCGGGGCCGGAGGAGGTAGATCCTCCGCGGCGTCCGCTGACGCCGCCCTTTTCCTTGTGAGGGGGGAGCCGCACTCCCCCTCGTCCTCATGCTCTTCCTCGTGAGTGGAAGAAGCATGGGTCTCCTCGGACTTAGAGTCCGGGAAACCCCTTTGACGAAGACCCTCTCAGGCCTCCTTCTTCTCTCCTTTCTTCTTCTTCTCCTTCTTCTCTGGCGCCGAGTACGGCGCCACGATGAGCATCTTCGTCAACAGGTCCGATCGAGGGTCTTCGGGCTGCGGGGCCGGACAGTCGATTTGCACGGCCTTGCTCAGCCATTTCCGTGAAGATGAGGGAGAAGGAGTTCAGGTCTTTGTCAAAAAACAGAACCGGAGAATCAAAGGTTTCATCATACCTTGGTGGCAGGAGTTTCGGCGTCAAGACCGGTGTCCTCCTCCTCGGCCGGCCAGCTCTTCTGGGGCTTGAACAGCGCCTTCCACAATTTCTCGTGGGTAGTGCGGAAGAAGTGACGCACGGTGGCCGGGTCCTCGAGCTGGTGAGCCCACATTGGGGAGGACCGATGCTGGCAGGGGAGGATACAGCGGCAGAGCATGACCTGGACCACGTTGACCAGCTCGATTTTGGCCTCAATCATCGAGGAGATACGCTTCTGTAGCGATCTTACCTCTGCGGCCGACCCCCAGTCAAGGCCTTTCTTGAGCCACGAGGTTAGCCTCGCGGGGGGTCCGGATCTGAACTCGGCAGGTGCCGCCCAGTCCGCGCTCCTTGGTTCGGTGATGTAGAACCATTCCTTCTGCCAGATCTTGACCGTGTCGATGAAGGTGTCGTCCGGCCACTTGACACGGGGGAGCTTACTGATCACCGCCCCTTCACAGTCTGCGTGCGCGCCCGCAACTGTCTTCGGCTTGACATTGAATACTTTGAGCCACAGGCCGAAGTGCGGCTGTACCCGCATGAAAGCTTCACAGACGGTGATGAACGCTGAGATGTGCATGAAGGATTTCGGGGGGAGGTCATGGAAATCCAGTCCATAAAAGAACATGAGGCCCCTGACGAAGGGGTGGAGCGGAAAGCCCAGTCCCCGGATGAAATGGGGGACGAACACCACTCTCTCGCCCGGCTTCGGTGTAGGCACCACCTGGTTCACCTTTGGGGCGCGGTGGGCGACGTCGGCGGAGAGGTAGCCGGCACGCTTGAGCTCTTGGATGTCGTTGTCGGTGACGGAGGAGACCTCCCACTTGCCCATGGAGCCGGAACCAGCCATGGCCGAGCTCGGAGAGGAGACTGAGGAAGAGCTGGATCTGGACTCTCGGAGCTTGGAAAGGTTGAGGAGGCGGAGGGCGCGGATTTGGAACGTGAATAGGTCTTGGGGGTTTTCTCCCTTTTATGGGGTGCCGTAATACCAAGAGCCTCCCTCTTACTGCACCGCAGGCCTCGCCACTTCCCGAAACAATCATGTCGTTATGCGCGCATGGGATAACCCAGGCCATTGAGCATATCCCGTAATAAACGGGGCACGATCTACATGCTGATAAGACGTACCAATGGAGAAACGGCCTCGAACCGCAAATCGAGTTTTTGTAAATGGCTCAGCGGTCGTGACGGGCCACGACCCTTCGTCAGAAAGGTTGTCACGAAATATTGTTCACACTTTGATGTTTGGCCTTCGAGGTTAAGCGACTTATGACGCCCGGATAACTATATGTTCGGATAACTAAATATCATCGGCGGCCGGACTAGAGCCAGCCGATCATAAAGGGGGAAAAAAGAACTCACCCCGCAAGCCAGAGATTCCGATCACTCGAAGCTGCTAGTGTCATGACCCCTGGCGTTGGGGGCTAGTTCGGGGGCTACTGAGGGAGTCCTGGACTAAGGGGTCCTCGGGCCGCCGGCCTATCTCTCATAGGCCGGCTTGGTGGGCTGCTCTCCGGTTATCGCAGGAAGGGCCGGGGTGTGCGGCGACCCCGTATTCTAGAAGGAAACCTCTGAAGATGCGGCGTGCACTCCAAGTCAAGATGAGAGGATCAACGTCTTCGCATCCGGCAGGAGACTTATCATCTGTAAACCCTAGGTACCCCCGGTGTCTATATAAACCAGGGGGTTTAGATTGTAGAGGGCAGACAAGCTCATCTAGGGTTTTGGCTACTTGATCTTGAGGTAGATCGACTATGTAACCTTCATACACATCAATACAACCAAGCAGGACGTAGGGTTTTACCTCCATAGGAGGGCCCGAACCTGGGTAAACATCGTCTCCTTCGTCCCCTGTTAACCATCGATCCTAATCTCACAGCTCGGGACCCCCTACCCGAGATCCGCCGGTTTTGACACCGACAGCAATGTCTTCCTAGAGGGGTCAAAACGAGAGTATGGAGGCGCGAAGGGAGATCTTGATTAAATATGAGAGAGACTCTGGGCAGAAAGTAAACCTCTAGGAATCTTCCATTTTCTTTTGGAAAGGGTGCAAGGAAGAGGTTAAAACTGAATTGAAACAGGTCTTAGGAGTGGAGTCTGAAGCTCTCAGTGAAAGATATTTGGGACTACCAACACTATTTGGAAGATCCAAAGAAGGCACGTTCAAATATGTTACCGAATCGTCAAAAGGAAAAGTGATTGGGTGGAAAGGGCAAGGACTATCAAAGGCAACGAGAGAAGTTCTCATTAAGTCTGGCTTACAGGCTACACTAACCTTTACGATGAGGTGTTTTCATCTCACAAAGAAAACGTGCCAGAACCTGACTTCGATCTCTTCGAAATTCTGGTGGGGTGCAATGAATGGTGAACAGAAATTGCATTGGATATCTTGGGAGACAATGTGTGCCCCGAAGAGGGAGGGGGGACTTGGATTCCGAGACCTAGAAGCATTCAATCATGCGTTGTTGGCAAAACAAGCATGGCGCATTTTGCAAGTGTTAGAACATGTGCTGCCCCCATGTTTGGTTTTGGTAATTGATGACAATCTCTATGGACTAATGGTTGCCTTGAGTTATATTTGAAGGGTTTGTCCATAGGCTTTGCTTGTAGACCATTTGTTGGTCTCAAGGTGATTTGAAGAAGAATATGTGTTGACCAAGGTTATTCATGGAGTTATCCAAAGATTGGTCATGTAAGAGATGAGCCTATTGCAAGCATGTCTTGAAGAAGGAGATTGTGTGAACATTCATGTTTACCTTCAAGACATCATCCTAATGAAGAGAGTTGGAAAGATTCAAGGTTGATCAAGACTAAATATGAAGAGTGATTCGAGTTGATCAACACACAAAGCGTAGAAGATGTACCGAGTGGGATCAAGTGATCTCACGGTATGGTAAGCATTGTCCATTACGCTTTGTGTACTAACCCATGTTCTATGCAAGAGTTCTTTGTGGGGTTAGGTTTGTTTCCATGGGCGTGCATCAAAAGGAAGATATCACACAACCCATGGAGGATGACATCAAGTGGTGATCGTCATCAAGATTGCGGTGTGCAAGTTCAAGTGGAGCATCACGAAGAGATCACATGCTTGAAGCTTGCTGTCCATTGTGGTGACAATGGACTTGTGAAGATGTGCCGAAGAGTGGCTCACCCATAGTGGAGTATGGGGGAGCAATCAGCTAGTCTTCATCGAGCCGGCGCAATCAAGAAAGGTGGTCCAACTTGAGGAGGTCAAGATCGTCATCATCTAGCTCAAGTGGACTTTGCGCAAGGCAAAGGTTTGCCCTTGATAGGTTTTCTATTTTACCGGTCTCATGGTAGTAGTTGGGAGACCGGGTTATAGGATCGATAGCCGTACTATCAAGGGGGGCTCTCAAGTGAGTAGCTTTATCGTATCTTCGTAGAGAGCTCAAACCATTGCATCCTTGCATCATATTTCTTGGTTTGTGTTTGGTGTTTCTCTTTGTGAGTCTTTGAGCTTTTGGTCATCTTCATGACAAGCTCGAGGTCATCGAAAACGGAGTTCATATATGCATCTTTTATGATGTTTTCGATGTTGGAGTTTATGCCGGTTCTTCATTCATAGAGGTTTCTCATCTCTATATCATTGGTATTTTCTCTACTGCCACTTCTTAATATAACCAGTCGCTGTTGGATAGTATTTGTCGTCCTCTATCCAACAAGCTTGAGTTTGCTCAATTCGGAGCTCATTTGCAGAAGTTATGGCAGTTCAGGGTTTATTGTTTGTCTGGGCAGTTTACCTGTCACCAAAGCGGTAGTACCGCTCGGGACCACGGTAGTACCGCTTGACACGGTACTACCGCCCCTACTACCGTTGCACTACCGTGATTTCTACTGGCATTCTTTTTCGTTTAGCGGTAGTAAAGCGGTAGTGGAGCGGTAGTACCGCTTGACACGGTACTACCGCCCCTACTACCGCTGCACTACCGTGTTTTCTTCTGGTGTTATTTTTCCCTAAGCGGTAGTGGAGCGGTAGTGGAGCGGTAGTACCGCTTGTTGCGGTACTGCCGTTCCAGTGCTACCCCACTTCCTCTGTTTCCTCTGTCCTGCGAAAGCTTAAGCGGTAGTACCGCTTAAGTTGAGCGGTAGTACCGCTTGGTGCGGTACTACCGCTCCAGTTTCTTGTTGTTGCCTGCTGCTTTTTGAATTACTACCGCCCGAGCGGTAGTACCGCTCTGTGGAGCGGTAGTACCGCTCTGTGGAGCGGTAGTACCGCTCTGTGCGGGCTGAGACAGGTAACGGTTGGATTTGGGGTGGCCCTATAAAAGGGGTCTTCTTCCCCAACGGTTTTCTTATCCATTGCAGCTCTCTCTCCTCCCATTGTTGACCTTCTAGAGCTTTGCTAACTCTCAATCCCTCCATGGTTTCTTGCTAGTTTTTGGGGGAAAAGAGAGAGGAGATCTAGATCCACATTTCCACCAATCACTTTCTCCTCTAAGTGAGGGGAACCCCTTGGATCTAGTTCTTGGAGTTCTTCGTGTTCTTCTTCGTTCTTCCTCTCATTTTCCTCCATAGCTTTTGTTGCTTTGGTGGGATTTGAGAGAGGAGGACTTGGGCACTCCGTGTGCCCTTGCCATTGCATTAGTTGCATCGGTTTGAGTTCTCCACGGTGATACGTGGAAGTTAGTAGTTGAGAAGCTTATTACTCTTGGGTGTTTGAGCACCCTAGAGCTTGTTCCTCTTGGGTGCCTTGGCGCCCTAGACGGCTTGGTGGTGCCTCGGAGCTCAATCATTGTGGTGTAAAGCTCCGGGCAAGCGTCGGGGTCTCCAATTAGGTTGTGGAGATCGCCCCGAGCAATTTGACGGGTACCGGTGACCGCCCCCAAGGGTTGCCAAAGTGTACGGGTTCGGTGACCGCCCTCAAGGGTTGCCATTTGTACGGGTTCGGTGACCGCCCTCAAGGGTCCCTTAGTGGAATCACGGCACCTTGCATTGTGCGAGGGCGTGAGGAGAATACGGTGGCCCTAGTGGCATTGTTGGGGAGCATTGTGCCTCCACACCGCTCTAACGGAGATTAGCATCCGCAAGGGTGTGAACTTCGGGATACATCGTCGTCTCCGCGTGCCTCGGTTATCTCTTACCCGAGCCCTTTACTTATGCACTTTACTTTGTGATAGCCATATTGTTTCTAGTTATATATCTTGCTATCACTTAGTTGTTTATCTTGCTTAGCATAAGTTGTTGGTGCACATAGGTGAGCCTAGTCGTTTTAGGTTTTGTGCTTGACAAATTAACCGCTAGGTTTATTCCGCATTTGTTCAAGCCTAAACCGTAATTATTTTAAAGCGCCTATTCACCCCCCCCCCCTCTAGGCGACATCCACGATCTTTCAGCAAGTTCCCGATTCTCTTGTGGCTAGGGTACTAAAGGCTAGATACTTCAATGACAACTCAATCCTGGCAGCTACTTGCCTCTCTAATTCTTCGTACACTTTCAGAAGTGTGTTGCATGGCCGAGATTTGCTGCGGGAAGGCATTATATGGAGGATGGGTGATGGCTCCAAGGTACTAGTTCATCATGATAATTGGATACCCAGACAAGGATGCTTGAAGCCACTGGGCCAACAGTTTGTACATGGTATAACAAGGGTAAGCGACTTGTTGGATCACACTGGTACCGAATGGGACATGCAAAAAATTGATGCCATTTTCTCCGAGTCAGATGCGAATGACATAAAGCAGATCGCCATTGGGGGCCCAAGTGTCGAAGATTATTTGGCGTGGAATTATACAAAAAATGGATGTTTCAACGTCAGATCAGCGTACCATTTGAGGATGTCGCTAAAGAAGGTGAGGACTGGACAACCAGAATCCTCTTGTTTGGTGTTCAAGCACAAGGGATACCTGGCACTGTGGGACACTAATGCGCCATCAAAGGCTAAGATTCATGGGTGGCGCATGTTGAGGAATGGACAGGTAGTGGGCGCGTAGTTCCATCGTCGTCGAATTAAACCTGGTGTTTTTTGTGTTGCTTGCGAGAGAGAGGAGTCAATTTATCACAGATTCCCTGGCGTCTCGGTGGCATTCCCATCGATTCCGATTGATTCCCAGAGTGCGCTTTCCCGCTGGCTGCTGGAGTGGTTCGCTGGGGCAGGCGACGACGAGAAGGAGGCTATGATTCATTCTGCGTATGGTCTATGGATGGCGAGGAATGAGGCCAGAGATGGAAAGAGAATTGCCCCTCCACATGAAATAATGGAAGCAGCGCATGCTCATTTGCAGGAATGACGTAGTATTGTTCTATTGTTCAGCGATGGGTTCCACCAGCCGAGGGGTGGATCAATGTCAATTCTGATGGAGCGGTGTCAAAGGTCAGAAACAAGGGTGGTGCGGGTGCTGGGCTGCGAGATCACAATGGAGCATTCTTGGTTGGCGCCTGCCATGTTTTCCAGAACCAGGTTGACCCACAAATGGTGGAAATTCTTGCCTGCAAGAGAGCCCTTGAGATTGCTGTCCAGAGAGGTGTTGAGAGTTCATGTGGAGCTGGGCAGTAAATCCGTGGTGTAGATGATGAATGATCCAAGTAAGAATCTGGCAGCTGTAGGACTATTGATTCAGGAGTTGAAGGAGATGCTTAACATCTTTGTAAGTTTCAGGGTCGAGTGGGTTCGACGTTCTGAAAATGTTGCTGCACAAACGTTTGCGAAGGTGGATGTAGGTGATGAACTTTGTAATCTTTGGGTGGGAATCCCAGACTTTGCTTTGGCTGTAATTTCGGATGATATTCCTAGCTTTGATAGCTACACAAAGAAGCAATATTAACCCTAAAAAAATGTTTGAGAGGTGTTATTATTGGATAGGATAGAGTTCGGCTATAGAAGCCCTGGAACTGTAGCTGCCCCGGCATCCCCAAGCCGTTGCAGTAGTGGCGTGGCTGTGGGGTTCATCGGTGAACACCCCCAACGGCGCTCATGCGCGAAGGGGGCTGGAGCCCCGCGCTGCCATGTTCAACACCGTCCCCGGCGATTGGCTCCTCGCCCACCTCAGCCGCGTGGTCCTCGACCACGACGCCCTCGCGCTCCTCCTCCTCCGCCTCGACAAGACTCTCCACCTCCTCGCACACTCCTGTCAGGTTTGCCTCTTTTTTTTTCTTACAATCTTCCTAGGGTAGAGGTTCATCTATCTGGCTTCCTTTTTCCTCGCCAAAAGAAAATGGGCAGCTCGTCTTAGATTAGATTGATTTGTGCAGGAGCAAGAAGATCCTTTTTGGGACAATCCTTTATCTTAATTTAGATAATTATAGGCTCCTCAATGTCGCCGTAGGGTGTTATGACGTTCGTCCTTCTTTCTGGAAGAGAGCAACACTGATTTTTAGATAACAGATTTTTGTGGTAGACTCTTGTTTTACAGAGTTAGGAATGTGTTCTTAATGTCTGTCTGTCAGAAAAATTCAGTTATACTTTAGCCGCCTTCTAGAACAGCAGTTTTTATTGGGATAAATAAAAGGAGGGACTGAGGGGGTGTTTGGTTGCAAGGGACTAGACTTTTTTTAGTCCCATGGACTAAAGAAAAAAGACCCTCCAGTGAGTCTTTTTCTAGTCCCTTAAGAAAAAGTCCCTCCTGTTTGGTTATAGGGGGACTAAAAGGGACTTTTTCTAGTCTAGTCCCTGTAACCAAACAGGGCCTGAGCTTTCTCCAATTCTCAAATTCATGTGCATGCCAACATATACAATTCCGTTTATTCTAAAAAAGGAAAAGGTTAATAGGACAGCAAAAGCTAATTTCAGGCTTTGATGTCTTTTGCTCCTGTATACATTATCTTGGCAATCAAGCCAACAAATCAAAAGGAGAGAAAGGAAAATGTGTGACCAAAGGAGTCAAGCAAAAGCACACCGAGTAAATCACCACCGTTGAAGTTTCAGATCTGTTTTTTGTAGTTGGACTAAATCTGGTTACTCTTCTTGTAATCAGCACTGGGGAAGATCTTTAGGTGGTGGAATTAGAGTCTCGCTAGGTCTTTTCCCATTGTCCACCACAAAGACCATCTTGAGTCCCCATGACGTGTGCACCTCGAAATGGCAATGCATAAACCACACACCTGGAATAGAACAACATATCAAGCAACTCATTTTAGGAAGCAGTATGGTATAATTATCCGAAGAAATGTAGGATTTAAATCTCTACCCGGGTTGTCTGCCCTAAATCTGATTGCTGTCCAGCCTCCGGTAGGGACTCCAATGGTGTTTCTCTCAACGGGATCGATGAGGTTAAATGTGGAAGGGGACGTTTTGGGGTTGTAGTTACCAACACCCCTCCCAACAACAAAAATGTTGAAGCCATGAAGATGGATCGGGTGGCTTTCTGTTGATATGATCCCTGTATCCTGGAGCAGGACCTGCACTGAAGCATTATATGGCAGCCTATAAACCCTGGTTCCGTTCATGGTTTGAAGGTTTTTGGGGCCGCTTCCTGTGTAGTTGAACTTGTGTGGTGGTGTCGCTGGGAAGTCTTCGGTGAACACCCCTGGAATGCCGTAATAACGGGCTTGGAGTATTGGGGTGGATGGCATAATGAATGTCGAATTGTTGATTGTGCCCACCACTCTGGTCCCATTAATGCAGTTTGCGCATGGATTGACACCCACACCAATGGTAAAGAAAAGCGAGTGGTCTACTGTCTGTGGCACATTGGCTGGGTACTCCTTGGAGTTGAGGCTTCGGAGCGACTCAGAGAATTTCGATGCAATAGGGGTGGCATTCTGTGGTGGTGACTTGACAAGAGTGAGGCGTGCTGTGGCAGAGACGGTGTTAACGTAGTGCAAGGTAGCAGTGCCTGTTTTGTTGTCAACCTGTAGTGGAGCATCCATGAAGGGAGAGACTGAGAGAAGGTAACTGCCAGCACTTTGGTCCGCAGTGACGAGGACGTTGGTGGTCTGGCCTGGAGTAATGAGCAGGATATCAGTTTTATATGGCTTGGTGTAGAGTGCATCAACCTCAACCACTGTTAGTCCGTGCCCAGCGATCTTAAAGAACAGGTCGTCATTCAGCGCAGCGTTGATGATCCGGAGCATGTATGTCTTGCCATTTTGGACATCTAGCTTGAATCCATCTGCACAAAACATTCATCAGGAAAGCAGTTTTTTACTTTATAATGAAAATTTATAGACTTTACAATAACAGGATGTAGTGGCACCTCCATTCATATACCTTGTGAGGAGGCACAATCAGACATCGGACCAGGGTGGCCGTTGATGGTGTGGGAATCAGAAATATTGGGTCCTACTCCTAGTTGCATGGCCTGGTTGATTACAGTCTCTGTATCAGCTTTCCACCATTCACCTGCAGCGCATCATGAAGTAATTTAAGTGCTAAATGGGTTATTCTTGATTAATACTCCCTCCGTCCCAAAATAACTGTCTTAACTTTGTACTAGAACTAGTACAAAGTTGTACTAAGCTTGAGACACTTATTTTGGGACGGAGGGAGTAACAATTATGAGGATCCATTATACATATACCTAGGACAACAACTGCCTCCTTGTGAGGAGCAGGAAAGGGGTAGGGTACTCCAAGCTTGGGCAGTATGACAATGGCACCATGGACGGTAGCCCGCAGCCAGTTGATATGGGCATGCCATAGGAGTGTACCACGTTGGCCAGTAACGTTGAAATTATACAGAAAGCTGCTCCCTGGCTGGATTGGGCACTGTGTAATGTAGGCTGGTCCATCGTACCACCCTGTCCGGATTTGCCTTACCCCGTGCCTGATTATGATTTAGTTAGAAAGTTATATACTTATGTGTGCTGCATAAATATGATGTATGAATTTTCTTATATTTTTGCTCTCTACGGAAAGGATGTGTCTTGGTTGAAAAAATGGAAAGGATGTATGGTTCCTTAGATGTATGCAAAGGTAAAACAATGTTTTTTTTAACATTTCCCTGGCATAAACCTTTTTCTTCTTCTTTTGCAGCAAATGAAAAATTCTCATGCGTCAGCAACATGCCAGAAAGATTGAGGCTGCCTTTTATATATGTGAGGGCATGCAGTTGCCGCTTTGAGGTGGCAGTTTTCTGCTATAAATTGCAGTTGAAGCATGGAATGTCTTACCAGTGGATGGTAACGTTGTGAGGTGCATGATTGACGACCTTGGCGAGAACGTTATCCCCTTCTCTTGCATAGAGGGTCGGCCCCGGGAACCTGCCGTTAACAGTGAGGATGGACTTGGTTGAGCAAAGCAGTGTCATGTTCCTCATAACCACCTGCACACGGGAAACCATGGTAAATCATCACATCAGCCTGAGTTCTGTAGCCGCCTCACGGTGTACGTTTTGTCTTTTTTATTGCCGCCTGGGGCAGATTGGTTATTATTATATTGCATCAGAAAGGAAAAATGACATTACAAAATGGTGGCAAAGGAAGCATTGTACTCCATATCGGGTTGTACAAAGAGTGGTGCAATGCTATATGACCCTGACTATATGCAGAAAAGAGTCGGTAGCTATTTATTTCTCCTCCGGTGTGTATCTACGTATGTGTCTTTCTGATGAAAGCATATGCTGCTTGTGTTAAGAATCTCACATTGAACTTGTAGTGTCGTGTGATGGCATCGACGCTGAGAGCCTGAAGCAGGAAGCAGCTGACCATGAGGGGGAGGAGCAGCTGATCAAGACGGCGAGGCATGGCCATGCTGCCTGGCGCTGGCAGAGCTACCTGAAAACCTGATCGGAGGAGACGAGGACGAACGACGATGCCTGTGAGCCGAGACAGTACAGTATGCCTGGTTGCATGGAATGACAGAGCGACGCATGGTTTTAATGGCCCAGGGGCGGTGTTGGGTTTCTAGCTGCCATGTCGTTTTTCATTTTAGGTGAGAAACCCTTGCTTGGCAAGGCTAGCTAGCTGTGCTGGGAATTGTGCGGATTGCAGGTAATTTCTTCTTGTGTTTTCACCTGCAAGTATGCAAAGGTAGCTCCCAGTTGCACCCAGCTAAGTCTTTTACATACAAATTAGGTAACATCTGCAGGGCTTCCAGTGCATCTGCCTTTATCGATTTGGAGTTTGGTTCCATGTACCTGTCTCTGCTCACTGAGAAGAGCACTTGTGCTGTTAACTGGCCAGTGCTACTATAGCTAGTACGAGTGTCGGTTAATAGCCATCAATCTTTAAGTAACTTGCAGTCCACTTCCATGTACTGCAACGTATGTATGTTATGTACAAGCAACCCCACAGCAACATGCACTGAACCTTATAGCCTAGCATTAGAGCAGGCAGAATAAACACGGATCCTTGTGGCCATGTTTTGAAATTACATTAGCCGGATGTGACAAGTGAGCTAACCGGTAAGTTCAGTGGCGTGCAGAAACTCATGCCATTTGTTATGCTTCAGATCACTAGCTATATACTAGCACTAGGCTTGCTGTGTCGTTTAGATTGATAGATTAGATATAGTGACCGGTTGCAATTGCAACCATATATTGTCTTGTCTGTGCAGAAACAAATCGAGCAACGGATTGATTGATACATGTAGTTGTCAGGTGTACAGGGAGGGAGGGAAATTAACTTAGCCTAGGGAATGGGGATGGGGATGGAGATGGCAACCGCTTTCGGTGATGGGGAAGAGATGGGGATCATAGATATCTATCTAGTAAGTGGCGCGCGTGCTTCAGCTTAACGCCATCTTTGATTGAAAGGATGTCTAAAGAAATTTTTAAGGATTCTAACCCCTAGGATCTTTTCCTCCGTGGGTTGTTTGATTCGTAGGATTGGAACCCATAGGACTTACTGGTACTAGTTTTCATAGGACAATTTCCATTCACTCCAATTTCATGTGAAGTATCCTACGTTTTTCCTGCGCATGATCAAAGGCTCATACTAATCATGTAGGGTTGAGGATGACATGCCACTCTATTTCTTTTCTTTTTTTCATTCGTGCGTTCTACAAATCCAGTGAATCGAAGAGGCCCTAAGCATTTTCCTTTCTAGTACTTGTTTTTTGCTTGAGCTTAACTGAACCATGGATTGCATCCTTTATGTGGTTGGGAGGTTCCTGTCTTGTCTAGCTAGCCATAGCATTTGTTTTACCCTTGATGCTTGACATTTGTCGAGTGGATTGAGCTTTCCTTTGATTGATTCAAAGCCAAGCTAGCTACTTCATCTCTACCTGGCTAGATGGTCAGCAGGCGTGTACTCTTCTCTTGTGCAACGGAGTGAAAATGGACGACGGAGTCTGGCGTGACAGTCACAAGCACGGCACCGTAACTCCGACCTCACAGCCGTGCCAACAATATTATTATGCTTTCTCGACCGCCGAGGAGATCAGGAGAGGATATGATACTACTACTACACTTTTGATGTAACCAACACAACACCACTTCATTCCCTCGCCGTCACTGCTACCCAACAACCTCGAATGCCGATCGATCTGCATCTCCCTCTGCCCGTGCCTGCCTCAGATTTTTGTCATCTTCCAACTGGTTATCAATGAATCTTAACTGACATACATGCATATGTATGTACTAAGTTAATGCTCATCATGCGTTTCTGGTGCAGCCAAGGAGAAGATCTACCTGCCTGAATGTAAAATATGCAATTCTGCCTCAACAATTAGATAAGAACTGGTAACTACTTCTGAAGTATTTCTTCAAAATCTTGACTACCTATATTGATCTAGAAATAGCACATGGAACTTTCTTTCTTTTTTGCATGTATTACACAGAGCAACAAGATGGTGTCTGAACAAGTGAACATTGCCGAAAAAAGAAGGTGGTGTGTAAATTACGTCAATTGTACAAAGGTGAAGATCTCAACACGCCATCTCCACCTCAGAGGAACAGGACTACTAGGTTTGTGTCAAGAGAATAAATAAAAGTGCAAACTGCAATCTAGGCCTAGAAAAACAGGCAGGTTCCGTTTCCAAATTCAAGCTAAGTGGTTATTTGCACTGGTTCTGAAAAAAAAACAAGGTTATGATACACCATTTGTTTTGTTTTTTTAGTGAGTTGTATGATACACCACTTTAACTTCAGAAGGGAATGGTTCATGGGATTTCCACGTCCTGCCACCGGGCCGCCTAGAATTTGAATTGGATTTCCCATGAAACTGTGGGTGAGCGAGTGAAAACAAAAGAAGAAAAGAAATCCTTGGAAGCTGTGCAAAGCAAAGGCGATTGAAAAAGAAAGCAAATATAGATAGATACTCCTACTACTAGCACTGCTCAGCGACTTGTCACGACAGACACTGTGCTCTGTCTGCTACAAACAATGGAAGTAGTACGCAGTAGAATAGATAGATTGGAGATACGCATCCACGGTTTGTCTTGCCTCTGCTTCCTTCCATGCAGGATCGATGCAGCTGCAGGTCTTTCTTTTTCTTTCGACAGATTCGAATAGGATTCAGCTTTATTTTCTTACTCTCGACCATCATGTACAGTATATAGTACTCCAATCGATGTTACAGATGCTGGTGTACCTGGCTCTTGTCCATGTGCGTGCATATGTTTTGAATTCTTTTTATCAATCCAAGAAACGTATACTTTATTTACAAGATCATGCTTAGATATACTTATCTATGTATAAAGAGAATATATTAATATCAAAAAGATATCGAAAAAAATCCAAAACAAACCTTAAATTTGTAGACGAAAGGCAAATCGAACCTGAACATCTAATCCCCGAAATCAGCAGACCAAACTCTTTGATCGCAATCTATTTTAAACCTTGAGGGCGTTTCTAGACAGGGATTGTCGACGTGGCATGTCGAACACGTGGTAGGCGGTTTTTGAAAAGTTCATGTTTCTAATTTTTATAGAATTTTAAAAAAATACCGTCTTCACAAATTTTGTTCATAAATTCATAAAATATTCAGAAATTTCAAAAAAAAACATGTTTGCATTTTCCAGAAATGTTTAGAAATTTTCAAGAAAAAAGTTTGTGTTTTCTAAATTATTCGTGTTTTTGAAAGAAATTAGGAAATACAAAAAAATACTCGTATTTTTTAAAAATAATTTAAATTTTCAAAAACTGTTCGTCTTTTAAAATTGTGACCACAAATTATTCAGAAGTTAAAGAAATGTTTCTGTTTTCTATTTTTGGCCACAGATTTAAAATTGTTTCGTGTTTTTCAAAAAATGTTTGGAATTTTCAAATTATGTTTGCATTTTTAAAAGAATATCTTGATTTGAAAAATTGTTCACATTTGTCAAAAAATGTTCGGAATTCCAAAAGTTGTACACATGTGTTTCGAAAAATGGTTGGATTTTCAAAAAAATTGCCACATTTTTCAAAAAATGTTTTAAGAATTTTTAAAATTATTACAAATTTACATTAAAAATATATTTGATATTTCAAAATTGATCACATTTTTTCCAGAAATGTTTCTAATTTTTTTCAAAAATGTGTTCATATATGAACGCTGATGTCTGTTCTTATATACGTCGCGCTATCTATCACCAGTAGCAGCCTTCACGGAAGTTCCTAGCTACATGCGCCGTCAGTGCAACTGCCCGTTCAAATCCTCTCAAGCTCGTTGGTTTCCTAGTATTTTTCGTTGCTTGTTATAGAAGACAAGTGGCTTCGTATAGTTAAAAGAATGTTTATTTTCAATACGAAAATGTGAAAATATTTATTGTCATTACGAAAATGTACAACGTGCATTTAGAAAAACAACTATTAGAACTGGCAAAGAAGCAAAAAGAAAAGCAAAAAAACACAAATAATATGAAGAATTCAAAGAAAGAAACAAAAAAAAAGTATAAGGAAGAAAGGAAAACCAAAGAAAACGAGTGAAAAACAAAGTATAACGGAAAAAAGAGAAAACCCAAGAAAACCGGGAAAAAGGAAAAAAGGAAAAAACAAAATAAAAATTGTAGAGCGAGCGGGCGAGCGACTGTGTACATAGGCCAGCCTGATTCGTCCTAATATCCAGTCAACCAGCCAACGATACTAGGATTTGACTTGTCGCAACCACGAATACGAGCTAAACACTCTCGAGGTTGAAAATAGACTAAGATCACAGAGTTTGGTGTGCTAACTTCCGGGATTAGAACTTGAGGGTTTGATTTAGTTTTCGTCTATAAGTTAAGGTTTGTTTTGAACATTTTCCATGAAGATATCAATGATATTCGTCCTATACACCAACACGACTCAAAAGCTACTTAAGACATCCAGGATGCACACATTCAAATTATTTTACAAAATGACCACAAAACAACTACATGCCACCACGTGTTCATCTATCATCGCACAGCCGCACAGTCGTGCTGAACCTAGCCACATAACTAGAAGCATGTTCATGTAACACATGTTGCCGATCAGTGCGTAAGGATGTCCGTGTAACTCCTCCTGAGAGACTCGCACAGGGTCCTCCTGGCCCACGTATTGGCACATCAGAGAAACCCTGGGCCTGCAGCGGCAGGACGCAACACGTCACCCATGTGCGCACAATATGGCCCCTAGTCAACCCACCTTTCTTCAGGCGAGCGGTGGCCTCCGCCTGGATCTTAACCTCCGGGGTCGGCTTGGTAAGTGGAGCCCATGAAAACAACTTTTGCGAGGGCTAATTTACATAAGCCGGCAGGTCGTCACCGAGGCCTTTCACATAGAACCAAGACTTGTGCCACTCCCAAACGGACTTCGGGAGATCGAAAGAGAAGAACGTGGAATTGAAGCGAAGCTGCAAGATGGCAGTCCCGAGATCGCAGACGGCGCGCTCTCTTCGACTGAACGCAGACCCAGATGAAATAGAGGAACAACTCAAAGTGCGGGGCTATCCCAAGGTAGCACTCATAGAAGGTGATAAAATTGGCGATGTGGAGCACCCCATTGGGGGGGGGGGTGATGAAGTTGTTCGCCAAGAAAGTGCAGAAGGCAACGCACAAAGGGGTGGATCGGGAAGCTGAGCCCCCGCCCGAAGTAGACTGAACACAAGACATGCTCGTCAGCGCGAGGCTCCGGTGGGACCTCCCCGGCGGGAAGCCATATGCTCAGATATGCCGGCATGGCAACACCATCCTTATGTGCCTGGATCTCATCCTTCGTGGCAACAGATGGAAACCACTTCCAAGTGGACTTAAGCGAGGTGCGCACCGGTTTCACTCCCCCCTTGGGAGCGGCCCGCTTCCGCTTTTCGCCAACGGAGCTTGACGATGGCTCCTGGCGGAAGTCACGCCTCCCCTTCTCGCTCCTTGTCTTGGCCATTGGCAGTGAGCTGAGCAGGGGATGGACTGAGCAGGACGGCGGCACGTCAAAAGGTTCAAGACGAACATGAGGGGTGGAATGCGACGGGACGGGGTAGGGTTTTGAAACCCTCTGTTTTCCCTCTTTTTATAAGCAACCAAACCGAAGCATCACCCGTTTAGGGCAGAACAAGCGCCCCTTTTCTGTTCAGGAAAGGATTCCTTTTTTGTAGAAAGACAGGGTGACAATTAAGGCGGCATCATCTCATTGAGATTCGTAGAAACCTAAGGTAAGGTCCACCCATCCAGGCCCAGAAGGGCGCCAGACCAGGCAGAAGCTCAGGCGAGCTGACATCCGACCTCCAGGACGAACCAAACTTAGGATCGCCCTGGGATACAGGAAGGCAAGAAGATGTAAGAGCCCACCGGAGGTCCTGTAACTTCCTCTTGCAACCTCCACCACCCTCGGGAGCTACTGACGTGGTCCTGTACCGGGGGTGGCCAACGCCAAGGAGCCCGACCTCATCTACTACAAGGGGCCCACCAGGCCCACGGCTAGTGGCAAACCCTAGGAGGCAGGGACGACCTTCGTGGTCTCCAAGACCAGAGGGCGGCGGCGCACCGGATCACACCTGCCATGTAAACCCTAGACATCTCGTGTGTCATAATGCGGTACAATCCTAATGAAGGGCTCGAGGGCCACGATAAGGATTGAAGCACATTTTGAGTCACTTCGCAAGAATGAATATCATCACAATACATGTAAAGAGGAGATAAGTATATAGAGTTGGCTTACACTCGCCACGTGCTACAACATTAAATATTCGACTACAATCATCCATACAAGCATCATCCAGAATAACAGGGTTCGACTACGAACGAAATCAAACGAAAAAGTTGACATTCATCAAGCATATCCCACGCTTCCGACCAAGGCATCCCTCTCTACTCGTCGGGGTAAGTCACGTACATGTGCCCACGTTCTTCATCATACTCCCACTGGAGTGCTATGACATCATCATCGACAAGAGCATCTATACATGTACCTATGGTGTTGTAGTAATCTGTGAGCCCCGGTGACTCAGCAATCATATTACCCAGGGTACCGAGACTATCTAAACTCATAGGTGGGATATGGTTAAGTGGTGAGGTTGCAGTAGCGCTAAGTAGCTTAATTGGCTAACTTACGAGTACAAGAATAAGATGAGTGTTCTACGCATGACAGTCGTTATCTAGTTATGATCAAGAAATGATCATGAACACCTACTTACGATCAAACATAACCCCACCGTGTTCTCTTCCCAAACTCCCTCGAAAAGAGACGATCACGGTTACACACACGACTGGTGTATTTTAATTGGATGTACTTCAAGTTTTCTATTACCGGGTATTATAAATTTCCAAGTTGCCACATAACCGCAGGCACGGCTTTCAGAAAGATTTAACCCTACAGGGGTGCTCCAACTCATCCATCACAAACTAGCCACAAGCTGTGGTGGAAAACCTCAACCGCGGGATATCCCGTAGTATCCTCGGAATCCCGATGCACAAGACATTCATTAAAGGTAAAACAAATCCAGCAAGACCGCTCGGCAGGCCATATCCCGATAGGAGTCACACGTATCTCGTTCTAAGGGCACTACTAGATGAGCACATCATACAATGGCCAAATTAAGCACCCAAGTTCCCCGGGTTGGCCCCACACACGACTCTGTTTTGGACCAACACTCATGAGGAGCACTGGCCCGGTTTGTTGATTAAAGATTCACGGGTTGATCATTCCATATGCAAGTTTTAGTTGTTATTAAGCAAATAGTACCAATGTTGGGCCTTGCCGGAAGAGTTTTATCCCAAAACGAAAATCAAGGGGGTCCCCATAACAACCCCAAGCATTTTAGGAGCGCTCAGTATGGAACATAACATCGGTACTCGGAAACTAAGGCGGCAAGAGTGGAACAAAACACCAATCAAATGGCCAAGCCTTCCACCCATTACCAATGTATAGATGCATTAAATTAAATAGCAAGAATAATATATGATATCCCAAGATATCCATGTTATCACATGGATCCACCTGCACCTGCAACTAGCAACGCTATAATAGGGGCGGAGCAAGCGGTAACTTAGCCAAACAATTGTTTGCTAGGATGTGGAGGATTAGAGGCTTATCATGGCATGCTGGGAGGCTTGACAAACAAGTGGTAGGTAACGAATACGAGACATAGCGATAGCAACGAGGCAACTAGCATAGTAAAGATAGTAACTGTATCCAGGGTAATGATCATCTTGCCTTGTGATTCTTCAGTGGGATAACAATCTTGCTCCTCGTAAGCGTTCTCGACAGATTCCTCGAACTCAGACTCGTCACCCGGAACTACCCACATGGAAGAACAGCATACAATAAACACACCACCACAGAAAAATGCTCCAACAAGAATGATGCATGACCATTTAATATATTTAGCATGGCAATCCTACACTAGTCACATTAAATGAAGTCTTGATCCATGTGAAGCATGGATCAAGCAACACTTCATATGCAATTTAGTGGTTTTTAACATTCTGGACAGAACAACAATATTAATTATTATGACATGCAAGAACATGGCAAAAATTGATTTTACTCATGAAAACGATGCAAATGCATATAAAGATCATCACAATTGGGGTTATGGTTCTCTCGGAACACTCACGACAAGACACGGAAGCAAACGGTGATAGATCTGGACAAAAAGAAGGATAGAGGCACACTCTTGGCATTCCAAGTATGCCACTGGATAGGATATGGAATTTTAGATGAAATGCATATAAAATCATTAAAATCCAATGCATAGAACTCACACAATCATCAAAACAATATTGCAATGCAATCTGCCACAAACAGCAACAAGGCACTTTGCAACCACCAAAATAGCAAGCTACAGGATTTTAAAATGCTCAAACAAGACATGTAGCTGTAGTATATATAATGCACAATATTTCATCCAAAAGGTCCAGGTTGTCTAGATGCATGGATCAATTGGAAATGAGCTCAAAAAATGGCTATATGAGTTAACAGATTATGACTTAGTGACAAATACAGATTTTCACAAAATAGTGTTAACCTGAAGGCAGGTTCATAGCAAGTTTTAAATATGCTATAGGACTTAACATGCATTAAATTGCACAGCATGGCATTAGACATAATGGACTACAAATCATCCAACATGAGCATATCTCATAGGGATCACAGATTCATGGCAATCATCAAGACAAAATGCTATGTTTCAATACCAGTTTCAGACTTAGTGAAATTTACCTATCTTCAAAGACATTAGTTTTGTATAGGCATGTTTGCAAGGTGATAACAGTAGTTTAATATGGATTTCATGGCATGGAAAAAAATACCATGAACAAGTTCATATGAAAATGGGCATAACTCATGTACAAAGTTAATTCATATGGTACATGGATTAATTCACACAAAAATCACAAAATGCCTAATCATATAAAAATGACATGCACCAGAACTAATGCAAAAATAATGCCTCAAATGGATTCCTTGGATTTTTCTACCTCAATTTCATATATAATATGCATATGTTCATGTTAACAAAAATGCCACAATGCAAAAATGCAAATACTACCTAAATTGGATATATGAAATATGCCAAAAATGGAATATTCTGAAAATGGACTAAACAGAATTGAAAACATGCCAAAAATGGACTTTCCTAAAATGAAATAAAACAAATAAGTGCTAAAACCTATTTGCACACAGACAGACCTAGCCACAGAGGATGACAGGTGGGCCCTGGGTCCACTCAGAGAGAGAAAATCACCAGGGTCACTGCCAGGTGGGGCCTGCGTGTCAGTGTCACATTTTAATCCAAAAATTGGGGGAATAAGTTGCACCCGTGGGGTATCGAACCCGGGTCTCCCCGAAAGAGTTGGTTCGGTAGAAACAATCCGGCTGGCTCGGGTAGAAGGGGGTCCGAATGGGTTTGCCTTAACCCTTGGAGGTCATCGGGACCACGCGTCGGCGACACACAGACAAAGCAAAACAGAGCACAAAGGCGGCGAGGCAGGGGATGATGAGGTCGTGCCGGAGTTGCTCTGGTGACCTATTGGCGCGACGGAGGGCGCGAATCAAACCTCAAACGAAACCCGCACATGCACATGCATCACATGACACCGAACAACGACGGAGGCGACGCCGACAACGTGGTACAGAGGCAGCGACGGCAAGCTCGAACACGAGGCTACAAAGGATGAACGCGACATCTAAGGGTAGGAATGGAACCTACGCACGGAGGCAATTATACTAGACAAACACGAGCAGCTAATATGGCCGGAGCACTCGTCGGAGGCGAGGTCCAGCGGCGGCGAGTTCGGGTGCCCGGCATCCTCTCTCAGAGCATGCAAATGGCGAAATTGACAGAGGGGAACGGCGCGTATGATCACCATGAACACGTTGATGCCCTCGGCTTGCCGGGAGGTGGTCGGAGTCGAGCGCGGCGATGATCGAATGACTACGACTGTCGGAATGGAAGAAGACGACGATGCAGGGGCTCCCAGCTCCTTGTAGTCGATGACGGGGACATAGTCGACGGCTGGGACGACGATGGACACGGATGGCGAGGTCGGGGACGACGATGCTCACGGCGGCACCATGAACATGCTCTATGCGGCGCTCGAGAGGTGGTCGATTGGGCGGATCTGGTGTAGCTGGTTACCTGGCGGTGGTGGAGGGAGGAAGAGAGAAACCCTAGGGGTCCAGGGGACATGGCGAAGGCCTTTATAGGCGGCCCGGACGCCAAGGTGGAGCTCAGGCGCGCTCGGGTGAGCCATGTGCGTGCGCGAGCTGGAGGAGGACGAAAAGGTGGGTGCGGGCCGACTAGGGATGAGGCTGACGAGCGGGACCGGCTCATACACGTGGCGTGTACGGATTGTGGGGCGAGCGAGCGGGCGGGTGAGAAACATTTTTGGGCGCGCGCACGCGAGTGGCTGGGCTGCTAGTTGGGCTAGCTAGGCTGCGTTGTTGGGCTTCTCACTCACTCTCTGGAATCCTTTTTCCATTTAAAATAAACAAAAAATAGATGGAAATGCACAGAGAATTAGAGAGGGGTTTTGGATGAGGTGAAAATAGTTTTGGACTCACAAAATTATGCTCTATTTGAATAAAATGCTTTGGCAATTTTTAGAGATAGAAAAATAAACCAGGTTTGAATTTAATTCGAACTTGATGCATTTTTTAATCCAACCAAAACAACTTTAAATGAGCTGCAAACTGGAGGAGGGCTTCTAGACATGGTTTAGAGAATTTAGAAATATAGTGTACATTAATTTAAAGCAGGAAAAACAAGCATTGCAGAATAACAAAGAAAAATAGGAAGGGGAGGGTTTTGGAGATGAAATTGATGGGGTTTTGCAATTTTTGATCATGTGACAAAAGTGGCAATGCACAATACCAGACCACACACACATTTCACAACGCACCATCCAAACATGATGCAAGCACAATGATGCCATGATGCAATTGATGACATGAAACAATCTTATGCATTTCAAATTCAAACCAAATATGGCAAGTCATACAAGAAGATCACATGGGAATGGATACAAATATGGAATGTTGCTCTTGGGTTGTTACATCCTGCCTATATAAACGAAGGTCTAGGGTCCTCATTGATCATCTCTTAGCAGATAGAAAAACTCTCAGTAGCAATATCATACACCATTGTAACCCCTCGCATGAGGTATCCCTCCATTATGAATCATCAAAACCAGCAGGACGTAGGGTATTACTCTCTAGAGGTCGGAACCTGGATAAACCCCTCGTATGACCTCCGATCCATGACTTCCAGCTGCGCTTGGACCCCTACCGAGGGATCTGATGGGAATTCGCTCCATCACCCAACTTGAGAAGACTAGCTCTCCGCGGGAACCCATAGTGTACTCTAAGTTCCTGAATCTGACGATTCAACCTGGAGCAAACGTTTCAACCTGGACTAGATGTCAGTCGAGTCAGCGAAAAAGGCGATGCTGCTAAAGACGGAGATCTAGCCCGACACGAAGGTCGTGTTGGTGTTGAGCTTCTTGTCAATCTTGATACCATCGAATCGTTGCGACTACGCACTGGGCCCTATATGGGCCACCAATGGCGGAGTCGATTCCGGCAAATCAGGTAGGGGGTCCCGATTTAGTAGCCTTGACACGATGGTAATAGTGACACATGTTTTACCCAGGTTCGGGCTCTCCATAGAGATAACCGTACATCCTAATTTTGTTGTATTGATTTGGGATGGAGTACAAAGTACAGGTGATCTACCTCGGGATCGTCGTGTGTCGTTGACGAGCCCTAACCCTCGGTTTATATAGGTAACGAGGGTCTAGGGTTATAACCCAGTCGGTTACGTACAAGGAGAACATGTTGTACACGATTTCTTCGGGAGGCTCCCTTTTATACGCCACGGGCCGCCTTGATCTAGCCCACTGGTGAACCGACGTTGGGGCCGTTGGCCCGGCTGACCTAGCCGGGAGACGACGTAGTGAGTGACCCTCAATTTGGGACGTTGTCACACGGGTTCAACATAATTACCCCATGCGCACGGGGACTCGAGGAGGGAAACTGATGCATTGTGTGAAGGTGTATGAATAGCACCTTCTTCCACTTGCAACCAAAACCCTAATGTCTTGAGAGCTGCTCCACTATCGCCAAACTCCATTTTGTTGAATACGCTCAATCCCACCACAAAAACTTATTGGTTCTGTGGAATTTGAGAGAGAAAGACTTGATCTGCACTTCACCAAACCGATTCGTGTTCTCTGCTTGATTTCTTAAACACCTGTTACTCTTTGATCTTGGGATCATATGCGGTTAGAGGTTCCTCCGAAAGTTTCCTTGCTTGTGGTGTATCGCGACTAGTGCACTGATGGGAGAGTTCGCATCGTCGGTGCACCACGTCTTTAACGGGATGTTCAGCCCGTGGGTTGCGTCACGATGCGGGGGCATTGATGTGGGGATTGGAGGAGATGGCTAAGGGAGGGAGGGGGTTGTCTGTGGTTTCAGTGATGGGGACGCCTCTCCGTCGGGCTTTTATAGTCGGGGATGACAATATGATGTCGCGTGGCATCGATCTGACGGACCGTGATGGGAATCCAAGGAAGCGGCCACACCATTAATAGGGTGGGTGGTTACCAGTCACCTTCCCATCTTGCTAGAGATTGTTTGTGGGCGGTGGGGCTTGTACATGTCGCAGGGAGCTTCAAAGCCGGACCGTGACACGAGGAGAAAGGAGACGAAACTTGCGAGGCCTCCACATCCTTCATATTTGGTGGCTACGAGGTTGTTTTTGGAGTGAGCTCCATAAATTTTGACGATCGTAACGCATATGCCGGTTCTGCTAGTGTCATTTTATGTACTAATCGTCATATTCACAATTATTATGGCAATTTGGCTAATACATCGACTCTGCTAGAGTTGCTGTTGGTTTACCTTTCCTCATAGAGAATATCATACGGAAACCAACATTCGGTGGAAACCGGTGAAAACCACGAAAAAAAGATTTTGAAAAGCTTCAAAAAAATCTGAAAAAAATACGGAATGTTAAGAGGATGATGTTTTATTGCCACGCCAAATTTCAAGTTGAAACACATTACGAGATGTGAGCTATGAAAAAGACAAAATCAGCATTGAATAGTGCCGAACAGTAATGTCACTATTCAAGGCTGAAATTTGTCTGGCTGATTTTGTCTTTTTCATAGCTCACATCACATAATGTGTTTCAATTTGAAATTTTGCGTGGCAATAAAACATCACCCTCTTAACATCCCATATTTTTTCAGATTTTTTTAAAACTTTAAAATATGGTTTTCACGAAGTTTTCATTGAATGTTGGTTTTCGTATGATATTCTCCTCCTCACATGCGTGCAGGCTGAAATCATGATGCATAGGGAGTGGACGTGCGCTCCTAATTGAATTTAGGTCACATGCTCTCAGCTTAGAATTACAAGCGCTAATCCCTGCTCCGGCTTAGTATTTGTCAACTAACGTGATAACGTTCAGATGAGGAGAGACCGGCTAGTTTAGCTCCTCGTACTTGTTAATTAAACCCCGGGCGGGCATGACCGTTGGAGGATTAGAATAGAATAACAATGAGGAGCATATCCATCATATGCGAGACTGTTTATTTAATATCTTCCACTCTCGTACGTGCTCCTTTTTGTGTTCTTCCGTAAAATATCAGTATGAAATTTGCTTTAATTGTGTAAAACAAATGATGTTTCATGTAAAATATCAGTATGAAATTCCTGTCATTAACACGCATGAATATACAAGTCGACAAGATCCTTGTGTTAATTGTGGTGCTGTTGCTTTCAGATGGAAACTAATTGAAGACCCCATCCAGTCCAGTCGAGTCCAGACCATGCATCCTGTGCAAGCTTATGCACAATGATGGTGCTGAATAGCAAGGTGGACATGAGCATTAGCTAGCAGAAGCTGGTAGGTAGTACAATCCAAAGCAAAGCACAAGCACAAGCAGGTCGGTCGATCGATCGATCATAGGAGAAAGTTAGCGTGCATGCATGCATGCATTGGTGGAAATTATCATTCATGATGCACTGCATTCTTGGGAATATTATCATTATGCACATATCCTGGTCCATCCAGCTAATTATTTGCTATGCCGATGCATCAATTTCACCTACTCCTACTCTTGTGTTTATCATTCACTGGTCACTTCTAGTAATTACTAGGGGCGTTGGCATGCATGTTTCGTTACCCTACCCAAGCCCAATAATAACGTGGCTGCTTGCTTCGCTTGGGATTTGTTTGTCTGGCCAAAATTGAGCTAGACATAGGGTGTGTTTGGTTTATGCCCCAACTAGCCCCACCAATTTTTTGGCATGACCAAAGCTAGGGCGTGACCAAATAATTGGTACTCCCTCCGTCCCAAAATAAGTGACTCAACTTTGTACTAATTTTATACTAAAATTAGTACAAAGTTGAGTCACTTATTTTGGGACGGAGGGAGTAACTTATTCTTGTTTGGTTTAGATCCATTGTACCTACCAAAATTTTGGCAAAATCAGTGAGCTGCCATTTGGTTTGCTACCAACTAACGTAACCAAGTTTGGGAACTAGGATTGGTCCATGCTTCATTTTATTGGTACTTAATCGATGCTATTTTTTGGTAAGTACATGTCTCGCTGCATGCACACGCGGATTAGTTGAGCCAAAAAAGGAGTACGTACTACCTAAAGATTAGGAAACTGGAGAGAAATGCGGACCTACGGATAGTTTCCAGAGTAAATCGCTACTTAATCGCTGCAATAATTAAGCGGGTCCCACGGAAAGTGCGAGCGAGGGAGCTGCCAATTTTTTGACGGAGCTTTTCCGCGCCATCAACTCGCCGTCGCGTTGGCAAAAATTGCACTGGTCAGTCGTGGGCGCGTGGGGCGAGCCAAAATTTTGGTTGCTATCCAAACGCTCACCAATTTGCATGGGCTTGCCAATTTTTTGGTATGGTTGCTATTGGTTGCAATCCAAACACACCCATAGTCTATGCCATGAGGGAATGTTTGTGTGATTTGAAATGTTAAAGCAGCAAATGAAGAATGGAATGGAAACAAACAAGAGTCCAAGATGGGGGAAAGGGTAAAGCAAAAGAGAGGGGAGAGGGACAGGGGCAAGAAAGGAAAAGTGAAAAAGAAAAGGAAGGGAAAGAGGTCGCCATCACTGCCTCTGCCTCTGCCTGCCTGATGAGATGAGGTCTGTCTCTTTTGCCTGCTCAGCTCATCACTCCCAGTTGAGCTCACTGGAACACAACAACAACAACAACAACAGGAGGGGCAGCTTCTCCTCTCCTCCGAGTCCCAGTAGATACAAGAATACAACACAAGAGTCTTCCATTCCACTACTCATCTTGTTGTCTTTCTCCCACATCACAGCATCACAATTTTCTTTCTTCAGTTTCAGTTAAAAGGATCGCAAGATCTCTTAAGTAGGAATTCCGTTCGGCAATGGTGGTGCTGCCTCCTTGCCCTTGATAGATAGTCTAGTAGACAGAGAGTGGGGATGGATCAGCCGGTGCCCTCCATCTGCGGCCTCCACCCGGGCATCGCCGTCACCGGCTTCTGCTCCGCCTGCCTCCGCGAGCGCCTCGCCGGCCTCCACCCCAGCGACCCCGCCGACTCGGCGGAGCTCCGCCGCTGCAAGTCCTTCTCCTACGCCCGCTCCGCCGCCGCCTACTTCGAGCCGCAGCGCCGCTCATGCGACGCCCGCGCCGCCGCCGCCCTCTTCCACCAAGAACCAACCTACCTCCCGGGGGAGGAGGAACATCTTCCACCAACAACGATGAAAGACCACATCCACCAAGAGTCCTCCTCCAAGAAGTCCGCCGGCACATTCGGGGGGCTGGGCAAGAAATGGCAGGAATGGCGCCGCAAGAACAAGCTCAAGAAGCAGGAGCAGGGGCCCGTCACCAGCAGGGCCGCCATGCCGCACGAGAATCCCCGGCACCGCAGCTTCCGCGACACGCGCTCCGAGGTCGCCGTCGACGCGCTCGGCCGGTGCTCCGTCGATGTGGACACCCTCCTCTCGATGGACCCCTGCCGCATCTCGGTGGATGAGCCCCGAGCTTCTTGCGACGGCTACCACGGCGTACGGTTGCGCATTCCCCCGATGCTGTCCCTGGTCGAGGATGCGCCCGTCCCACGCTCTGATGGCCAAATCCCCGTGGAGGAAGACGAGGACACCGAGCCCGGCGGCTGCGCCCAGACAAGGGACTACTACTTGGACTCCTCCAGCTCCAGCAGGAGGCGCCGGAGCGTGGACCGCTCCTCCTTCTCCAGCCGCAAGTCATTCTCTGATGCCAGTGAGCTGCCCAGGATGATGGCTGGTGCCACTGCCACTGCCAATGCCCGGGTTTCACCGGCCATTGGTGCCGAGTTCTATCAGTACCACCACGCTCAGAGTCAGAGTGTTCTTGACCATAACCAGCAGTGGGAGCAGGGACCGAATTCTTATTCTCTCCGGGATGATGATATGTCAGGGAGCATTGATCCGGCGGCATTCCGGGATGGCATCCCTCTGCCGGCCAAGAAGTCTAAGAAGTGGATCAAGGGGTGGAACATCTGGGGTCTCATACATAAGAAGAGCAGCACCAAGGAATCTGAAGCCGCCAGTTTGGCCAACAGATCATTCTCGGAGAAGTGGCCCGAGCTCCGCGCAAGGGGATACAATGGGCAGATGCTCAGGTGCAACAGCAGCGTAAGCGCGAGGAGCTCCTTCGGTAATAGTGGAGCAGCAATGGGCGGCGTGAGCGGGAGGAGGAGCAATGTGGAAATGCATGTTAATGGCTTAGGGAGGATGAGGAAGGACGAGGTTTTACTCGAGAGGAATTTCAGTGCAAGGTACACGCCTTGCACGGTTGACAACGGCGCGATCCCTTATCCAATCGGAGGTACGCAGTTCAGCCGGCGAAATCAGAATGGGATGCCCGGGAAAGGAAGGCCTGCTCGTTCATCCAATTCTTTGCCTCGCAGCTCACTCGGGATGTACTGATGTAGCAGTGATGAAGGCAGGTTGATGTTCTTCTCCATCTTCGTATGTGCCTTGGCTACAATGTGCATAGCTATGGTAGTAGCGTCATCAGAATCAACTTTTTGTAGGCTCAGAAGAAAGGTCGTCAAGTGGAGTGGTGATGGTGTTGGATTATATACCTTACTTAGTCTTATTTCCTACTGGGCTTGGGAGTGGAGTATAGCATTTAACTTTACACCCTTGTATAAGATATGCCATATGTATGCTTTGCTTTTGTCAATTGAATTCAAGTTAGCATTCTGGCAATAGCAATAACATGATGATGTAGGGGCTATGGAATCGAATGACGATAATCTTATTGGTGTTGTAATATGTTTTGGATCTTGTTTGAGATTGACAGCAAGAAAATTGCAGGGTACTTCTTACAGCCTAGCAGCATGCCAGGTTTTCTTCCTCTGCTGCTCCTTGTGTTGTGTGCCGTTTCTTCCTCTGCTGCTCCTTGTGTTTGTGTGCCGTTTTTTGTCCAGAAATCTTAAATCTTACAACTTTATTTCTTCCTTAAGCTATGCTTATATTTTTCTTATAAGGCTACCGAGGTTGCTTATTTTCAGGTTATTGTAAAAATTATATTATTCTGCTGGGTAAATCAGATCATTGTTATGTTATCTAAGGATGTCCTATCGCATTTCCCTTCTTATGTTTCAGAATGAAGCAATATAGGAGTATATAATAGCAGCTTGATTAAGAAAAGAAGTTCCAAAGCCAAATACCCAGTATCTAAATTCTGCTCAACTGAAAGGGGGGACTAAATTGAATGGATTGTGGTACTTATTCCACTAACATTGGTGCTAAGTTAAATGGAAAAGTATATCTGGGGCGTCTATTTGCAATTGGAGGGAAGTTGTATCCATAACGAAGCTAAATATACAAGATCAATTAACAAGAAGCAAAACACACATTTGTATCCAACCAAAGGCAGCCTTAACTACTCGAAAGTTAATTTTATTCCAGGTCATGGCATACAAAACAAGGTTCGGTATGTCTCCGCTGAAACCCTAAGAACATCAATATCCTAAAGCTACACTAACAACACAACGGCAAGAATACCACAGGAACAAATTAAGTACCCCTACCTGGGACACCATGAAAATGAAGTGATGTTTCTCTTCTAATTAATTATTGCTAGTTTATCTGTAATGTATAGACACGAGTAACCAGAGCCGCAAAGCTCAATGATCTAACACTACCAAATAATACAGCATCTGTAAGAAAAGAAAAACGCACACCACAGCAGCATCTGCAGGTCAGCACTCAGCAGTGAAGCAAATGTGTCCACAGTCTGCTCTTCTCCGGGCAGGCCATTGCCAACACCTCCTTCAGGCTTCCCACCGACTGCAGCCTCTCTTCCACCTTCCCTTTCACCGCCGCATCTTGCTACATGCAGCAAAAACATATCACACCACTAGTTAGTTTTTCTTCTTCTTCAGCCAGACGCCACACCATAATCAATATATGCATCGCAATTCAACTTGAGTTTGTGAAAGAAGAGGTTGCCTTTGATATCCACAGAATGTAGAGCGCTGCAAGCTCCGCCTGGACCCGTGTTTCGCCAAACTCATCGCCGGGAGCACCCAGGCAGTCTGACAGGAGGTGTATCTCTTGGGATAGAAAGAGGTCTGCCAGCGACTCATTTGACGGGCTGGTTTCCTCACAGCTGAGCAAGTGTGAGAGGAACCGACGATGGTTCCACAATGACTGCATCAATACAAAATAAACTTTACGAATCAGTCAAAAAAACCAGTAATAATACTGTCTTTGATTCATCATTCATCACAGGCACAAAACCTCTCTGCCTTGGTAGCGTCTGATGAGCGTCTCGTTCCACCTCAGTTCCTCCTGTCGAGTCATATATAATCAAGTCTCTAGCTGTCTAGCAACATGGCCTAGGCAAGCCAGTGTTCTAAAGAAAAATGAAATGCGCATGGGCTGGTTTTCTACTTTGTAACAGATGTATATATAACTAAATGCACACGGAAATAAGAGTGATTAGCATCCGGTGAAATTTACCATACCTTCCACATTAGATGAGCTTCCGATTGACAAGTAAGGGAATATTTTCCGTTCGCTGCACCATCTAGTAATGCAAGCAGCAGGGACTACAAAACAGAAATAACACGGCATGTTTGCATTAATCCACTTTGAATATGCATATGCTCCCCTAGAGAATAGTTAGTTAAGAGGGTATGATTGCCAATACGGGATATTGGAATGCGAGAACAAATCCAAATCCTAAAACAGTGTAATTTATTTTAGCATGGTGTCATTGAAAAGCTCTCAAAACTGATATGTAAACAAGCAGTTGATATGACAAATCATCCAGTAAGATATGAATTTGCTTTGAAGTAGTAATATCAACAGTGCAAGCTAAAGAAATAAGGAAGGGCCTAACCCTGCGGTAGTGAAAGCAGCAGTTGTCAGCAACATGCAACTCAGTCCATTTTTTTGACTTGTTCAACTCATCTAGCACCTTCAAGAAACAAAATTAGATGCTATAATGATGGGAGCAGAAAATCGTGCAGCATTTAAAGTCAAGGCCAAGATTAAAGCTATGCTAGTGTTCAGGAGTCTGAAGGAATGATCTCACCTGTTTTGTTTTCATGTAAGGAATAAGCCAGCATCGATGCCTCCATGCGCGGTAGTTCATCTTTGATTTCTGCAGATGGAATGAAGTAAAAACTATCATGTTGTTGCACACTATTCATCGCTGATCATGCGTATGTGATTTTAGCAACCAGCTACAAATGAAACGTCGTTAGTTGAGAAGAGTGGATGTCAAAATTCCAAATGAGCTAATACCTCTGCTATTTCTTTTACTAGTAGGGATTCATTGTCTATAAGCTCCGACATATCCTGAAGGTGTCGTGCAAGTTTTTTGATCACCCATCTCCTGTAGTAGACAAGTAGTTTTATAAGGTGTATATTATACTAGTATAAACAAGGGAAATCAACATGGATTTCCAGCAGCAGAAAGATGGGTTGAATTTAATTGGTTTAAAGGCAAGGCAAGTCTAGGTATGTGTACCTGTGGCTCCAGGTGCTTTCATTCTTTGGCGAGTACGAGAGGATCAAGGCACACAATCGCAGCTCATCCTTGAGGTGTGAGAGATTAAAATTGGTGGACAACACCATCTTCCTGCACGAGAGTATAACTAAGTTCTTTTAGATAAGGGGCAGGCATCGTACTGGCAACTATTAGAGTTACCTGGAGTTCCATGCGGTGAGCAAGTCAGGGCAGAGTATGAGCAGCGCCTTGCTGTGCGTCATGATCAAGGCAGCAGCAGATGCAGATGGTGATGACGAGGCGCGGTTGAGCGTTGCGTCAGAGTGTGCGTGGCGAGCGGCGCGGTAGAGGTCGGGTAGGATGTCGGAGGAGATGGCGAGCTTGTGGTCTGTGCACCAGAAGTACTGGGATACGGATTTGTTGGCGCTGTCTACGAGTAGTGAGTGGAACTGCGTGGGATGCAGGAACCCGACCTCGTCTCTGCGATGCCATGGAACCACGCCATGAATTGGAGAGTGGGGAATGTGGTCGAGGGGAAGAAATTTGAAAGAAAAGAAAAAAAAGGATTGGATCCTTACATGAGGGGGTCGTCATGGAGGATTCGCTCAAAGTCGTGGAGGAGATCCCCTTTCGCCTGTGCTGCTGCTGCTGCTGCTGCTTCTGCTTCTTCCTTTTCCATTCGCGGTTTCTCTTGGTCTTGTTGTTTTCTGCTCTCCTCAGACCAATCTCCTCTGGGGGGCTGGGAGCCTGGGAAAGTGGGTGGGGCAGTCAAGAGGATGAATGAGAACAAGAGCAAAGAATCCTCGAAAATAACAGAACAGAAGCAGAAAAAAAATGGACTAACTTGGTGGTCTGATTTCTCTCTCTCTTTTGTTGGTGTGGTTGAGTCACTCGGGAGGAGGTAATCCGTGAGATGCTCAGCTTGTCAACATGGCAGCAGATGAGATTGGGTAGGCACGGGAGAAGAGTTGCAGCCAGTCTTCACCATATACAGTCATATCTCGGCCTCAAGCTCACTTTGATTCATTTGGAAGGACATGGTCCAACCAGGCTTAAACATCTGGTCACTTTGGTCTAGGTTTTTCCTCAAACTGACTTTCCACAGGGCTAAAGAAAGTGAAAAGTCAGTGAAATGAACATCTGGTCATCAAAATGTAACTTGCTATAATTAAGCTTTATCAGAGAAAACAGGGAGTCCATATTGTCAGTTTTAGTTGTTGCAAAGAAATGCATTGATATACTTTTGCCATCTTCTTTGCCCTAAACAGAAATCTTTTCTAATAAGTATTTCCCTTTATCCATGCAAACCATCGAGCCAAGTGCTGCTTGTCCATGCAAACTGCAATACTTTAAATTGTATACAAATGTTCATCTTTAAGGACACATCTAACGGTTCTGTCTTCTATTTATGACAGATTTACAAATGCAGTAATTCCACTAATCTGTTGCTTATTATTGGCATCATAGGAGGCTCCTCACATGTGCAAGTTCATTAAGCAATGTTCCCCTACGACGCCATCAGGTGCAGTGGTTGACTTCTTGGCGCAACACAGTACAATAGCAGCAGTTCATCAGCATGAATAGTAGAACAGGAAGGAAAGAAAAAAGAGCAACCCCAAATGGACAGATCAAGCGCGTCGCGGGCGAGCGGAAGGGAGAAAGAACTCGGATCCGTACCTGTGTCGTGTGGCTAGAGGCCGCTCTCGTTCTATCCCGTGGCGGACGACGGAGGCGAGTGCGGCGGCAGCGGTGGCGGCGGATGCCGGGGTTTGGACTTGGAGCGGGCCACTGAAAGAAAGAACAAAGGAAAGACGGGTGCGCCTGAGCCGTCCTCGTCCAGAGCCGAGCCATGAGCCGAGGGGAACGCCTGGAGCGGGAGCGGGAGAGTGGAGGGATACCGTGCGATGTTGACAACGGACAGGTGTCGGCAGATGAGATCGAGTACGCACGGGAGGAGAGTGGCAGCAAAAGAAAATCCCGACTGGAATGGATGCGGCTGGTGGCCTTGGACCTTGGTCGCTCGCGTGGCACCAACAACCAAATTCCCAAATTCACGGGAGAAAGATAACCATCAAGCGCAGCAGCAGCAGCAGCAGCAGCAGGTGGCCATGGCCGACTCCCCCGAATTGGCTCTTGCTCGGGGTGTCCTGGGCGTGAGCGCCGACGACCACGCGAGGGTGGACGCGCTCTCCTCCGCCGTATCCCTACCACCGGCCACTACTCATCTGTCGCCGAGCTTCTTCGAGGGGTTCGCGCTGCGCGGGATCCGCGTCCTCCGCCTCCACCCGGGGTTCATCCACTGCTCCTACACCGTCCCTCCAGGCCTCACCGTACGTCACTCGCTTCCTTGATCGATTTCAATTTCACCTGTCTTGGTCCCAGCTGAGCTAAACACGCGCGCACGCAGGACTCCACCACCGGCTGCCTCGCCGCCGGTGCCGTCGTGGCCCTGGTCGACGAGATCGGCTCCGCGGCCTCCATCTCCGAAGGCCAAAACCTCAAGGTCTCCGTCGACATGTCCGTCGCCTTCCCCGACCTCTCCCAGGCCCGCCCGGGGGACCGGCTGAGCATAACGGCAAGGGCGCTCGGACACAAGGGCGCCTACTCCGGCACACACGTGCTCTTCACCAACGCTGCCACCGGCAACGTCGTCGCCGAGGGCCGGCACTCCCTCTTCGGTAACATGAAGAAGTCACCACCCAAGCCAGCGGCCACCACTCACAGGAGCAACTTGTGATGATGCCTCTCTCTGCTCCTACTCCTACTCCACTATTCTGTTATGTATTTTTTGATAAAGAGTATCTTGTCATCAGACATCAAGTATGAAGGAAATGTGCTCTGAAAGGGCGCCTACTCCTCTCTTATCAACTCGGCTTGTATATGTAACCTTAGATTCCGAGCATTACGATGTACTCTGATGTATGCAACTCAACTTTGGTAATCAGAGCTATCATTCTCCGTGTCTACCGCAGCTCCTGCTACCTCATTCAACACCATGCCAAACCGGCGGTGCCTCCTCGCGCTCCACCGAATTCGAAATTCTTCCCCAAAGTCCCAACTTTGCAGAAAAATGAGTAATTGCAAAAAACCATCACAATTGGGCTCCCTAATTCAAAAAACCGTCACTATTTGGGTTTTTTTCTTCAAAAAACCACCAACATTTACTTTTATTTCACTTTTGCTACTCTTAACTTTGACAACGTATCACAATTGCCACTCTAAATTTTTTGTTTATGCCACAAAATGGCAATTGTGATAATTTTCAAAAGCTAAGAGTGTCAAAAGTGAAATGTCAAAATCTAGAGTGGCATAGCAAAAATTGGCAAAAACTAGAGTGGCAAAAACAAAAATTTCCCATTTGGAAAGGACATTGTGTGAGTCAGATATAGTATATATCAATATGTTAGCTATCATTGGGATTCATGGCTATGATCAGAAGGATTCTATGTATTATGTGAAGGAAGAGGGTGCAGGAATGCCAAGGATGCAACTAATCACATGTGATGAAGATGTTGAAGAGATGTTGCTTTTGTATGAGGACAAGAGGTGTGCAACTATCACTGTTATGAAAGGAAGAGAGACTGAGAGGCCAGAGTTGTAGGTTAACATTGGAGATGGATGTGAGTAGCAAATACCTATTTCACAGATTGGTTCACCAAAGATATATAATGTGGATGATGATGGTGTGGTATATGCAAGTCAGTCCAGTGAACAAGCAGAACAAGCAGCATGTTCTGGTCCAATTGTCAGTGTTCACATAGAAGACTCATTTGGAGAATATCTTATCACTCAGGAGAGTTGCAATGTGAGGAAGGGGACAAATATTCTTGGTGTTGAATGACACGTCTCCAACATATCGATAATTTATGAAGTATTCATGCCATATTTACCCATGTTTATAATACTTTTGTATGGTTTTGATGCACTTTATATGATTTAAATGGAACTAACCCAGACTGACGTTGTTTTCAGCAAATTACCGTGGTGTTGTTTTTGTGCAGAAAATGAAAGTTCTCGGAATTGAACGAAACTTTTTGACGATTTTTTCAGGAAGGAAAGGGATCCAGGAAGCTTCGAGGGAGTGTCAGAAATGCCACAAGGAGGTGATAAGGCAACCTGGCGCGCCCACCCCCCTGGGCGCACCGGGATACCTTGTGGGCCCCTCGGGCACCTCCCTGACGCGATTCCAACGTTGAAAAATCCTATATATTCCAAAACCTCCGACATTTAACCTAGAACTTCCACTCCGCCGCCTCAAGCCTCTGTACTGAAGAAAACTCATCTGGAGCCCTTTTTCGATGTCCTACCAGAGGGGAAATCATCACCGGAGGCCATCTTCATCATCCCGGCGGTCTCCATGTCGAGGAGGGAGTAGTTCACCCTCGGGGCTGAGGGTATGTACCAGTAGCTATGAGTTTGATCTCTCTCTCTCTCTCTCTCTCTCTCTCGTGTTCTTGAGATGGCACGATCTTGATGTATCACGAGCTTTGTAATATAGTTGAATCATATGGTATTCTTCCCTTGTTATCTTGATGTGATGAATCGAGTCTTTCCCTTTGAGATCTCGTTGTGTTGGATTGAATACTTTGAATTTGAGAACACTTGATATATGTCTTGCATGTGGATACCCATGGTGACAATGGAGTGTTCTATTGAGCACTTGATATATGTTTTGGTTGTCAACTTGCGGATCCCCGTGGTGACATTGGGGTGATCTAGGCACATAGGTTGATGCACGTTTTCGTCCTACTTTCTCCGATAGAAATCTTGGGGTACTCTCTGAGGTTATTTGTGTTGGATTGAATATGATGAATCTGAAATTGTTTGATACATATCGAATAATTAACTCATGGATACTTGTGCTGACATTGGAGTATCTAGGTGACATTAGAGTTGATTGATGCGTATCATAGGTGTTATTCTAGTATGAACTCTAGGGTTGTTTGTGACACTTATAGGGATGGCTCAATAGATTGATTGGAAAGGATAACTTTGAGGTGGTTTTGCTACCTACAACAATTTCATCTTATGTTCTCCGCTAGATAGGAACTTTGGAGTGATTCTTTGTCGCTTGAGGGAAAATTGCTACTGTCCTACAAAACTCTGCGCTTGGAGGCCCAACACGAGTGTACAAGAATAAAGTTGTGTAGTAGACATCATTGAACAGATAGATGGTTTCCTTAATGAGTTTGATGACATACCAGTAGTGCAAGAAGAGGATAACATGGAGGAAGAAGATAACATGGAAGAAGAATATAACATGGAGGAAGAAGAAAACATGGAGGAGGAAAAGTTGATGGATGTTCATAGCTCTGAAGATGAGAAAGAGGATGAGGATGCAGTCGTAGAGCAGAAAATAAAAGAACTGAAGAGGAAGAGGGGTTTTGAAGGTGATTCTGTGCGGGAAGATTTATTTTGTGAGGCCGAGAAGGAATGGCTTTGTTCAACCAGCACCTTTGGAGAAATTGCCTATTAGAAGCGGACCCACAACAAGATCGCATTGTAGTTCAGAAGCTGAACTTGAGGTAGTCTATGTTCCATTATCAGTTGAGGACATAGATGGGGAACTTGTTGCTGATTCAGATGAAGAAGTTGTGTTGTAGTTCTACTCATCTGGCAGGAAGTCAAGGGAAAAGAAGAGAAAGACTGGGAAATGGTATGATGATAATAGGCTGGTACCACAGGAGCAAATATGCTGGCACATGTGTTTTACTTATATTTATCAGTTTAGGAGAGCTTTGGTTAATTTACATGTGAAAGGACGTGGATGTCTCCTAGAGGGGGGATGAATATGCGCTTTAAAATAATTACGGTTTAGGCTTGAACTAATGCGGAATAAAACTAGCGTTTAATTAGTCAAGCACAAAACCTAAAACAACTAGGCTCACCTATGTGCACCAACAACTTATGCTAATCAAGATAAACAACTAAGTGATAGCAAGATATATAGCAGGGAACAATATGGCTATCACAAAGTAAAGTGCATAAGTAAAGGGCTCGGGTAAGAGATAACCGAGGCACGCGGAGATGACGATGTATCCCGAAGTTCACACCCTTGCGGATGCTAATCTCCGTTCGGAGCGGTGTGGAGGCACAATGCTCCCCAAGAAGCCACTAGGGCCACCGTAATCTCCTCACGCCCTCGCACAATGCAAGATGCCGTGATTCCACTAAGGGACCCTTGAGGGCGATCACCGAACCCGTACAAATGGCAACCCTTGGGGGCGGTCACCGGTACCCGTACACTTTGGCAACCCTTGGGGGCGGTCACCGGTACCCGTACAAATTGCTTGGGGCAATCTCCACAACCTAATTGGAGACCCCGACGCTTTCCCGGAGCTTTACACCACAATGATTGAGCTCCGAGACACCACCAACCGTCTAGGGCGCCAAGGCACCCAAGAGGAACAAGCTCTAGGGTGCTCAAACACCCAAGAGTAATAAGCTTCTCAAACTTCACTTTCACGTATCACCGTGGAGAACTCAAACCTATGCACCAAATGCAATGGCAAGGGCACACAGAGTGCCCAAGTCCTTCTCTCCCAAATCCCACCACAACAACTAATGCTATGGAGGAAAATGAGAGGAAGAACAAAGAAGAACACGAAGAACTCCAAGATCTAGATCCAAGGGGTTCCCCTCACATAGAGGAGAAAGTGATTGGTGGAAATGTGGATCTAGATCTCCTCTCCCTTTTCCCTCAAGAACTAGCAAGAATCATTGGAGGGATTGAGAGTTAGCAAGCTCAAAGAAGGTCAACAATGGGGGGAAACACGAGCTCAAAAGATTGGGAAACCATTGGGGAAGAAGACCCCCTTAAATAGGTCCCCACAAATCTGACCGTTATGTGTAGAATTACACAGGGGCGGTACAACCGGTGATGCGGGCGGTAGAACCGGGATATAGTAATATAGCGGTACAACCACCCAACAACCGGCCAACCACCGCATCACAACAGAACCTGAGGCGGTGGTTCCTCCCCGGTGCAACCGCTCGACTCGAGCGCTGGACAGGGCAAAGTCCCGAGCGGTACAACCGCTAGGGACACCGGTAGTACCGGGCTATAGTAATATAGCGGTACAACCGGCCCACGTCCGCCCAACAACCGTAGCTCAACAGAACCGCGTCCGGTTGAAGCCCGGTGCAGGGCCGGTTCAACCGCCCAGGGCTGCCACCATGGATCACCCAGCTGTGGGCGGTACAACCGCCCGGGGGCAGCGGTACAACCGCTGGGGACCACTCAGTGGCAGCACCCCCAGGGTATCACCCTGGAGTGGTGGCTAAACCGGATGATTGGAACGAGCGGTGCAACCGGTCAGGACAGCGGTATAACCGCATCAAGAAAACAAGTAAGACCAGAACTGCCATAACTTCTGCAAATGAGCTCCGAATTGAGCAAACTCAAGCTTGTTGGTTATCTTAAGAAGAGGTAGTATAAAAAAGCCAATGATATAGAGGTGTGAAACCTCTATGAATGAAGAACCGGCTAAAACTCCAACATCGAAAACATCATAGAAGATGTATATGGACTCCGTTTTCGATGAACTTGAGCTTGTCATGAAGCTGGCCATAAGCTCAAGAACCCACATAGAGAAAATCCAACCAAGAACCAAGAAAGACGATGATGCTAATAATGCAATGGTTTGAGCTCTCAACGAACGATACGATCAAGCTACTCACTTGAGAGCCCCCCTTGATAGTACGACTATCGATCCTATAACCCGGTCTCCCAACTACCACCATGAGACCGGTAAAATAGAAACCCCTATCAAGGTCAAACCTTTGCCTTGCACATAGTCCACTTGAGCTAGATGATGACAATCTTGTCCTCCTCAAGATGGACCACCTTTCTTGATTGCGCTGGCTCGGTGAAGACTAGTAGATTGCTCCCCCATACTCCACTATGGGTGAGCCACTCTTCATCACACCTTCACAAGTCCATTGTCACCACAATGGACGGCAAGCTTCAAGCATGATCTCTTTGTGATGCTCCACTTGAACTTGCACACCGCAATCTTGGTGACGATCACCACTTGATGTCATCCTCCATGGGTTGTATGAGATCTTCCTCTTGACGCAAGCCCATGGAAACATACCTAACCCCACACAGAACTCTCACGTAGACCATGGGTTAGTACACAAAGCGTAATGGACAATGCTTACCATACCATGAGATCACTTGATCCCTCTCGGTACATCTTGTACGCTTTGTGTGTTGATCAACTTGATTCACTCTTTGACTTAGTCTTGATCAACCTTGTATCTTATCTTCTCTCTTCATAAAGATGATGTCTTGAAGGTAAACATGAATGTTCCCACAATCTTCTTCTTCAAGACATGCTTGCAATAAGCTCAACTCTCACATGACCAATCTTTGGATAAAACCTTGAATACCACCTTGGTCACCATATAAACTCCTTGAAACCAACAGACGGACTTCAAGAAGTACCTATGGACAAATCCTTCGAATATAACTCAAGGTAACCATTAGTCCATAGGGATTTTCATCAATTACCAAAACCACACATGGAGAAATGTGCTCTTACAACATGTCACTCAAAGGATGAACATTCATTGCCACAGGAACAACAAAGACAGGGTAATAGTTGATTGTGTTGAAAAAGAATGCCCCTTCACATGGTTGCATCTTTATAGCAAACGAAAAAATATTTTGTATTAGGAAGTTGCAATTAGAGCATAAATGTGCTCCAAGTGGTGAGAATTATAATTCCTGCTAGGTTTTTGGTCAAAGCAGTTGAGGATAGCTTCATGACAGATCCAAAAGCAGGAATTGAGACTGTGGTAGACAAGACAAAGGAGAAGTTTTGTGTGGAGGTTGGGAAGATGAAGGCATACAGGGCAAGACAAGCTCTCGACGTGGTCCAAGATGATCAGGAAGCACAGTATACCAGGATAAGAGACTATCTCCAGGTTGTGTTGGACACAAACCCAGGAAGCAGATGCATTGTGACAACAAGAGTTGTCAAAGAGCATCCAAGCAAAACCTTAGATTCCATAGACTTTTCATTTGTCTATCAGCTCAAAGGGATGGCTTTCTGAAAGGATGTAGACCTTTCGTAGGTATGTTATTGCTGCAATGCACATACAACTATAGTTTACTATGGCCTAGTGTTGTTTATTATGGTTTTTTGAAGTTTACTATGGTCTTGTGTAATTGTTTTCCAGTCTAGATGGTTGCTTTGTGAAGTTGAACACAAGTCAACAAATCCTAGCGGCTACATGTAGAGATGGAAACAATAACATCTATCCAATGGCTTTTGGAGTAATTGAGAAGGAAGATACTCCAAGTTGGTGTTAGTCTCTAACTCAGCTGAAGATAGCTATTGGTGGAGAATTAGGAGAATTTGGGTACTACACAATTATTTCAGACGGGCAAAAGGTAAATTATATGAGCATTTTCTTATTTAATTGCTTGCATTACTCTTACTTAGCAAACCTAGTTGTAGAACATAGTTGGACACTAAATTGGTACCTTTATTACTGTCATCAGGGTTTGCTCAATGCAACTGACCAAATATTTCCAAATTGCCCTCAAAGATACTGCTTAAGACACATTTATGCAAATTTCCTAAGTGTTGGTTTTAGAGGAGATGAACTTAAGAAATATATGGATGCAACGGGTTACTCTTACACTAAAAATGGGTTTAATTTAGCAATGGAAGAATTAGAAAGGAGAGTGAGGATGCCTGGCTGGGTGTCAAGGCAATTCATGTTGAAACATGGGCTAGGTATGCCATGGACACCAACTATACGACTGACCTAGTAGTGAACAACATTAGTGAGGTGTTCAATAGGATGATTTTGGATATTAGGGGAAAACCCATTAAAACAATGGTTGAAGGGGCTAGGAGCAAATTGATGGTCAAGTTTAATGAAAAAAAGGATTGGAGAGCAGAATGCAAGATGGGAAATTATACCAAGGATTACACCAACATATGCAGGGATGCTAGAAGAGACCAAGGAATGGGCTAGGAATTGCAAGGCCATGATGGCAGGCCCAGATCTATTCCAGGTCAACAGTGGTGAGAAGTCTTATGCTGTCAACTTGAAAAATTGGACATGTGGCTGCAGGAAATGGAACATGACAAGTGTACCATGTAACCATGTTGTATCTGCCATATACAAATCAAAACAGTAACCTGAGGATTTTGTCCATCAATTCTTCAAGAAACCAATGTATGTGGAAGCATATAACCCAATGATCTACCCAGTTCCAGGACCAGATCTTTGGACAAGAACTACTACAAGGGACATTGATCCACCTGTGTTTCATAGGAAGAAGGCCAGAAAACAGACTCAGAGAAGGAAGTGCCAATTTGAGGTGCCAAAACCAAAAGACACATCTAGGGTTGGAAAAATTACTTGCAGTAATCGTGGGAGGCAGGGCTATAGGAACACAAACTGTTCAAATGCTCTCAAGCCAGCACTTGCTGCTAGGAAGAACAAGCACAAGGTACATAACATTTCCGCACTTCCATTTCCAAGGATACTAGGAAGAACAAGTCATTGTTTTCTGATAAGTAATGCATTGAAAAACTGCACTTTGAACTTTTGTACATTTGTTTCAGGAAAATAGGGTTGGACCTCCAAGATCTACAACACCAGCAGCTCCTAGATCTGCAACACCAGCAGCTGCTCCAAGATCTGCAACACCATAGCTCCTAGATCTGCAGCACCTGCAACTCCTAGATCTGCAGCAGCAACATCAAAGTCTGCATCAAGAGCTTCATCATTAAGGGCTGCTCCAAGATATGTTTCATCGAGGGCAAAGGCTACTCCCGGACCTTCAAGAACAACACTAACAAGAACTCCACCAACATCATCTAGGTCATCATTTGCTCCTCCAAGGCCTTCCACTGATCATAGGGCTGGAAGTTCTCCCGTTGCAAGTAAAAGGGTCAGCAAGAGGCCACACAAGTTTAAGGATTACTTCTATGCTAATGGTAACTAGCTATGTCATGCACCAAGCCGATGGACCAAACCAACAGTCATTTTGCAAAAAAACTATGTTATGTTGGAACTTGTTGTGGTGCCAAGTTGTTTCATTTTAGCGATGGTGCTAGCTGAATATGTTAGTTAAGGAAGACTTGTATTGTTCCTTATTATGGTGCTAGATGAATTATGGTTGTTGAATCATGGTGCTAGCTGAATTATGGTTGTTGAATGTCTTGTTGAACTTGATATGTGATGAATGAACTTATTATGATGTTGATTGTGGTGCTGTCATCAAAATGATCTTGATTGTGGTGCTACCATCAACATGATGTTCACTGTTGTTTAAATAAAAGTGGTCTTGTTGTCATTGAGTGGTTGAGAGGGTAGGGTTAAATAAAGGGTTCTTTTTGTCATCGAGAGGTTTGTCGAGAGGGTAGGGTTAAATAAAATGGTTCTTTTGTCATCGAGTGGTTTGTCGAGAGGGTAGGGTCAAATAAATGGGTTGTTTTTTCATCGAGAGGCTTGTCGAGAGGATAGGATTAAATAAAAGGGTTCTTTTGTCATCGAGTGGTTTGTCGAGAGGGTAGGATCAAATAAAAGGTTTTTTTGCCATCGAGAGATTTGTCGGGAGGCTAGGGTTAAATAAAAGAGTTCTTTTGTCATCAAGTGGTTTGTCGAGGGGGTAGGGTCAAATAAAGGGGTTCTTTTGTCATCAAAAGGTTTGTCAAAAGGCTAGGGTTAAATAAAATGGTTCTTTCGTCATCGAGTGTTTTGTCGAGAGGATAGGGTCAAATAAAACGGTTATTTTGTCATCGCGAGGTTTGTTGAGAGGCTAGAGTCGAATAAAAGGGTTGTTTTGGTCATCGAGAGGTTTGTCGAGGTTTACATAAAAGGAGTCTTTTTTCATCGAGAGGCTAGGGTTACATAAAAGGGGATCTTTTCTCAGCATCAAAGTGCAAATTCTGAACACAATTCAATGGACAAGAACACTTTTAATTTCAGCCAACATCATACTGATATCACAAGAACACATTTCATTCCAACCAACATCATAATTCCAAACATAACAAATTTCATAAGGTTCAGTGGACCCCTAGACTCTTCACATCATACATAGTTCAACACATAACAACCAGCAAGCCACCATACAAATACCTAGATATTACATTTACTCATGGCAAATTTCCATGATTGTCCTTAACTTACTCTTGTTCTCCTCCCCAACGTTAAGCAAATCAGCTATGGTATACTCAAGTCTTTTCTTCTCTTGCTTCACCTGATCCAAACCTTGATCTACTACGACCTTCTTCCAATTAGTAATCAGTTCATCATTGCTCTACTTAATCACTTGAAGTGCCATCCTAAGTTCTATATTCTCTTTCTCAAGATTAGCACTCTGTTCTTGCGCTTCAACTACAACTTTCTCTACATCACTGCTACTTGTAAACTGCGTTGGGTTTTTCCCCGAAGAGGAGGGGAGATGCAACACAGTAGAGATAAGTATTTCCCTCAGTGAGAACCAAGGTTATCGAACCAATAGGAGAACCACGCAAATTCCCGTCTTCAGCGCCTACACACAAAAGAGCACACACTTGCACCCAACGCGGGCAAGAGGGTTGTCAATCCCCTTGAACTCGCAACTTGCAAGCGATAAGTAGTGACAGATAGATAATTTGATAAATATAAATTGTAAATAAAAATAAAAATAATGGTAGAAATATTTTAGGAGTTTTTGTAATAAGATTTGTGAAGAGACCCGGGGGCCATAGTGTTCGCTAGAGGCTTCTCTCTCGAAGAAAGCATACGGTGGGTAGACAAATTACTGTTGGGCAATTGATAGAAAAGCACATAGTTATGTAATATTTATTCACGGCAATGATCATGTATATAGGCATCACGTCCATAAGAAAGTAGAACGACTCCTGCCTGCATCTACTACTATTACTCCACCCATCAACCGCTATCCAACATGCATCTAGAGTATTAAGTAAAAATAGAGTAATGCTTGGAGGATGATGACATGATGTACACAAAGTAAATCCAATTAATATGAATGAACCCCATCGTTTTACCCTTAGTGGCAACAATACAATATGTGTCATGTCCTTTCTGCCACTGGGATTGAGCACTGCAAGACTAAACCCACTACAACGCACCACTCCCACCTAAGATAAATCAATCTAGTTGGTCAAACCAAACCGATAGATCAGAGAGCATCACGAAGCTATAACGACCATGCATATAAATAAGCAGCAATGATTCAATATATTTTCATGAATAATCTGAACATAAACCCACAATTCATCGGATCCCAACAAACACACCGCAAAGATGATTACATAGGATAGATCACCGTAGGAATCGCGGTGATCTTTGCATTGAAGAACATAGAGAGAGATAGCCATCTAGGTACTAACTATGACCCGTAGTTCTGTGATGAACTACTCACACATCACCATGGGAGCAGCAAGGTTGATGTAGAGGCCCTCCGTGATCGATCCCCCCTCCGGCAGGGCACCGGAGCAGGGCTCCAGATGGGCACAGGGCGGAACAGAGACTTGAGGCGGCGAAAAAAGTGTTTCGTGGGGATCTCTAGGGTTTTGGGGATATTAGAGAATTTATAGCGAAGAGATCAGGGCCAAAGGCCGTGGGAGGTGGCCCCAAGTCATCAGGGTGCGACCACCCCCTGGATGCGTCCTGTTGGCTTGGCGTCACCCCGTGTGCCCTCCGGTCTCCCTCCTAAGCTTCCAGGTATTATTTTTGTCTAGAAAAAATGGTCAAAAAGTTTCGAGGTTTTTGGACTTCGTTTGGTACAGTATTCCTAAAAGACCAAAAACAAGCAGAAAACAACAACTGGCACTGGGCATTGGGTTAATAGGTTAGTGGTCAAAAATAATATAAATCAACAAGTAAATGCTTAAAAAGTATCCTAGAATGATAATATAATAACATGGAACAATAAAAAATTATAGATACGTTGGAGACGTATCAATCACCATCCTGCATAATCTTCTGATAGTTCTCCCTCATCACATTCTTGTGAACTATTGAAATAAATTGGCTTGTTTCCTTGATATGGTTGTGATGCATCTCATGTATTATCTTCGTCTCTTCTTCTAGCTTTAGTATCACATTTTCTTTACCTTCAATCTCTTTGATGCTCTGGTCATACATATCCTAAATCTTGTGGAATGCATTCTTCATTACTTCAGGCCATATTGGGTCAATCCACTCTACGAGACCACAATTGTCACCTTGCTATACTAATAATAATTGAAAAAGCATTCAGTACTAAACACTGACTAAACTTGACAGAGAAATAAACACAATATTGCTTTTAATGGATTTGGAACAAACAATTTGACTAGAACTGCACACATAATGTTTATTTGGAACAATCAATAATATTTGTTATAATGGATTTGGAACAAGCAATTCACATTGGCCTTACAAATCAAACAACACCAAATGTCCCCAATTGATTCCAAGATACATATAAGGTTCATATCAACATACACCTAAATTACTAATAAGTACTAAAAAAGTGCTGACTACTAACAAAGGATCTGCACAAACTTCATTAGCGTATCCGTAAAACCTACGGGCAGTGTTGATGCCTTGGAATACAACACCCCTCTGCACCGACAAGTTGTGACCGCACAACGGTCCTCCGAGAACAATGCAGCACCACTCTGGTTCAACAGTGGTATGTGGAATCTACAAGGGTTCAAATAGGGTACATCCTCAAATCCCAGATCAAATCGGTCAAAACAAACCTCAAATCAAGTTCAAATCTAATTAACCTAACCCTAGTTGACAAAGAAAAGAAACTCACGTAGGAATTGTCAGCGTGTGAGATGAAGAAGGGGGAAATCGACTCCTTGCTGCTAGTTTCGCCGTCCTTCCAGGAGACCATGGTTGCGGCGACCAGTGGCGAGCACATGAGGACTACGCGAGAGAAAGGGGAATGGACGAATGGATTCGGTTCGACCGCCTGGTTCGGTCTTGACCGACGCCATCTAACGGCCCGTCACGGGTGCCTTCTCCCCTTGGACACGTGTCACCTAACAACGGGCCCCATGGGTTAGAAATCCTCTCAAACACGGCAAATCACTGCATCAATGTTTTTTGAAAACTGGCAGCACAATGTTGGTGGTTTTTTGAAGAAAAAAAAATGAATGGTGGCGTTTTTTTGAATTCGCGTCCCCAACTGTGGCGTTTTTTTGCAATTTACTCTAGAAAAATAGTCAACCAAAAAGGGATGCCATGGCTACGGTTTTGGGCTCTAAAATGCTGTCATGGCAGGATTTTATTCATGCCACTTTGGAGAGACGGTTTAAGGCAACAATCTCCTCCTCAACCCTGTTGATGAAGCTTGGTGTCGGTGATGCCCACCTTGCCACACAACTCCTGGAAGTGAAACCGACCTAGGGACTTGGTCAGAATGTCCACCTTATACCCACTAATTACAATGAAGTCTGCAACCATCGTGCCCAAGAATGAAATGATAGCGCAGATCAACGTGCTTGTTGCGATCATTGGATTTTTTGCATAGATATATGGCAAACCTGTTATCGATGAAGAGGTGCTAGACAACTTTTTGATCAATATCTCGCCGAAAAGATGAGTCGTCCAGATTCCTTGTCATGCATTCGTGGCCGCCACAATGTATTCTTCCTCACACAAAGACACATCAATGACCTTTCTGCTTCTATGACTACTAGCTCATGTGACGGTTGTCGAGGAAGAACAACACACCGAACGTGCTCTTCCTGGAGTCCATGTTGCCAGAGTGGTTCAACTTGTTGTAGTTGGTCAAAGTTTCACCATCGCCGCGGCGATAGAAAAACCTTGCAAAAGTGTTTCGATGATGTAGCGCAACAGGTGCATAATGATTGCAAGATGGTCGTTGGTCGGTGGCTCCATGGGCTGGCTGAGGAATCCGATGGCGAAAGCAATGTTCGGGCGCGTGTGCATGAGGTGCCTAAGGTTGCCGATGAAGCTCTAGTAGAACATCATGTCCCCCGGCATCCATTTGCTCTCCTTGCTGAGTTGACAAAATGCCTACAAGGGTGTGTGTGTGTGTGTGTAACGACGTTGCAGCCTGCCATGCCGGCCCTTTTGAGCAGCTTGTTGGCGTCGGCTGTCTGAGTGACTATGATGTGCATGCGCTCTTTGTTCACCTCCAACTCGAGGTACTAGAGACTCTGCCCGAGGCCACACATGCTGAAGAGGTGCTTCCTTTCCTCGTTGAAGCGATGTAAATCTCCTTATCAGCTTCGTTGATGATGATGATGTCGACATAGAAGTCAATGATGAGTAACGCGTCATCCATTCCTCGTGCGTACATGTCGTGCTCCGAGGTGTTGTATATGAAGCCGGATGATTTGAGACTCCTGTCAAGCCTGTCGTTCCACCCCATCAGTGCTTGCCAAAGTACGTACCGGGCCTTGTGTAGCTTGTACACTCCCTGCTCATTCTCGTCGGGGAAGAACCCCGTCGGCTGAGAAACGTACACCTTATCCTCGAGCTCGCAGTTGAGGAAGGCAGACTTGACAACCACGTGATGGACCTCCTAGCTATGGTGCGTCGTCAGTGCAAGTATCATGCACATGGACTCAAGCCATGCCATCGGTGCAAAAATCACCTCGAAGTCCACACATGCACGCTGCATGTAGACTTTCACGATGATCCAAGTCTTGTGCATAACATGGCACTGAGCTCATCCTTCTTTACCTTATACACCCATTTTAGGCTGACCGCATGATGTTCGGCAGGCAGCATCATGAGCTTCCACCTCTCATTCTCATTGATGGACTAGAGCTCAGCCAGCATTGTGAATCGCCATCGCCAACAATCCACGCGCTCCGCTTCCTCAAACTTGGTCGACTCCTCCCCGGTCATCAGATAAAGTAGTTCATCATTGAGGAAACAATCCACCAACTGCGGTGGTTCGGCAGGTGCGTCGAGGATGTCGTGGATGAGGTGGAACCTGTGGGGAGCGACAATTTTTTCGTCAGTGTCGAGCAAGTTCGGTCGCACGTCCACGGCGTCACAAACCACACGGGGACGATGTCATTCGAGGTGCCTGGGATGCTACCAGATAGTCATGGCAGCTATTTTGCATGCCTCTGCCATGTCATTGTTTTTGCTGGCCGTGGCAGGTGAAACTCTGACCATGGCAGCGGTTTTGCTGACCGAGGCGGAAACATTCCTGCCATGACAGCGTTTCTATTTGTCGTGGTAGAGCCTTCCTCAATTGTATTTGGCTACCATGGCGGCGGTTTTACGCCATTTTCAACGGCCATGGTAGCGGATCGCATTTACCTCGGGTACTCCACGACAAAATAGCTGCTCTTCGGTGGCTCCCATGTCGCGCTCCGATCCCAAGATGCATTCATGCGAGACATGTACGCACTTCGTGGTTGAGTTGTATAGCTGGTACGCCTTGGAGTCGCGCTCATATCTGATGAAAACAATCGGTAAGCTCTTGCCATTGATCTTCTGCGAGTGCGGCGGTGACATCTTGACGTGTGTGATCCAGCTGAAAACACGGAGCAACTGCACAATGGCCTTCACTTCGTGCCAAGTCTTGTAGGACGTCATGCCTGCAACATTGCTCGTAAATGACCTGTTAAGGATAAACACGGTGCATGATCACCGCCTCCCCCCAAAATGATCATGATCCTCGCCATGCCTAACAAAGTTTGATTGTGTCGGTCCACGAACCCGTTCTGGTGATGGAGAGTATGGGAAGTAAAGTGTTGCTGCACCCCTTGCTTGACGCAATGCTCGATGAAGGTCGACGACATGAATTAACCGACGTGGTTCGTGTGCGGCATCTGCAGAATGCAGTCGGACTCGAAGGGCTATTTGGAGGCTGATCTAGCCTCCATAGAGGATAGGGGTTCTTCGTCGTCTTCATCAACAATCACTTCTTCATCATTGTTGTAATAATCTCTTCACTCATGTATGAGTAAATTTTCCTAGGCACACGGGGTGGATGGGAATTGGATGAGCTCACTTATATAATAGTTATCGAACTCGTTAGGGTTTGATGTTTAGTACTTTGTATATTCTAAGATTTATGTTTTCTATGACTTTGCTTTGTCTAATGCTTGACACTAAGGCCACTATAAAATACACATATGTGATGATACGCATTTATCACGGTAGGTCCTTTTTTTGTCATCCATGTACATCCATTACATTTTTTGACAAAATCAAGATACTCGTACTTGGGTTGTCGTAGATGTGTTCATGACAATAATCATTTTTTCATCATCGAATGTGCGCTTCAAGGACAGACAATGGCGCGTCATGGAAGTATTTTCAAAAGTGCGTGAGATCGACCAAAGGGGATGATTGGGAGATTTTAACAAATTCTTCAATGTGGAAGCACTAAGTGAAGAATAACTAGGCGACGAAGAGCTAAGAAGAGGGTATACTACTCATATGCATGCACAATAGAGTGGTGGCAAAGTTATCATGAGGAAATGGAACATTCATATGGGATCGTGTAGCATACATTCAAGTGAGCATAGAGAGAAATGAGGGAAACGCACTAAGACTAGAGACAAACAGATGCAACGGTGGTTGACGAGATGAATGACAAATTCTTCAACATACATATGAGGAAATGGAAGGTTGAAGAAATAGAACCCGATTGCTCGATGAAGACGATGAATTTGTTCAACCAGTTTCAGTTGATGTGAAAATTGTACGCCTAGTTAAGGAGGCTTGAGATTCAACTCAGAAGACAATTACTCTTCACCTTATTCCCCTTGAGCTAAGGTCACTTAGAACTCGCCTAGTCACTCGTGGTAAGTCTTCAAGGTAGACTTCCAAAACCTTCACATACTTGTTCACGGCACACAAAAATTTCTCCTTGGGTGCTCAGAACTTGACGCCTAACCGTATGGAAGATCACATACTTCAAAGGTAACAAGCATCATATCACATAGGACAATTTCTTCATTGGTGCTCAATCGCTTTGGGCTCTAGTTGTTTGGTTTTTTCCTCACTTAGGATTCTCTCAAATTCGTCGGAGGATGGGTTGCTATAGATGAAGGTTGTCAATCTCTCTTTCGGAACAGCCAGCCAACAAATGATTGTGGGGGCGGCTATTTATAGCCTGGGGGCAACCCGACATGACAAGACATAAATGCCCTTCAGACAAGACCGTTGTCAGGATAAGGATCCACTCGACGGCTGGCACTAGCACAATAACGATCGCAAATTTGAACTCTCAATTTTCTCATAGTGGGAGAGTCGCATCGACGAAATCCTAACTTTTCAACCATACCAATTTCGTCAGCGACCAGAAGAACTTCATCTCTGTCATTGAAGAACTCGATTGCACTGCAAGATATTTCCAAAGTCTTCACTCGAAGAAATAGTTATTGAGTTTGAGCATCACTTTGGAAGTACGCCTATGTATCACCTAGGCCCTCTTTAACAGTATGGTGTTCCCTATTGACTCAAAACAAGAAGAAAGAAACTATGAAAGCAAAGTCTTCAAGCTTCCAATTCTTCACTTCAGTTTTTTCAAAGGGCGCACCAATTTCTTCAATGTGCATATACATTTTTAGGGATCATCTTTCTTGGGTAAGCTAAAATCTTCAGAGACTTTCCCTCCTGTGTATACTCACAAACACATTGCTCCTTAACCCATTTGTCTTCAATACTCCAAAATCACAAAGGGGCACTAGATGCACTAACAGTTTTTGTCAAGGGTAACCGACATGTGGAAGCCACTGTAATGGGTCATCGTTAAGCTATTGGGTGCTGGTTTTGGGTCTGATACCCGTTAACGATGTCGACCAATGATGATCCTCCATGTGTCGGTTTCTCATTCACGAACGAAGCCATGCATCATCTCTTCCTTGCAACAAAGTGTCATCCATCCAACACATGATATGCGTCAATGAAACGACGACGCGTGACATGTCCCAACATTGGCCCGTCAAGTTAAAAAGGCCGGTGTAGGATCCGAATTATTTCTAGAGGGGGAGTGATTAGACTACTTGACCAATTAAAAATCTAGCCTTTTCCCAATTTTAAGTCTTGGCAAGTTTTAGCAATTGTAGCAAGTCAAGTACACCCTACACATGCAAGTCTAAGAGTATAGCAACGGAAAGTATAGACATGCACATGAAAGTAAAGGTAGGGATAGGAGAATCAAACGCAATTTATGACACGAAGATTTTTCCCATGGTTCCGATAGGTGGTGCTATCGTACGTCCACGCTGATGGAGACTTCAACCCACGAAGGGTAGCGGTCGCGAGTCCACGGAGGGCTCCACCCGTTAGGGTCCACAAAGTAGCAACCTCGTCTATTCCATCACGGCTTCCTTCCACGAAGGACTAGCCTCATTATGGGTAGATCTTCACGAAGTAGGCGGTCTCCTTGCCCGTACAAACTTCTTGGTTCAACTCCACAACATGGAGAAGGAGGCTCCCAAGCGACACCTAACCAATCTAGGAGTCACCACCCTCCAAAGGTAATAGATGTGGTAACAATGATGAACTCCTTGCTCTTGTGCTTCAAAAGATAGTCTCCTCAACACACAATCACTCTCTCACAGATTTGGCTTTGTAGACGAGGTTGATTGGGTGGAAAGCAACTTGGGGAGGATAGAAATCAAGATTCATATGGTTGGAGTGGAAGGTCTTGATCTCAACACATCAGCAGGTGTATCTCTCTCAAAGAATGGATAGGGCAAGTGTAGGTATGTTCTGAGTGCTTCTCTTACGAGTGAGAGGTGGTGGAGGGGTATATCTAGGCATCTCCAAAAATCCAACCGTTACAACATTATTGCCCAACTCGGTGAGACCGGTCCAAAAACTCGGTCATACCGACTAGTGCAAAATGTGTCAACTTTAGGCTTTTCGGTGGAACCGATATATAAATCTCGGTGGTACCGATATGGTGGACCTAGGCAGTTTCCAATTCTCGGTGGTACCGATTTCCAAAACTCGGAAATTCTGATTCTTGAAAATGAGATACCAGTAAGGTGGTCACTGTTTTCGATGGCACCGAATTTGATACTTGGTGGTACCGAGACATGGGTTTGGCTTAGGATCTGTCTAGGGTTTGAACTCAGTGTGACCGAATGGGAATTGTTGGTGGCACCGATTTTGGATATTTAGGTTTGGACAGAATATATGTGGGAGAAGTGGTGAGTGCTTTTGGTGTCTAACACTTGAGCTTTTTGAGCAATTCATTCACCAAGATTACCTCACCCCCTTTTAATAGTATTGGCTTTCCTATGGACTTAAAGTGATTTCTCACATAAAGTAAAATGTAGAGTCTTCAAGCTTGATGGTTTGCCAATCCTATTCCTTGCATATGGGGTCTCCTCACAATCTTTTTGCCAATCAATTCATTGAACTTTCCTAAAATATGCTTAGTGGAAACATTAGTTCAATGAAATATATGTTGTTATTAATTACCAAAACCACCTAGGGAGAAGTTGTGCTTTCAATCTTCCCCTTTTTGGTAACTGATGACAACATATAGATCAAAGCTTCGATAGGGATAAAAAAATGAATAGCATCGTCGCTTTGAGAAGTATGTGATAATCAAGAGCTCCTCCTAAATTTGTGCATTTTTTAAAAATTTCGTTTGAACGCAAATGCACAATCGATTAGGATCATGGGTAACTCTTCCATGTCACATACAACTTGGCGATGCGCATAAATGATATGAATGGATTACAATGCACATAACACCAAACAAGTGAATGACCATAATATTAACATCACATAGATATGGAAATAGTAGCATCATCAAGCAAGTGTATGTTCAAACACAACGAAGTTTAACAACCAAGCGAAAAAATAAATGTTTTTAAAACGAAGAGAGCAACAAAAAGCAAAACACTCTCTCTCGAAGCCCTATGATCTATACACTTCTCCCCCTTTGGCAACAAGTTACCAAAAAGTTTAAAGTATGTATAGCTAATCGTCTCTCTGGGCTGGATCTCCTCCTGTAGCCGTTGAAGGAGTCGAGAGAAGGGCGTCGGTGAATGCTTCAGTTGAAGTCCTCTGAGGTGGTGGAGTAGACGCCAAAGGTGCAGAAGGAGCTGAAGGAGCAGTGGCAGGTGCTGACGAAGAAGGTCTCAACTCTGGAGTAGGCACTATAGACGATCTAGCTTGAGTCTTGAACTGAGTGATGGGCCGGAGAGGAGGACTATCATCATCACTGGAGTGGGGGCTGGGCACTGCATGTCTATACTTTGTATCCACAATCCTCTCAAGACTTTTCTGGTTCGTGAGGATCTCAGCTATATTCTTCTCGACCCCTTGGAGAGAGTTAATGATCAAGGACATTTGGTCGCTCTTCGTCCTTGGAACCTCAGCACTAGTGGATCTAGCTGCCTCTGCCTCTGCCTGTGCAGTCGCTAAAGTGGGATGAGAAGGATCCATCACAACAACATTATCCTCAAACTCTGGCAGTAGTGGCAGGTGTGGACGATCAAGTGCATATACGCTCTTTCCAACTTTGGAATTAATGAGCATCTGAATGTATGAAGCATATCTACATGATCTCTTTTGGTCTGTAGCTGTCCTCTTGATTGTCTCAACAATAAAATCCATCACTCGGAATCTTGTGTGGGTGTCTACATGATGCAGCATGTTGATGGAGTAACCCCTAATCATCTTGTCATCTCCAGACTTGGGCATCAAGGTGTATCTCATGATTGTGTTGGTAGTGGGTAATCCAGCTTGCAAGAAGTAGACAGAGCCAAACTTGTGTGTTTCCACATAGGCAACAGGGACTGGATTGTACATATTGGCCATGGTGTTGTGATTCATCTTGGCCTTAGAATAGACATCAAGATCTCCCTCTTCAACTTGTGGAGCTCCTAAGATGGTAGCCCACTCATCAACTGTATACTGGTACCTGGTGCCTTCAGTCATCCAAACTATCCTTCCATGTGGATAGAAATGAGCTGTAGAGTAAAACTGCATGATCATCTCATCATTCCAAGCAGTGAACTCACTGCCAACAAATGCATATATGTCAATGGCCTTGAAGTTCTCCAGCACATGAGGATAATAGTCTTCATTCTCCTTAATGTACTTCCAGTCGACATATCTCATGTCACTGACTGCAGGACTCTTGTCCAATAGGACAGTCTCATAAAAATCTTGTTGCTCCTTGGTGTGGAAGCGAGCATCTACATCAGTTCTCCTCCTAGTGGCATATGGATCATCAACTCTCCATTTCCTCAGTCCATGGTCCTTCCTCTTCTTCATGTCTTCAGCAACTGGATGATTATCATTGTGTTTAGTCAGATGGGGTCTCAGCTTCCTCGACACTGAAACATATTCCTCTTCTTCCTTGGTGGAGGATATCTTGTTCTTCTCCGTAAGAGGAATGTCTCTGGTTGTCTTCTTGGACTTGGGGCAGTAGGCTTCTTGGCAGCAGATGGCTTTGCTCTAGATGCCGCCTGACTCGTCATTGCATCAGCCATCAGCTTCTTCTTCTTGGAGGGAGGAGGTTGTTCAACTGGCTCTTCCTCTTCCTCTTCCTACTCTGTTGGATCCTCAAACATAGAGGTTGGTCTTCCTACAACATGAACAATCCTCTTCCTGACTCTCTTCTGGCCTGCTTTCTTGGCCATGGACTTAGAAGCCCTAGGTGACTCCAGAGTGAGAGTCATACCTGCCCTAGCACTCTCTGGTGCTCTCACAGCTTCGGAGCTAGCATACTCCTTCGTGTCTGGCCTGTTAGCAGAAGTGGCCTCATTTGTAGATTTCCTAGCAGCTTTATCCTTCTTTTCTTGCTACTTCTTGGCAAGAATTTCCTCTGGCACAAAGTCTGAGTCCTCCTCATCTGAATTAAGCTTCTTCCTGGCCCTTGTGGCAGCCTTGAGAAACCCATGAGAACTGGGAGTGCCTGGATCCTGTGAAGATGAGGAGCTAGCTTCTGGGCTAGTGCCAGCATCCATGTCAACACTTTGCTCTCTGAGATCATTCTGACTGTCCTCTGAACCTGACATTTTGACCATATGAATAGATATAGATGATCAGAAGGGATAAGCATCACAAAATTAAGAAGGTTTTTGCAAATTTGGACTCAAAATTTTAAATTTAACTTTCTGCTAAGTGGGTTTCTGTTCCACCGAGTCACAAATTTTGGAACCATCGAGACATACACTCTCTTTAACAGAAACTTGGCAGCTCTTTCGGTTTCATCGAAAAGTGCAACTCAGTTTCACCGAGAATGTTCTCAGTAGCCCTAAACAACATGAAAGTGCTAGTTATCGACTAGAGGGGGGGGTGAATAGGCGATTTTTATGAAAGGCTTCGAAACAATGAATGTATTCGAAATATGCGGAAGCGAAAACATGATCAGGTAGGGATACAATCAAGGATCTAGGCAAGGCATGCAATAGAACGAAGACATACAAGCAAGTTGAGCATTATCATCATACACACTAAGAAGAGTCGAAGACAAATTTAGACAGTATGAAGATAAACATCAGATATGAATGTCTTTGGGGTATGTCTTCAAACAGTAGTATTCAGGCAATGGCTTCACGGTTCAGAACAGAATGTAAAAAGTGAAGGATAGAACCGGTAGCTCGATGAAGACACGGGATTTGTTGGACCAGTTCCAGTTGCTGTGACAACTGTACGTCTGGTTAGGGAGGCTGAGATTTAACTCAGAAGACCTCGTCTTCACCTTGTTCCCCTTGAGCCGAAGTCACTTAGACAATGCCCAATCACTCAGGGAAGTCTTCAGGGGAGACTTCTGAAACCCGTACAAACTTGGTCACCCGGCAATCCACAATGACTCTTGGATGCTCTAGACCCAGACGCCTAACCGTGTGGAAGGTCACATTCTTCAAGTGTAATAAGTCTTCAGTTCACTCAGAACAGAATGACTTCAGTGATCCTCAAACACTCTAGCTCTAGGTGTTCAGGTTTATCCTCGCAGGATATTTCTCTCTCTCAATGTCTTCGAGGTGGGTTGCTCCAAAATGACAACAGTCGTATCTCTCTCTGAGCAGCCACCTTCTTATGGTGAAGGGGGGGAGCTATTTATAGCCAACAGGCAACCCGACCTGATATGACCGAAATGACCCTGGGTCAATGGCCAACCAACACGTGTCACAACGGTCGGATTTCAAACACACGCGACAACTTTACTTGGGCTACAAGTAAAGCTGACTCAACCAACTCTAGAAGAGATTTCCTCTCGTTGTCTTCACTCGAAGACATAGGTATGGGTTGAGCATCACGTCAGCGTCTGACTTCGATCACATCGACCCCACTTAATAGTACGGTTGTTCCTATGACTCAGGAAAGAAGAAACAAAACTACCAAAAGACTTCGTCTTCGCATTTCATTATCTTCAAGCGATTATCTTCGCATACCACCAATGGCTTCAGCCATCATTAATGTCTTCGGACATTTTTAGGGGTCATCTTCGACGGTTAAACCGAATCTCCAGGGACTTCTATCTGTGTTAACCTGTGAACTCTCACAAACACATTAGTCCCTCAACCACGTTTGTCTTCAATACTCCAAAACCAAACAAGGGTGGCACTACATGCACTTACACAACAAATCGGTGAGACCGATTTATCACACTCGGTGACACCGAGACACACATGGCGCAAGATTAAACCTAAAAAAAATTGTTCTCTAATATAATCAGAGGTTCTATTGCATAGAGGATAGGCAATCCGTGGCATGAAGAAAGGCACGACCTAATGCGCAAGAATCAGATGGGGAGATCTCCTACGGCGACGACGGTGGGTGAGATTTTGGTCGACGGCGAGGATCTCCTATGGCGAGAGCGCACGGAGATGAAGTGACGATGTCCGTAGACACGAGCACGATAACAGGGGATGACGGAGAACACGTTTGAAGAAGTAATTTCAAAAGTCATGTCCACCGATATATATATATCCCTTCGATGTCGGTGACACCGGTTTGGAGATATTGGTGCGACCAAGTTTCTTAACTGTCAGGAGCCAGTGAAACTCGGTGAGGCCGAGATTTCTAAATCGGTGGTACCGAGGTTCTTAAAACCAGATCAACCCTAGTGAATCGGTGTGACCGAGATTGTGGAATAGGTTACACCGAGTTGCACATGGGAGTTTTGGAAGTCAGCTCTTGTCGAAACGGAACTCCGAGTGCTCCTCACACAGAGGGTCCAAAAAGTGCTTGCTCAAATTTTGTGATGAAGCATGAATAGAATTTGAGACGAGAAAGTATAGATAGCTAGAGGAGGGTACTTAGGCATTCTTGTATATCCAATTGGCCAAAGAAAATAAAAGCCAAATAACAACAATTGGATATCCTCGAATGAGAAAAGATATGCATACCAACATGCCCACACAATAAGATGTCAAATGAAATCATGGCAAACATGCACAACTACTCTAGTATCTACCAAGCACTTTGGCGATGACGGAGTCATCTATATATGAGTATATTGACTTAGGAGCCAAGTAAGAATACTTGATCATAGGTCATACTCATCGTTTAAGCACAAGTGGGGTTACCACTTTTACATAAAGCATTTAATGTCGTCACATCTTATGAGATGCTTTAACTCAAGTTTTAGAGTAAAGCTCCCCCTTGATGTGACATCCCCCCTAAGAGGGATAAACTAACCTTGGGTTTTGTTGATGGATACTTCATGTAGGTGATGTAATGGTGGATGCTCATTATTGATGAAGATCATCTTGAGTTGGGAGCAATCCTTGTTGTTTCGTACTCTTCTCACCTACACGGGTTAGTCCCACACAACGAACAAATACAAGGATATCTATGGACATGGAGTGAAGCATATTTAGATGATGTCCATTGATTCTTTTATTACCTTGTCCCTTGCTTACCTTTGAGGGAATGTGTGACTCCTTGAACTATTGCATAAGGTTGGAGTTGATTGCAACTAGTCCTTGCCAAAAATGAATGTGAATGAATTTCATTGGCGGAGTCACCCCTCAAGAACTTCTCTAGTTCTTCTTCTTTGGGACCCACATCAAGTTGATGGGAATCCTTGGAGTTGAAGTAGCACTTGATGAAGTAGAGCTTGTAGTAGCCTTGGGAACCCACTTGACCATGGCTAGGGATTCATCTTCAAATGTGTCAATCTCTTCTTGAAGCTTGTCCTTGCCCTTGAGCTTGTGGTCTTGTGGTGGAAGGTCATCTTGAGCTTTTGTTCCCTTGGGGAGAGTGGGTTCATACTTCTTCCTTTGAGGAACAAACTTCGGCTTGGGGTATTGACCTTCTTCCCATTCAACTCCATTGGCGTTGAAGTAGCCAATGCCTTGGTTCTTCCGGTATCCTCCATGCTTGCATACAATCTCCTCAAATTGCTTACATCCGGCAAAACTTTTGTAGACACCTTTCTCTATAATCCCTTTCAATAAATTGTTTTCTTGCTCAAGTGTGACTTGGATAAGAGAATCGTTAGTGGAATCAATAGAGCTAATAGAAGCAACATTATTGGATTTAACATTAGTATTGTTGCTACTAGATGAAGAACCTTTCTTGCCTTTGTTACTAGTTTGTTTAGATTTAACTTGTGGAACAAATGTAGACAAGAGTAATCGTTTGGCAAGATAAGAAGGACTCTTCTTTCGAAGATCGTCATTGATAGCTTTAAGAAACGCATGTTCTTGCTCTAAATTTAGCTTCTCGAAGCGTAGCTTCTCATGAGTTCTTAAGAGCTCTCTATGATCTTCTAGACTAGATTCATGAGCTAACTTAAGAGTGTTTAGTTCTTTAGTTAGACGCTTAATCTCCTTCTTATCATCATCATATGACTTATCTTGATTAGCATGATTATCATCAAGTTCATTTTGACTAACATCACTAGTTTTGTCAAAGAGCAATTCACCATCTCCTAGTAAATCATCCTCATCACTATTGAAGTCAATGTATTCGGGGTGTGATACCTTGGGGCCTTTAGCCATGAAGCAACTTCCACTATCTTCATTTGGTGAATCAAATATGTCATAGGAGTTGGAGGTTACGGGTGCTAATCCGGCAACACCTTCATCTTGCCTATAGTCGGAGTTGGAGTGGTAGCTTCTCTCGAAACTGTTGTCGGAATCGGAGCCGGAAACCCATTCACCAACATGAGCTTGATGTCTTCTTCTTGTGTAGCTCTTGGTGTACTTGTCCTTCTTCTCCGAGTCCTTGCTTCTCCGGGAGGGTTGATACGTCTCCAACGTATCTATAATTTTTTATTGTTCCATGCTGTTATATTATCATTCTTGGATGTTTTACAATCATTTTATAGCAACTTTATATCATTTTTTGGAACTAACCCGGACTGACGCTGTTTTCAGCAGAACTACCGTGGTGTTGTTTTTTGTGCAGAAATCAAAGTTCTCCAAATGCAACGAAACTTTTTGACGATTTTTTTTGGAACAAAAGAGGCACTAGAAGCTTTGTTGGAGGGCCAGGAGAGCCACGAGGTGGGCACAACCCACCAGGGCGAGCCAGGCCCCTCTGGCGTGCCCTGGTGGATTGTGGTCCACTCGTGGCCCATCTCCGCGTGAAACCAACGCTCAAAAATCCTATATATTCAGAAACCCCCAGAAATAACCCTAGATGAGAAGCTCCGCCGCCACAACTCTCTGTATCAATGAAAAACCAATCTGGAGGCGTTCCAGTACCCTGCCGGAGAGGGTAGATCATCTCCGGTGGCCATCTTGATCATCCCGGCGGAGGCCATGATGAGGAGGGAGTAGTCCACCCTCGGGACTGAGGGTATGTACCGGTAGCTATGTGTTCAATCTCTCTCTCTCTCTCTCTCTCTCTTGTGTTCTTGAGACGTCATGATCTTGATGTATCACGGGCTTTGTTAATATAGTCGGATCATATGATGTTATTCCCTTGCTATCATGTTGTGATGAATTGAATCTTTCCCTTTGAGATATCGTTATGTTGGATTGAATATTGGATTTGAGAACACTTGATATATGTCTTGCATATGGATACCCGTGGTGACAATGGGGTGTTCTATTGATTCACTTGATGTATGTTTTGGTACTCAACTTGCGGATTCCCGAGGTGACATTGGGGTAATCTATGCATAGGGGTTGATGCACGTTCTTGTCCTACATTCTCCGATAGAAATCTTGGGGCACTCTTTGAGGTTCTTTGTGTTGGATTGAGTATTATGAATCTAAAATTGTTTGACGTGTATCGTATAATTAACTCATGGATACTTTTGGTGACATTGGAGTATCTAGGTGACATTAGAGTTGGTTGATGCACATCATATGGTGTTATTTTAGTACGAACTCTAGATAGATTGATCGGAAAGGATAACTTGGTGTTATTTTAGTATGAACTCTTGGATAGATCAATCGGAAAGGATAACTTTAAGGTGGTTTCGTACCCTACAAACAATTTCTTCTTATGTTCTCCGCTAGATAAGAACTTTGGAGTGATTCTTCGTTGCACGTTGAGGGATGGTTATGTGATCCAATTATATTAGCATTGTTGAGAGATTGCACTAGTGAAAGTATGGACCCTAGGCTTTGTTTTCAAGCATTGCAATACCGTTTGTGCTAACTTTTTTTACTTGCTACCTTGCTATTTTTATATTTTCAGATTACAAAAACCTACATCTTCCATCCATATTGCACTTGTATCACCATCTCTTCGCCGAACTAGTGCACCTATACAATTTGCCATTGTATTGGGTGTGTTGGGGACACAAGAGATTTCTTGTATTTGATTGTAGGGTTGTTTGAGAGAGACCATCTTCATCCTACACCTCCCACAGATCGATAAACCTTAGGTCATCCACTTGAGGGAAAATTGCTACCGTCCTACAAAACTCTGCGCTTGGAGGCCCAACAAATTCTACAAGAATAAAGTTGTGTAGTAAACATCAAGGGTCTTTGTTCATAGCGATCTTCTCTACTCCTTCTCTCTCTACGAGGTGATTCATTTCTTGAGATTTGTCTTCTAGGTGACTCTTCTCTCCTTTTGTGGGGGGTCGTGCACACATTGGAGTAGTGTCCGGGCCTTCCACAATTGTAACAATTCCGGTCACGACTAGAGGAACGCTTCTCTTCATATCTTGAATTGGAGCTTATCTCTTTGCCTCTACTCTTGTAGAACTTGTTGAATTTCTTGACCATGAGGCTTATTTCTTCATTGGTAACAAGGTTCTCACTTGAAGTAGTGGGAGTGTCACTTGTAGCTTTGTATGCACCGCTTGACTTGGTGTGAAGTTCTTCTTTGTCTTTGAGTGACATCCCATGAGCAACAATCCTTCCAATGACTTTCGTTGGCTTGAGATCTTTGTAGTTTGGCATCATTTGGATCAATGTGCACACGGTGTCCTACTTTCCATCCAAGGCTCTAAGGATCTTCTTGATGATGAATTTTTTGGTCATCTCTTTACTTCCTAAGCCGGCAATCTCATTGGTGATGAGAGCAAGCCAAGAGTACATTTCCGCGACTCCTTCACCATCCTTCATCTTGAACTTGTCAAGTTGACTTTGTAGCACATCCAACTTAGATTCCCTGAAGGATTCGGTACCTTCATGCATATCAACCAAAGTAGCCCGAATCTCTTTTGCATTCTTGAGACGGCTTATCTTGTTGAACTCTTCGGGGCATAAGCAGTTGAATAGAATGTCGCATGATTGAGCATTATATTGCAACATCTTCAATTCTTTCACGGTCGCTTCACGATCCGGTTCCTTTCCATCTCCAAAGAATTCACCTTGCAAGCAAACACGAACAACAGCCCATACGACGGGGTTATGACCAAGAATATGCATTTTCATTTTGTCCTTCCAACTAGCAAAGTTTGTACCATCAAAATATGGACCTCTACAATGATAACTTCCCTCACTAGACGCCATACTCTCCTAGGTTGTGAAACCAATGCAATGGAGACCAATCCTCTGATAACACTTGTAGGATCCGAAGTATGTCTAGAGGGGGGTGATTAGACTACTTGACCAATTAAAAATCTAGCATTTTCCCAATTTTAAGTCTTGGCAAGTTTTAGCAATTGTAGCAAGTCAAGTACACCCTACACATGCAAGTCTAAGAGTATAGCAGCGGAAAGTAAAGACATGCACATGAAAGTAAAGGTAGGGATAGGAGAATCAAACGCAATTGATGACACGAAGATTTTTCCGGTAGTTCCGATAGGTGGTGCTATCGTACGTCCACGCTGATGGAGACTGTCGGATTTCGGGCTCCGCAAAACCCTCAAGATTCGAACACAGGGGCATGTGCGAAGATCCCCTGTAGCCTCACCCTACCTAGCTCGCTACTCGATGGTTAAGACGATGAACTCGCACGATGACGAGGAAGAAGATGAACACGGTGGTTTACCCAGGTTCGGGCCGCTGCGAAGCGTAATACCCTACTCCTGCTTTGGTGGATTGCCTCTCGAGGAGGTGCGGTGGATGAACAAGTACAATGGTGGAGAGCCTCGCGAGGGCGTTCGAGTGGTGTTCTTGGCTCTCTGCCCTATTGGGTGTTTGTTGTCTTCCCCCGGTTCGTCGTCCCTCTCTACGGTGCAACCTAGCCTCTATATATAGTAGTGGCCTGGGTCCTCTTCCCTTATCGCAATGGCGGGAAGGGATCCCACAACGGCCAAATTTGAAGGGGGACAGGAGTACATCCCCGCCCTGTCCAAAGGTGGTCTTCGCCTGCAAAGTAGCTGTCGATGATGCAGAGGTGGGCTCGGCGATGACATCCGTCCTGCTGGGCTCGTGGTCGTGGTCTTGTTGCACCGGAATGGAAACCTTTGGGAGGCGCTTTGGGAACCCGCGTACGTCCTTGCTCCCTTTGCACCAAAGGGGAAACTGCACCGCTTGGCGCGCTGGCGTCCGTCTGTCCTTCCTTGCGTCATCCTTGACTCCTAAGGCCGGGTTCTGCATAGAGATCTCCGCCACTTCGGAGGGGGCCTGAGGAGGCCCACTCCTTGCTGGTCTTGATGTTGTTCTCCCTCGCGAGCTTTTGGCCCTCGCGAGGGCCTTGTCTTGAGTGAAGTCGCGCCAGGCCGTGCTTGGCTGACGAGCTGGGCCATGCCCTGGGCCGCAGGCAGGCAGGTCTGGGTACCCCCGTTCCTAGAACGCCGACAGTAGCCCCCAGGCCCAAGGCGCGCGCGAGCTGGCTTCCGGGCGAAGCCTTGAGGACGGCCCGAAGTGCCGCGGGCCCCAAACGCCTGCGGGCCAGGACTGGCGCGCGTCGTGCGGTTGATGTCGGGCGTCCAACGTCCCTTCGGCCACCGCTCGAATCGACAAAAGCCTGACTTCCAGCGCCGAGCCATTACTGCTTTCCTCTTCTGCGCACCTGCTCTTACTCCCAGATCCCCGGCCTTAGCAGAGACCTCTCCAGATCCGGCGCCGCTCCGTCCTCCTCCTTGCCGCGTCGGCCCCGCGAACTTCCCGATGGCTCCCGCCGGCAAGCCGAAGCCATAGGCCCAGAGCTCAGCCTCCGCTCCCATCTCACCGGCGCTTTCGGAGTCCACCATTGCCAAGGACGGAGACCTCGTCCCGGTGCTCCCGTCGACGGCGGACGGGACCAACGAGTGGGGGCGGACCTTGATATGGGGTGGCTCCTCGGAGAAGCGGCCCTCCTCCAGGTCGGCCTACCCTTTCTTTCTCCATAGCGTCTTTGTCGGGCTCGTCCCCCCTTTCTCCGCATTCTTCACCGCCATCCTTGACCACTATGGGATTCAAGCCCTTCATCTCCAGCTCAACTCCATCCTGCTCTTGTCCGTCTTTGCCTTCTACTGCGAGGCTTTCATGGGCGTGAAGCCTTCGGTGGCCCTCTTCCGCCATTTCTTCAGCTTGCGCGTGCACGACGGCGCTCAGCGGTTGGCGTGCGTCTCCTTCGTCGCGGTCCAGAGCGGTAACATGCTCTTAAAGGCCGGGAAGAAGGTGGAGAACTTCAGGCACCGCTGGGTCTTCATGGATCTCAATAGCACCAACCCCCGCTTGGATCTACCGAAGGGCTTGCCGGAGAAGACCCCCGCGTGGAGCTCCGCGAAGCTTTCCGACCCCCGGGCCAGGCCCGTCCTGGAGCGGATTTCTCGCGATATCAGTGCCAGGAAGCTGACTGGGGGATGATAGTGAAGGAGTTCTTGACGCAGCGCCTGGCGCCCCTCCAGTCTCATTCTAGGCCCTTGTGGGACTATCAGGGCAGCGGCGACAACCTCAGGCTTCGGTCCGCACGCATAACCCCCGAGGAACTGAACAGGGCTGTGACAACCCTTCTCAACGGCGACCCCGGTGATCTCCCCGACGCCTACGCCCTGCTGTACCGCCACGACAACGGAGCTGATCTAGTCGCCGCGATGCCTATCTTCAACGAACTGGGGCTCTCCCCAGCTGAGGGCCTTGGCTCCCCGGTGATGGTGTCCTCCGGCGACACCACGGGCGGGGAGGATTCGGAGAAGACAGCGGACGACGACCTGGCGGGGGCGTCTCCCCCGTCGCAGGGCATGCTCTTGCGTGACCTTGAGGATGACGATGATGTTGGTGAAGCCTCTGCTGCAGGCTCTCCATGTCCCGCCAAGGTCCTCAGGGGGCTAGGACCGGCCCCTCGTGCCACACGGTCTGCCTGCCTGGCGACCCCCAGGAAGCGCGGAGCGGAGTCTCCTCCGGTGTGCCCTGCCTCTGCCGGCAAGGCGGTTGAAGTGCCGGCCTCGCCCCCACCCGGATCGCAACTCGCGGGCAAGGCGGACGAGGCCGGGGCCATGGCGATCCCTCCAGCGGCTGCCCTTGCGGATAGTGCCCCCACTCCCCCGCGTGGTGGTGCCCTAACCGAGAAAGGCGAGGGCGCCCCCGTCGTCGTCGGAGCGGAGAGGAAGAGGAAGTGGGTCGACGTTGAAGAGTAAGTAATCCGGCTCGGCCTCGGTCGCCTGTCGGTAGCTTGTGTATTGATGATTTTCCTTTGCTTGGTAACCAGGAAAGCCGCCGCACTGAAGATGAGGAAGAAGAAGGCGGGCCTCAAGCCGAAGGCGCCTTCCGATGCACCGCCCGCTTCTGTCGTCCTGCCGTCGCCTGACGAGGCGCCTGCCGCCGAGGGGGTGGGGGCTCGCGAGGCAACCCTCCTGGTCACCGCCACGGGGCCCCCTGAGCTCCCAATGCCTGTTGGCGTGGTCGCTCCTGCCCTCGAGGGCACGTCGATGCCGCTGTCCGGAGGGCCAGCCCCTGAGGGCCAGCCGCACGTCGATCCGTCTGTATCCATCTTGCCCGAGGTCGCTGCGCAGCTTCCGGAGCCTCCTGCTCCTCGTGCTGCTGTCTCCCTGGGGACGTCTCCTGTGATCGCACGGGCGACTCCTCCGGAGGATGCCTTGATGCCTTTGTCGCACGGCCTCGATGTCCTGGACAGGGCCTTCACCGCTCTGGGTCAAGTTCGGGACGCCCTCGGGGGTATCGATGATCGCCTCGCGAGTGGGCGCCTGGGGCTCCTCTTTGGGTGGCTCCAGGCCGACGCCTCTGCCGTGGCGGTTTGGGGCCAGGCCGAGGCCGCCGCGGCGAAGAGCGAGAAGGAGGCCGCGTCTGCCAGAGCAGCCTGCGAGGTGGCACTGGCCGACGCGACGTCTTCTGTCAGGCGTTGCGAAGAGGTGGAGGCCCGCCTGAAGGCTCTCCAGGAGGAGAAGTCCGCGCTTGCGGAGTAGTTGCGTCAGCAGGATGAAACCCTCAAGACCTGCGAGGCCAAGCTTGCCGCTCGGGACTCCGAGCTGTCCCAGGCGGGGACCGGCCAGGCCGCTGAGCGAGAGCGCCTGGACGCACAGGAGAGGGAAGACGCTTCGGAGAAGGCGCTGCTCGACACCAGGGAGAAGGCTCTTGCCGCGGCTGAGGAGAAAAAGGCCACGGAGCTCAGCGTCTTTCCCTCCGTCGAGCTCAAGCTTCGCCAAGCGCTCCACTCCCTCTGCTGGGATGGGTTTGCGGAGCCCCTGGTGGCTCCGGAGAGCGGCTTTGCGGGGCTCGCTTCGAAGCTCGTCGAGGCGCTGGAGGGCGCCGTTGCCAAGGTGGAGGGGGTCTTGGAGAGCGAGTGCCGTGACCTCTTTTCTGAGGCCACGACGCGCGTCTTCAGCCATCTTCACCTTCGCGAGCCTGATAACCCACAAGTATAGGGGATCAGTTGTAGCCTCTTTCGATAAGTAAGAGTGTCGAACCCAACGAGGAGCTAAAGGTAGAACAAATATTCCCTCAAGTTCTATCGACCACCGATACAACTCTACGCACGCTTAACGTTCGCTTTACCTAGAACAAGTATGAAACTAGAAGTACTTTGTAGGTGTGATAGGATAGGTTTGCAAGATAATAAAGAGCACGTAAATACAAACTAGGGGCTGTTTAAATAAAGAAACAACTAAGTTAGTTTTAGTAGAGAGCTTTTTGTCACAAGAAAGTTATTTGTCCCTAGGCAATCGATAACTAGACCGGTAATCATTATTGCAATTTTATATGAAGGAGAGGCATAAGCTAACATACTTTCTCTACTTGGATCATATGCACTTATGATTGGAACTCTAGCAAGCATCCGCAACTACTAAAGATCATTAAGGTAAAACCCAACCATAGCATTATAAGGTATCAAGTCCTCTTTACTCCCATATGCAACAACCCACCTACTCGGGTTTATGCTTCTGTCACTCAAGCAACCCACCATAGGCAAATCATGAACACATTGCAACACCCTACAACGAGGATCCCTCACGCTTGCGCGACACGGAGAGCACCATAGGACAGCACCAATAATAAAACATGCAACTCAAACCAATCATGATCATCAATCAACCCATAGGACAAAACGGATCTACTCAAACATCATAGGATAGCCATACATCATTGGGAAATAATATATAGCGTTGAGCACCATGTTTAAGTAGAGATTACAGCAGGGAGAAGTGGTGTTACACCGCTGCATAGAGGGGCAGAGAGTTGGTGATGACGGCGGCGAAGTTGTTGGTGTAGATCGCCGTCACGATGATGGCCCCGGCGGCGTTCCGGTGCCACCGGGAAAGAGGGGGAGAGAGCCCCCCTCCTTCTTCTTCCTTGTCCTCCCCCCTAGATGGGAGGAGGGTTTCCCCTCTGGTCCTTGGCTTCCATGGCGGCGGAGGGGCGAGAGCCCCTCCGAGATTGGATCTCTCTCTCTGTTTCCTTCTGTTTCTGCCTTCCAGATTCTGGCCTTTCGCCGTTTCTTAAATTCCCGGAGATCCGTAACTCTAATTGGGATGAAATTTTAACACGATTTTTATCCGGATATTAGCTTTCTTGCGGCGAAAGAAGGGCACGAACCGCCTTACGGAGTGGCCACAAGCCAGCCTGGCGTGCCCTACCCCCCAGGGCGCGCCCCTATGGCTTGTGGGCCCCTCGGGCACCGCCTTCTGTTGATTCCACTTCCCAAAATTCACATATATTCCAAAAAAAATCTCCGGGAGTTTTTATCCCGTTTGGACTTCGTTTGATATGGATTTTCTGCGAAACAAAAAACATGCAACAAACAGGAACTGGCACTGGGCACTAGATCAATATGTTAGTCCCAAAAATAGTATAAAAAGTTGCCAAAAGTATATGAAAGTTGTAGAATATTGGCATGAAACAATCAAAAATTATAGATACGACGAAGACGTATTAGAGCCGGGGTTTGACTTTGACTCCGTGATCCGCCCGGTCGCCCCCGAGGTCTGCGCCAGTGCTGCGGCGGCGGTGAAGGGCGCCGTGGAGGTGCTGGTGAAGAAGTTCACCTGCGTCACCGTTCCTCCGCCTCCTGAAGCTGCAAGGGTTAGCGGCGAAGAAGATGACGCCAGCAATGTCGACAACGAGTTCCCCGCGGACGGGACGAGTGGTGGCAGCGGCTCCTCCTAATTCCTCTTCCTTGTTCCTTTCCTGCAACGTTCATCGTGCCTCGCGGAGGCATTAAACTTGTTTGTATTTGCGAAAACTTTTAATGCTTGTAATAACTGTTGAACTGTGTGATTGCTCTCTTCGCCTTGTTTCCTTCTTGCTTGCTGTGATGCTCTGCGTCGGCAGGGCCCGGCCCCGCGCATACTCAGCCACCGTTGGGCCGTCTGGATCACGAGGACGGTTCCAAGGGGTGAGGGGCTACAGGACTAGTGAGGCTCCTGAGTCGCGATGCTCAGGAGTCCCCCTTGACGTACGAGCAGCCCTCATGAAGGGAACATGGTGAAGATTGGGTTAACTTGGAAATTTCGAACACCTTGCGCTCTGCGTCGGCAGGGCCCGGCCCCGCGCATACCTCAGCCGCCGTTGGGCCGTCCGGATCACCAAGGACGGTTCCAAGGGGTGAGGGGCTACGTGGCCAGTGAGGCTCCTGAGTCGCGATGCTCAGGAGTCCCCCTTGACGTACGAGCTCAAGCGTCCTCCTTAAGGGTTTTGAGCGCTTTGAGCTCTGCGTCGGCAGGGCCCGGCCCCGTGCATACCTCAGCCGCCGTTGGGCCGTCCGGATCACCAAGGACGGTTCCAAGGGGTGAGGGGCGACGTGGCCAGTGAGGCTCCTGAGTCGCGATGCTCAGGAGTCCCCCTTGACGTACGAGCTCCAGCGTCCTCCTTAAGGGTTTTGAGCGCTTTGAGCTCTGCGTCAGCAGGGCCCGGCCCCGCGCATACCTCAGCCGCCGTTGGGCCGTCCGGATCACCAAGGACGGTTCCAAGGGGTGAGGGGCTACGTGGCCAGTGAGGCTCCTGAGTCGCGATGCTCAGGAGTCCCCCTTGACGTACGAGCGGCTCCCATACCTTTCCTTGCTAGCTTTTCCTGAGAGGGGTGCATGAAGACCAGGTTTGGCAGACCTGGGGAGGTGGCGTGTACCGGGCTTGGCCCGGTAGTAGCCCCCATGCAGCCCCCTCATGCGTACATCCCAGGGGAACGCAGCGAGACGGGGCCGCGAGGGGCCTTCCTGAGGTTGGATGCAACCGCTGGGGCGCCCTCAGTTGTTTATCCCCAGCACGGAGCGTAGGGCTTCCACATTGCGTGGGCATAGTCATTGGTGGACCGTGTTGTCCGCCAGCGCAGAGCATGGGCCTTCCACATTGCGTGGGAAGGAACCCCTCCGCGTCCTCGGGGGGCTCCGGGCGTGTACAGCCCATTGAGTTCGTACGCGTGGCTTGCACAGCAGAACTGGGAGGTGTATCTGGGAGCTCGCGAGGGCGCTTTGGCCTCGCGAGGTCCCTACCTCAAAGGCGGTTTGTGCCTGGATCCTCTTGTAGATAGCGCCATCCGAGGTCCTGCAAAGTTTGGAGAAGCCTGCGCCGAACGTGCTCCCTAGGGCCATCGCATGAGAGGGCCAAGCACCGGTGACCCCAGGAGGTGACGTGAACGGGGCCGGCCCGCCAGACAGAGCTCAGCCACTGGATTTATCAATGCTGCAGGGACGGACTCGAGCACAGACGCCGTGCCCAGTCCTCTCATGAGGCGGTCGAAGGTAGGATCATTCGGGTGTGGCGACATTCACGCCGGCAAAGAGCCATGCAGGCAAGGTGAAACGTTAGGAAACAGATCACATGCAGGAGAAACTACTGAAATATGCATAAATGAGGCGGCTGCTGGGGTACGCCCTGATCACCTGAGGATAATGCGGCCCGGTGGGCGCCCTCAAACGGAGTAAACCAAAAAGTTACCTGGCAAAGACCAACAAAAAGTCACCTGGCGGACATGCCGCTGAAGAGTCGAAGCTGCCGTCGTAGCCTGATCTTATACCTCCACGAGCGCGACCCTCACGAGCCCGTCGTCTCCCGGGGCTCGGGACCCCTGCTCGGTCCGGGCATCTCCTCCAACTCCTCGCCGTGCCTCGCCAAGCAAGGTATGAGCGTGGCCTGAGCAAGGCGCTGGAACGTGACGCCTGCGTTCGCCAGGCCGAAGGGCATGCGGATGTAGTCGTGCGGATAGACCCATCCGCGATTGGCACGTGTTGGCCAAAAGAGGCCCTGGGACGCGGCCCTGTTGATTGCGAGCGTGTTGACGCAGACGCGCGGCTGGTCGACCGGGCCGACGATGGCGGTTGCGATTGGTGGTGCAGGGCAGTCCCTGCCTCGCATGGCCTGCGCCTCCTGGAGCTCCTCAATCGCTATGATGACAGACTCTTGCGAGCTCGGCGCCTCGCACTGTGCTCCTGGCTCAGGCAGACGCACGTCGGGACGCGCCTTCAAGTTGTGCCCGAGTGCCTCCCTTGTCTCACCGGCCAAGTCGAGAGCCTCCCGGATGGAAGCCCCCGAGCCCGACCCAAGGTGGGCGCCGAGTGCGCCTTCCTATGCGATGGAGGGTGGGACCCCGTCCCTGGGCGCAGAGCCTGAGGCGCCGTCCTTGGAGGTCCCAGCCCCTTGGCGCCCTGTGGTGAGGAGCTGCTTCTTCTTCCTGCGTGCATCCTTATGAGGTAGGGCATCTTCCTCGTCGTCCGAGCGCTTAGCCGCCGCGGCGCGGTAAGCATGCTCGAGGGAGCAGACGGCATCCTTCTCATCGCAGGCGACGGTGATGACACCGCCACTCCCTGGCATCTTGAGGACGTTGTAGCCATGATGGGTCACCGCCATGAACTTGGCGAGGGCCGGGTACCCAAGGATCGCGTTGTATGGGAGGTGGATGTGTGCGACGTCGAAGACGATGATCTCGGTGTGGTAGTTCTTGCGTCCGCAGAAGGTGACGGGCAGGCGCACTTGCCCAATGGGGACGGTGGACCCGTCAGTGACTCCCGAGAAGGGCTTGGTCGGCATGAGCTGGTCGTACGGTACGTGGAGCGTCTCGAAGGTCTCAATGGAGAGGACATTGAGCCCCGCTCCACTGTCGATGAGGGTCTTGGTGACGAGGACGTTGCTGATGGTCGGAGTGCACAGCATGGGGAGCATGCCGGCCATGGCCGAGCACCTGAGCTGATCCCTTGAGTCGAAGGTGATTGCGGTCTGGGACCACTTGAGGGGACGCATGGCTTCGGGCTTTGGGAGAGCTGCGTTCACCTCCCGTGTGAACTTCTTGAAGATTCGGTTCGACGCCAGGGCCTGAGCGCCGCCCAGGATACAGGCTATCGCCCTGACCTCCTGGAAGCCCCCAGCCCCGTCGTCCTTCCTATCTTCTTCCTTCCTTCTGGGTGGTGGTGGTAGTGGTGGTAGGCCGGCCTCACGAGGACGGGCCTCACGAGGTTGGTCACGGCGTGACCCCTCCGGAGGGTCATCGCGCCAGTGGTCCTCCCGAGCCTGATCGCGCCAGCGGTCCTCCCGAGGCTGGTCTCGCCAGCGGTCCTCCTGAGGCTGGTCTCGCCACCCCTGACGCAGTTCCCGGTTGTCCTAACGGCCTCCGCCGCGTCCAAAGCCACGGTCAGTGCGTCCAGGGCGCCGGCCGAAGTGTTCGGCGCGGACCAGCCTGAGTTCCTGGCAGTCGGCGGTGTCGTGGTTGTTGGTGCCATGGAAGATGCAGGACGGTCTCCCTCCTGCGGGGTGCTCCTTGCCTCGGTTGCGCTTCGCCTCAGGCTCGGCCGCAAGTACCACTGGGGCCTTGCGCTTCGCCTCCTTGGTCTTGGTCTTCTTGTCTTCCGGCTCCGCCTCCGGGAGCGCACGGAGCGAAAGGCGGCCCTCCTCGGCCTTGGCGCACTTGTTCGCCAGGTTGAACATCTCCAGGGCTGAGCACAGTTCGTCGTTCATGGCGAGATCCTCCTTCATCTTGAGGTCCGTGACGCCGTCGGTGAAGGCGGAGATGATAGCCTCATCCGACGCCCTCGGGACCTTGAGGCGTGTAGTCGTGAAGCGCTGTATGAATTTGTGCAGGGTCTCTCCCTCCTGCTGCTTCACACGTCGCAGGTCGTTCACAGTGAGCGCTCGGTCGCGGGTACCCTGGAAGTTGGCGACGAAGCTTATGGCCATCGCGAGGGCCTTGTCTTGAGTGAAGTCGCGCCAGGCCGTGCTTGGCTGACGAGGTGGGCCATGCCCTGGGCCGCAGGCAGGCAGGTCTGGGTACCCCCGTTCCCAGAACGCCGAGAGAGACTTCAACCCACGGAGGGTAGCGGTCGCGAGAGTCCACGGAGGGCTCCACCCGTAAGGGTCTACAAAGTAGCAACCTCGTCTATTCCATTACGGCCTCCGTCCGTGAAGGACTAGCCTCACTATGGGTAGATCTTCACGAAGTAGGCGATCTCCTTGACCTTACAAACTTCTTGGTTCAACTCCACAACACAAAGGAGGCTCCCAAGCGACACCTAACCAATCTAGGAGGCACCACCCTCCAAAAGATAATATATGTGGTAGCAATGATGAACTCCTTGCTCTTGTGCTTTAAAAGATAGTCTCCTCAACACACAATCACTCTCTCATAGATTTGGCTTGGTAGAAGAGGTTGATTGGGTGGAAAGCAACTTGGGGAGGCTAGAAATCAAGATTCATATGGTTGGAGTGGAAGGTCTTGATCTCCAGACATGAGCATGTGGTTCTCTCTCCGAAAATGGATAGGGCAAGTGTAGGTATGTTCTAAGTGCTTCTCTTACGAGTGAGAGGTGGTGGAGGGGGTATATATAGGCATCTCCAAAAATCCAACCGTTACAACATTATTGCCCAACTCGGTGAGACCGGTCCAAAAACTCGGTCATACCGACTAGTGCAAAATGTGGCAACTTTAGGCTTTTCGGTGGAACCGATATATAAATCTCGGTGGTACTAATATGGTGGAACTAGGCAGTTTCCAATTCTCGGTGGTACCAATTTCCAAAACTCGGAAATTTCGATTCTTGAAAATGAGATACCAGCAAGGTGGTCACTATTTTTGGTGGCACCAAATTTGAAACTTGGTGGTATTGAGACATGGGTTTGGCTTAGGATCTGTCTAGGGTTTGAACTCGGTGTGACCGAATGGGAATTGTTGGTGGCACCGATTTTGGATATTTAGGTTTGGATAGAACATATGTGGGAGAAGTGGTGAGTGCTTTTGGTGGCTAACACTTGAGCATTTTGAGCAATTCATTCACCAAGATTACCTCACCCCATTTTAATAGTATTGGCATTCCTATGGACTCAAAGTGATTTCTCACATAAAGTAAAATGTAGAGTCTTCAAGCTTGATGATTTGCCAATCCTATTCCTTGCATATGGGGTCTCCTCACAATCCTATTGCCAATCCATCCATTGAACTTTCCTGAAATATACTTAGTGGAAACATTAGTTCAATGAAATATATGTTGTTATTAATTACCAAAACGACCTAGGGAGAAGTTGTGCTTTCAGCTGGCCCACTCAAAGGCCCACACGATAGCCGAACCATTACCAAAGCATTCCTCTCGGGAGAAATTTACCAAGGGAGACTCATATTTAATTCCCCTATCGCCTAATCCCTTTTCGTTAGCTAACACACGCACCACCAACAATCCCAACAGCTCGCCGCGACGTCGACAACTCCTGCTTGTTCACGGCTCGCACTCACCCTAGAGTCTGCGGTCTCAATGGCTCACGCTGAGGGTGAAGCATGAAAGTAACTGACATAAAGGGAAATTTCATGTACCCATTGTTTAGTAAATATACGGTCTAGTTATATAGTTATATTGGATAATGTGACGCCATGTTACTAGTTTATGATATTATCACTGAGATGATACGATAATTAAAATGATTATATTAAGAAATAGTTATATGCTCCCTTCATTTTTGTTTACTCTGCATATTAGATTTGTCTAAAGTCAAATTATATAAACTTTGATCAAGTTTATAAGAAAATATTAACATATACAACACCAAATCAATATCATTAAGTTGATCATCGAACATATTTTCACATCATACATATTTGTTATTGTAAATGTTCATATCGTTTTCCATATTTATTTATTTATTAAAACATTATCCTTAGGGCCGATTCATTAAAAAAAGATCGAAGTGAGTTTCCCGGTTAATTAGCGGAAACCCGGGCGAAACTCGTTACGCCCACAAGGAAGGGCACACGGCCGACTTGGCACCTACAAGACCCACACACCACCGAGGAACGGACACCGTCGAGGTTTCTAGCAACGTCATCGTCATCGCCTATTCCCAAGCAGGCGACTCCAACTTCGACGCGGACGACCCGTCAAGACCCCTCTGAATGAACGGTACACGAGAACCCTGTCAGCCAAAGCCAAACAATCGGTTGCAGTTGACGAGGATCAGGCAACTCCGACTTTGATGACGAGCCTTGTAGGAGAAAAGGAGCACACCTTGCACCGACAGAGTCCAATCTGCCCGCCTGTCATCATTGTCGCAATGTCTCCCCGCAAGGCCGCAGCTCCGACTTCATGCTCAAGAGCCTGCCGAACGGCAACCATCATCTTGCAACCATCATCGTGGCCACACAAGTCGCAACGCCACTTCCGCATCGCTAGTCTGGCACCTACCACGAGGTCATGCATATCCAGCCCCGAGGAAGTGTAGGAGGGATCAAGGTCTTCATGACGCTGCCCCCCAACTAGGAAAGCGACATTGAAGCCATCGTCGCCACCCGATCTTGCATGAGGATCTTGGCTTTCGCCTGATGAACTCGATCTGGGAGAAGAGGATTCACGGATCTCCTCGATGCGCCTTCAAGAAGGATAGCGATGCCAACATGTGTCGCCACCACCGGCCGACAAGCACCGGCCAGACTTTCACCCGGGGCAGCACAACCTCACTCCAACACACTTCGCCGAAGCCAACCAACACCACCAACCCTCGAACCTCCACTGACCCGCACATCCCCTGCACAACAACCGCACAACTGCCGTACAAGGATCACCACTGCACCTCTCTGTCGTCGATGTCGGCTCGCATCATCGGTGGTGAGCCAGATCTGGCCACCTGTCAGACCCAACAACCCTCCACTGCAGGGCAGACACCAGAGGAGCATCACTCCTAACCAGCAACTTGCACGCAAGTCGCATGTCGCTTACGAGCAGGGGTGGGACGGCTGCTACCCCAATGCAACCAAGCTGTCGGGGATATTCTCCATGGTTATAACCCGGCTAAAGGTTTGACCCGGCCTATAGCTTGATAGCTCTATGGGTCGCCCCATTTTCCAGGTTAAGATAAAGATGACAAGGAAGAATCCAGAGCTCAGTGACGAGACCCGGCAGGAGGCCGGCTTGACAAGGAGCCCAATATGTCGGCTTGGATGGGCAGGCCCAAAGGCTCAGAATGAGACCTGGCCGAAGGCCGGCTCATGGAGAATACTGAAGAGGGATTATCAACTTGGAAGACAAAGGTGACCTACAAGACTTAGAGTAGGACTCCAATTAAGGAAAGCAAGACCCGAACTAGGATTCAACTTGTAATAGAGAAGAGACTAGTCCTAATCCTACTAGGACTCTATATGTAGGCCTGCCCCTTCAACTTATATAAGGAGGGACAAGGCACCCCAAGAGGGACAAGTTAAGTCAGGACGGATAGACAAGTCTTAGACAAGATCAAAGTAGAAGCTCTCGAGATTAGAGGTAGCGAAATAGCATCCTTGTAATCGAGATCATCATCATCATCAATAGCAATCAAGCAGGATGTAGGCTTTTACCTCCATTGGAGGGGCCGAACCTTGGTAAATCCTTGTCTCTCATTCCCGACCAACCCCTTTGAGTCGCCACCAAGTTGCGATGGCCTCACACCTAAGTTCTCTCACGAGGGCATCTGCCGTGACAAAACCACGACAGTTCGCGCCCACCATGGGGCCAGCGCACAATGATGTTGTGTTCTTGGAGGAAGATTTTCAAGGATCGAGAAGTTCACAATTGACCGGGTGTAGAAGAGCCGGCATGGAAACAACCGCACAGGGTAACCTGGCATGGAACAACGTATGAGGTTTGAGTTGACAAAAAGATAGCGTTGCCGCGTCTACGCGCATCCACCGCCGCCGTCCTATGACCCGTCGAGACCAACAGAAACCTATCAATCCCTCAATTCGCCAAAGCTGCAGTGATGGTCGATTTCCGTTACAGCCTATTTCGTGATGGGACTCGCACGCGCTGCTCCCCCTACATTAAAAGATCCAAACCAGATCAATTTTGGTGCTCCGCCGCAAGGCGCCGGGATCAAGGACCAAGACCAGAGGATCAGATTAGACAAAAAGGCATCAGTAAATGCAAACATCAAGACCAACCGGGGTCGAGTGTAAACCGAGGCCAACACAGTCACCGTGTATGTTTACTTTGTACTTTGAATAAAAAAAGAGAGAAGCAGGCCGCGACCCGGAAGCGGATGTGACCACGACTCGGTCTCCGCCGGCATCACCTCGCCTCGCCGCCGTGGCCTCGCCTTGAGTCGCCGCGCCCCGGCCGGCTTCGCCTCGCCCTGCTCGCCGTGCCGCGCCCCGGCCGGCTCCGCCGTGCCCCACGCGCATGTGCCGCTCCGGCCTCCCTCCCGCACGCCTACGCCCGCGCCGGCTCCACCACCACTACCCCTCGGCCTGCTGCTGCAACTCCTGCTGCCCGTCTCCCATGGTGGCGGCTCGCTTCCCTCCCTCTACTTCAAGCTTGGGCCTTGCTAGCTATTCGCCGTACAAGGACAGGAGTAGGGACAAGGCACAGGCGCTCCAGTTATTTCCGTCAGATCTCGCCTCCCGTCAGCTGGGATCTCGCCCGCCCCATGGTCGTCGTCACGCCGACTCCTGCCCCGCCCACCGCGTCGGCGCCCGCCAGCGCCGCCGCTGCTCCGGTACTCGCCCCCACCTCCCCCACTGGCATCTCCGGTGGCTGCTCCCGCACCCATGGCCACGAGGATTATGGGCATTGCCATGCCGCAGGCTAAGAAGTTGGCCAAGCAACACAGGGTGGACTTTGCCAAGGTGATTGGCACTGGGCAGTTTGGCCGAATTACGCCGGCTGATGTTGAGGCATCCGCTGGTATCCAGTCAAAACCAAAAGTCGCTCTTAGTCCTGCTGCTGTGCTTATGGTTGTTCAGTCGGTAAGGGCTATGCCGCAGGCGGCGGCGTTTCCGCCGATGCCTGGTGCCACGGTGATTCCATTCACTGCAATGCAGGCTGTAGTGAGCAAGAACATGGTGGAGAGCATGTCAGTACCAGCATTCCGTGTTGGTTACCCCATCTTAACTAATAAGCTTAACGAGTTATATGAGAAGGTCAAGCCAAAGGGTGTGACGATGACTGTGTTGCTTACAAAGGCCACTGCTATGGCACTTGCACACTATCCTGTGGTGAACGCTAGCTGCAGGGATGGGACGAGCTTCACTTACAACAATTCCATCAACATTGATGTGGCTGTAGCTATTGATGGTGGACTCATCACACCTGTTTTGGAGCAAGCTGATAAGCTGGATGTATATTTACTCTCACAGAAGTGGAAGGAACTAGTCGAGAAGGCACGTGCAAAATAGCTTCAACCAAACAAGGAGCTATAATGGCTGTTGGAGCCTTAAAACCTACAATTGCGGCCACCAGGATCATCTACAATTTCTACCATAGATTGAATCACTTTCGAGCAAGACCGACAAGGCCTGTTGCAATTTATACGCAGATCAAATCGATATGAACAACGGCTGCGGTCTCCCGTGAGGGGGTTTTTCTCTTCAATCAAGTCCAAGCAAAAACAAAAGCAATTCATCTACGGTCTAATTTGCTGACCACCATCCACTATCACGAGAGAAGATAAGAAGGACAATTTAAAGTTGTAAGCTTGCCACTGCATCTGGAGATGGTGCGAAAAAAGGGGTGTCTCCTGTGAGGACCAAAAGAGGTTAACTTGGTGGAACAATACAACTTTGCTTCAAGATACAGTCATTTACACCATGTCAGTCTAAAGTCCTTGCGTACGGACGAAATCAGCATCAGTGTCCGCATTCATCCAATAAAAAATACAAGGTGATATCCGTTCCATCTAATTTATTAGCACATATTAATTTCTTTAAGAACAATTACTTTGATGTGTTATATTTTTACACAGGTCAACTGTTTATTAAAAAAGTGGCGTAGCGATAGACCGCAAATACGGATCTCACGCCAATACCATTATGCGCCAACCTCCGTCCACGTCGCATTGCCCGACGGACACGCATGCAGGCCGCCGCCCTAGTGATCTGATCTACATCAACGCGCCATGACCAACTCGCGCGACCGCGCCGGCTTACAAATGCTGCGGTCGACTCTCGTGTCCGCACCGGCTTACAACGCCGGGCCGACCCGCATCACCACACCGGCTTACAACACCGCGGTCGACTCCCGCGTCCGCGCCAAGTTACCGGCCAGCTCTCGCTTCTACGTCAACACGCCGGGGCCGCACACGCCCGTATGAGCCGCCCAACGAACGCGCGCAAGCCGCCTCCCCCGCGGTCTGGTCTGCATCAACACGCCGGGGCCGCGCCCGTCCGTATGAGCCACCAAACGGACGCGCGAGCCGCCGCCCCCGCGGCCCGGTCTCCTCCAACAATATTGGAGCAAAGGAAAAAGTGACATTTGGAATCATGTCTTACTCAAGGTTGCCAAAGCCAGCGCCAACCCCACTCGCACCGGATTGCCCAATGGATAGGCGCACTGGCTTACCATCCCCCGGTCTGGTCTGGTTCAGCACGTCGAAGAAATAAGAGAGTCGGACACGGAGGAAACATCCCTGGAGAAGCTACAAATTGAGCCGGCCACCATTGAGACGATAAATCAAAAGCCAACAGCAAAGAAATAAAATGGCCCTTGAGGAGCCAGGAGAGCCGGACAGAGTGAAAATATCAAAGAATGGATCAAGAGGCATATGAACTCAATTTGGCCATGACATTTGCCAAGGACATACTGATACCTCTCCAACGTATCTATCATTTTTTATGTGTGAGTAGTTCACCACAGACCTACGGGTGCGTAGGTAGTACCTAGATGGCAATCTCTCTCTCTTGATCTTCAATACAGTGTTCATCGCATCTTTGCCTTGATCTATCCGATATAATCCCTTTGTATGGTGTGTTTATTGGGATCCGATGAATTGTGAGTTTATGTTCAGATTATTCATGAAAAGTATTTGAGTCAAACCTGATTACTATGATTCTTATTTGCATGATCATCATAGCTTCATAATGCTCTCCGATCTATTGAGATAGTTTGGCCAACTAGATTGATATTTCTTCGGTGGGAGTGGTGCGTTGTAGTAGGTTCAACCTGACGAGTTTCTATATCCCAGTGACAGAAGGGGACAAGTTGCATCTTTGTGTTGTTTCTACTAAGGATAAAACGATGGGGTTTATTCATATTAGTTGAGTTTACTTTGTCTACATCATGTCATCGTTCTCCAAGCATTACTCCGTTTGTCGTGAACTTAATACGTAGAGAGGCAAGCATAGAAGTGCTCTTGAAGTGGAGTAATAGTAGTAGGTGCAGGCAAGAGTCGGCCTATTTGCTTATGGACGTGATGCCTATATACACATGATCATTGCCTTGAACATTGCATAATTATTCGCTTTTCTATCAATTGCCCAACAGTAATTTGTTTACCCACCGTATGCTTTGCTTATGAGAGATGCCACTAGAGAACTCTACGGCCCCCGGATCTATTCACTTATATATTCACAAACGCTATCATTACCTTGCTGTTATTTATTACCTTTTATTTTATTTTGCACTTTACTATTATCTACAATTATCTACACAACTCACTTGCTTGCAAATAACGAAATCAAGGCGATTGACAACCCTCTTGCCGGAGTTGGGTGCAAGTTGTTTGTTCTTTTTTGTGCAGCCACTGAAGACGGTTGAGGATTGGTATTCCTATTGGTTCGATAAACCTTGGTTTCATAACTGAGGGAAATACTTACCCACTTTGTGCTGCGATTACCCGTTCCTCTTCACGGAAAACCCAACGTAGAGCACGAGTATCAGGAAGGATTTCTGGTGTCGTTGCCGGGGAATACCATCACCAACTACTCCCTCCGTCTCGGTGTATAAGTCATCTTACGAAAATCAGATTTTCCCAAAACACTTAGGCGCGGTGCATTAATTCTCACCTCGTTTCTTGTTTCTTAACATGAACAAAGGAATCAACCAATAGAAAATGTGGAGCGTGTATGCTTTTAATGACTTGAGACTACCTAGCACCGCATGCATTGGTCAGTTTATTGCATGCAATGATATTAATTAGCTAATAAATATTAAGTTCTCTCGTTTTCCCCTTCACCTTGGTCGTAGTGCACAACGTAAGATGACTTATACACCAAGACGGAGGGAGTATCAAGTAACTTCGCACAAAATTTCATTCACTTGTTCTTATTTTTATTTGCTATTATATTTAGTTTGTCTCATAAAAATAAAAAATACAAAAATATTTACCTTTGCTAGTTACTAGTTTGCTTCTAGTTTGCTTTACTTGCTAGTTTACTTGTCTTGCTTGTTTTGCTTGTTTGGTCACCATGTCTCAAGATACTACTAAGTTGTGTGATTTCTCAAATACTAATAATAATGATTTTATTAGTACTCCTATACCACCTGCCACTAGTGCGGATGCATTTGATATTAATGCTGCATTGCTCAATCTTGTCATGAAAGATCAATTTTCGGGAAGTCCTAATGAGGATCCCGCATCACATCTTAATAGCTTTGTTGAATTATGTGCTATGCAAAAGAAAAAGGATAAGGATAATGATATTGTGAAATTAAAATTATTTCCTTTTTCACTTTGAGACAAAGCTAAAGCTTGGTTTTCATCTTTTCCTCGTAATAGTATTGGAACGTGGGATAAGTGTAAAGATGCTTTCATTGCCAAGTATTTTCCTCCTGCTAAGATTATCTCCCTTAGAAATCAAATAATGAATTTTAAACAGAAAGATCAAGAACATGTTGCTCAAGCTTGGGAGAGAATGAAATTGATGATAAGAAATTGTCCAACGCATGGCTTAAACTTGTGGATGGTTATCCAAAATTTCTATGCTGGACTAAACTTTGTGTCTAGAAATCTTCTAGATTCTGCCGCAGGTGGTACCTTCATGGATGTGACCTTAGGAGAGGCCACAAAACTTCTGGACAACATCATGACAAATTATTCTCAATGGCATACCGAAAGAGCTCCAACTGGTAAGAAGGTAAATTCTGTTGAAGAAATCGCTACTTTGAGTGAAAAAGTGGATACTCTTATGAATATGGTTGCTGATAAAAATGCTAATGTTGATCCCAATGATATGCCTTTGTCTACTTTGATTGAGAAAAATAATGATGCTACTGATGTGAACTTCATCTCGCGAAATAATTTCAACAACAATGCTTATAGAGGAAATTTCAATGCTAGACCGTATCACGGTAATTCCTCTAACAACTATGGAAATTCTTATGGTAATTCATATGGCAATGCTTCTACAAATTCTAATAGGATACCTTCTGATCTTGAGAATACAATTAAAGAATTTATTTATTCTCAAAAGGTTTTCAAGAGTACGGTAGAAGAAAAGTTGCATATGGTTCATACTTTGGCTAAAAACATGGATAGAATTGCTCTTGATGTTGAAAATCTTAAAAATAAGTCTTTGCCACCCAAGAATGATTTTAATGAGACTATTAAATCTATCCAATTATCTATTAATGAAAGTAAGGAGAGGACCGCTAAGTTGAGAGCTAAGCGAGAATTCTTAGAAAAAGCTCTTCCACCCGGTTTTTACCGGAATCATGATGAAGATCTTAAAATGATTGGTGTTTCTCCTATTGAATGTTTGTTTACATCTCTGGATATAAATGATAAAGGGTCTGGAGATGAGTCAACTTTGGTTAAGGAGCGTCCCGTTTGCTTGGAGGGTGATGATTCTAATGCTAAAACTGAAAAAATGGGTTTGGAGAGGTCAAAACTTTAACTAGTGATGTGCCCACTATCTTGGATTACAAGGACTTTAATTATGATAATGATCTTTAGTAGAATGTATTTCCTTGCTGCAATCCATTATTAGCTCACTCAATGCTTATGAACAAAACAAAGCTTTTGCCAAACATATAGTAGAAGCTATGATAAAAGCTTATGATGAGAAACTTGAGCTTGAAATTTCTATTCCTAGAAAATTGCATGATGAGTGGGAACCTACTATCAAAATAAAGGTAAATAAATATGAATGCAATGCTTTGTGTGACCTTGGTGCTAGTGTTTCAACTATACACAAAACTTTATGTGATGTGCTTGGTCTCACTAATATTGAAGAGTGTTCCCTAAACTTGCATCTTGCGGATTCTACCATAAAAAAACCTTTAGGTAGAATTAATGATGTGCTTATTATTGCAAACAAAAATTATGTGCCTGTAGATTTCATTGTTCTTGATATTGATTGCAAACCTTCTTGTCCCATAATACTTGGAAGGCCATTTTTACGAACTATAGGTGCAATTATTGATATGAAAGAGGGAAACTTAAGATTCCAATTACCATTAAAGAAAGGGATGGAAAACTTCCCTAGGAAGAGAATTAAACCACCTTATGAATCAATAATGAGAGCTACCTATGGGTTGAGTGTCAAAGATGACAACACTTGAAACTATGCATTATGCCTATCTAGGGGCATAAAACAATAGCGCTTGTTGGGAGGCAACCCAATATGTATCTTTATTTTTGTTTTTACTTTCTGTTTTTGTGTGATAGCATGATTGTTGCCTCTGTAGTGATTGTGTTTTTATATTTTAATTAGTGTTTGTGCCAAGTAAAGCCTTTGGGATAACTCACAAGATGAGTAGAAACGATGCTGACATCTGAAACAAAAACTTTGACTCTAGTGCAGGAATTTTCATTTTTTACTGGAGCGTGATAATGATCTGAAATTTAAACAACATTCAAAACCAAGTTCAAAGTCCCAGGTTGTGGCATGCAAAACAACCCGGCCCTTGGGGACTACACTGGCTGAAGTTTTTATAAGTATAAGACAATTACAAGTCCCAGGCTGCTGCAGGCAAGACAACCGGGAACTTGTGGACTACACAGTCAAAGATATTATTGCAAAGCACCAAATCATCATGAACTGATAAACTCGGAGCTTGGGGGCTACAGGTAATTTGGAGATAAAAATAGAAGAATACCTTCAAGCTGTCATTTTTAGCGAGACGGGTCTCATTTCTTGGTGGAGGTTTGCAAAGATCATCTTCTCCAAGTTATTCATAGAAAGGACCAGAAGCCGGCTCAACATCACATGGATCTTTTATTCCCTATAATTTTATCTAGCCGAAGAATTGAAAGTCGGCTCAACATCACACGAATTTCTTTATTCCAGATAATTTTATCAAGTCAACTGGAGTCCAGTTATTTGACCTGGCAGCGCCAACGATCACGACCCGGCATCATCAATGTTCATGACCCGGCAGAGTCTATATATGCAACCCGGCTTCACAAGTTGGCAATTTCTACATCCATAAATCAGCAATATTTTCATCCTAATTCAGCATCCACTATGTCCGATGACCCGGCAAGAGCCCCGCGTCCCAGAAAGCCGGTTCAACAACAGACGAAATTCTATTCCCAATATTTTCAACAAACCCAAAGCACGAGGAGTTGGCCTGATGTTAGAGGCATTGTTATTTCCAGTATTTGTTCTATGAGGAAACCACATCAGCAAGTGGATTGAGAAGCCAACCCAATGATATGACAAAGAGAGACCCGAATTTTCGAGGAGCTACTTCATTGAAATAAGTCGGCCAGTGGAGGAAGCAGGTCCCTAACATATTTATTATTCTTATTTCAGGAGCTTACCATGAATAAATTCAAGCTAACCTGGGGGCTAATGTCGGGAATATTCCCCACGGTTATAACCCGGCTAAAGGTTTGACCCGGCCTACAGCTTGATAGCTCTATGAGTCACCCCATTTTCCGGGTTAAGATAAAGATGACAAGAAAGAATCCAGGGCTCAGTGACGAGACCCGGCAGGAGGCCGGCTTGACAAGGAGTCCAATATGCCGGCTTGTATGGGCAGGCCCAAAGGCCCAGAATGAGACCTGGACGAAGGCCGGCTCATGGAGAATACTCAAGAGGGATCCTCAACTTGGAAGACAAAGGTGACCTACAAGACTTAGAGTAGGACTCCAATTAAGGGAAGCAAGACCCGGACTAGAATTCAGCTTGTAATAGAGAAGAGACTAGTCCTAATCCTACTAGGACTCTATATGTAGGCCTGCCCCTTCAACTTATATAAGGAGGGGCAAGGCACCCCAAGAGGGACAAGTTAATTCAGGACAGACAGACAAGTCTTAGACAAGATCAAAGTAGAAGCTCTCGAGATTATAGGTAGCAAAATAGCACCCTTGTAATCGAGATCATCATCATCATCAATAGCAATCAAGCAGGATGTAGGCTTTTACCTCCATTGGAGGGGCCGAACCTGGGTAAATCCTTGTCTCTCGTTCCCGATCAACCCCTTTGAGTCGCCACCAAGTGGCGATGGCCTCACACCTAAGTTCTCTCACGAGGACATCTGCCGTGACAAAATCACGACACAAGCCGGGCAGATCTGAGACGCGAAGCCAAAGTAGCCACCATAGAACATTGGGACCCGAAAGCACCGTTGCCTGAAGCAGCAATGAGAACCAGGAAGACGACCGAAGAATCCACCCAACGGATCCAAGGATTAGGCAATCGGGGTGCAACAGTGCGTCGGCAGCCGAGCGGGACGAGCACGCGACCTCCCTTCGCCATGGATGTGCGCCTCCGCGCTAGGGAGGCAAAATTTCTTGTTTTGACCCTTTTGGGTTAGTTTAGCTGGATCTGGCCCCGGTTGGAAACATTTTTTAGATCTGACCCTTTTGCTACCGCAAGGGTGCTCGGCGGTAGGCGCCTACCGCCACGGCCCTGTGCGCTAGATTAACGACAACAGCCGTTTGCTTAACGGCCCTGGCGCTGACCTGGCACAGACCTACCACCAGGGTGGGAGGCGATAGGCTGTAATAACCTACCGCCAGGCTCTCTGATACGTCTCCAACGTATCTATAATTTTTGCTTGTTCCATGCTGTTATATTATCACTCTTGGATGTTTTACAATCATTTTATAGCAACTTTATATAATCTTTTGGGACTAACCTATTGACGTAGTGCCAAAGTGCCAGTTGTTGTTTTTGCTTGTTTTATACTTCATAGAATATCAATACCAAACGGAGTCCAATCGCGATGAAACTTTTTGGAGATTTTTTCTAGACTAGAAGACACCCAGTGGGCCAAAGAAGTGCCGGAGAGGTGGGCCGTGGAGACCACAACCCACCAGGGCACGCCAGGGGGGCTCCGGCGTGCCCTGATAGGTTGTGCCCTCCTCCGGGCCCCTCTCCACCACCTCTGATGCCTATAAATTACCAAATATTCCAAAAACCCTAGGGGAGTCGACGAAACACAATTCCAGCCGCCGAAAGTTCCAGAACCTCGAGATCCAATCTAAACACCATCACGGAGGGGTTCATCTTCTTCATAGGTGCCTCTCCGATGATGCGTGAGTAGTCCACCATAGACCTACGGGTCCGTAGGCTGTAGCTAGATGGCTTCCTCTCTCTCTCTCTCTCTCTCTCTCTCTCTCTCTCTCTCTCTATCTCTCTCTCTCTCTCTTATGATTCTCAATACAATGGTCTCTTGGAGATCTATTTGATGTTAACTTTTGCGGTGTGTTTGTTGGGATCCGATGAATTTTGAGTTCATGATCAGTTTCTATCCATGAATATTATTTGAGTCTTCTTTGATCTCTTATACGCATGATTACTTATAGCCTCACATTTCTTCTCCGAATCTTTGGTTTAGTTAGGCCGACTAGATCGATTTTTCTTGCCATGGGAAGAGGTGCTTTGTCATGGGTTCGATCTTGCGGTGTTCTTTCCCAATGACAGAAGGGGCAGCAAGACACGCATGTACCGTTGCTATTAAGGATAACAAGATGGGGTCTATTCCTACATGAATAGATCTTGTCTGCATCATGTCATCGTTCTTGTTGCATTACTCCATTTTTCCATGAACTTAATACACTAGATGCATGCTGGATAGCGGTCGATGTGTGGAGTAATAGTGGTAGATGCAGGCAGGAGTAGGTCTACTTATCTTGGACGTGATGCCTATATAATGATCATCGCCTTGGATATCGTCATGACTATTCGATTTTCTATCAATTGCCCAACAGTAATTTGTTCACCCACCGTGCGCTATACTCATGAGAGAAGCCACTAGTGAACCCTACGGCCCCGGGTCTACTTTTCCAACATATTGCTTTCAGATCTATCTTTTTGCATCTTTGTTTACAGATCTACAAAACCAAAAACCCAAAAACATATTGCTGTATATTTTATCTGCTCTTTTTATTTTGTGTTCTTGAGAGATCTATCTCTCCTATCTATCACTACCTAATCTATCTTTTTACCGTAGAGAGATTGACAACCTCTCTTTCGCGTCGGGTTGCAAGTATTTGTTGTTTGTGTGCAGGTGCTGCTTATTGGGTGGTGGTGATCCTCCTACTGGTTCGATAACCTTGGTCTCATAACTGAGGGAAATACTTACCGTCACTGTGCTGCATCATCCCTTCCTCTTTGGGGAAATACCGACGCAGTCTCAAGCCACATCAAAGAAATTTCTGGCGCCGTTGATGGGGAGGAAGCGGTCTCTTCTACGTGCCTATCGTAGGCGCCGAGGGGACTCCATCATCATCTACCAGGTTCCTAATCACAAATCTAATCTCCTTGCAATTACATTATTTGCCATTTGCCTCTCGTTTTCCTCTCCCCCACTTCACCCAATTTGCCGTTTTATTCGCCTTCTTTCTCGTTCGCCTTTTTCTTGCCGGATCTCTGTTTGTTTGCTTGTTTGCCATCTTTGCTTGTGTAGCCATGTGCCTTCTATTTGCTTGCATCTTCACTTTCTAAAAATCTATTGATATGGATCCTCATCCACTTGCTAATCTTTTCAAAATACCAAATTATGATGAACCAATTGCTAGTGAGTTGAGTGCACTTGATTATCTCTATGAGGTTTTGCTTGAAAATCATGAATCTGAAAATCATGATAGCTCCTTGATTGAAAAGCATGATTGCAATGATGTTACTATAAATTCTATTAATGTCATTTATGCAAATGATATGCAAAGCCACAAGCTTGGGGATGCTATGTTTGATGAAGACGATATTTTTAGTCCCCCAAGTTTTGATGAGCAAATTTATTATGATGATTGCATGCCTCCTATTCATGATGATGGTGATGACACGTATGCTATAATGAGTAATGATAACCATGAAACTTATCATCATGTTCTTAATTTGCAATGTGGTTATGTCAATCAAGTGTCCCATGATAGTTATTTTGTTGAGTTTCCCCCACTACCATGGATGATAAGGAATTTGCTTATGAGGAGAGTAATGAAAATTCTATGCTTGTGCATCATGATAAGAATGATTTATGTGATAGTTATATTGTTGAATTCCTTCATGATGCTACTGAAATTTATTATGAGGGGAGAACATATGCTTGTAGGAATTGCAATAATATCAAGTTTCCTCTCTATGTGTTCAAAGTTTTGAACTTATGCTTGTTTTGCCTTCCTATGCTAGTTGATTCTTGTTCCCATAAATTGTTTGCTCACAAAATCCCTATGCATAGGAAGTGGGTTAGACTTAAATGTGTTTTTCATGCTATTCATGATGCTCTTTTGCATATTTCAATTACTACTTTTTATGTGAGCATCATTGAAATCATTATGCCTAGCTAGGGGCGTAAAACGATAGCGCTTGTTGGGAGGCAACCCAATGAATAAATTTATTTTTGCTTTTTACTTTCTATTTTTGAGTGTTGACACAATTATGCCTCTGTTATGATTGTGTTTTTATGGTTTATTTAGTGTCTGTGCCAAGTAAAGCCTTTAGGATGATTCATAGGATGAGTAGAAGTCATGCTGAATCTGAAACAAAAACTTTGCATCCAGTATATGAATTTTCATTTTTTGCTGGAATGTGATCTTGAGCTGAAATCTTAACACAGTGTTTCTATACAAATTCCTTACGTTTTACTAATTTTTCAGAATTTTTAGAGTTACAGAAGTATGGTTAGAGTACAGATTACTACTGACTTTTCTGTTTAAGACATATTATGTTTTCGTTGCATTGTGTGCTTGTTTTGATGAATCTATGGGTTATATTGAAGGGTGTGAGCCATGGTAAAGTTAAAATACAGTAGATATAATGCAATAATAAAATATGAATGGGTTTGCAACAGCACCTAAAGTAGTGCTTTGCTATATTATACTAACGGATCTCACGAAGATTTTGGTGAGTTTTGTGTGATTGAAGTTTTCAAGTTTTGGGTGAGATCACGATGGATGAAGGAATAAGGAGTGAAAAGAGCCTAATCTTGGGGATGCTACCGCACCCCCAAGATATATCCAAAGAGAAACAAGCAACTAAGCTTGGGGATGCCCCAGAGTGGCATCCCCTCTTTCTTCTAACGACCATCGGTATTTTACTTGGAGCTATATTTTTAATCGTCACATATCATGAGTTTTGCTTGGAGCGTGTTGTATCTTTTCTTGCTTTGCTTGTTAGTTTGTCATTCGTATCCTTGCTGTACACACCTATTTGAGAGAGCCAAAATTATGCTATGATTTGTTAGAATTGCTCTCTATGCTTCACTTAAACTTTTTTGAGCTATAGAATTGATCTAGTGCTTCACTTATATCTTTTTGAGCACGGTGTGCTTGGAAATTTTTGTAGAAATACTCTCATGCTTCACTTAGATTAATTTGAGAGTTAGTAAATTTTGAAGAAATCCTCTCATGCTTCACTTATACCTTTTTGAGAGATGAAATCTTTATGCTCATGTGCTTCACTTAAATTTGTTTGAGCTTGCCAAAAAGCAATGGCAATATATGAAACTAGTACCAAAGTGATAGATATCCAAGGAGGATATAATAAAAACTTTCATGAAGATCATTGGGCAAATTAAACTTGATTCCTTGTAATAGTTTTGAAACATGATGATAGTAATATGTGAGTCATGCTAGTGAGTAATTATGCTTAGTAGGAATATTGGTGTTAAGGTTTGTGATCCCTATGCATGCACGAAAGTCAATAGTTATGCAATGAGGTTACATCCTACTTATGGTGCATTATTCTGTGTTAGTTATGCTCAATGCTCGCTTATGTGAATTTTCGTTTCTTGGTTTGGTTGCTTCTCAATCTATTTGCTAGCCTCCACTTGTACTAAGTAGAAATACTACTTGTGCATCCAAAATCCTTAAACCAAGTTTTGCCTTATGAGTCCACCATACCTACCTATATGAGGTATTTCCATGCTGTTCCAAGCAAATTTGTATGTGCCATCTCTAAATTTTCAAAATAAATTTTCTCTTTTGTGTGCTCGTACCGCTCATGAAACGGTGGGGAGTGTCCAATATTTTTCCATGCTAGATGTGTTATTCTCAAGATGAGTGTTTATTCACTTGTCATTGCACGAGAGTGCGGCGGTAATAGGGATGCCCATCCCCGAAATGAAAAAGAAAAAAATATTTACTTTATGTTGTCAAATAATAAATTCCTTGGGAAGTGTTGGTATGGAAGGCAACCGTGGATACGGCCCGCCATGGAAAATGAAAGTATGGTGGAAAAAGGAATAAACTTTATTTTGTGTTTGGGAACCGCCTATGATATATCTAGCATGGAAAGTATTGTGAGCTACTTTGTCATTTTCGTTGACAGGAAAAGCATGCCACCCAAAATATTTTTCTCTCTCAATATAAACCTTGAGCTCTGGCACCTCTACAAATCCCTACTTCCCTCTGCGAAGGGCCTATCTATTTACTTTATGCAATTTTTATTTTTGCTTTGAGTCTCCATCTTCTCTTATAAAGCACCAACTAGGGGGCACTATGATCGTACTTGAGCATTGGGCATAGCTAATATTTGAGTGTGTTTCATGAATGGATCAATGATTGAGCATGATGGGCTCGGATAACTTTCTTTAGTGTTGATATTTTGAAAGACATGGTTGCTTGTTGACATGCTTGAGTATTGAAGTCATTATGTTAAAACTAGACTATTGCTTTGAATCATTTACAAGTCCAAATGTCCATGCTATATAAAAGAGAAAATAATATGAGATGAACATGTTAGGCAGCATTCCACATCAAAAATTCTGTTTTTATCATTTACCTACTCGAGGACGAGTAGGAATTAAGCTTGGGGGTGCTGATACGTCTCCAACGTATCTATAATTTTTGCTTGTTCCATGCTGTTATATTATCACTCTTGGATGTTTTACAATCATTTTATAGCAACTTTATATCATTTTTTGGGACTAACCTATTGACATAGTGCCAAAGTGCCAGTTGCTGTTTTTGCTTGTTTTTTACTTCGCAGAATATCAATACCAAACGGAGTCCAATCGCGATGAAACTTTTTGGAGATTTTTTCTGGACTAGAAGACACCCAGTGGGCCAAAGAAGTGTCGGAGAGGCGGTCCATGGAGACCACAACCCACCAGGGCGCGCCAGGGGGGCCCCGGCGCGCCCTGATGGGTTGTGCCCTCCTTGGGGCCCCTCTCCACCCCCTCTGATGCCTATAAATTCCCAAATATTCCAAAAACCCTTGGGGAGTCGAGGAAACACAATTCAAGCCGCCGCAAGTTCCAGAACCTCGAGATCCAATCTAAACACCATCATGGAGGGGTTCATCTTCTTCATAGGTGCCTCTCCGATGATGCGTGAGTGGTCCACCATAGACCTACAGGTCCATAGGCAGTAGCTAGATGGCTTCCTCACTCTCTCTTATGATTCTCAATACAATGGTCTCTCGAAGATCTATTCGATGTAAAGTTTTGTGGTGTGTTTGTTGGGATCCGATGAATTTTGAGTTCATGATCAGTTTCTATCCATGAATATTATTTGAGTCTTCTTTGATCTCTTATATGCATGATTACTTATAGCCTCATATTTCTTCTCCGAATCTTTGGTTTAGTTAGGCCGACTAGATTGATTTTTCTTGCCATGGGAAGAGGTGCTTTGTGATGGGTTCGATCTTGCGGTGTTCTTTCCCAGTGACCGAAGGGGCAACAAGATACGCATGTATCGTTGCTATTAAGGATAACAAGATGGGGTCTATTCCTACATGAATAGATCTTGTCTACATCATGTCATCGTTCTTATTGCATTACTCCATTTTTCCATGAACTTAATACACTAGATGCATGCTGGATAGCGGTCGATGTGTGGAGTAATAGTGGTAGATGCAGGCAGGAGTCAGTCTACTTATCTTGGACGTGCTGCCTATATAATGAGCATCGTCATGACTATTCGATTTTCTATCAATTGCCCAACAGTAATTTGTTCACCCATCGTCCGCTATACTCATGAGAGAAGCCACTAGTGAACCCTACGGCCCCCGGGTCTACTTTTCCAACATATTGCTTTCAGATCTATCTTTTTGCATCTTTGTTTTCAGATCTACAAAACCAAAAACCCAAAAACATATTGCTGCATATTTTATTTGCTCTTTTTATTTTGTCTTCTTGAGAGATCAATCTCTCCTATCTATCACTACCTAATCTATCTTTTTACCGTAGAGAGATTGACAACCTCTCTTTCGCGTTGGGTTGCAAGTATTTGTTGTTTGTGTGCAGGTGCTGCTTATTGGGTGGTGGTGATCCTCCTACTGGTTCGATAACCTTGGTTTCATAACTGAGGGAAATACTTACCGTCGCTGTGCTGCATCATCCCTTCCTCTTTGGGGAAATACCGACGCAGTCTCAAGCTACGTCACTCTCCAGCGGTAGGGTGCCTATTTCTAGTTCTGCATTCTAGCATCTGGAATCACAGATTTTATGCGGTAGGGTTACACACCGTACCGCCAGGGTCCTTGGTGGTAGGGTGTCTCACGTGCAATTTTTTGCATAGAACTTGTGTGTTTCAGTTCAAAACAAATTTCACAGCAATTGTATAGTATTAGAAACAAAAAATATGCAGATCTCACACATTAGAACATACATCACACCTTGATATGAATGATAGCAAATGGTTCCACATAGCAAATAGAAAATAGTTTGAAAAATACGAAATTGTTTCACAAATCCAACATAAATAGTTTAACTAGTTCAACTGAAGCAAATTCACTTGCTCCTTCCCCTATTGGAGGTACGGTCCTCGTTGTTTTTTGAACGAGTCTCATTAGCCTTCTTCTTGTGCTGACGAGGAGACATGGTTTCTGAAACGGCGATGGACTCTGCCAATCCTTCTTCGGCACATACCTCTTCTCAAGCTGGGTTGTCTGAGTTGGTGGAGGTTCGTCATCGTCGTCGTACTCCTCCTCATAGCTCTCTTCCTCTTCTTCCACTTAATCTTGTTCCTCGCCGTCCTCCTCCTCGTCCTCCTCAACCACCCTAGATGACAAGGCAGCATGGCTCGATGAAGCAAGGGTACGCATCGGGCCTAAAGGAACATGAGCTTCAACAGCGATAGTGCACCCAAGCAGGCCCACCAGCTTGCAACGCTTCACGATCTTCTGCAATAAGAATGAAAGAAAGAACAAGACGGATCAAATTTATGATTACAAATGAAAAAGAACATAACATGGCATAGACCCAATTTTAGGTCACTCGAACATAAGGTAAGTTTAGGAGCTTCTATATCACCTTCACTGTTTCCCTCAACTTGTTCCCGAAATCTCGGGTCTCAGTGACACCACCTAGTGCATCCGAGCCATCAAAAATGCATCTATTTAGCTCTGAGGACTGCAAAGGAATAAATGAGTCACAATGACGAATAAAATAGATTACATCCAACTGCTCGTTCAAAACATACGAGCACAACTTACCAGTCTGTTGATCAGGGGTGTATACTCCCTAAATCCACTCAGATCTCTGACGCCCGCACGGTAGCCCTCATCCTCGGGGTCATCGTCCTCCAGCTGGACGATATCTTCTTTCGTCCACATGGGCCTGAGGCGAAGACGGTGCTTCATGCCACCGTCATACCACTTCATGTGTTCGTCGTACGCACCCCAGTCTATGGATTTCTTCTCCCGATCTTTACTAAACCTCCTCTGGTTCCACTCGTTTACGCTATCTTTGTGCTCCTCTCCCCAGTCTATGATCGACTGATTTTTCTGTCTGCTCTTCTTGCAAGGCATAAGCAATGCTAGACATCATAAGAACGTCAAATGAAACGAAAACACGGAAACAGAGAACAATGCACTCATAAGTGGAGGTCGTGGCCGTTGGTGTCGTTGCGTGGTCCCAAATTGCCTGGCCACGCGGTGCGGCAAGTGCCATTTGAGAGCGTACACACATATCATGGGCATAATGCCCCGCCAGAGTGCCCTGTCCTGCTCGCACATCACGTTCAGCTCGAACCCCCACTCTCGGTTATGATACAACCACCAGTTAACCTATTACAAAAAAATTAGTAAGCTTCCAATGAAAGTGGCATCAAAAATATAGGTGAGCTTGTTTATATACTTGGTAAGGCGTCAAAGCGTCCAACTCGTTGGGGAAGACCTTGTACAAAGCCTTGGTTGTGCCCGTGTAGACACCCACCACCAACCCAAGCGTACGCAATAGTCGTGTATCGAGCGTCATCGTCATCTTTGCCCTAGTCAGTCCATGGACTCCGTGGCATCTTCTCAGGACGACTGATACGTCTCCGTCGTATCTACTTTTCCTCATGCTTTTGCTCTTGTTTTGGACTCTAATTTGCATGATTTGAATGAAACTAACCCGGACTGACGCTGTTTTCAGCAGAACTACCATGGTGTTGTTTTTGTGCAGAAATAAAAGTTCTCGGAACTGGACGAAACTTTTTGGAGATTTATTTTACAATAAATAAAAATTACGGGAGCTAAGAACCACCGGAGGGGTGCCCTTGTTGGGCACGATACACCAGGGCGCGCCACCCCTCCAGGCGCACCCTGGTGGGTTGTGCCCACCTCGGGGCCCCACTGACCCTAATTCCAGCGCTATAAAATCCTATTTTTGGAGAAAAAAATCAAAGAGAAAGTTTCATCGCGTTTTACGATACGGAGCCGCCGCCACCTCCAGTTCTTCATCGGGAGGCCAGATCTGGAGCCTGTTTGGGGCTCCGAAGAAGGGAATCTTCGGTGTTCGTCATCATCAACCCTTCTCCATCGCCAATTCCATGATGCCCCCCACCAGGAGTGGGTAATTCCTTCATAGGCTTGCTGGTCGGTGAGGAGTTGGATGAGATTCATCATGTAATCGAGTTAGTTTTGTTAGGGCTGGATCCCTAGTATCCACTATGTTCTGAGATTGATGTTGCTATGACTTTGCCATGCTTAATGCTTGTCACTAGGGCCCGAGTGCCATGATTTCAGATCTGAACCCTTTATGTTATCACCATTATATCTATGTTCTTGATCCGATCTTGCTAGTCATATGCACCTGCTATGTGTTATGATCCGTAAACCCCAGAGTGACAATAGTCGGGATACTTTCCGGTGATGACCGTAGTTTGAGGACTTCATGTATTCACTATGTGTTAATGCTTTGTTCCGGTTCTCTATTAAAAGGAGGCCTTAATATCCCTTAGTTTCCTTATGAACCCCGCTGCCACGGGAGGGTAGGACAAAAGATGTCATGCAAGTTCTTTTCCATAAGCACGTATGACTATTTACGGAGTACATGCCTACTTTACATTTATGAACTGGAGCTAGTTCTGTGTCGTCCTAGGTTATGACTGTTATATGATGAATATTATCCAACGAGTTCACCGATCCAGTGCCTACGAGCTTTCCACATACTATTCTTGCTAAGTTACTATTGCTATTGCTACTGTTCCAACTGCTACAAAACGGTTGATATCACTGCTACCGTTACTGTTACTGCTACTATTGCTATCAAAACTATCATACTACTGTGCTACTGATCACTCTGCTGCAGATATTTAATCTCCAGGTGTGGTTGAATTGACAACTCAAGTGCTAATACTCGCAAATATTCTTTGGCTCTCCTTGTGTCAAATCTATAAATTTGGGTTGAATACTCTACCCTCGAAAATTGTTGCGATCCCCTATACTTGTGGGTTATCAAGGCCTTTTTCTGGCGCCGTTGCCGGGGAGCATAGCTATATTTGTTGAGTCACTTGGGATTTATATAAATTGATCATTATGAAGAATCTAAAGGATCCAAAAATCAAGATTTTTCCCTCTAAACGAGGGGAGGTAAGGAATTGCCATCTAGCTCTGCACTTGATTCACCTTCGGTTATGAGTAGACTTGCAACACCACCACATGCTATTAATCTTGATATGTCGCAAGTTATTGATGATGGTACTTCTGCTATGAATGATGCCTATGATGATGCTAGTACAAGGCTTGATGATAATGTGCCACTAGGTGAATTTCTTGATGAACAAATTGCTAGAGTTAAAGAGAATGAAATTAGTGAAACTGATGAGATTACTGAAACTGATGAAGTCATTGAATCTGAGAACTACGAAACACATATTAGACATAGCTCTCCTAGATTTGAAATGCCTAAGATACCTAAGGGTTATGTTTTGGATGAGGAGATAGCTAGAGAAATCCTTTCTTTTAAGGATAAAGATGATCTTAAAAAAATTATTATGCAAGTATAAGGAAAAGACTTTGAATGCTAGAATGAAATGTGAGCCTAAGTTTGCTACTTCACCTGTCTTTGTTACTGATAAGGATTATGAATTCTCTGTCGACCCAGAGTTAATTACTTTGGTTGAATCTGATCCTTTCCATGGCTATGAAACTGAAACTGTAGTGGCATCTTACTAAGCTGAATGATATAGCCACCCTCTTTGCCCATGATGAGAAGATTCGCTACTACTATATTCTCAAATTATTTCCATTATCATTAAAGGGTGATGCTAAGATATGGTACAATACTCTTGCTCCTGGTTGTGTGCGTAGTCCCCAGGATATGATTTACTACTTTTCTGAAAAATATTTTCCTGCTCATAAGAAGCAAGCCGCCTTACAGGAAATATTTAACTTTGTGCAAATTGAAGAAGAGAGTCTCCCACAAGCTTGGGGGAGGCTTCTCCAATTGCTTAATGCTTTGCTTGATCACCCTCTTAAGAAAAATGAAATACTTGATATCTTCTATAATGGACTAACTGATGCTTCTAGGGACTTCCTAGATAGTTGTGCTGGTTGTGTTTTCAGGGAACGAATTGTTGAACAAGTTGAGGAACTATTGAATGATATATTGAAGAATTATGACGATTGGACTCTTCTTGAACCACCGCCTAAACCCACTCCGAAGAAGAGGGGTATCTTATTTCTCAGTCCTGAAGATATGTAAGAGGCAAAGAAATGTATGAAGGAAAAAGGTATTAAAGCTGAGGATGTTAAGAATTTACCACCTATTGAAGAAATAGATGGCCTTGACACACCACCACCTCCACAGGTCGTACAGGTAAATTCTTTATTAAAGTTTGATGAAAGTGATATCCCTTACAATAAAAATCCTAGTCAATACTTATATGAGTTTGATAACTACATTATGAAACAAGATCACTTCAATGCAAATGTTCTGAAACAATTGAAATATAATTTTGATATGATTGCTCGCTTGAGTGACTTTTTATTTAGAATCGGTAATGATGTTAGAGGTGTAGGAAAAACATGCCTCTATGGTTCAAACCCAGTTAGAACAAGTTGCTAAATCTAAAAAAGAATTGCTTGATGAAATGAATAATAATATGAATGATTTTGCTGCTAGAGTAGTAACTAGAGGAGGTAGAATGACCCAAGAACCTCTTTATCCTGAAGGTCATCCTAAAAAAATTGAACAAGACTCTCAGAGAATTAATACGGATGCACCTAGTCCTTCTAAAAAGAAAAAGAAAAAGAAATTGATAGGACTTTGCATACCTCTAGTGAACCTGAGATACAAAAACCTCCTAAAGATAATGATGCCTCTATTTCCGATGCTGAAACTCAATCTGGTAATGAACATCCACCTAGTGATAATGAAAATGATAATGATTATGTTCATGAAGATACCCAACCGAACAATGATAAAGAACCAGATAATGATGTTGAAATAGAGCCTGCTGTTGATCTTGCTAACCCACAACCTAAAAATAAACGATATGATAAAAGAGACTTTGTGGCTAGAAAACATGGTAAAGAAAGAGAGCCATGGGTTCATAAACCCATGCCCTTTCCACCTAAACCATCTAAGAAAAAGGATGATAAAGAATTTGAATGCTTTGCTGAAATGATTAGGCCAGTCTTTTTGCGTACCCGCTTAACCGATATCTTAAAGATGGCCCCTTATGCAAAATACATCAAAGACATCATCACTAATAAAAGAAAGATACCTAAAGCTGAAATCTCCACCATGCTTGCTAATTATTCTTTTAAGGATGGAGTACCTAAAAAACTTGGAGATCCGGGAATACCAACTATACCTTGCTCCATTGAAAGAGATTATGTCAAAACTACTTTGTGTGATTTGGGAGCTGGTGTTAGTGTTATGCCTTTCTCTATATATAAAAGACTTGATTTGAATAAACTCACACCTACTGAGATATCGTTGCAAATGGCTGACAAATCAACTGCCATACCTATCGGTATTTGTGAGGATGTGCCCATTGTTGTTGCAAATGTTACTATCTTAACGGACTTTGTTATTCTTGAGATGCCCGAGGACGACAACATGTCGATTATCCTTGGTAAACCCTTTTTGAATACTGCAGAGGCTGTTATTGATTGCAATAAAAGCAAAGTCACTTTTCATATCAATGGTAATGAGCATACGGTGCACTTTCCAAAGAAACAATTCCAAGTGAATGGTATAAATGGTATTGAAGAATCTCCGACACTCACTATTGGAAGTTTCCAACTACCTCTACCTACTGCCAAAAAGAAATATGGCATACTTATTGTTGGGGATATGCATATCCCCATTGAGGTAACCTAGTGTTTTACGAAAGTTCTTCGGTTTCATGCCAATCCGAAGTGGTTGTTAATAAGACTTGATCAACCTTATTAATGGATCATTTTTGAGAGGTATGAAGTTGATGAATCTAGTAGGCACAACACCATTTATTTTCTATTTTACTTAGTCAAATAAAATAAAACACCATGTCTATCCTGTTTTCTCCGTGCAATAAAAAATGACCCAAAAATAAAAGTTCTCAGAATGTTCTGAAAATTTGATACGATTTTTTCCTGAATATTTCTGAATTTCTGGTCCAAATAACATCAGAGGGGGTGCACCTGGTGCCCACAAGACACTAGGGCGCGCCAGCAACCCCAGGCGCGCCCTGGTGGATTGTGGCCCCGACGTGGGCCCCCTCACTTATCTCTTTAGCCCATGTCATCTCCTACCTTCAGAAAAAAAATCACCATAGCTCTCACTCCCGTGTTCTTGCTCTCAAACCCACGGATTTCGATCTCTTTGCTCGAAGCTCCGTTTCCGAAACTATTTTGGGGGATTGCTACTTGGTATGTGACTCCTCCATTGCTCCAATTAGTTTTTGATTTAGTGGGTTATTTTTAGAATAATTAGCTACTCTTGGTGCTGCTATAGGTGGGCTTGCGTGTTGAATTCTTAGAGTTCTAAGTAGTTTGAATGCTTAATATGGCCTCTATGCATCCTTAGGAGTAGTTGCTATCAATCTTACGAAGTTTTCATAACAAAATTTTGCGTCTCAGACATATTTCAGAAATTTGTTCGCAAATAAAATGCAATTCCTTAGGAGTTCTTCGAGGAGGAGGTCCTCGGGGGCCTCATCAAGTGGAAGCTCGGTCCGACAATCCTATGTTGAGCCAAGTGAAAGCTCGATGCGAGATGATGCTACCAAATCATGTTTGTGGCCGTGTGACGAATTCATGGAAGGTGCAGGTGAGGGAGTCCGGGATTTAGGGGGTCCTCGGACTACCGACCTATTTCTCATAGGTCGGGCTAATGGGCCGCTTGCTGAAGATGAGATTAATTGAAGGCCTCGTCACCAAGGAGGAAACCTCAGGAGCCGTGGCGTGTCCGTCAAGTTGTAGATGGTAGTTTAGGCATGTTTTCCCCCTCCGGTGGGCAACCGACCATATGTAACCCTAATGACCCCTGGTATCTATATAAGCCAGAGGGTTTTAGATCATACGACACAGAAACTCATCTAGGGTTTTAGCTAGTCGATCTCGAGGTAGATCAACTCTGTAACCTTCATACCATCAATATAATCAAGCAGGACGTAGGGTTTTACCTCCATAGGAGGGCCCGAACCTGGGTAAACATCGTCTCCTTCGTCCCTTTGTTACCATCGATCCTAGTCTCACAGCTCGGGACCCCCTACCCGAGATCCGCCGGTTTTGACACCGACATTGGTGCTTTCATTGAGAGCTCCGCTGTGATCGCCGAAAGAATCGATGGCTCATCTTCGCATAAGCCGTGGGGTCTATGACCAGGATGCCACTGTCCCAGCGCAGACCCCCGCGGGCGGCGGCGCCCCGCCGCACGCCGATCCGACTGTCCTTCTCGGCCAGATCGGAAGTTTCTTCCCCTGTCAGGAAATTAGGTTCGGGAACCTAGAGTTCGCCGCTGATCCCCAGGGAGAACTCTTTTGGGTGAGACCCTCAACCCCCATGGAGGAGCCCGTGGAATCCGACGCTTTGACGTCGGAGGCATCGGGCGTCGCCTCCAAGGTGGCCTCCCCTCTCGGGCCGTCTAGCACGCCCAACCCCGCTGACACGCCCGGATCCGTTGCGACCGAACATAACCCGGATTTGCCTTCGAACGATCCTGGGACCTTGGCGCCGCAGGTCGACCCTGTGCGCACCGGCAACGCATACACCGCCGACATCTCGTCCTAGGACGAGCTACTGGATCAGATTCGAACCTTCGGCCTGGGCGACCGCCACCAGACCCCGGTCTATGACCGAATCGGGCTTAAAACCGATGACAGGGAGATTCGCTCTCCCTCGGTCACCCACTTGGTTGCCACTATTGAGTGCCCGGTCAAAGGCTCGTCCTCCCAACAACTGAAACTAAAAACAGTTTATATCCCGGTCTCCGATCATCTAGATCCCTCGGGTAACCCAAACTCGGAAGTCCGCTCCAAGGATAGCTCGGGATCGATTCCCGATCTCGCTTGCGACCCGAGCCCTATGCCAAACCCCGTTGTTCCGGACTCACATCGCGGTGCGGGGCCAAAAAATTTCCCACCCGCCACCCAAGTCGAGCACTCATGCATCGCAGGAGAGTCCAAGTCTTCGGACTTACGGGACGTCAAACACTTACCGGGGGAGTCGGTTCACCACTTTTGGGCCAGGCTTCTCCTTTTTAGAGACAGGGCACTAGGATCTAGTGACCAGGAGATAATCGCAACATTCAGTCGCAATTGTCATGATGAAGGGATCCTCAATGCCCTCTCCCGGCGGCACGTTCGCAGGTTCACCGAGTTATCGGACCTGGTACAAAAATACTGTGCCATGGAGAGCACCTGGCAAGCCGAACGGCTACTCGCAGAACCGGACTTTACCGAACACTCTATAGGAGATCGGAAAAAGAGGACACCCCCGAAGCGGCTAGCCGAACACGAACCCGCCGAAAAGAGAAATAGACCCCCTATGGGGGCCAGAACCGTCCTTGACGGACTGTTGGACAAACCATGCCCTATACATTCTGTATTGCTGAACACAAACCCGACTCACAGCCTTAGAGCTTGCTGGGTCGTCAGGCAGATCGCCAAAAGTGGAGAAGTCATTCTCCAGGACCAACCGCCGAACAGGCGCCGCATAATGCCACGAGAATACAATGCGGAAGTCCTGACGATCTACGAAACGTTCCCCTCTAGGAACAGGAGAAAGAGAGTTCTTAAAGAACTCGAACATGTTTACCATGTGGCGGCAGCAAGCCCATGGGCGGACACACCAATCACCTTCGGAGATACTGACCAACCAACCATCCGTCCCGGTCACACACCGGCCGCACTGGTCCTAAACCCTATCGTTGACGGTTTCAGGCTACAGAAGGTGCTAATGTATGGTGGCAGTGGCTTAAACCTCATCTACGAAGACACCCTGGAAAAAATGCAGTTTGACCCATCTCACATCGAGCATAGCAACACAACCTTCCGGGGTATCATCCCTGGGAAAGAGGCACGCTGTTCGGGATGGGTCACCCTCGATGTGGTATTCGGCACACCCGACAACTACCGATCCGAAGAGCTTCTCTTCCATATCGTGCCCTTCCCCAGTGGCTATCACGTGTTGTTAGGGCGCGACGCCTTCACAAAGTTCCAGGCTATACCCCATTACGGGTATATGAAGCTCAAAATGCCAGGACCAGGCGGGGTAATCACAATCGCCACTGATCCGAGCATAGCCCTTCGAGCTGAAAACAAAACTGCAGCGCTCGCCCTCGAGGCGCTAGGCGAGACCCTTGCCGCAGAAGAATTGACCACACTCCGGTCAACAGTGGACAAGGACGATGTGATCCTTAGTAAAAGGCCCAAACCCACGTCCTTTAAGCCTGCAAAGGAAATCGTTAAATTCCAGGTACACCCGACGGACCCTAATAAAACAGCGTCCATCGGAGCTCAGCTGGACCCCACGGTGGACGAGGCGCTGCGAGCTTTTTTACAAGAAAATTGGGACATCTTCGCCTGGCATCCCTCTGATATGCCAGGAATCCCACGCCGGCTGGCAGAACACAGTCTGAATATAATCCCAGGCTTTAAGCCCGTTAAACAGACTCTGCGCCGCTTTTCCGAGCCCAAACGACAAGCTATGGGTGAAGAATTAGCCAAGTTGCTAGAGGCCGGATTCATACGGGAGATCAAACACCCCGAATGGCTGGCAAACTTGGTAATGGTACCGAAGAAAGATAAATCTTGGCGGCTGTGCGTCGACTTTAGAGACCTTAACAAGGCCTGCCCCAAGGACCCTTTCCCCCTACCACGCATAGACCAGATTATCGACGCCACAGCCGGACACGATTCGCTGTGTTTCCTCGACGCTTATTCCGGATACCATCAGATCAAAATGAAGGAATCCGATCAAGCCGCAACCGCATTCATCACCCCATATGGGCCATTCTGTTTCAACACAATGCCCTTTGGGCTAAAAAACGCTGGAGCCACATACCAGCGTATGATCCAGACCTGCCTCGAAAAATAGGTCAGCAAAACAGTCGAAGCATATGTGGATGATGTGGTCATTAAAACCAAACACGTCAGCCAGCTGATCGACGACCTGCGGCAAACCTTTGCCAGCTTACGCGAGTACGATATACGACTCAATCCGGAGAAATGTGTCTTTGGAGTCCCTGCTGGTAAACTGCTCGGATTCATTGTTTCCCATAGAGGAATAGAAGCGAATCCGGCTAAGATCCGCGCCCTATCGGAACTTGCAATTCCCACAGAGCTCAAGCATGTCCAAAAACTAGCGGGTTGTGTGGCGGCGTTAAACCGCTTTATCTCCCACCTCGGTGAAAAAGCTTTACCGCTCTACAGGCTGCTGAAACGGACCAACAATTTCGTATGGACCGATGAAGCAGCTGCCGCGTTGGAGGAAATTAAAACACTGTTGGCAAGCAACCCCATACCCACATCACCAGGCGCCGGTGAACCAATGTTATTATACATATCGGCCACCAACCAAGTGGTTAGCGCAGTGCTCATCGTCGAACGGGAGGAGGAGGGTCACAAATTCCGGATACAAAAGCCGGTCTATTATGTGTCAGAAGTGCTAACGCAATGCAAGTCCAGATACCCGCACTACCAGAAGATATCCTATACAGTATTCATGGCATCGCGAAAACTAAGACACTACTTTCAAGAGTGTTCGGTCACGGTGGCCTCAGAAGTACCCCTGAATGATATAATCAATAACAGGGATGCCACCGGCCGCATAGCCAAATGGGCCATTGAACTCCTTCCTTTCGAAATCGCTTACAAGCCACGACGAGCTATTAAATCTCAAGTTCTGGCAGATTTCCTCGCCGAATGGATGGAGGCCGAGCTCCCCAGGGAATATAGCACATACTCCCATTGGACGATGTACTTCGACGGGTCCAAAACACTGGCCGGACTGGGGACTGGAGTTATTCTCACATCCCCCACAGGCGACAATGTCCGATACGTGTTGCAAATCATGTATGCCGATTCTAACAACGCGGCCGAATACGAAGCACTTTTGCATGGTCTTCGGATGGCAGCTTCAATGGGCATACAACGGCTGGAGGTACGGGGAGACTCCAACTTGGCCATCTGTCAAATCAACGGCGAATTCGACGCCAAAACCCCGAAGATGGCAGCTTACATAAACGCCATTCTTAAAATATCCGCACGGTTCGAGGGGTTGGAATTCCACCATGTCGCTAGAGACAACAACCAGGCTGCGGACTTACTGGCTCGTATGGGGGCCAAACGCGACCCCGTCCCAAAAAACACCTTCCTCAAACGACTCTTCAAGCCATCGGTGGTTTGGCAGGACGACGATAAGGGCGCTCGATCCATCAGTGCGGAAGAGGTTGTTCACCCTACAAACGAACCAGATGATCAAGTCATCGGCGGCTCCGTAATGGACGAAACGCCTTCGGCTCATGAGGTCATGGCAGTAATTGCACCATGGACCGAGCCCTTCCTCGCTTACCTTCTTCATCAAGAACTTCCCGATGACCAAACAGAGGCAAGACGCATAGTTCGGCGATCCAAAGCCTATAAGGTCCACGAGGGTGACTTATACAAGAAAAGCACCACCGGAGTACTTCAACGGTGCATATCCGAGGAACAAGGAAGGCAACTTCTGGCCGAAATCCACGCAGGAATGGGCGGCCATCATGCCGCGGCAAGGGCCTTAGTGAGCAAGGCCTTCCGGGCTGGTTTTTTCTGGCCCACCGCTCGAGCGGACGCCCAGTCACTTGTCCAATACTGCGTGGGATGCCAACTTTTCGCAAATCAAAGTCACATGCCCCCAACGGCTCTTCGGACTATCCCGATCACTTGGCCTTTTGCGGTCTGGGGGCTAGACATGGTCGGACCACTTAAAGGGGGGACCAAGAAAAATAAATACCTACTGGTCATGGTGGACAAGTTCACCAAATGGATCGAAGCAAAACCTGTCAAATCAGCCAAGTCCAGACCAGTAATCGACTTTATATCTGGCGTGGTACACCGTTACAGTGTCCCGCACAGTATAATAACGGACAATGGATCCAACTTCACTGCCCAGGAAGTAAAAGACTGGTGCGCAAAAATGGGCATTAAGCTCGATTACGCACCGGTGTATCACCCGCAGACCAATGGACAGGTCGAACGAGCCAACGACCTCATTATGAGTGGTATTAAGCCACGTTTGGTCCGATCTCTTCATGAGTCCGACTGCCATTGGGTGGAGGAACTTGATTCCGTTCTGTGGGGCCTGCGTACCACCCCGAATCGATCAATGGGATACACACCGTTTTTCATGGTCTACGGGGCAGAAGCGGTCCTTCCTTGTGATATTATTCACGACGGACCAAGGGTACGCATGTACGAAGAAAGGGAGGCCGAGCTAGATCGGCAGGATGACTTGGAGGCCTTGGAAGGAGAGCGCAACATAGCTCGGGCTCGCTCTACTTTTTATCAACAGCAGGCCTGGCGTTACCAGAGCAGGGAGGTCAGGGCGAAAGCATATAATGTGGGTGAACTCGTCTTGCGGCTCCCCGAGAAGCAGAAGCATAAGCTCAATCCCAAATGGGAGGGCCCCTTCATAATTGACGAAGTCCTCACAGGGGGGGCTTATCGTCTTCGAAGCCTAGCAGACAACCGCCTCAAACCAAACCCATGGAACGCAGCTCGTCTTCGGCGCTTCTACGGCTAGACCGGTGTCGTCGTCCTCTTTACCCTCCCCTTTTTTCTTTTTTCTCTTTTATTTTCGTTTTTTCCTTCCCTTCCACCTTCATTCTTGGCAGGCCAGGACCTTTCTGTCCCCAAGTTTGTGCTCGGCTAAACCGAGCTAGTGTTTAGATATTCGGCATACATCGTCAAATGTAAAATCCGAATATAACACCTGGGGGCTTCTTCCCGAAGCCGATGAGTTTATTCTTCTAAGCATTCGTTGAAATTTACTATGCATGAACGTTTCCTTTGTCGATTGTAAAGCCATCATATGCATCAATTCGAACTAAGATTTTTGCCAAGCTGGGTTGCCTCGCTCCTGTGTTTACCCTCTACGTTCTCGATTGTTCGGCTAGAGAGTAAAGGGAGCACCTCTGCGATTGTTACGGCCGGGTCATCCGGATACGTACCTTAGACGGGTGAAGCCAAAGGCTAGCTATCTTTAGCAGAAGATTGGTCGGCTACGACGGAAGCGACAAATAAGATTATGGTTGTTATTACCATCACACGGTTTTCTCAAAAAAGCCATTAGTCGCATACTAGCAGTATGCGGCCTTACTATCTACGATTTACGTAGCAACTTAAAAAGGCACCGATAGAGGTACTATTTTCTTTGGAAGATGTTTCTTACGCTAAGCAGTAATATAACATGTCTCCCTGTACGCCTTCTGTCTGTTCGTACCAAATGGCCGGATTGCGTGGTTCCTCGAAGGAATTCCCTCTTCTTAAGGGACATTTTATGCGGAACACTCCCAAGCTATTAGCACGGGAGGTCGAAGCCGATGGCCGGTTAAGACAAAGTTTGCAACACAGACGGAGCAACTTTTTAAAGTACATAGATACATAGAATCATAGATCTGGCTGCTGGTCAAGATTGTCTATTATAGCATCCAGGGCGTAGTCTTCCTGTGAGAGACGAGCAACAGGCATCACTTGGTCGTACACCAAGTGAGGTGGCACTTCTTGCCCGTTAGGTCCTACCGGCCCAACCCGGGCCATATGCTCGGGGTCAAGACCAGTATAACGAGTCTTGATCATCGCCCATGCTTCTCGTGCTCCCTCCCGGCAAGCCGATGTCTTCCATAGCTCGAACCGACTCCGGGCTTCTTTGAATCGATCGGCTAATTCGGTCATCCTTTCCGGAGGCTGTTCGGCAGGCCATAGCGCTTTTATCATGCCTCTCATAGCCTTCCGAGCCCGCTCATGCAGGGTGGATAGTTCCTTCAGGAGGTTACCCCGGAAGGAGCTGATCTCTTCTTCAGGCCGCCCGGTTAGGAGACCTATACATGAGACAAGGCATGTCCGTTACACCTTATGAAGGGGAGATGCCTTTCGACATTGTAATAAAAACTTACCGAACATGCCCCTCTGTAGTTTCTGGTTCTCTTCTTGGGCATTGGCCAACTGAGTCTTTAAGCTCTCAATATCTTCGGCCTGCTATTTGTTTTCCACCTGGAGACGTTTCTTCTCCTCCAGGTTTCGCTGCAGCGAAAGGCAACCAGCCTCATACTGGGATTCGGCGTACCTCTGGGAGTCTCGGGCTACATCCAAATCTTTTTGCAATTGCCCTATTGATTCAGCAGCTAAAAAGTACCATCGTGTCAGCATGGGATTACGCGCTAAGATCAGCAGAATAATTATACTCACCATGCGCCTCCTGGGTAAACTTCTTCACTTGTTCAAGCTCGGCCTTCACGGTTTCCACCTGTGCTCGGCTCTCCGCCAATTCATTGACCAATTGCTCGTTCTGCTGCCTTGAGGCCTGCATCATCCAAACATGCAATGTGCGGATCCTTAATTCGGTCGTCCCGACCTTATCAAAGCTCAGGGGCTACTGGGTCTACAGTCATGTCCGGATTTTTAATCACTTACCTTCAGGCTAGACGATATCAGTTTCACAGCTTCGCCGAACCCGGCTCGGGCAGCTCCAAGGTGTGCGTCCGCTGAGCATAGAGCACTGAACTCTTGTTGGGAAAACACCGGGTCACGCAGGATTCCTTGCCGCCGCCGATGTTTCATCACGCTCCCTGCTTCGGACTTAGTGACTGATACCTCATCCCCAGAGTCTTTGGGGGTCGGATTGACCATGGGGGCCTCTGCGGCGGGTTCGGCGTGAGCAGAAGATCTTGATTCATGCGTGTTGCCGGGCGTCCCGACAATGTCTTCGACAGAGGAGGGTTGTACCCGCTTCCTGAGTAAGTCGAGTAATTCGACATAAGATCTTCTGTAAGATCCTACCAATTTTAACAATAATAGATTATGCGACCGAACAAAGTACCTTTTGGTTGATCGAGTGTTCGGCGCCGTCTCCACGACCGGCTCACCTGAGGGACTCCTGTTGGCGCCCGGCTCGGGCGTTGCTGCTGGAGCCGACGTCCGTCGCGAGGACCGACAGTGCTAGGGAGTGGGAGCCGGTATATTTGGGCCGCCAGAGGGTGTCTGCCTTTTACGGGAAGAATTTCTCTTCTTGCCCGCGGTGGAGGAGGGGAGTGATGCGGGGTGATCAGCTATGATCGCCACTTTGGACCGATCGAGGCCCTCCTGGTAAAAGACCCCGTCTTCATACCCCAGTAAAAGCTCCAGATCGTCATGGAATCCTGGGTCATCGTCGCGGGAGTAGTTCTCTGGTTGGGGGGCCGGACAGTTGATTGTCTCGGCAAAGCTCCGCCATTCCTGTTTGCGCAAATTAAAAGCGTTAGTCAAAAAAAAGGGTGAATAAATGCCCGAACTCAAGATGCAGAGTCGAAGGGCTTACCCATTCAATAGGGTTGTAACTCGAGTAGCCCTCCTTAACCTGCAACTGAACAAAATCTTCTTTTTCTCCTTTGTACAAGTCGGCAAGTGCGGCTGCCAAGGCCGCCTGATTGGCAGGGCCCAGCCGTCGAGAGCGGGTGGTGTCACTCGTTCCGTTGTATTGCCACATAGGATGTATCCTTTGTTGGAGAGGTTGAACGCATCGGGAGATGGCGGCGGCCATCACGTCAATCATTGTTAACTTGTAATGAGCCAGTATCCTTACGTGGGCGGCCAGGCATCGAACTTCGGCACTGTCCTCTTGGGACGAGCTCTTCGGTCGCCAATTATACTTTTTCTTCGGAGGAGCGTCGGAGTATTCGGGCAAGCCCCTCCGAGCTGGATCGAATAGGGGAACGTCCTCGATGTAGAACCATTCCGAAGACCACTCTTCGGATTCCTTCTTTGGTGTCCCCGTAGGGTATCCTGTTCCCGCTATGCGACACACTTCGGCTCCTCCGATTTCCCGAATTCGGGGGACGAGGCAGAAGTACTTCCTCCATAATTCGAAGTGCGCCTCGCAGCCCAAGAACATTTCGCAGAGAGCGACGAAGCCCGAAATGTGCAGAATGGATCCGGGGGTAAGATGATGGAGCTGGATCCCATAGAACTCAAGTAACCCCTGGAGGAAAGGATGAATGGGGAACCCTAGGCCTTGTAAGAGGAAGGGCACAAAGCATACCCGTTCGCCCTGGTTAGGATTGGGGAAGTTCTCCGCGAAAGCTTCGCCGTCAAAGGAAGTCAAGCCGGCGTGAGTTGCCGCCAGATCTGAGGAAGGAAGATACCCATGGGTCTCGAGGTCGCGCAACCGGAGGAGGGATACAGAGCAACTCGTCCAATCCCCAGGATGGGAGCCGTAAGGGCATGAGGAAGAGCTGGGGGCGCCCGCCATGATTTGGTGATGATCTCTCGCTTGAAGTTTTTCTCTAAACGGGGAGGAAGAGGAAGTTGTGACCCAGACTGCAATTTAACTTGTTTCAATAAGTGGTGCCTCCCTTGCGGGAGGGGTAGTCTTGTCAAAAGCTATCGGGGCGCTTGTCTCCCCTCGGCGCGCAAGAATCGAGAAGCGCTGAAGGCTATTATATTGGGTCCTGCAAAGTTCTCAGCAATCGAGGACTCTCTGATGACGAGATAGTTGCTGAGCCAGAAGAGGTTGAGGGACTCGCCTCGCAAGCCGAAGACTTCGACACGTAATATTTTCTGGATATACCTCAGCGTTGGAGGCTAGTCCGGGGGCTACTGAGGGAGTCCGGGATTTAGGGGTCCTCGGACTACCGACCTATTTCTCATAGGTCGGGCTAATGGGCTGCTTGCTGAAGATGAGATTAATTGAAGGCCTCGTCACCAAGGAGGAAACCTCAGGCGCCGTGGCGTGTCCGTCAAGTTGTAGATGGTAGTTTAGGCATGTTTTTCCCCTCCGGTGGGCAACCGACCATATGTAACCCTAATGACCCCTGGTATCTATATAAGCCAGAGGGTTTTAGATCATACGACACAGAAACTCATCTAGGGTTTTAGCTAGTCGATCTCGAGGTAGATCAACTCTGTAACCTTCATACCATCAATATAATCAAGCAGGACTTAGGGTTTTACCTCCATAGGAGGGCCCGAACCTAGGTAAACATCGTCTCCTTCGTTCCTTTGTTACCATCGATCCTAGTCTCACAGCTCGGGACCCCCTACCCGAGATCCGCCGGTTTTGACACCGACAGCAGGTATCAAGGAGGAATTCGAGCAATTTATCCACAATGCAGAACTTGCTCCCTTCATCGCAGATAAGTGCCCTCAACATCTCGAACTCACAAAGACATTCACTAAGCAATTCAAATATATTCCTCGTGAGTATAGAGTTTCATTCAACCTTTATGACCGTTGTCGGTGTCAAAACCGGCGGATCTTGGGTAGGGGTCCCGAGCTGTGGGTTTAGGATCGATGGGTAACAGGGGACGAAGGAGACGATGTTTACCCAGGTTCGGGCCCTCCTATGGAGGTAAAACCCTATGTCCTGCTTGGTTATATTGATGTGTATGAAGATTACAGAGTCGATCTACCACGAGATCAAGTAGCCAAAACCCTAGATGAGCTTGTCTGCCCACTACGATCTAAACCCCCCGGTTTATATAGACACCGGGAGTACCTAGGGTTTACACATGATAAGTCTCCAGCCGGAGGTAAAGACACTGATCCCTTCATCTTGACTTGGAGTGCACGCCGAGTCTTCGGAGGTTTCCTTCTAGAATACGGGGCCGCCGCATATCCCGGTCCTTCCTGCGATAATCAGAGAGCGGCCCACCAAGCCGGCCTATGAGAGGTAGGCCGGCGGCCCGAGGACCCCTTAGTCCAGGACTCCCTCAGTAGCCCCCAACGCCAGGGGTCATGACACTAGCAGCTTTGCGTGATCAGAGTCTTCAACTTGGGGGGTGAGTTATTTTCCCCCTTTATGATCGGATGGCCCTAGTCCGGCCGCCAATGACATGCAGTTATCCGGACGCCATAAGTCGCTTAACCTCGAAGGCCAAACGCCAAAGTGTGAATAGTATTTCCTGACAACCTTTCTGACGAAGGGTCGCGGCCCATCACGACCGCTGAGCCGGTCACAGAAACTCGATTCGCGGTTCGAGGCCGTTTCTCCATTGGCACGTCTTATTGACGTGTAGATCGTGCCCCGTTTCTTACGGGATATGCTTAATGCCCTGGGTTATCCCACGCGCGCATAACGGCATGATTGTATCGGGAAGTGGCGAGGCCTGCGGCGCAGCAAAAGGGAAGCTCCTGGTATTACGGCATCCCATAAAAGGGAGAAAACCCACAAGGCCTATTCACGCTCCAAATCCGCATCCTTTGCCTCCTCAACCTTCCCAAGCTCCGAGAGCCCAGATCCAGTTCTTCCTCAATCTTCCCTCCGAGTTCGGCCATGGCCGGTTCAGGCTCCATGGGCAAGTGGGAGGTCTCCTCCGTCACCGACAATGACATCCGGGAGCTAAAGCGTGCCGGCTACCTCTCCGCCAACATCGCCCACTGCACCCCAGAGGCGAATCAGGCGGTTCCCACACCGAAGCCGGGCGAGAGGGTGGTGTTCGTCCCCCATTTCATAAGGGGACTGGGCTTTCCGCTCCACCCCTTCGTCAGGGGCCTCATGTTCTTTTACGGGCTGGATTTCCATGACCTCCCCCCGAACTCCTTCATGCATATCTCGGCGTTCATCATTGTCTGCGAAGCTTTCCTACGGGTACAGCCGCACTTAGGCCTGTGGCTCAAAGTGTTCAACATCAAGCCGAAGACAGTTGCGAGCGCGCATGCGGATTGTGGAGGGGCGGTGATCAGCAAGCTCCCCCGTGTCGAGTGGCCGGACGGCACCTTTCTCGACACGGTCAAGTGAAAGATCGTGGATGTCGCCTAGAGGGGGGGTGAATAGGCGCTTTAAAATAATTACGGTTTAGGCTGGAACAAATGCGGAATAAAACTAGCGTTTAATTTGTCACGCACAAAACCTAAATAGACTAGGCTCACCTATGTGCACCAACAACTTATGCTAAGCAAGATGAACAACTAAGTGATAGCAAGATATATAACTAGAAACAATATGGCTATCACAAAGTAAAGTGCATAAGTAAAGGGCTCGGGTAAGAGATAACCGAGGCACGCGGAGACGACGATGTATCCCGAAGTTCACACCCTTGCGGATGCTAATCTCCGTTTGGAGCGGTGTGGAGGCACAATGCTCCCCAACAATGCCACTAGGGCCACCGTATTCTCCTCACGCCCTCGCACAATGCAAGGTGCCGTGATTCCACTAAGGGACCCTTGAGGGCGGTCACCGAACCCGTACAAACAAGGTTGGGGCAAACTCCACAACTTAATTGGAGGCTCCCAACAACACCACGAAGCTTCACCACAATGGACTATGGCTTCCGCGGTGGCAACCCTTGGGGGCGGTCACCAGTACCCGTCAAATTGCTCGGGGCGATCTCCACAACCTAATTGGAGACCCCGACGCTTGCCCGGAGCTTTACACCACAATGATTGAGCTCCGAGGCACCACCAAGCCGTCTAGGGCGCCAAGGCACCCAAGAGGAACAAGCTCTAGGGTGCCCAAACACCCAAGAGTAATAAGCTTCTCAACTACTAACTTCCACGTATCACCGTGGAGAACTCAAACCGATGCAACTAATGCAATGGCAAGAACACACGAAGTGCTCAAGTCCCTCTCTCTCAAATCCCACCAAAGCAACAAAAGCTATGGAGGAAAGTGAGAGGAAGAACAAGGAGAACACCAAGAACTCCAAGATCTAGATCCACAAGGTTTCCCTCACATAGAGGAGAAAGTGATTGGTGGAAAGATGGATCTAGATCTCCTCTCTCTATTCCCTCAAGAAGGGGCAAGAATCATTGGAGGGATTGAGAGTTAGCAAGCTCAAGAAGATCAGCAATGGGGGGCAAAAACGAGCTCAAAGGATAAGATAACCGTTGGGGAAGAAGACCCCTTTTATAGGCCACTCCAAATCCAACCGTTATGCCTGTGCTGGACGCGTACAAGCGGTACTACCGCTCAGGCGAGCGGTACTACCGCTTAAGCGGTAGTTCCAGCCAGCAGCAGGCGAGAACACAAAACTGGAGCGGTAGTGCCGCACTAAGCGGTACTACCGTCCAACAAAGCGGTACTACCGCTAAGGAGAAAAGAGCACCTCTGCGAAACACACGCGGTAGTAGGAACGGTAGTGGAGGGCGGAAGTACCGCCCTAAGCGGTACTACCATGCCACTACCGCACAAAGCGGTACTACCGCTCTACTACCGCACTACTTCCGCTTAACAAAAATCGGCAACAGAAGAAATTCCCACAAGCGGTACTCGCTGCGGTAGACCACAGCAGTACTACCACATAAGCGGTACTACCGTGGTACCGAGCGGTACTACCGCTTGGGTGCTGCAAAAGTGCCCAAGCAGAACAGACAGATACAGGAAAACCAGAACTGCCACAACTTCTACATATGAGCTCCGAATTGAGCAAACTCAAGCTTGTTGGATAGAAGACAACGAGTACTATCCAAACAGCCTCTATGAATGAAGAACCGGCATAAACTCCAACATCGAAAACATCATAGAAGATGCATATATGAACTCCGTTTTCGATGAACTCGAGCTTGTCATGAAGATGACCATAAGCTCAAAAACTCACAAAGAGAAACACCAAACACGAACCAAGAAAGATGATGCAAGGATGCAATGGTTTGAGCTCTCTACGAAGATACGATAAAGCTACTCACTTGAGAGCCCCCCTTGATAGTACGGCTATCGATCCTATAACCCGGTCTCCCAACTACTATCATGAGACCGGTAAAATAGAAAACCTATCAAGGGCAAACCTTTGCCTTGCGCATAGTCCACTTGAGCTAGATGATGACGATCTTGACCTCCTCAAGTTGGACCACCTTTCTTGATTGCGCCGGCTCGATGAAAACTAGTAGATTGCTCCCCCATACTCCACTATGGGTGAGCCACTCTTCGGCACATCTTCACAAGTCCATTGTCACCACAATGGACGGCAAGCTTCAAGCATGTGATCTCTTCGTGATGCTCCACATGAACTTGCACACCGCAATCTTGATGACGATCACCAGTTGATGTCATCCTCCATGGGTTGAATGAGATCTTCCTCTTGACGCAAGCCCATGGAAACATACCTAACCCCACATAGAACTCTCGCATAGAACATGGGTTAGTACACAAAGCGTAATGGACAATGCTTACCATACCGTGAGATCACTTGATCCCACTCGGTACATCTTCTACGCTTTGTGTGTTGATCAACTTGAATCACTCTTCATATTTAGTCTTGATCAACCTTGAATCTTTCCAACTCTCTTCATTAGGATGATGTCTTGAAGGTAAACATGAATGTTCACACAAACTTCTTCTTCAAGACATGCTTGCAATAGGCTCAACACTCACATGACCAATCTTTGGATAAATCCTTGAATAGCACCTTGGTCAACACACATTCTTCTTCTAATAACCTTGAAACCAACAAATGGTCTTCAAGCAATGCCTATGGACAAAACCTTCAAATATAACTCAAGGCAACCATTAGTCCATAGAGATTGTCATCAATTACCAAAACCAAACATGGGGGCAGCACATGTTCTTTCATCAAGATTTGGCAAAAGGAATGGTTCTACATCACCGAACCAAGGAGCGCGGACTGGGTGGCTCCTGCTGAGTTCAGATCCGGACCCCCCGCGAGGCTAACCTCGTGGCTCAAGAAAGTCCTTGACTGGGGGTCGGCTGCAGAGGTAAAATCGCTGCAGAAGCGCATCTCCGCGATGGTTGAGGCCAAAATCGAGCTTGTCAACGTGATCCAGGTCATGCTCCGCCGCCGCCTCCTACCCTGCCAACACCGGGCCTCCCCTATGTGGGCTTACCAGCTCGAGGACCCGGCTACCGTGCGTCAATTCTTCTGCACTACCCACGAGAAATTGTGGAAAGTGCTATTCAAGCCCCAGAAGAACTGGCTGGCCAAGGAGGAGGACACCGGTCTCGATGCCGAAACCCCTCCCACCAAGGTATGATAAAATTTTAATTCTCCGGCTCTGTTTTTTGATAAAGAGCTGAGTCCCCTTCTCTCTCATCTTCATAGAATTGGCTGAGCAGGGCCGTGCACATTGACTATCCGGCCCCGCAGCCCAAAGACCCTTGGTCGGATCTGTTGACGGAGATGCTCATCGTGGCGCCGTATTCGGTGCAAGAGAAGAAGGAGAAGAAGAAGAAAGGGGAGAAGAAGGAGGCCCGAGAGGGTCTTCATCTAAGGGGTCTTCCGGAAACTAAGTCCGAGGAGACCCATGCCTCTTCCACTCACGAGGAAGAGTACGAGGACGAAGGGGAGGGAGACTCCCCCCTCACAAGGAAAAGGGCGGCATCAGCGGACGCCGCGGAGGACCTACCTCCTCCTGCCCCGAAGAGGACATGCCGGACAAAGGCAGTCCTGGCCGACGATAGCTCGGACTCCGATAAGGAGTCTGAGGCTTTCAAAAAGGTTCCTCGAAGGAACCCAAGGGTTAAGCCCCCAGACCAGAGGTATGGATTCGAAGACCCTCCGGGTCACTTATATAGAGCTTTTAATGCTAAATGGGCGAACGTCTTTCAATTTGCAGCCCGCCACGTGATCTCCCCACCGAACAAATCTCGGACGGGGAGTCTCTGCCCGCCGACCTGGCGGAAAGTGGGACTGCGTCACACCCTACGCCTCCTGACGTCTCGAAGGAGGCCGTGGAGGTGTTATCGCGCCAGGCTCCTTCTGAGCCGAACACCGGCGGCGGGAGCGACGACGTTATGGCTGAGGTTAAAACCTCGGCCGCCGAAGACCAGGAGGATGACCACCTCCTGGCAACTGAAGAGGGGGGACGAGGTTCGGTCCAGTCCCCTCCGAGGACATCTCTAGAGCGCTCTATGCCTCTGGAGCTGCCCGCAGAATCCCCCACCGGAGGGAGGGTTGGCAGGTCACCACCGGTGCCACCCATGACTGGGTGGTCGGCCGGGATGGAGGAAGCTTTATCCGGCTCTTCCATCGCCGAAGATCACCGCGCCCTTATGGGTGCGGTTTTGCAAGGCATTCAGTCCATTGATAGCGGACTAAAAGAGGCCTTCAACGGTCTCTTGACGGGCTTCAAGGTGAGCCACGTAATACTCCTTTTTCCATAAAAAGTTAATTTACCAGATTTATGCAATCCTTATAAGTGTAGTAGCCCCCGAGCCCTGGGTGAGTTTGAAAAACTCACCCGGGGGTCAAATGTCCCAAAATTAGCAACGATGCTCAAGGCACCCTTTGTCCCTCATTATTCTAAGAGCTCCGGAGAGTACTTAGCCGAGGGTCTAGATCCGACAGCACGGGGAGTTTTAATGCACATAAGTTGTTTTGTAGGCCTCGTCATCGGCGGCGGCCGCCAACGCAATGGATCTTGCCGAGCTAAACCGGAAGCTTAAGAGCTCCGATGAGGAGCTCGGTCGCCTGAACAAGAGGTTCGATGAGACGCAAGGTGAAACCGAATTGTATCATTCGGGCTATTGTCTATCCTTATTGAGTGAGATATCCGGATTGTTATCCCTAAGTGTTATTTATTCATTGTTACCACAGCCGTGGCCGTGGAGATCGAGAACCTCAAGGCCAAGTTGGCAAAGGTGAGGAAGGAGGCCGCGGATGAGAAGGCGGCGGCCGAACAAGCGGCAGCCGATCTGTCGGCGTTAAAAGCCGTGAGCGACAAACATGAGGCCCGGGTGGCAGAGGTTTAGCTAGAGCTCAAGGATGCCAGCACAAAGTGCGAGGCCCTTGAGCAAAAGAACGAAGGCAAGGCCACCGAACTGTCCGCGCTGAAATCCGAGCTCAAAGCGGAGCGAGTTGATAGGCGGTTCTTTGAAGAAGAACTCCGCCAAGTCAAGGCGATCGCGTACGATAAGCCGTACTTACTGCAATGTTCCTTTGGTGGTAACAGGTTCGCATTGCTCACCCGGGTGTGGCGTTCCTCAGGCGCCTTTACGGACCTCCCGAGGAGTGCAGCGGACGCGAACAAATACTTCGCCTCTCGGGATGGGGACTATGAGCCTCGGCTGTTCTGGGCGCAATTTCAAGCCCCCGAGCATCCTCCCCTCCTGAGCAAACAGATGAAACAATTGATGGAGCTGCACAGGATGGCGGAACCGGCCATGAAGGACCTTTGCATCCGGCTGTGGCCTGCAAAGCCGTTGCCGAGCAGTTACTTCGGCTTGGTGCAGAAGCTGTGCGACGCTGCGCCTCGGATTAACGCTCTAAAGCGTTCTACGTGCATCGAGGGAGCTCGGATGGCCTTTGCAAGGACCATGGTGCACTTGCCGAGGCTCAAGCCGACCGAGATGGCCACCGTGCCTCCACCCCCTGGGAAGGAGCATCGGCGCCCCGAGAAATACGTTTCCATTGTGATGGATGGTGCTCGGGCTATAGAAGCCCAATGCCCTAAGGATGTAATTTATGAATGAGCGTTTTTGTCATGTATCCGATGACTGTTCCGCTTTATAATGCGGTTGCATGGTTTATCATGTCTTTTAAGTTGTGTATTATTTTGACTCCTATGTGGCCGTTTCATCTGAAAGTTGCTAGTCGTCGGCTTCAGCCCCCATGTAGATACTACACGAGGTGTTTCTACCTCCACACTGTGACCCTTAGCCGACGTATCGGTGCCCGAAGGCGGTAGTGCGAGGGGAACAAGGCAATCGGACTATGATGCTTTAGTGCTTTCACTTTGCCGTAGGAGCTTGACTGCGGGGGCTGATGACGAGCCCCCAGTGTTTTGTGATATTCGGATACACCGAGGTTGAAACCACCATCACATGGTTTGTAATCGTACAAACCCCTCGTATAACACGGAATAACCTCTATCGATTTTTAGTTCGACACTTATGCTCGGATTGCAGACCGGTTCTCGCTTTGTTATGACAGTCAGTTTTTGGCTTTCTCCACTGAGGTACTTGACCAGGCGAGCTGGAAGCACAATCGCAGTGGTTCTCCCTTTACCCTTTTAGCCGAACGGGCGGAAAGTAAGAGGGCAAACACAGGAGCCGGGCAACCCAACCATTGACCCAAGACATAATTCGGAACCGATTCATATAAAGCAACATCCGAGACGCCGAACACATAAACAATAGTGCCGGGGTGATGCTTGGGGCAATTTTTATAGTCAAGCCCTCGGTCTATTAGCCGGTCGCATCGTAATAAGTACCGAACAGCTTTGCTATCGGCGTCGATGAGTAGAGAATAGAGTATGTGACATAAAATACAGCGAGGAGGCCGTAAAGGATGGTCTTTATTTCTGATGAATTCTTATAACTCAAAATGCCGAAGCAACTGTTACAGGTATTTTGAAATGAAAAACAAAGTTTACAAAGGAGAGGTTTTACCCGGGGTCTTCGATGGGCGGCTTGACGTCCTCAATGTGCCATGTCGCATGCCTGCTCCTTTGCTCCCGAGGGGGTTGCGTTCCTTTAAAGGTGATTGCTATTGGCGAACGGACCTTGGGAAGAAGATCTTGAGAAGTCGCCGCAGTGTGGATGAGCTTTACGCTTGGAAGGTCCTAGATGGTACCTGTGGTTTGTCCGAAGACATGTGTTGGTAGTGGTTCGGTCCAGTCGAACACTTTCCCTTTGATAGTGGGTCCCCATTGCTGCCCATGGTATTTTGAGTGCGAAGTTGTGCCTTCATGGCACATATTTTACGGGAACTAGGGCCGTGCTGTGGGGGCGTATCCCTATTTTTGTTGGGCGGAAGATGATTCCGGGAGTTTGGGTTGAGACCGAGCTCGTTTACTATCCTGGCGTGCCTTTATGGCTGATTTGGGCGTCGGCCTATCGTCGCCGTACTGGGATTCGGCTGCCAGGGCCGCTGTATGTTCCTCAGTGCGGAGAGAGCGCTCTGTGTTGCCGTTGACATTAATGACCCCCTTGGGCCCAGGCATCTTGAGCTTCAGGTACGCGTAGTGGGGGACGACATTAAAGCGAGCGAATGTTGTGCGGCCGAGTAGGGCGTGATAACCGCTGCGAAAAGGGACAATGTCGAAGATCAAGTCTTCACTGCGGAAGTTGTCAGGTGAGCCAAACACTACTTCCAGATTCACGGTGCCCGAGCAGCGGGCTTCGACGCCTGGGATCACTCCTTTAAAGGTAGTGTTGCTAGGTTTGATCCTTGACGGATCTATTCTCACGCCCAAGATGCGATCCTATCCTAATTTTGGCATGAGGGCCTCGACAAGGATAGAAGCGCATCTCGTCGTTTTGCAAGAATGGATATCTTTACAAGTACATGTAAAGAAGAGATGAGTATATGGAATTGGCTTACACTCGCCACAAGCTACATCAATATCACATCAATACAACAACATATCCAAACATCATACAGAAGAGCAGGGTCCGACTACGGACGAAAACAAACGATAAAATGACATCCATCCTTGCTATCCCAGGCTGCCGCCAGGAACCCATCCTAGATCGATGAAGAAGAAGAAGAACTCCAAATCAAACAAACATCGCGCTCACGTCATGTCATCGCATTACCTGTACCTTCAACTGTTGTTGTAGTAATCTATGAGCCACAGGGACTCAGCAATCTCATTTCCAAGGGTATCAAGACTATTAAAGCTTAATGGGTAAGGTATGGTTAAGTGGTGAGGCTGCAGCAAGCACTAAGCATTTATTTGAGTGGCTAACTTACGAGTACAAGAATAAAGGGGGATGATTGTCGCATAAACGGACGTGATCTAGTAATGATCTCTAAGAGATCCTGAACACCTACTTACGTCAATCATAACCCCACCGTGTTCTCTCTCGGATAAGGACTCACGAGAAGAGACAGTCACGGTTACGCACACGGTTGGTGTATTTTATTTAAGTTTACTTCAAGTTTGCTATGACCGGGTGTTAAACAAAGTTTCCAAGTTGCCACGTAACCGCGGGCATGGCTTTCCGAAAGATTTAACCCTGCAGGGGTGCTCCAACTCATCCATCACAAACTAACCACACGCCGCGAGAATAACCTCGACCACGAATCTCGTGATCTTCCTAGGCAATTCCACTGGAAAACCGCAACCTCGAGATAGCCCGAAGTATTTTTGGAATTCCTCGCACAAGACGTTCGAGAAAGGTAAAACAAGTCCAGCAAGGCCGCCTGACGTTTCGACGAACCCGATAGGAGCCGCGTATCTCGTTCTCAGGACACGATGGATAAGCGAAGCGTACGGTGGCCTGATAGACATCTCCCGAGTTGCCCCAGGTTGGCCCCGCACGGTGCTCTAGTTTGGACCAGCACCAGCAGCACTGCCCCCCCTGTATTAAGTTGAATAACGAACCTCGGGTAGCGCTAACTCCCTATGCGTCAAATTAATTATTAGTGTTATAATGTTGGGCAAATGTAGTACCAATGTTGCGCCTTGCCAGACAAGTTTTATCCTAAAACGAAAATCAAGGGGGTCCCCATAACAACCCCGAGCATGTTAGGAGCGCTCAATTATGGAACATAACACCGGTACACAAGTAACTAGGGCGGCAAGAGTGGAACAAAACACCGAGCAAAAGGCCAAGCCTTCCACCCTTTACCAAGTATATATGTGCATTAAATTAAATAGCAATAATATTGTGATATATCAAAAATATCCATGTTGGCACATGGAACCAATTGCACCTGCAACTAGCTACGCTATAAGAAGGGCTGAGCAAGCGGTAACATAGCCAAACAATGTTTTGCTGGGTGTGGAGGGGTTAGAGGCTTTTCATGGCAATTTGGGAGGCTTGACATACAAGTGGTAGGTAGCGAGACAAGCGATAGAAACGAGACATCTAGCATGGCAATGATAGTAATGGTATCTAGGGAAATGATCATCTTGCCTGAGATCCCGCTTGGAAGAAGATCGAGTCCATGAAGAAGACGAACCAACGTAGTCGAACGAATCCTCACACTCCGAACGCTTTCGGAACTCTATCAAGAAGAAGCAATCCAAAAACAACAATCAACACAAGATAAACACCACAACATATGCATGACATGATGCACATCAAATATGATGCATGGTATGCATGACATGGCAAAGCACAACAATCAACTTCTACACATTAAGTGAAGCTCAATATGCAACGAGCTGCATATTGACGAAACTCCACGCTTGAATTACTTAGTTCATTCCATTTTAGGTACACGACAATATTAAATGTTGTTAAACATGGCAAGAGGTGAAGCATAATGAAACTACACTATCTAGGCATCTTAAATGAGGTCGGAAACAACATATAGTATTTCCGAAATGACCCCATATGTTAATTTCGAAATTGGTCCAGATCTGAACTAATCATGTTTTATATTTGTTAAACAGCAAAACAAAATGCACCATGTGATTCTACTCGTCATTCTAGTCGATTTACATATATAGATCATATAAAACGGAGCTACGGCCTAAAAGATATGACCTTCACAAGATGAACATGACATGAATGCAAAATGCATGAAAATGACAACCACAAACATTTCAAATCATGAATACAGCAATATATTATGATACTACATGAAAATCTAAGCAAGTTTCATATATGGCATGTCCAAAACGGAGCTACGGTTCAACCACAACAACCAACACAAGTTTTAGTGCAAATCTGTCCAAAACAGCAACATGGCATATTGCACGCATGAAAACAACAAGCTATAAGATTCTAAAATGCACAAACTAAGCATGGGGCTGTAGCATATAACACACACTTCATATCATCTTCACATAACATACTCAAAAGAGTCATGGATCACATGGTAGGAAGCTCACAACATAGCAATAAAATATAGCAGATTAGGACTTAGTGAAAATAACAGTTTTTAGCATAGCAGATTTTCATGGAGGCATATTGGCAGCAGTAAAACTATATGCTACAGGGCATATATTGGCATGAAACTTAACAGCATGGTAGTAGACATGATGCACTACAATCCATACCATGGTGGCAAGGTCTAATTATGTATAGGTTCATGGCTAACATCATCACAACATGGCATTATGAAGAAAACAGATTCTCGGACTTGGTGAAAATTAGAGTAGACATGTGCAACAGTTTTTAACAGATTGACATATTGGACAACAGAATTAATTATGATGCTAAACCTATTCATACAAACTATTGGCACAACATGATAGGCAACAACATGCTTAACAAAAGACTCCTTGGTGGCAACCACAAAAGACTCCTAGATCAATAGCAATTCACATGGCAACATGACAAAAAAATAACAGTTTCAGACTTAGTGAAATTTAACTAACTGCCAAAACTGCAATATTGACTAGGCATGTTGACCTGGCAATAACAGTAGCATAGCAATGACATATAGGCATGGCAAAGACTCTAACAGCAAGTATACATGACACAATTCAAAACATACCATTGGCAAAATAACATAGGATGCATGGTTTGCTTAATATGATGCTCGCAAAACGGAACTCGTCGTTAACAGATTTCAGTTTTAACACGGTAGCAACTCGAGAGCAAGATATGCACATGATAATGAACATCTACCTAGCAACCAGAGGCATGGCATCAAAGTAGACATATTATAGGGCATATCTCATGAAGACACCATATGCAAAAGACCTACGGTTGAGATGCAATCATCCACGCAAGTTTGAATAAAATAACAGATTTCAGATTACGACGATATGCACTTTTGCAACAAAGATATGAGCACTTAGATGATTCCTATCATGGATGCAAATGATGCCATGCTGTAGAGCACAAAGTGTAGATAAACTTTCATATCTCACACTTCAACATCCGATGCACGGTTTAATAATTGCAAGCCGTTTAAAATGCCAAAATGATGAAAAACAGACAATTGTTAGGGACTTAGCGAAATTTCACCTCGGGCAAAATTGGGACGGGGCGGTGCAGCTAACAGGGAGGACCCGTTTGGACGGAGGGACGGGCGGATCCAGGGACGATGGCGTCCCGACGGCTAGGCAGAGGAGCCCGGGCCGTTCGTGGTGGCGCAACGGCGCTGACGAGCGCCGGAGACGGAGCGGACGGCGGCGGTGCATCGCGGGCAGACGGATCCGGGCCTCTCCTGATCGGAGGAGGGGTCGGCGGCGAGGGGCGGCCACTGCCGCGACGGCCGGCGGCGCAAGGTTGGAGCGGCCGCGGCTGCGGCGAGCGGGCGGCGACGGCTGCGGGGAGGCAAGGTGTGGCGGCGGCGAGGGGCGCAGGTCACCGGCGGCGGTTCAGGGGCCGGCCTGGCGGCGGGGCTCGACTCCGGCGGCTGGGCGATGGGGCGCGGGCCTGCTCGGGCCGGTCGGGCCCTGGGCGGCGATGGCTGGGCCCGGGCGGGCCTCGGGTGGTGGGAGGCGGCGCTAGGCTAGCCAGGGCGGCGGCTGGCAGTGTTGGGGCGCCAAGTGGCGGCTCCCGGTTGGCCGAGGGCGGCAGCTGCGGCGGCGCAGGTGGCGGCCAGCTCTTCGGGCGGCGCCAAGTGGCGAGTTGGTGGCGGATGCGCACGGAATTCAAGGCAGGAGGTGGCTGGAGGTTAGGGGAGGCTAAGGTTTGCCCAAAATGGCATGGGGGAGGTGTTTAAATAGGTAGGGAGGCTAGGGTTTGAGGGCTTTAGGCCGTTTTCGGACCGTTCAATCCCGATCGGACGGCTCCGGTCGTGGGGTTAGGCTAGGTGGGCTAGGTTGGGCTGTGGAGAGGGGTGTGGGCTGAGAAGAGAGGGAGATTCGAGCCCGTGACACGAGTTTTAAAACACAGAAAATGTTCGATAATAAAACCGATGACGGTGCCGCTACGGTCGACCGTTCGGGTATCAAATGACCTCTGATTGCGACGAAATTTGGCAGGCGGTCTACCTACAATATAACAAGACCGCATGCCAACTTTCGACCCAATTCGAGAATATTTTTTGCGCGCCTTTTAGAACATTTTTTAAAACAAATGCCGCGTGCGCGTGCGAGTGTGATTGGTCTCGAAACGGTCGACGACACGAACGGAGAGAACCGGCAACTTCTAACGGATGCAAGTTTTTTCAAAAACGAGTGACGATGCTATGCAGATGATGCGAATGATGCGATGATGAATGCGACAATAAAATGAATCACACGATGACAACGGAATAACAGGGAATCTTCTGGAGTGCCGGTCTCGGGCTGGTACATCTATACCCATCTTTTTCACCGTGTCTGAGTAAATCAGATTAAGGCTACTTCCTCCGTCCATTAGGACTCTAGTGAGGTGATACCCATCGATAATGGGGTCTAGGACGAGGGTTGTCGAACCTCCGTGACGGATACTGGTCGGATGGTCCCGTCGGTCGAAGGTGATCGGGCAAGCCGACCATGGGTTATATTTCGAGGCTACTGGCTCTATGGCGTAGACCTCCCGAAGGGCGCGCTTCCTCTCCTTTTTTGGTATGTGAGTGGCATATATCATGTTCACAGTTTTTACCTCTGGAGGGAACTGCTTTTGTCCCCCATTGCTTGGACTGCGGGGCTCGTCATCGTCCTCGCTGCGTGGGCTCTTGCCTTGCTCCTCGGGTGCGAGTTTGCCAGCTTGTTTGAACACCCAACAATTACGGTTGGTATGGGTAGCGGGCTTCTCTTGGGTGCCGTGGATCTGGCAGGGCCTATCCATGATTTTGTCCAGTGTGGTAGGTCCGTCTCGATTTCCTTTAGAAGGTTTCTTCCGCTGTCCAGATTTTGGGTTGCGGAAACCGGCATTAACGGTCGTGTCCTCAGCATCGCCGTTGTTGTGCCGGCGTTTGTTTTTGTTACGTCGTGGTTTCCCATTTCCATCCCGGACTTCGGAGGTGCCGGGGTCTTCAGGGTTATGGCCACGTCGAGCTAGCCAGTTATCCTCACCCAGGCAAAAGTGGGTCATAAGTGAGGTAAGGGCGGACATTGTCCTCGGCTTGTCCTGGCCGAGCTGACGAGCTAGCCACTCGTCCCGGATATTATGTCTGAAGGAGGCTATTGCCTCAACGTCCGGGCAATCAACGATCTGGTTTTTCTTGGTCAGGAACCGATTCCAGAATTGCCGAGCCGATTTACCTACTTTTTGGACAACATTGCTGAGGTCGGAGGAGTCCGGTGGCCGGACATAAGTGCCCTGGAAGTTAGATCGGAAGGCATCCTCGAGTTCTTCCCAGCTCCCGATAGAATTCTCGGGGATACAGTTTAACCAGTGTCGAGCTGGCCCCTTAAGTTTTAGGGGCAAATACTTGATGGCGTGGAGATCATCTCCTCGTGCCATATGAATGTGGAGGAGGAAGTCCTCAATCCACACGGCTGGGTCTATTGTCCCGTCGTATTGCTCTATGTTAACGGGTTTAAACCCTTCAGGGAACTGATGCCGCATCACGTCGTTTGTGAAGCATAGTTGGTGGGCAGCGCCTCTGACTGGAGCTATGTTATGCCTACGATTGGCGGTAAATCGTCCCCGGTTTTGTTCCCGGCCTCTATTGTTGTGGTCGAGCCAAGACTGGTACCCGTCCCGTCTAGCGGGGGAGTACCCTCTAGATCCGTAGATGGATCTTGTGTGGCCTGCTCTATAATCCAGGTCCTGTCGTAAGTCATACCTGTCCTCAGGCCCTGCTGGCTCTTTTCCTCTCCTACGGGGTACCACAGGTCTGTACTCGGCCTCGCCGGCCGGCCTATCCCGTCCTCGGGGAGGGCGGTCCGGCTGGTCGTACGGAGTATGCCTGGGAGATGATGGTTCAAGGACCTCGTCATCGAACCGTGGCAGCAGCCGCCGGCGCGGGTAGCTCTTGGGTTGGTCCGGTAGATCGGTACCGTACCCTTCTTCGGCTGCCAAGACCCTCGTCCATCTATCATTGAGGGTGTCTTGCTCGGCTTTGAGCTGCTGTTGTTTTGTCTTCAGGCTTCGGGCGGTGGCTAAAAGCTGCCGCCTAAACCGTTCCTGATGCGCAGGGTTTTCGGGGAGGGTGAAGTCTTCGGCTTCCAGGCTGTCATCCTCCTCGACAGGGGGAAGGTACTTGTCGTCCTCGGAATCATTAAGATCCTCGGTGTCGCGCCGATCTTCGGGCCTTTCCTGGTCCTCCAGTGGCTGTTCTGGGACTTCAGGGTCGCCGAGGTCTTTCGGGGTGTCGTTTTCCCCGGTGCCTGCAATGGCTTCCCTTCCCTTGTTTGCCTTAGATCGTTTGAGCTGTTTCCGGCGCCTTGACGGTGCCTCACCGGATTTATCGCCATTCTTAGGGGTGCGATCGCCCTTATCATCTGGGCGGTCTACCATGTAGACGTCATAGGTGGAGGTGGCAGACCATCGCCCAGTGTTGACAGGGGCGGGGGCGCCGTCCTCTTCATCCATGTCTTCTGCCTCCTCGGAGGCGTAGTCCAGCATATCGGTTAAGTCCTCGATAGTGGCTACCAAGTGGGTGGTGGGTGGGTCGAAAAATTCCCCATGACCCGTCTTCAGACCGATCTGAGCATGGGTCGAGGTCGGGTCGTCTGTGATTTTTATTGATAGGATCCGGTCCAGCGCCTCGTTGATCGCCGAGAGCTCGACCGGATCGATTTGCCTAGGACTCTCGGAGTTAACCTCCAACGTGTCCGTACAAGGAGCGTGTTCGGCAGGGGCCGACCCCCGGCCCTCAGGTGCTGTAACCGGATCCGGGCTAAGAACCAGATCATCGGCAGGGATAGACCCAAGGGCGGAGCCGAGAAGGAGATCCGAAGTTAAGGCTTCAGAGACTTCGGGCTCGTCAGATGAGATCGCGAGCCCTGCGAATGAAAGATCACCCCGGGAGTCTACGGAGAACTCTAGGTTCCCGAATCTGATTTCCTGATCGGGGGCGAGATTCCGGATACGACCAGGGTGGCTGGTCGGGTCGGCGTGTAGCACGATGCTGCCAAAAGCGAAAATCTGTCCGGGGGTGAAGGAGCCCCCGTTACGGACTTCATCGCTAATGATTAAGCGAGCCATCAATTCCTCTTGTGATCCCACAGTGGAACTCTCAATGAAAGCACCAATGTCGGTGTCAAAACCGGTGGATCTCAGGTAGGGGGTCCCGAGCTGTGGGTTTAGGATTGATGGGTAACATGGGATGAAGGAGACGATGTTTACCCATGTTCGGGCCCTCCTGTGGAGGTAAAACCCTACGTCCTGCTTGGTTATATTGATGTGTATGAAGAATACATAGTCGATCTACCACGAGATCAAGTAGCCAAAACCCTAGATGAGCTTGTCTGCCCACCACGATCTAAACCCCCCGTTTTATATAGACACCGGGAGGACCTAGGGTTTACACATGATAAGTCTCCAGCCGGAGGTAAAGACGTTGATCCCTTCATCTTGACTTGGAGTGCACGCCGAGTCTTCGGAGGTTTCCTTCTAGAATACGGGGCCGCCGCATATCCTGGTCCTTCCTGCGATAATCAGAGAGCGGCCCACCAAGCCAGCCTATGAGAGGTAGGCCGGCGGCCCGAGGACCCCTTAGTCCAGGACTCCCTCAACCATCCCTTTACCATGCCTTTAGAAGTGTTCAGTAGAGCGTGCAAAATTCCATATTGGGGTTCGCTAGACGAACCACCAACATCTGAGTATGAGTCATTTCTGATTAGTCTTTGTTTCGGTGAAGATAGAGGAGTGACACGAGGTAGAATAAAAAGCATCCATTTTCCATCAATACATTACTTTGCACTCTTTAATGGCAAATGCGTCGTAGGCAAGCAAGATTGCAGCACCCTGTGTGCCCCTGACTTGAGTCTTATACACAATGCTATAACAAGGGATAAACATTATAATCTTGGAGCAATCGTTGAGCGGAGATTGCAGCACAACGCTGTTAGTTGTCATTTTTAGGGAGGGATTTATGCCTCCCGCGTAGCTAAGAATTTAAATATAACACCTTGGCCTAACGATCCCATTTTGCCTGCTCAGTACTTAGACTTTGAGGCCATGAAATGTCATAGGTTCCTTAAGGGCACAGTCACTAATTATACTTACAACTTGAGGTTCAATAAAGATCCCATTGTACCTGTTACTTTGCCTGCTCCTGCTCTCTTTGATTTTCACAGTAGGGGGAGATACTATGTTCTTGAGAGCGAGGCCCGTGCGTACAATGCGGAGGTTGAAGCTGCCAGGTGGGCTGAGAAGGCTGCACCAAGAACCTCGGTGGGCTATCACTCAGACTATTATCCAGGCCGCGGATGGTGACTACCAAGCTAGGCCAAAAGTCTAAGCTTGGGGGAGTACGTATTTCCACCGACGTTATATTCATGTTTGCACATTTCATTCCAGTTGTCGGTGTCTACAATTTTTCATTGTATTATCCATGCTAGGTTTATTTTCTTACTTTCTTCTTGTGTGTTTGAAAAACTTTGAGAAAACCCAAAAATATTTCCTACTTCTTTTCGGCTTTTCTTTCTAGTATAATTTAACTGTAGTATCAAAAGAAAACCCAAAAAGATTTCTCGCTTCTTCTTTTACTTGTTGGGAGCTTTCCCATGTAAATAGTTTTTCTCGTTTTTGTTTTTCCCTCTTTAATTTGCTTTCTTCAAGAAAAAACAAAAACTCCAAAAATATTTCAGTGTGTTTCTCTGAAATTCTTTTCCTTTCATTTGAGTCGTACCAAGGAGAAGACCACGATGAAAATGTTGAGTGGCTCTCATATGCATCATTGTTAATCTAACGAAGAGCCCATGTTACTTTGTCTTCTCCTCTTGAATAAAATGTTTGCAGATTCCAGCTTAGTCCACGGCACTTTTGCACTATTATTATTTTCATATCATTCGGTCGTGCAAGTGAAAGGCAATAATGACGATATTTGACGAAGTGACTATGGCAGAGAGAAGCGGGTATGAACTCAACTTGTTTTTGTTTTTGTAAATATGTTTAACCTAGTATCCATGATTTAGCACATTATGATCAAACATGTTTGCAATGACAATTAGAGATTATAGTTGCTCATGTCATGCTTAAGTAGCTAGGAGTGGATAATGATTTATCTTGGATGTCAACATGCATTAAAATGATTGTGATGTGGTATGATGATATGGTATCCTCCTCTGAATGTTTCAAGTGGCTTGACTTGGCACATGTTCACGCATGTAATTGAATCAAAACCAACATAGCCTTCATGATATTTATGTTCATGGTGTCCATATCCTACTCATGCTAGTATTCAATGTTTATTATTCGTAATGCATGTTCATGACAGTTTTCGCTCTCTAGCTGGCCTCTTCTCAATCTATTTGCTAGCCTTCGCCTGTGCTAAGCGGGAATACTGCTTGTGCATCAAAATCCTTAAACCAAAGTTATCTCAGATGAGTCCACCATATCTACCTATATACGGTATTACCCTGTCGTTCCAAGTAAAGTTGCATGTGCCACCTCTAAAAATTCAAATGAACATCTGTTTTGTGTGCCTGGACCGCTCATGGAGTGACAGGGGGCGGTCTGTATCTTCCATGTTAAGCAGGTTATTCTCATGATGAGTGTTTATTCACTCGTCCTTGCACGAGAGGGGCGGTAATAGGGATTCCCAGTCCTGAAATCAAAAATTACAAATAATTAAACAAAACTCCCCCAGGAATGTTGTTGGTATGGACGGTACACGTGGATTCGGCTAGCCGTGGAGTGTGATTGTTGGTGGAGGGGGAGTAAACCTTTACTTTTACCGCTTGGGAACCGCCGCTAATGTGTTTAGCATGGAAGATATTGATAACTCTTGGTCGTAACGTTGACAGGAAGGGTGTACCTCCCAAAATTATATTTATCTCTAATTTAAAGCTTTGAGCTCTGGCACCTCTGCAAATCCCTGCTTCCGTCTATGAAGGGACTATCTATTTAGTTTTATGTTGAGTCATCACCTTCTCAAATAAGCGCCAGATCTGAGAGCACTATTGTCATCCTCATGCATTGTGTATAGTTAATGTTGGGTGCAGCATGACTGGATCTTTTCTACCATTAATTACAATGTTTAGTCGCTGCTTGAACATTGGAGGTGCTCTGCATTTATGTTTTGCGGTCTCGGAAAGGGCTAGCGAGATACCACTGTTGTCATATTATATCACGGTTGTTTTGACAAAGTGTTGGCGCTTGAGATATTTTATTATTGCTCGCTAGTTGCTTATGTCATTGATATGAGTTAATATAATTTTTAAGAGTTATTGTTGACATGGTTAGTCAAAATCTTTGCTGAAAACCTGGGTGCTACTTAAGCATATATATGTAAACAAGAACAAAAGAGCTCGTAAAAGTTTTTCTTTATCACTTTCAGTTTGTCAACTGAATTGCTTGAGGACAAGCAATGGGTTAAGCTTGGGGGAGTTGATACGTCTCTGTCGTATCTACTTTTCCTCACGCTTTTGCTCTTATTTTGGACTCTAATTTGCATGATTGAATGAAACTAACCCGGACTGGCGCTGTTTTCAGCAGAACTACCACGGTGTTGTTTTGGTGCAGAAATAAAAGTTCTCGGAACTGGATGAAACTTTTTGGAGATTTATTTTACAATAAATAAAAATTACTGGAGCCAAGAACCACCGGAGGGGTGCCCTGGTTGGGCACGATACACCAGGGCGCGCCACCCCCTCCAGGCGTGCCCTGGTGGGTTGTGCCCACGTCGGGGCCCCACTGACCCTAATTCCAGTGCTATAAATCCTATTTTTGGAGAGAAAATCAGAGACAAAGTTTCATCGCATTTTATGATACGGAGCCACCGCCACCTCCTGTTCTTCATCGGGAGGCCGGATCTGGAGCCCGTTTGGGGCTCCGGAGAGGGGAATCTTCGGTCTTCGTCATCATCAACCCTTCTCCATCGCCAATTCCATGATGCTCCCCATCGGGAGTGAGTAATTCCTTCGTAGGCTTGCTGGTCGGTGAGGAGTTGGATGAGATTCATCATGTAATCAAGTTAGTTTTGTTAGGGCTTGATCCCTAGTATCCACTATGTTCTGAGATTGATGTTGCTATGACTTTGCCATGCTTAATGCTTGTCACTAGGGCCCGAGTGCCATGATTTCAGATCTGAACCGTTTATGTTATCACCATTATATCTATGTTCTTGATCCGATCTTGCTAGTTATATGCACCTGCTATGTGTTGTGATCCGTAAACCCTGGAGTGACAATAGTCGGGATACTTTCCGGTGATTACCGTAGTTTGAGGAGTTCATGTATTCAGTATGTGTTAATGCTTTGTTCTGGTTCTCTATTAAAAGGAGGCCTTAATATCCCTTAGTTTCCTTGTGGACCCCGCTACCACAGGAGGGTAGGACAAAAGATGTCATGCAAGTTCTTTTCCATCAGCATGTATGACTATTTACGGAGTACATGCCTACATTACATTTATGAACTGGAGCTAGTTCTGTGTCGCCCTAGGTTATGACTGTTATATGACGAATATTATCCAACGAGTTCACCGATCCAGTGCCTACGAGTTTTCCACATATTGTTCTTGCTAAGTTACTATTGCTACTGCTACTGTTCCAACTGCTACAAAACTGTTGCTATCACTGCTACCATTACTGTTACTGCTACTACTGCTATCAAAACTATCATACTACTGTGCTACTGATCACTCTGCTGCAGATATTTAATCTCCAGGTGTGGTTGAATTGACAACTCAACTGCTAATACTCGCAAATATTCTTTGGCTCCCCTTGTGTCAAATCTATAAATTTGGGTTGAATACTCTACCCTCGAAAATTGTTGCGATCCCCTATACTTGTGGGTTATCAATTCCCCACCGACAAGCGCTCCCACATCCAAATGGAGAGGGCCCAGACAAATCCACACATATCAGATGATCCCTCCGCCCTCTGGGCTGCGTCGTCAAGCTACAAAACATCAATTGATGATCGGATAACACAATTTTAAGCAGCATATGTCCATAAAAAGTGAGATATTCTCTTACCGAACGGTATAGGTAGGCGAGGCCGGCGGACCCCCAGCTGTACCCTGCATCCCACTCGGCTAGGAAGTCGAGATACATCCATAGGGCAGTGTCTCCTGAACAATCTGGAAACACGACCTCCGTGAGAAGAAACCACAGGTAGGCCCTCGCGTACCACTCTACGGTCTGACCATCAGCATCTTCCGGGCATTTGCTCCGGTGCAGCAGGAGCCAGGGGAGCGGTACACCGGATGTCCGGTTACTCTTAGCGGGGGGACAGTCGCCGATGAGGACGGTACGCATCTCTTCCTAGTTCTTCCTCTCCACTCGCCCAGTGAGAGCATGGCCCTCGATAGGTAGGGTCATGATCATCCCCCAATCCTCGAGGGTCACCATCGTCTCACCGCATGGGAGATTAAAACTGTGCGTCTCGGACCGCCACCGGTCCACCAAAATTGTGAGAGCTGAGTGGACGAGCGTCGGCAGCACACGCTTGAACTGAAGGACGAAACCCAACAGTCGGGCTTTCCTGAAGTACAGTGCATAGCGCTTGTCGTACTACATCTTCACGGTATTTGTGTGACCCCTCATACGTAGTGGCGGGAGCATCTGTCAAAATATGGACGCCAAAAATTAGTAACTTATTTTCATCAATTCAAAAGCTTTGGTTCGATATTTGGATCATAGTACTTACCACTCCGTTCTCTATGAAATGGACACGATGACCCTTGTCGAACGCATAGTAGATCATTGAGTACCTAGTGCCGATGTTGTCTGCAAGAGGTGGCCGCCTAGCTAAAATTGCATAAACATAAGAATTATAAGCATAAGCATAAGCATAACAAAAAAAACATGATTCATTCATTCGTATAACAACCACACATATATAATTTTTTTTAACATGATTCATTCATTTATTCAATTTTCAAAAATAACATGAACTAGGGTTCATCTTAAGCATAATTTCTCCAACAACATCCACTATAAATCATGCATCATATCAAAACAAACATAGGAGTTAATTCCTCCAACATGCATCATATCTTCATTTAAAAAAATCATGAACTAGGGTTCATCTTCACATTACCATTCCAACTAGTGATTACAGTTAATATTCAACCCCCTAGAACATCTAGAATCAACCTAAAACAAACCTAAAATTTAAATCTAGTTCAAAAATAGGGTTGATTTGAAGCAAATAATGTGTCCAATTGGAAGCTATTTGACTAAAACTAATTGGAAGGATCAGAGGAGCTTACTTTTCTCGTTTCGGAGCCATCTCGATCCGGAAACACGGTGAAGAAACAAAGAAGATCCGAGGGGTGGAGTGGAGGAGATGAGATAAGGGGCGAGAGGAGTTCTTCCTCTGTTTCTTGCAGCGCTGGGAGGAAGAGATGGGGTGGGGCGGGCGGCCCCGCGGGCTTATAACTGCTCACCCCCTACCGCTAGGGCCCCTGGCGATAGGGTAAGACGGGCTACCGCCAGGGCCAGAGGCCGTAGGGTGGGACGAAGGGGGACGGCGGCCGTCTAATGTTGCTCACGTGGATTAGTTGTCTACCGCCCAGGGCTCTGGCGGTAGGCTATGTAATTGAGGGAGTCCGGGATTAAGGGGTCCTCGGGCCGTCAGCTTATCTTCTTTGGACCAGCCCGGTGGGCCGCTCTGTGGCATCTGCGGGAAGGCCGGACTACAGAATGACCCCGTGCTTAGGGGGGAAGGTTCCGAAGACTTGGTGTGTCCTCCAAGTAAGAATGGGTGTATCTATGCTCGGAGGGAAACTTATCACATGTAACCCTAGGTACCCCTGGTGTCTATAAACCAGGAGGCTTAGTTCATAGAAGGACAAGTCAACTCATCTAGGGTTTAGCTCATTTGATCTCGAGGTAGATCAACTTTGTAACCTTCATACTCATCAATATCAAGCAGGATGTAGGGTTTTACCACCTCACGAGGGCCCGAACCTGGGTAAACACCGTCTCCTTCGTCCCCTGTTAACCATCGATCTCAGATTCACAGTTCGGGACACCCTACCCGAGATCTGCCGGTTTTGACACCGACATTAGTGTTTTCATTGAGAGTTCCACTGTGAATCGCCGGAGGATTGATGGCTCACCTAATCATCAGCAAACAGGTCTGTAACGAGGACATCTTCGTCCCTGGAGAGACATTTGCGTTCGGCAGCATTGTGCTGCGTGCTGACACGACCGACCACCTTGGCCAGATCGGAAATTTTGATCGCGGTCAGGAGATTAGGTTCGGGAACCTATAGTTCACCGCGAACTCCAGTGGCGATCTATCTCTTGCTGAGCCCTCGATTTCGTCTGATGGGCCCGAAAGCCCCGAAGGTTTAACTTCGGGCCCCCATCCGCCCTTACCCTCAGATCTATCCCCATCGGAGAACCGGCCTTGGGCTCGGATCCGGTGATAACATCTGAGCACGAGGGCTCGGTCCTTGCCGAATACGCCCCCCGCGAAGATGTCCCGAAGTTTAGCTCTGAGGACCCTCGGGAGATTAACCCGGTCGACCTCTCGTGGTTGAACGAGGCTCTTGACCAGATCCAGTCAATGACAATCGTGGACAACCTGACCCCGACCCATGCTCAAGTCGGTCTAGAGGCCGGCCACGAGGAATTTTATGGCCCACCCACCACCCACCTAGTAGCCACTATCAAAGATTTAACTGGCATGCTGGACTACGCCTCTGAGGAGGCAAAAGACGCGGATGAAGAGATCGGCGCCCCCACCCCTATTACTACTGGGCGTTGGACAGCCACCTCGACATATGATGTCTATATGGTGGACACCCCTGATGATAGGGACAACCACACCCCCAAGAAGAACGGCGACAAAATCGGTGAAGCGTCAAAATGCCGGAAACAACGCAAAGGATCCAAGACAAACAAGGGAAGGGAAGACATCGTAGGCACCGGGGAAATCGACACCCCGGAGGACCTCGGCGACCTTGAGGCCCCCGAGGAGCCGCTAGAGGACCCGGAGAGGCTCGAGGATCAGCAGGACCCCGAGGACCCCAATGACTCCGAGGACGACAACTACCTCCCCCCCCCCCCCCCCGCCGAGGAGGAGGAAAGCCTCGAAGCCGAAGACTTCACCGTCCCGGAAAACCCTGAGGATCAAGAACGATTCAGGCGGAAGCTCATAGCCACCACTCGGAGCCAAAAGGCAAAGCAGCAGCAGCTCAAAGCCGAACAAGACACCATCAACAACAGATGGACGAAAGTCCTTGCAACCGAAGAAGGGTTCAGCATTGAGCGGCCAGATCAAAACAAGAGTTACCTGTGCCGGCGCCTGCTGCCGCAATTCAACGACGAGGCCTTCGAGCCCCAATCTCCCAGGCATGCTCAGTACGACCAGCCGGACCGCCCCCCTCGAGGACGGGATAGGGCGGCTGCAGACGCCGAGTATAGGCCCATGTCACCTCGCATAAGAGGAAAGGGGCCAATGCAGCCTGAGGATAGGTATGATCTATGACACGACCTGAACTATAGAGCAGGTCACACCAGATCCATCTACAAATCTAGAGGATACTCCCCCACTAGACGGGATGGGTACCAATTGTGGCTCGACCGCAACCACAGAGGCCGGGAACAATACTGGGCCCAGCCAATAGCCGACTTTCGGCGTGACGTAGCCCAGATCAGAGGCGCCGCTCACCCACTGTGCTTCACAGACGAGGTTATGCAGCACCAGTTCCCCGAAGGGTTTAAATCCGTAAACATAGAACCATATGACGGGACGACGGACCCGGCCGTGTGGATCGAGGACTTCCTCCTCCATATTCATATGGCCAGAGGCGACAATCTCCATGCTATCAAATACCTACCACTCAAACTAAAAGGACCAGCTCGGCACTGGTTAAACAGTCTCCTCGATATCTCCATTGGGAGTTGGGAAGAGCTCGAGGACGCCTTCCGATCAAACTTCCAAGGCACCTATGTCCGCCCCCCGGACTCCTCTGACCTGAGCAATGTCGTCCAGAAAGCCGGCAAATCAGCCAGGCAATACTGGAATCGGTTCTTGACCATGAAGAATCAGATCGTTGACTGTCCGGACGCCGAGGCAATAGCCTCGTTCAGACACAATATCCGGGACGAATGGCTAGCTCGCCAGCTCGGCCAGGATAAGCCGAGAACAATGCCTGCCCTCACCTCACTTATGACCCACTTTTGCGCGGGCGAAGACAATTGTCTAGCTCATCGAAGCCACAATCTCGAAGACCCCGGCACCTCTGAAATTCGGGATGGTAACGGGAAGCCAAGGCGCAATAAAAACAAACGCCGCCATAGCAACAGCGACTCAGAAGACACGGCCGTAAATGCCGGTTTCCGCAATTCCAAATCCGGACAATGGAAGAAGCCCTCTAAAGGGAACAGGGACGGACCTACCGCTTTGGACGAAATCATGGATAGGCCCTACCAGATCCATGACACACAAGACAAGCCGGCCACCCACACCAACAGAAACTGTTGGGTATTCAAACAAGCCGGCAAGCTCGCAGCTGAGGAGCAGAGCAAGCGCTCGTGCAGCGAGGATGATGAAGAGCCTCGTGGCCCGAGCAATGGCGGGTAGAAGCAATTCCTTCCTGAGGTAAAAACTGTGAACATGATATATGTCACACATATACCAAAAAAGAAGAGGAAACTCGCCCTTCGGGAGGTCTATGCCGTAGAGCCCATAGCCCCGAAGTTTAACCCATGGTTGGCTTGCCCGATCACCTTCGATCGTAGGGATCACCCGACCAGTATCCGTCATGGAGGCTCGGCCGCCCTTGTATCAGATCCCATCATCGATGGGTACCACCTCACTAGAGTCCTTATGGACGAAGGAAGTAGCCTCAACCTGATTTACTCAGACACGGTGAAAAAGATGGGTATCGACCCTTCAAGAATTAAACCCAGCAACACTACCTTCAAGGGAGTCATCCCTGGTGTCGAAGCACGCTGCTCGGGAACCGTGACGCTGGAAGTAGTGTTCGGCTTGCCCGACACCTTTCGTAGCGAGGACTTGATCTTCGATATTGTCCCTTTCCGCAGCGGCTACCATGCACTGCTCGCCCGTACAGCGTTCGCTCGCTTTAACGTCGTTCCCCACTACGCATACCTGAAGCTCAAGATGCCTGGACCCAAGGGGGTCATCACCATAAACAGCAATACAGAGCGCTCCCTCTGGACTGAGGAACACACAGCAGCATTAGTAGCCGAATTCCAGTCCGGCATCGAGGCGCCGAGGCCCCAATCAGACGTCAAGCTGCGACAGGCGAACAAGCGAGCCCGAGCTCAACCCGATCTCCCGGACCAATCCAAGGATCCATGCAAATAGGGATGCGCCCCCCACAGCACGGCCCCGACACCCATAAGGTACGTACCTAGAAGGCACAATTTTGCGCTTAAAATACCATGGGCAGCTGGGGGGAGACACACTGTCAAAACCTAGTCGTCGGTTCGACCGAACTACTAGCGAAACAGGCAGGCACCGTCCAGGATCTGGCAAGCGTCAAGCTCACACATGTTGCGGCGATTCTTCAAGCACCTCTCTCAAAGGTACGTTTGCCGACGGGAATCACCCCTCAAGATCAAAGGAGCGGAGGCGCATCAGGACACGTTGAGGACGTCAAACCGCCCATCGAGGACCCCGAGTAAACCTTCCCTTTGTAGAAGTTTGTTTTTAAAAACAAAATACCTGTAACAATTGTTTCCGTAGTATGAATTGTAAAAATTCATCATATATAAATATCATCTTTTACGGTCTGCTTATGGCATTTTATAAAGTGTTTCCCACTCCCCTCCTCCGGGAACAAAACTGTTCGGTATATGTTGGATGCAGTCGGCTAATAGACCGGGGGCTTGACTATAAAACTCGCCCCAAGCATCGTTCCGGAATTATCCTCTTTATGTCCGGCGTCTCGGATATTGCGTTATACGAATCGGGTCCGAATTATGTCTTGGGTCAAAGGTTGGGTTGCCCGGCTCCTGTGTTTACCCTCTTACGTTTTGCTAGTTCGACTAAAAGGGTAAAGGGAGAACCACTGCGATTGTATTTCCAGCTCGCCTGGTCAAGTACCTCAATGGAGAAAGCCGAAAACCGACTGTCATAATAAGTGAGAACCGGTCTACGATCCGAGTACAAGTGTCAAACTCACAATCGATGGAGGTTATTCCGTGTCATACGAGGGGTTTGTACCTTCATAAACCGCATGGTAATGGTTTTAAACCTTGGCATATCCGAATATCACGAAACACTAGGGGCTAGTAACCAGCCCCCGCAGTCCAGCTCCTACGGCTAAGTGAAAGCACTAAAGCCACATAGTCTGATTACCTTGTTCCCTCCTCTCACACCATCGCCTCCGGGCTCCGATATTTCGTCTAAGGGTAAAGTTGTGGAGGTCGAAACACCTCTTGTAATATTTACATGGGGCTAAAGCCGACGACCGGTAACTTTCAGTTCCAAACAGCCACACAGAAGTCAAAATAATCCAAATCTCAAAAGCATGATAAACCGTGCATGCGCATTATAAAACGAAATATTCAGTGGGAATACAATAATGTGTTCATTCATAAATTACATCCTTGGGGCATTGGGTCTCTATCGACCGAGCTCCCTCCATCGCAGCAGTGAAGTAAAGCTCGGGCGCCTATGCTCCTTCCCAGGAGGCGGGGGTGCAGTGGCCATCTCGAACGGCTTCATCCCTGGCCAGTGCATCATGGTCCTCGCAAAGGCCATTTGAGCTCCCTCAATGCATACAGAGCACTTCAGAACATCAATCCAGGACGCGGCGTCACAAAGCTTCTGCACCAGGCCAAAATAGCTGCTCGGTAGTGGCTCTGCGGGCCACAGCCAAATGCAGAGGTCCTTCAAGGCCGGCTCCGCCATCCTATGCAACTCCATCGGCTGCTTCATTTGATAGCTGAGAAGGGGACGGGGCTCGGGGGTCTGAAATTGCGCCCAGAACAATCTCTGTTCCGCATCCCCGTCCCGAGTTGCAAAGTGCTTGGCTGCATCTGCTTCACTCGGAAGGTTCGTAAAGGTGCCTGAGGAACGCCACAGCCGTGTGAGATGAGCAAACCTATTACCACCAAAGGCACATTACAGTAAGTACGGCTTACCATCCGCGATCATCCTGACTTGGCGAAGTTCTTCTTCAAAGGACCGCTTATCCACACGCTCCGATTTAAGCTCAGTGGACAGGGAGGACAGCTCGGCAGCTTGATCCTTGGTCCTCTGCTCAAGGGCTTCGCACTTAGTGCTCGCATCCTGGAGCTCCTGCTGCACCTCGGCCACTCGTGCTTCATGCTTACCGCTGACAACCTTCAGCGAGCTCAACTCGGCAGCCACTTGTTCGGCCACCATCTTGTGGTCAGCGGCCTCTTGTTTGGCCCTCTTCAGCTCGGCCTTGAGGTTCTCAAACTCGGTGTTCACGGCTGCAGACAGAAACGGGACACGAGATATAAAGAATGAAGGCCCGAAAACCTCAATTAATGAGGACGGTAAATGTCTTAGCGGTATATTTCTAACTCACTTTGCATTTCATCAATCCGTTTATTCAGACGGTCAAGCTCCTCGTCGGAGCTCTTGAGCTTCCGGTTCAGCTCAGCCAGCTCCATGTCGTTGGCGGCCACCGCTGAAGACGAGGCCTGCAAAACAAACTTGCGTGAAACACACTTCCGAGCTGTTGGTCCTAGACCCTTTGCCAAATCATCTCTGGAACCAATCAAGTTTCAAGGGACATGAATTGCTTTGCTCATGACCTTAGGTTCTTTGACCCCCGGGTAAGTTTTTCAAACTCACCCACGGCTCGGGGGCTACTACACCTATAGAGAATGCATAAACCTCATGAATAAACTTCTCCTTGAGAAAAGAATATTACATGGCTTACCTTGAAGCCCGCCAATAGACTGCTGAAGGCCACTTTCAGTCCGCTATCAACGGACTGAATGCCTTGCAAAACAGCACCCATAAGGGTGCGGTGACCTGGCGATGGAGGAGCAATGCAAAGCCTCCTCCATCATGGCTAGCCACCCGGTTGCGGTCTGCCCCGTCACGGGCGGCACTGGTGGCGGCACTTCTGCTCCCCCTCCTTGGGCAGGCAGAGTCGACAACGTCGGAGGCATGGAGGTCTCCGGGGCCGTCTTCGGGGGGGAGCTCTGATGAGTCGCGGCCTCCCTCTTTGCTCACCAGGAGGGGTTCGACCTCCTGGTCTTCGGTCGCCGAGGTGTGAACCTCGGTCATGACCTCCTCACCCCCAGTGTTCGGCCTGGGAGGGGTCTAGCGGGATATCACCTCCGCAGTCTCTCCAGCGGCTTGAGGGGGAGAGGTGCGGGACGCAGTTCCGCTCTCCGCCAGCTCGGCGGGCGGAGGATCTCCCTGTGAGGCCTGTTCGGTCGGAAGATCGTGGGCCGGGCTGCCATGCGGAGGACTTTTGTCCGGTTAGTAACAAAAACTTCGTATGGGTACAACTTAAAGTACTCGAACTCAGTACCTTTGGGCCGGAGGCTTGACCCTGGGGGTCCTCCGGGGGATCCTCTCGAAGGCCTCGGATTCCTCATCGGAATCCGGGCTAGCATCGCGCAGGACCACTTTGGCCCTGGAGGATCTCTTCGGGGTGGGGGGGAGTTGGATCCTCCTCGACATCCACGGATGCCGCCCTCTTCCTTGTCTGGCGGGAATCCACTTCCCCCCTTCCTCCATGTGCTCCTCCTCGTGAGCAGAGGAGGCATGGGTCTCCCTGTTGGGGAACGTTGCATGGGAAACAAAAATTTTCCTACGCACACACAAGATCTATCCATGGTGATGAGCATCTACGAGAGGGAAAGTGAATCTACATACCCTTGTAGATCGCTAAGCGGAAGCGTTAAGAAACGTGGTTGATGTAGTCGAACGTCTCCGCGATCCAAATCGCAAGTCGTCCCTCGATCCGATCACGAACTAGTGCCGAACGGACGGCACCTCCGCGTTCAACACACGTACGGCTTGATGACGCCTTCACCTCCTCGATCCAGCGAGCGATGGTGAAGTAGTAGATGAGTTCCGGCAGCACGACGGCGTGGTGATGTTGGTGAGGAACAATCTCTGCAGGGCTTCGCCAAGCACTACGGAGATTATGACGGGAGAACTAGAGAGTTAGGGTTGCCGACACACGGCTTGGGAAATCTTAATGTGTCCCGTGTGCTAGCCCTGCCCCTCTATTTATATGTTGAGCCTTGGGGTCTAAACTTGGAGTAAAAGACTCCTCCAGGTCGGTTTTGCCCGCACAAGGTCGGTTTGGCCCGCAGGGAAAGAGTCCAACTCGGATCCCTGCAGTACCGCGCACAAGCGGTAGTACGGCTCACAAGCGGTAGTACCGCTTGAGCGGTAGTACCGCTTCACACAAGCGGTAGTACCGCTTGGGCGGTAGTACCGCTTCCAACAAGCGGTAGTACCGCTTACGCGGTAGTACTGCCTTTACCAGCGGTAGTACCGCTTAAGGCAGCAGCAAAACTTCCTTTTGCACTTTCCAATACCTCGTGGGCTTTACCCCTTTGGCTCATATAAAGTGTTGCTGCACCCGAACACTTCGGTAAACATCCGAAACCCCTTCCGGTGAATTCCGGAACTCTTCCGGAGATCAAAACACTATTATCACACATATATCAATCTTTACCTCCGGACTCTTCCGGAGATCCTCGTCATGTCCGGGATCTTATCCGGGACTCCGAACAACCTTCGGTCACCAACAAAATAACTCAACTATACTAATCGTCACCAAACGTTAAGTGTGTAGACCCTGCGGGTTCGAGAACTATGTAGACATGACCGAGACACCTCTACGGCCAATAACCAATAGCGGGACCTGGATGCCCATATTGGCTCCTACATATTCTACGAAGATCTTTATCGGTCGAACCTCTATGTCAAGGATTCAGTTAATCCCGTATGCTGTTCCCTTTGTTCTTCGGTATGTTACTTGCCCGAGATTCGATCGTCGGTATCTCTATACCTAGTTCAATCTCGTTACCGGCAAGTCTCTTTACTCGTTCCGTAATACAAGATCTCGTGGCTAACACTTTAGTCACATTGCTTGCAAGGCTCATTGTGATGTTGTATTACCGAGTGGGCCCTGAGATACCTCTCCGTCACACGGAGTAACAAATCCCAGTCTTGATCCATGCCAACCCAACAGACACCCTCGGAGATACCTGTAGAGCACCTTTATAGTCACCCAGTTACGTTGCGACGTTTGATACACACAAGGTACTCCTCCGATGTCAGGGAGTTGCATGATCTCATGGTCATAGGAACAGATACTTGACATGCAGAAAACAATAGCAATAAACTGACACGATCATATGCTATGTTTATAGTTTGGGTCTTGTCCATCACATCATTCTCCTAATGATGTGATCCCGTTATCAAATGACATCTCATGTCAATGGCTAGGAAACCTTAACCATCTTTGATCAACGAGCTAGTCAACTAGAGGCTTACTAGGGACACAGTGTTGTCTATGTACCCACACATGTATTTGAGTTTCCAATCAATACAATTATAGCATGGATAATAAACGATTATCATGAACAAGGAAATATAATAATAACCAATTTATTATTGCCTCTAGGGCATATTTCCAACAGTCTCCCACTTGCACTAGAGTCAATAATCTAGTTCACATCACTATGTGATTTACATTGTAATGAATCGAACACCCATGCAGTTCTGGTGTTGTTCATGTTTAGCCCTTGGAAGAGGTTTAGTCATCGGATCTGCAACATTCAGATCCGTGTGTACTTTGCAAATATTTATGTCGTCCTCCTTGATGTAATCGCGGATGGAATTGAAACGTCGCTTTATGTGTCTGGTCCTCTTGTGAAATCTTGGTTCCTTGGCTAGAGCAATGGCACCAGTATTATCACAAAACAGAGTCGTTGGGTTAAGCGCACTAGGCACTACTCCAAGATCTGTCATGAACTCCGTCATCCAGACACCTTCCTTCGCCGCCTCCGAGGCAGCGATGTACTCCGCTTCGCATGTAGAATCAGCTACCACGCTTTGCTTGGAACTGCACCAGCTAACCGCACCCCCATTAAGAATAAATACGTATCCGGTTTGCGACTTAGAGTCATCCGGATCAGTGTCAAAGCTTGCATCGACGTAACCTTTTACGACGAGCTCTTGATCGCCTCCATAAACGAGAAACATGTCCTTAGTCCTTTTCAGGTACTTCAGGATATTCTTGACCGCCGTCCAGTGTTCCATTCCTGGATCACTTTGAAACCTTCCGACCATACTTATGGCAAGGCTGACATCGGGTCTTGTGCACAGCATTGCATACATGATAGAGCCTATGGCGGAAGCATAGGGGATGACACTCATCTTTTCTCTATCTTCTGCAGTCACTGGGCATTGAGTCTTACTCAACTTCACACCTTGCAATACAGGCAAGAACCCCTTCTTGGACTGATCCATTTTGAACTTCTTCAAAACTTTGTCAAGGTATGTGCTTTGTGAAAGTCCTATTAGGTGCCTCGATCTATCTCTATAGATCTTGATGCCTAATATGAAAGCAGCTTCTCCTAGGTCCTTCATTGAAAAACTCTTGTTCAAATATTCCTTCACGCCTTCCAACATTTCTATATTGTTTCCAATCAGTAATATGTCATCCACATATAATATTAGAAACGCTATAGAGCTCCCACTCACTTTCTTGTAAATACAAGCTTCTCCGTAAACTTGTATAAACTCGAACGCTTTGATCACCTCATCAAAGCGAAGATTCCAACTCCGAGATGCTTGCACCAGTCCATAAATGGATCGCTGGAGTTTGCAAACTTTGTCAGCATTCTCTGGATCGACAAAACCTTCTGGTTGCATCATATACAACTCTTCCTTAAGGAAACCGTTAAGGAACGCTGTTTTGACATCCATCTGCCAAATTTCATAATCGAAAAAGGCAGCTATTGCTAACATGATTCTGACGGACTTAAGCATCGCTACGGGTGAGAAGGTCTCATCGTAGTCAACTCCTTGAACTTGTGAAAAACCTTTTGCCACAAGTCGAGCTTTATAGACGGTGATATTACCGTCCGTGTCCGTCTTCCTCTTAAAGATCCATTTGTTCTGAATGGCCTTACGCCCTTCAGGTAATACTTCCAAAGTCCACACTTTGTTTTCATACATGGATCCCATCTCGGATTTCATGGCCTCTAACCACTTCTCGGAATCTGGGCCCATCATCGCTTCTCCATAGCTCGTAGGTTCATCGTTGTCCAACAACATGACCTCTAAGACAGGGTTGCCGTACCACTCAGGAGCAGTACGCGTCCTTGTCGACCTACGAGGTTCGATAGCAACTTGATCCAAAGCTTCATGATCATCATCATTAACTTCCTCTTCAGCTGATGTAGGCTCTACAGAAACATCTTTCTGCGCTGCGCTACTCTCAGGTTGAAGTAAAGGTTCAACAACCTCATCAAGTTCTTTCTTCCTCCCACTCAATTCTTTCGAGAGAAACTCTTTCTCAAGAAATGTTCCGTTTTTAGCGACAAACACTTTGCCTTCGAATCTGAGGTAGAAGGTATACGCAACTGTCTCTTTTGGGTATCCTATGAAGACGCATTTCTCCGCTTTGGGTTCCAGCTTTTCAGGCTGAAGCTTTTTGACATAAGCGTCACATCCCCAAACTTTAAGAAACGACAACTTTGGCTTCTTGCCAAACCAAAGTTCATATGGCGTCGTCTCAACGGATTTCGATGGTGCCCTATTTAAAGTGAATGCAACTGTCTCTAATGCATAACCCCAAAATGATAGTGGCAAATCGGCAAGAGACATCATAGATCGCACCATATCTAATAAGGTTCGATTACGACGTTCGGACACACCATTACGCTGTGGTGTTCCAGGCGGTGTCAGTTGTGAAACAATTCCACATTGTCTTAAGTGACTGCCAAACTCATAACTCAGATATTCTCCTCCTCGATCAGATCGTAGGAATTTAATCTTCTTGTTACGATGATTCTCAACTTCACTCTGAAATTGTTTGAACTTTTCAAATGTTTCAGACTTGTGTTTCATTAAGTAAATATACCCATATCTACTCAAGTCATCAGTGAAGGTGAGAAAGTAACGATAACTACCGCGCGCCTCAATGCTCATCGGACCGCACACATCAGTATGTATGATTTCCAATAAGTCACTTGCCCGTTCCATTGTTCCAGAGAACGGCGTTTTAGTCATCTTGCCCATGAGGCATGGCTCACATGTGTCAAGTGATTCAAAATCAAGTGACTCCAAAAGTCCATCAGCATGGAGCTTCCTCATGCGTTTTACGCCAATATGACCTAAACGGCAGTGCCACAAGAAAGTGGTATTATCATTATCAATTCTACATCTTTTGGCATCAATGTTATGAACATGTGTATCATTACTATCGAGATTCAATAAGAATAAACCCCTCATATTGGGTGCATGACCATAAAAGATATTACTCATATAAATAGAACAACCATTATTCTCTGATTTAAATGAGTAACCGTCTCGCAATAAACAAGATCCAGATATAATGTTCATGCTTAACGCAGGCACTAAATAACAATTATTCAGGTTCATCACTAATCCCGATGGTAATCGAAGAGCGAGCGTGCCGACGGCGATCACATCAACCTTGGAACCATTTCCCACGCGCATCGTCACTTCGTCCTTTGCCAGCCTCCGTCTATTCCGCAGTTCCTGTTTTGAGTTGCAAATATGAGCAACCGCACCGGTATCAAATACCCAGGCACTACAACGAGAGTTGGTAAGGTACACATCAATAACATGTATATCATATATACCTTGTTTGTTGTTGGCCGCCTTCTTGTCAGCCAAATACTTGGGGCAGTTCCGCTTCCAGTGTCCAGTTTCCTTGCAATGAAAGCACACAGTTTCTGGTTTGGGTCCAGCCTTGGGTTTCTTCACGAGAGGAGCAACTGCTTTGCCACTCTTCTTGGAGTTACCCTGCTTACCCTTGCCATTTTTCTTGAAACTAGTGGTTTTATTGACCATCAACACTTGATGCTCCTTCTGAATTTCAGACTCAGCGGCTTTCAGCATCGCAAACAGCTCGGCGACTGACTTGTTCATCCCGTGCATGTTATAGTTCAACACGAAGCTCTTGTAGCTAGGTGGCAATGATTGAAGAACTCTGTCAGTGATAGCCTCTGGCGGAAGGGGCATCCCCAATTCAGCCAGACGGGTGGAGTACCCAGACATTCTGAGTACGTGATCACTGATAGACCCGTTCTCCTCCATCTTGCAAGCATAGAACTTATCGGAGATCTCATATCTCTCGATCCGGGCATTCTTCTGAAAGATAAACTTCAACTCCTGGAACATCTCATATGCTCCATGACGTTCAAAACGTCTTTGAAGTCCCGGTTCTAAGCCATACAATATTGCACATTGAAGTATTGAGTAATCTTCAGAACGAGCCTGCCAGGCGTTCACAACGTCTAGAGACTCAACTGGAGCGGGTGGATCACCAAGCGGTGCATCAAGGACATAAGCCTTCTGGGAAGCCGTAAGGATAATCCTTAGATTACGGGCCCAGTCCACAAAGTTACTTCCATCATCTTTCAACTTAGCTTTCTCTAGGAACGCATTAAAATTTAGGGGTGCTACTGCGCGAGCCATGATCTACAACATAAATATAGCAAAGACAACTTAGACTATTGTTCTAGATAATGAGTTTAGTTAATCATATTACTTAAAACTCCCACTCAAATAGACATCCCTCCGGTCATTCGAGTGTAACATGATCCAAATCCACCAACTCAAGTCCGATCATCACGTGAGTTGAGGTGGTTTCAATGGTGAACATCTTCATGTTGATCATATCTACTATATGACTCATGTTCGACCTTTCGGTCTCTTGTGTTCCGAGGCCATGTCTGTACATGCTAGGCTCGTCAAGTTTAACCCGAGTGTTCCGCACGTGCAACATGGCTTACACCCGTTGTATGTGAACGTAGAGTCTATCACACCCGATCATCACGGCGTGTCTCGAAACGACGAACTTTCGCAACGGTGCACACTCGGGGAGAACACAATTTTATCTTGAAATTTAAGTGAGGGATCATCTTATAATGCTACCGTTGTCCTAAGCAAAATAAGATGCATAAAAGTATTAACATCACATGCAAATCATAAGTGACATGATATGGCCATGAACTTGTGCTTTTGATCTCCATCTCCAAAGCACCGGCATGATCTCCATCATCACCGGCATGACACCATGATCTCCATCATCTTGATCTCCATCAACGTGTCGCCATGAGGTTGTCGCGCCGACTGTTGCTTCCACGACTATTGCTAACTCATAGCGATAAAGTAAAGCAAAACGGCGAAAATAATTAAAGACAACTCTATGGCTCCTGCCAGTTGCCGTACTCATCGACATGCAAGTCGTGATATTCTATACAACACATGATCATCTCATACATCACATATATCTCATCATGTAATTGGCCATATCACATCACAACATACCCTGCAAAAACAAGTTAGACGTCCTCTAATTGTTGTTGCAAATTTTACGTGGCTGCTACGGGTTTGCAAGAACCGTTCTTACCTACGCAAAACCACAACGTGGTGTAGTGATTGCTTTTTGATCTTCTAAAAGAACCCTCTTCATTGAAATCGATTCAACTAAAGTGAGAGAGACAGACACCCGCTAGCCATCTTTATGCAACAAAGTTACATGTCAGTTGAATGAACCTGTCTCGCGTAAGCGTACGCGTAATGTCGGTCCGGGCCGCTTCATCTCACAATACCGCCGAATCAAGTATCAACTAGTAACGGCAAGCAATATGTATACACCCACGCCCACAACTCGTTTGTGTTCTACTCGAGATCTCATCTACGCATAGACCTAGCTCAGATGCCACTGTTGGGGAACGTTGCATGGGAAACAAAAAATTTCCTACGCACACACAAGATCTATCCATGGTGATGAGCATCTACGAGAGGGAAAGTGAATCTACATACCCTTGTAGATCGCTAAGCGGAAGCATTAAGAAACGCGGTTGATGTAGTCGAACGTCTCCGCGATCCAAATCGCAAGTCGTCCCTCGATCCGATCACGAACTAGTGCCGAACGGACGGCACCTCCGCGTTCAACACACGTACGGCTTGATGACGCCTTCACCTCCTCGATCCAGCGAGCGATGGTGAAGTAGTAGATGAGTTCCGGCAGCACGACGGCGTGGTGATGTTGGTGAGGAACAATATCTGCAGGGCTTCGCCAAGCACTACGGAGATTATGACGGGAGAACTAGAGAGTTAGGGTTGCCGACACACGGCTTGGGAAATCTTAATGTGTCCCGTGTGCTAGCCCTGCCCCTCTATTTATATGTTGAGCCTTGGGGTCTAAACTTGGAGTAAAAGCCTCCTCCAGGTCGGTTTTTCCCGCACAAGGTCGGTTTGGCCCGCAGGGAAAGAGTCCAACTCGGATCCCTGCAGTACCACGCACAAGCAGTAGTACGGCTCACAAGCGGTAGTACCGCTTGAGCGGTAGTACCGCTTCACACAAGCGGTAGTACCGCTTACGCGGTAGTACTGCCTTTACCAGCGGTAGTACCGCTTAAGGCAGCAGCAAAACTTCCTTTTGCACTTTCCAATACCTCGTGGGCTTTACCCCTTTGGCTCATATAAAGTGTTGCTGCACCCGAACACTTCGGTAAACATCCGGAACCCCTTCCGGTGAAGTCCGGAACTCTTCCGGAGATCAAAACACTATTATCACACATATATCAATCTTTACCTCCGGACTCTTCCGGAGATCCTCGTCATGTCCGGGATCTTATCCGGGACTCCGAACAACCTTCGGTCACCAACAAAATAACTCAACTATACTAATCGTCACCAAACGTTAAGTGTGTAGACCCTGCGGGTTCGAGAACTATGTAGACATGACCGAGACACCTCTACGGCCAATAACCAATAGCGGGACCTGGATGCCCATATTGGCTCCTACATATTCTACGAAGATCTTTATCGGTCGAACCTCTATGTCAAGGATTCAGTTAATCCCGTATGTTGTTCCCTTTGTTCTTCGGTATGTTACTTGCCCGAGATTCGATCGTCGGTATCTCTATACCTAGTTCAATCTCGTTACCGGCAAGTCTCTTTACTCGTTCCGTAATACAAGATCTCGTGGCTAACACTTTAGTCACATTGCTTGCAAGGCTCATTGTGATGTTGTATTACCGAGTGGGCCCTGAGATACCTCTCCGTCACACGGGGTAACAAATCCCAGTCTTGATCCATGCCAACCCAACAGACACCCTTGGAGATACCTGTAGAGCACCTTTATAGTCACCCAGTTACGTTGCGACGTTTGATACACACAAGGTACTCCTCCGATGTCAGGGAGTTGCATGATCTCATGGTCATAGGAACAGATACTTGACATGCAGAAAACAATAGCAATAAACTGACACGATCATATGCTACGTTTATAGTTTGGGTCTTGTCCATCACATCATTCTCCTAATGATGTGATCCCGTTATCAAATGACATCTCATGTCAATGGCTAGGAAACCTTAACCATCTTTGATCAACGAGCTAGTCAACTAGAGGCTTACTAGGGACACAGTGTTGTCTATGTACCCACACATGTACTTGAGTTTCCAATCAATACAATTATAGCATGGATAATAAACGATTATCATGAACAAGGAAATATAATAATAACTAATTTATCATTGCCTCTAGGGCATATTTCCAACACTCCCCCGACCTAGCGTCCGGAGGGCCTCTTGGGCGGAGGCCCGGCCTCCTTCTTCTTGCTTTTCTTCTTCTTCTCCTTCTTCTTTGGCGCCGAATACGGCGCCACGACCAGCATCGCCATCAAAAGGGCTGATCTGGGGGCTTCGGGCAGCGGGGCAGGACCATTAATCCGCAAGGCCTTGGCTAGCCAACCCTATGAAGACAAAGAGGAAGAGGTTAAAATCCTTGCTAAGAGATTGAACCCGAGGATAAAAATAGAAACTTTACCTTGAGCAGAGGGTTTTCGGCATCCAGGCCGGTGTCTTCCTCCTTGGCCGGCCATTCCTCCTGGGGCTTGAACAATGCCTTCCACAGCTTCTCCCGGGTAGTGCGGTAAAGCTTGCGCATGGTGGGAGGGTCGTCAGACTTGTAGGCCCACATTGGCGTAGCCCGGAGCTGGCAGGGGAGGAGACGGCGGCGGAGCATGACCTGGATCACGTTGGTCAGCTCGACGTTCGCTTCTAGCATCTGTGTGATGCGATTCTGCGGCGCTTTCACTTCCGTGGCCGACCCCCAGTCCAGGACTTTCTTGATCCATGAGGTCAGCCTCACGGGGGGTCCGGATCTAAACTCGGAAGGCGCCGCCCAGTCTGCGCCTCGTGGTTCGGTGATGTAGAACCACTCTTTCTGTCAGACTTTGAGAGTGTCGATGAAGGTGCCTTTCGGCCACTCTACCCACGGAAGCTTGCTGATCACAGCCCCTCCGCAATCCGCATGCTGGCTGTTTACGGTCTTCGGCTTAACATTGAAAACCTTCAGCCATAAACCGAAGTGCGGCTGGACCCGCAAAAAGGCCTCGCAGACGATGATGAAGGCGGATATGTGCATAATGGAGTTCGGGGGAAGATCGTGGAAATCTAACCTGTAGAAGAACATCAGGCCCCTTACAAAGGGGTGCAGTGGGAAGCTCTATCCCCGGATGAAATGGGGAATGAACACCACCCGCTCTCCGGGCTTTGGCGTGGGCACTACTTGGCCCTCCTCGGGGGCGCGGTGGGCGACATCAACTAGGAGGTAGCCGGCATGCTTCAGCTCCTGGATGTCGTCCTCGGTGACACACGAGACCTCCCACTTGCCTTGCGAGCCTGAGCCAGCCATGGCCAAGCTTGGGGAAAGGAGAAAGGTGGCTTGGAGGGAGCTGGAAGAAGATTAGATATGTGCGCTTGGAGCAAAGGAGGTTGAGAAGAGCGAATATGAGGAGCGTGGGGAGGCTTTGGGGATTTTCCTCCCTTTTATGGAAGGCTGTAATACCAAGGGTCCTCTTACTGGGCCACGGATTGCGTCATTTCCCGAAGCAACCACGCCGTTATGCGCGCGTGGGATAACCCAAATCATTAATCATATCCCGTAAAAAATGGAGCACGATCTTCATGTCGATTAGACGTGCCAATAAAAGGGCGGCCTCGAACCGTGAATCGAGTTTTTGTAACTGGTTAAGTGGCCGCGGCCTGTCTTGGCCTTTCATCAGAAAAGTTGTCAGGAAAGGCACTGTTCATACTCAGGCGTTTGGCCTTCGAGGCTAAGCAAGGTATGTTTGGAAAACAGGGTGTCATCGGTGGCCGAGCTAAGGGTGACCGAGCATGAAGGGAAGAAAAGAACTCACCCCGCAAGCCGGGCACTCTGGACGTGCAGAGCAGCTAAATGTCATAAAGACCGGCATTGGAGGCTAGTTCGGGGGCTATTGAGGGAGTCCGGGATTAAGGGGTCCTCGGGCCGTCGGCTTATCTTCTGTGGACCAGCCCGGTGGGCCGCTCTGTGGCATATGCGGGAAGGTCGGACTACAGAATGACCCCGTGCTTAGGGGGGAAGGTTCCGAAGACTTGGTGTGTCCTCCAAGTAAGAATGGGTGTATCTATGCTCGGAGGGAAACTTATCACATGTAACCCTAGGTACCCCTAGTGTCTATATAAACCAAGAGGCTTAGTTCGTAGAAGGACAAGTCAACTCATCTAGGGTTTAGCTCATTTGATCTCGAGGTAGATCAACTCTGTAACCTTCATACTCATCAATATAATCAAGCAGGTGAAAGCACAACATGCTCCCTTGGTGGTTTTGATAATTCATGACAACATACATTGTCTCTTGGACTAATATTTCTACCTAGTGTATTTCAGGTGAAAGTCCATAGAGAGAGATGGGTTGGCAAAAAGGATTGTGAGGAGATACCCCTAGATGCAAGGAAATGGATTGGCAAAGCTTCAAGCAAGAGGACTCTACATTTTACTTTGTGAGAAATCACCTTGAGTCCATAGGAAAGTCAATACTATTAAAAGGGGGTAAGGTACTGTTGGTGAACAAGATGCTCCACGTGCACAAGTGATAGTCACCAAAAACACCCATAAACTCTTCCACAAAAGTCTGTCCAAGCCTATTTTGAAAATCGGTGCTACCAACAATTTCCACTCGGTTCCACAGATTCCCACCTCAGACAGACCCATGCCAAACCCTAGCACATCGGTGCAACCGATTCTGATTCGGTGCCACCGAGTTCAGCTTGCCAACTCTCTGTTGCCTCGATTCTTAAAATCGGAAATTCCGAGTTTTTGGATCGGCGTCACCGAGTTTTGGAAACTGACCGTTGGTCACTAAATCGGTACCACCGAGATTTCTGTATCGGTCTCGCCGAGATTCAAAAGTTGCTACCTTTGGAGCAACTCGGTATCATCGAGTTTTACACTTCGGTGTCACCGATTGGTCACTTTAGGTGTAACGGTTGGATTTTTAGGGATGCCTATATATACCCCTTCACCACCACTCACTCGAAAGAGAAGCACTCAGAACTATTCCATACTTGCCCCATCCAATTTTCTGAGAGAGAGCCACCTACTCATGTGTTGAGATCAAGCCATTCCACTCCATCCATATGAATCTTGATCTCTAGCCTCCCCAAGTTGCTTTCCACCAAATCAATCTCTTCCACCATAGCTAAATCTGTGAGAGAGTGATTGTGTGTTGAGGAGTCTATCATCTTGAAGCACAAGAGCAAGGAGTTCATCGACATTACCGAGCCTATTACCTTTTGGAGGGTGGTGCCTCCTAGATTGGTTAGGTGTCGCTTGGGAGCCTCCTACTTTGTGTTGTGGAGTTGAACCAAGAAGTTTATACGGGCAAGGAGATCGCCTACTTCGTGAAGATATACCCATAGTGAGGCTAGTCGTTCGTGGACGGAAGCCGTTATGGAATAGTCAAGGTTGCTACTTCGTGGACCCTTATGGGTGGAGCCCTCCGTGAACTCTCGCAACCGTTACCCTCCGTGGGTTGAAGACTCCATAAACGTGGATGTACGATAGCGCCACCTATCGGAACCACGGGAAAAATCTTCGTGTCCCTCATGCGTTTGATCTCCCTATCTCAACTCCTTACTTTCATGTGCAATGTCTTTACTTTCCGCTGCCATACTTGTTGACTTGCATGTGTAGGGTGTGCTAGACTTGCTATAATTGTTAAAATCTGTCAACCAATTAACTTGGGAAAAGGTTAGGTTTTAATTTTCTCGAGTAGTTACCCCCCCCCCCCTAGACACGCACTTCTAGTGATCCTACAGCAGGACGTAGGGTTTTACCTCCTCACGAGGGCCCGAACCTGCGTAAACACCGTCTCCTTCGTCCCCTGTTAACCATCGATCTCAGATTCACAGTTCGGGACACCCTACCCGAGATCCGCCGGTTTCGACACCGACAGTAACCCTACTGCCGAGCTCCCTGGCGATAGGAAAAAGGGTCATATCTCAAAAAAAAAATCCAACCAAGGTCGGATCCGGCTAAACTAACCCCAAAAGGGTCAAAACACGAAATTTTGCCTGCTAGGGAATGCCCCACCGTCCACGCCGACCGCATCCTCCGGCGGCGGCGAGGGGAAGGGGAAGAGATTGGGGTGGGGTGGGGTGCCGGCTAGCGACTAGGTACCCTGAAGTCGCCTAGGAGCGACACAGGGGTCGGGCTCTGTTGCTAATTGTTTTCTATAAATCAAACTTTATAAAGTTTGACTTCGAATTAAACTAATATGCGGGCAAATAAAAACGAAAGGAGTACCATGTACCGTGCTACTGGTCTCGGAGTAATCGCTGTGGCACCAACAAGTCAGTCGTCACACGTCCGGTGACAAATCAAATTTCCAGATCCACATACAAAAGGGATCGTCAGCAGAAGTAGCAGGAGCAGCTTGGGTATGGCTGAAGCTCGTGCTCGGGACGCCCTGCGCGTGAGCGCCGACGACCGCGCGCGGGTGGACGCGCTCTCCTCCTCCGCATCCGCATACGTATCGGCGGCTTCTTCTCATCTGTCGCCGAGCTTCTTCGAGGGGTTCGCGCTGCGCAGGATCCGCGTCCTCCGCCTCCACCCGGGATTCATCCACTGCTCCTACGACGTTCCTTCAAGCCTCACCGTACGTCACTCGCTCTCTTTCTTGGTCCGTTCATTACTAATATAATAATTCATTCCTCTTGATCCACGCCAGCTAAGCCAAATACAATACATACTACACACGCAGGACTCCGCCACCGGCTGCCTCGCCGCCGGTGTCGTGGTGGCCCTGGTGGACGAGATCGGCTACCCCGCCGCCATCTCTGACGCCCAAAACTTCAAGGTCTCCGTGGACATGTCCGTCGCCTTCCCCGATCTCTCCCAGGCCCGCGCAGGGGACCGCCTCAGCATAACGGCGAGGGTGCTCGGGCACAAGGGCGCCTACTCCGGCACGCACGTGCTCCTCACCAACGCCAGCACCGGCAATGTCGTCGCCGAGGGCAGGCACTCCATCTTTGGTAACCTGAAGAAAGCACCACTCGAGCCAGGAGCCACCACTGCGGTTAAAAGCAACTTGTGATTCTGCCTCTGCCTACTCCTACTCCACTAGTCTAGTATGCATCTTCTTTCCTAAATGGCCTCTACCTCTGTTCCTAAATATATGACGTTTTGAAAGGCCAATTGAACTACCAAAACATCATATATTTAGGAACGGAGGATGTATCTTTCTTGTCAAGAATAAAATGAAATACACTGGAGTACGAAGGAATGAAAAGTTATGTGTTCTCAATGGCAACGGTGATATGAACTGCTCCTTTGTACTGAATCCATCGCGAACTCACTGTCTTGTGCTGTGCCGGAAATGTGACCAGCGTGCGCACCTACCATTGCCAGCCATTTGATCGGCAGACCCAGCGGCTAAGCAACACTTCACGTCCCCATCAATTAACCCCAAACAGCCTGGCCTAACACATCATGCCCTCATCGATTAACCCCAAACAGCCTGGCCTAACACTTCTGAATATCTATAACGAATAAGTAACTATAAGCTCTGGTGCTCACTAGTGATTCCTGTGCCTGCCGGTCTGATCAACCCAGCAAGCATTTCAGTTGCAACATTGCAACAAAGATGAAGATGGCATCATCATCAATTAAAAAGACAAGCAAAGGCAGTGTGCTTATTGCAACAAAGATGAAGACAACACAGGACACCATCAACAATTAGAAGACCAAGCAAAGGCGCAATTAGAAGACCAAGCAAAGGCAGTGTGCCTTCCTGGCTCATCATCACACACAAGGATCTACTGCAGCTAATGTTCATCCATCCAACACAAATTTAACAACACTTTGAGATCTCCCAACTACTTCAGCATTTGTTTAAGGTCCTGTCAAGACCGACAAAAATTATTATAGTTTCTCACAGTTGAGGTCTCAAATTTGTCCTTTCTACCTCAACTCCCAAGGGTTAACGTCTTATGTAGGAGAAAACAAATGCGCACATTGTTGTTGTATACCACCCTCTACAAAACCATATCATCTCATCTCTAATTTGCAGGCTTTCTCACAAACGCCTTCTGAACCTGCACAGGCACACAGAAACAAGTTAGTGTAGTCGATTTAGCATGCTTACATAACATAGTTCCACACTGTGTATTCACAAAACACACACACACTGTGATAGTTATAAATGCAGCTTACCTGCTCCAGTGTCAAGAACATAATCACATTCCATGATCCCAGTCTAGCAAAGTTTGGAAGGAAGCCTTTGTAAAATGCCAGAGGTCCCTGCACACAAAAAACCCATTAATCAGCAACCTGCTTGGAATTTCGTTTGCATTCAACAGGTATACAGAGCAGTTCCTAGGAGCCTAGAACATATCCAGAATATTCAGCTCACAGACAAACGAGTATATCATGAACAAAACACAGCTCATAGGATATTTAAGCAATCATGATAGTATACTCGGTATAGAAGGAGAACACTATCAACATATTTTAAATCGAGGTTAAGGGTTAGCTTTCGGAGTGACAAAATAATATGATTCCTACAATGAGCTGTCATGAACAGGAGTACATGATCTAAGCAAATGAGTATCAACATATTTGGTGGAAAGACAGCATTAACAAAACATGGCTCAAAAGATAACATTATAATGAGCTGTCACAAACGAGTATACCATTGACAAAATATGGCTCAAAAGATATCTAGGCAAATTATGGAAGGTACTCAGTACAGAGGGAGAACACTATCAACATATTTTAAATCAAGGTTAAGAGTTAGTTGTTCAGAGATAAAAATAATATGATTCCTGCAATGAGCTGTCATGAACAGGAGTACATGATGGCACATAAACAACAGAGTCTACTTTTTATTTGCCATCATATATCTATTAGTCGCATGATCCTTAGGAAATAAAGCGCTGCTAAACCGCCATGAGAATGTTCAAATTTGAGAGAGCCACCAGAAGGCTGTCACTAGTTCATGATGACAACAATCAGGGCAGTTAATTCTAAGAGAGGCTGTATAAGTTGTCAATAAACTACCTACTGTCAGCACATATTGATAAATATGAAATGGGAAGACTTCTCTTCACAAACATGGCCCAGCCCCATATGCTAAATGTGTTTGAAAAACATGTTATAGACAAGTATCGCCCATCTAATGCTGACTGAAAAGTATAGATAAGGCATGAACAGAGTAACAGACTGGAGCATACATCATTCTTTAGGGTCTTCACAAAACAATCAATAGTGTTCTTGTAGGCAGAGTCACCCATCATTCTTGACTTAACCTGCAAGAAGGTGTGTATTGTTAGTAAAGAGAAACATCTATGGTCGCATATCTTTAAGGTAAGAACTCAACTGCTAATCAATACCCAATAATACAGAAAGACATCTTTGATAATGATCCAAAAATGGAAGATGCACTTATTTCCAAAGAAAAACCAGCATCTGAGTTCCATAGGAAAATAGAACAGCTTCGATGCAAGCAAATTAGCATATGGTGGCAATGGATGCACGCATTATAAAAAAGGAATAAATCTGCAGAATGGCAGAAATATAAACTTCAGAGACTGAACTAAGAAAACAGCTTTGCTGAAAGAACATGAATACGTCATGAAATAAAGGTCAGAACTAGCATATCTCAGTTTAAACTTCGAATAGTGTATGATGCTGTCAAAGATAACCATTGGTAATAGACAATACTTACTACCTAGTAGATAAATACACCGAGAGAGCATTGCTCAGAATAATTAATTCGCAGTTGATTGTATATGAAATAATATTTTAGACAAGATCACTAGAGTAGGGACAATTGTCACTGAGTGAGGAGGACATCTCACCACGTCGACCGGAGAACCAACACAGACAGCAAAGAAGCCAGCGCCCAAACCAGACAAGATATGAGTGACCACGTCATCTTTGAACCCAGGAAGTTTCAAAATGGACTGCATGATACACAATACAGTTGACGACAGCAAGAGAATAAGCAATCAAATAGAGGAAATAACGACAAGAATGAAGGAAAATAATGACAAGAAGCGCACCTGCTTCACTTGATCATAACTGGCCAACTCAGCAGCGTTAATGATGGCGTTACGTGCAACATTCGGACCAATGCCAGTCCACAGAGCAGCAACCCCTTCCTAAAGATGATACCAACATATTTGAAGCAAGCAATTCGGGAAATGCAACAATGCACAGTTAGCTTGCAGAACAAGAGCAGAAGCAACAGACCTGCCTAACAATCTTGGCATAAGCATCCATTGCCCCAGTATATCGGCGCGGCACACCAGGTGCCAGCTTCCCCTCAGACTGAAGCCTGACTTTGACAAGGTCAGTGGGGTTGGCCACAGCGATTGCAAGGGCACCTGATGCAGGTCAGACAAACCATCTTATGTTGCTGCATATTTCATTTCACATGGAAGGGAAAATTGATTGAGAATCCAACGATGAGGGTACCAGTGGTGAAGCCAGCGGCTATCTTCTTGGACAAAGGTACATCCCCAACATGGTTCTCACCAACATAGAAGGCTTTGACCTGAAGGTGGTCAGGCACAAGAATCCGGGTCAAGTTCATTGGTGTGTACCACTACCAATACTGAAGTAATGCAGTACCATACATATACACAGAGAAGGGGGGAAGGGAGGGAAGGGAAACTTACGGGTTCATAGAGACCAATGCGGAGACCGCCGTAGATGCACTGGCGGTGGAGGCCAGGGACGATGCCCTTCCAGAGCGCGGCGGCGCCTTCCTCCTTGGCGATGGTGGCGGCCGTGCCGAGCAGGCCGCGGTACTTGGGCCCAGCGAGATCCCCGGCGATGGCCTTCTTCTGCAGCTGCAGCCTGACCTTGGCCGTGTCGAGGGGGATCGTGGTGATCTGCGAGAGGGGAGGTCCATTCGATTAAACCAGGAGGCAAAAATCCATGAGGAAATAACAAGATTAGCGGCGTGATCCTGGACGGGGAGCAGCAAGGGCATTGGAAATCGGACGATCCAGCGAGAGAAAAAGACGAAGCGTAAAGCAGCGGACGATCCCATCCCCGTCGCCGTCGCAGGAACAGGACGCTGGTGAGTGGCGTCTGGTGGAGATCCGTGGGGCGATGGAAGCAGGGGTTGGGTTAGGGTTTAGTACCTCGGCGAAGCAGGCGGCGATGGCGCTGGCGGTGAAGCGGCCGGCGAAGGAGATGTCGACCTTGGAGCCGTGGTCCGGCGCCATGGCTGGCTTGGCTGACGGGTGGATGCAACCGCCCAGCACCGGCACCACCGCGGGCAAGACGACGGACCCCCTCCCTCTCTTCTGTCACAAGTGCAGTCACACACAGAGGGAGGGAGGAAGGGGGGAATAAAAAGAGGGAGAGGGAGTTGGCGCCTCTCGGGGAAAAAGCAAAAGAAGCGAAGAGCAGCTTTTGCCTTCCCTCTGCTGTTTGCCCTTCTTTTCTCTCTCTTTTTTCGATTTTTGAAATGAACCCTCTATTGTTTCTTTGGTTTCGCTTCCGTTTTTCCTTCCCTTTTATTTATTCGTTTCTCAAATTTGCCCTGCTTGTTAATTATATACTTGATTCGATTCTGATCTGATCTGAACATGGAGATGATCGATGACTCAGATGCGCATCACCCCTGCTAATCCATCCCACTAGACTAGATGTATTTCCTTCCTTGTGTGAATCCATTCATTCATCCATGTTTTCTGGACTTCCAGAATGCTGACCATGTGGGGATATGTCCTCCAGTTTCTTCTCTGCACGTCTGCTCCTTGTGTTCCCCTCCCCTAGTGTTTCGTTGCTGTACTCCTCTACTGGTTGATCCACCATTGCGTAGGTTCCCTTCAATATACACGACCACACTCGAAAGCAAATCCCGCCACAACCTGACGTGGAATGTGGGGGTTGGAACAACATCCCATTCCAACCCATTTGGTTGGAGCAACTCTAGCATATGCCGCATATTTCCGTCCCACAAAATCAAAATCATTTTACAGTTCGTCATAAAAAGATTTTCCGGGAAGTTGAAACATTTCTAACCGATCCCTTATCCGGTCATAAGGGAGTATATTTGCATTTTTTTTCCTTTAAGTCGCACCTAGCCGATCCCTTATACCGGCTGGTGGAGTAAAAATTTACTCCATCCCTATTCCTCCGAATATATTTACTTCGGCTTGCGGCGGTTGAGTAAAAATATTTCCCTCTCTCTTCTTCCCCTCTGCCTCCTCTTCTCCCCCTCGCCCCGCTGCCGACGCGTCCCCCGCCCCGATCCACCGCCCCCTCTCCTCCCAATGGCCGAACGCGGTGGTCGGAGGTTAGACCCGGGCATGGGCAGCCCGGCCCGACGACCCGGCCCGAGCCCGGATCGGGCTTGCCATTCGGACCGGGCTCGGGCCTTGTTTTGCAGCCCGAAAGGTAGTTCGGGCCGGGCTCGGGCTTCTCTTTTTTTGTATTTCGGGCTTCGGGCCGGGCTTGCACATGCGTACACCGAAAAACAGTGTTCGGGCCGGGCTCGGGCTTCTCTTTTTTTGTATTTTGGGCTTCGGGTCGGGCTTGCACATGCGTACACCGAAAAACAGCGTTCGGACCGGGCTTTCGGGCTTCAGGCTTGATTTCCGACCGGGCTCGGGCTTGAAAACAGAGAGTATTTCGGGCTTCGGGACGGGCTCGGGCTTGAGAAATGAAGGTCGGGTTTTTGCAAGCCCGGCCCGAAACCCGCTTCGGCCCGGCATTTGCCCAGGTTTACCGGAGGTCCCCGCCGCCGATCCGTGGCACAGATCCGCGCCGCCACGCTCTGGGTCGTCGTCCGCCAGCGCATCCTCGAGTCGTCGCCGCTCGGCTGATTCGAGGATTTCCCGGAGCTCCCTCCCCCGTGGCCGCCGATGAGGACCTACCTCGGCGTCCGGCAGCGCTCGTGGGGGAAGTGGGTGGCGGAGATCACCGACCACGAGACCCACCAACGGAAGTGGCTCGGGTCGTTCCACAAGGGCGAGCTTGCGGCCATGGAGTACGACCGGTGGCAGGTCCGGTACCACGGCATCGCCGCCCGACTGAATTTCCCGTTTGGGACGGCGTCGGTCCACCTCGTCAAGTCAGAGGCAAGGGTGGTGAGCGCTCGGATGGCGCGGGAGGACCAAGAGGCTCGGGGGCGCCGCGAGGCGGAGGCCACCGACGAGGCCTACATGGAGGAGCTTCGCCGGTAGTACCCGGAGCTCGTGGAGGCGGAGCGAGCAATATTCGCCACGGCGGTGAGGAGGGCGGCAAGGAGGGCGGCGAGGAGGAGGCGATCGACCTCGAGGAGTGACGGAGCATCTTCCCCGACGACGACGGCACCGGTCCGGATCCGGCTCTCACCAACGGTGGCCTGACGAGGAAGGATTGGCTCGACCTCACCTTTGGCCGATATAAGTAGTCTACTAGTGTAGTTGAAGTTTGAATTTATGTTTAATGTTTGGTTGTCAAGACTATGTTGAACTTATGTTTAAATTTATGCAAATTTCGGTTGAGACTAGATTGAATTCAGGCAAATTTATGTTTTACTCCGCTAACTTTAGGGGATCGACTACAACCAACCAAAATTTAGTGGAGTATATATATACTCCACTAAGGTTTACTAGGACGGATACTCCGTTATTTTTTAGGGGATCGGTTAGAAATGGCCTTATGCCCCGCCGCATAATAGATCTCGCAAAAGCGTACTGCAAATTTAAAAGTTGGTAAAAGCATAGTTCCCGCCACATAGTTCATCACACAACACATCAGAGTTCGTCATACATAACTAAAACATAGATCTAGCGGCGACGAGACTCATGGCTTGACGTCGTGGTAGAACTACTCCGTCGACCTCTAGAGAGCATTGACATAGGCGTGCTCTTCCTTGGCGGTGGTGATACGCTCGTCGGCGCCTTCTTCTTCGGCCGCCATCGCGCGCTGGGCGGCGAGGAGCTCCTCCACCGCCTCTTGATACCTCTTGGTGTGCGACCAAAGAGCATCGCCGAGCTCTAAGAAGCGATCCCACCCACCCTAGCTGCCGCTGCGGGAGAGCCCGTCGCATTCGCACGCTTGCTTCGAGCACCACTGCTCGACAATGGGCCGGCTAGAGCTGCTGACCTCCGTGTCGTGTCGGGCGCGCTTGGGCGGTGGCGCTCTGCCTCGTCCCACACTCCCGCGTCCCCCTTCGGCCATGGATCGGCAAGAAATGGTCGGGACCGGAAGGAATCTCTCGTCGGAGAGAGCAAAGAAGACGATGGAGGGGGATTAAGGTGAGGGAGTGGAGGAAATGGAACAAGCGAACCCTAAAACATGGTATGTCCCGTAGATATAGCGACGGAGGGCAAAGATGCGCTTAAAGTGGGGGGGGGGGTGCCATCCCTGCTTGACGATCTTCACTGCATGAGAGTAGACTTGACTCAAGTTTCATATGAAAGCATTTGCATGCTTTTCTTTTATCATAATTTCATTTGGATAGGCCAAAAAAGGAAAAGACTATTAAGACAGTTATGAATTTGATTGAGTTTCCCTTACTTGACGGAGAGGGCAATATGCGGGCCGCTTGTAAAAAAATTATGGGTCGGGCTAGATATAGCGTTTCAGATCGGGCCAAAAAAATGCAAAACCGCTAAAACTGCTGGATTTATGCGGGGCGGCGAGGTTTTGCGACATATGCTAGAGTTGCTGAGATGCACTATATTTTTGTTCCATAAAAACATTTCGTGGGTCCAGCTAAAAGGGATGCGGTACTACGCGGCGTAGGGCGGAATGGATGTCGCAAACCCATACTGGAACTTTTTGCAGCACGGGTTTGCGGCATTTGTTCCATCTGATCACGCGCGATACCGCAAATCTGTTTTAGTTAGTTAATCAAAACCATGATTTTTGAACAATATAATTTAAATAAAACACTAATATAAATCAAACTTATTAATGTTTTAACATCATACAGTACAATAATCCGCGCAATTACAACAAATGTTCAAATCCAAATAATTAAAAATAGCAACATGGTTCGAAATTAAAATAATTGTTCAAATCACACATGAATACAAATAATATCAAATAACAATTGCCACTAGTGCTCAATGAGATCATTGCGGAGCCGTTGGTGTGTATCACAGTCTTCAATAGGCCAGTAGGTCTCAAGAAATGCAACGATCTCATCTGGGTTCCTGGTAGGCTTGACACGGCTACCAATATTGCCATAGAAAACTCTAAGTTTAAACCACTCTCATCTTCGATGATCATGTTTTGTAGAATTACACATGCAGTCATGATATTTGAGAGGGATTTCTTATCCCAAAATCGAGCATGACCTCGAACAATGACAAACCAAGCTTGTTACGACACACCAAATGCCCTCTCAATATATTTTTGGCACGCTTCTTGTGTTTGGAAAAAATATTTTGTTTTGTGCCTACTGGATTACTAATTGTCCTCATAAATGTTGCCCACAAAGGATAAATACAGTCAGTAAGATGATACCGCATGGTATAATCATATAATGATGTCCATTGACGGTGTAGTTGCAAGATGGATCTTTTCAACTAGCTAGCTGCGCAAAAAAGATGTGATCTATGCAATACATTGATATCAATAAGAGACTCCGGCAATCCAAAGAGGCAATACACAATCCACAAGTCATGCGAAGCCACGACTTAAAGCACAAAAGTGGGTTTACTTTGATGGTCGGTGTACTGCCCGGCCCAAGCCTTTGGGCAGTTCTTCCACCTCCAATGCATACAATCCACACTCCCAAGCATGCCCATCCATCCTCTTGATTCGTTCATCGCCGTCAACTTTTCTATGTCCTCCTCATTGGGAACTCATAGGTACCCGGGACCAAATACCTGGATCAATGTCTTGGCAAACACATGCACGCATTTGAGAGTGGTATCTCCTCCAATGCGAATGTACACATCAGTGTAACCGGCCGGAATGCCATATGCTATCACTCTCATTGTCAATGATATTTTTGGGTATGCACTAAATCCAAGCAAACCGACGACATTCCTCCAGCGAGTGAAGAGACGACAATTTGCTCACAAGCTTACACAATGCGAACAAAAAGAGACCTACGCATTCGATGACGCATATGGAAGGACGAGCCGGGTAGGTTGATGAGTGATATTTTTACACTCATTTCACCTTTGTTTAAACCAAAAGATTTCATTTAAAAAGATATATTCGCACCGATATTGCTACTAATTACTAATGAATGCAAAGGATTCCACAAATCCTCTCTGTAACATTTTTCCATAGGAAATGGGCTAAAAAGGGAAGAAATCATGTGTGGATATGGAAAGGAAGGAAAATGGAGGAATAAAGAATCAACATGAAGCGTATGTTCGAAGACAAAGCAGAAGACGACGTTCCATACAGGCACACACGTCCGTATGAGCGCCCGTTTGGCGTGGATACTGAGGCAGATCGTCTACCTGAACAACTGTTATGAAGGGGGGCCCATCGAAATGTAGATACAATAACGTCGGGAGAAACGAGCAGAACCTCTTCATCATCATCCACAAACCCTAGCCGCCACCATTTCCACCTCCATAGTCATCTCCATCACCACCATAGTGCTCTTGCATGTAGTTCATACTTGTAATCGTGCATCACACAAGGCATCCATTGTAAGACATATTGCAATCAATCAATCTCAAGATGTGTTCTTCAATGTTTTCTTCTCACGATCTGATCTCCATGTGTGAGTAGTTCAGTAAGGTATGGGTTGAGCAATGAGCCTTAGAACCCAAGGTATTTTTTGTGGGGATCAATGGAAGTCTTTGACATAACGTCGCGTATGTGTGAAATAAAATTGTTTCGTGAAGATGTATCTTGTCTTGTCCGCGATCTTCATCCCTGCAGGTACCCAAGAACATGGAGATCGACCACCAGTGAGGCTAGGGGCAAGGAGACCATGAAGTATTATACTGAACACCTGTGACATTAAGGTTCAGTACGGTAATATGGGTCATAACCTTGGGGATATATGAGGTGTAGTCATTAAACACCCATTGCTCTTGTCTGACTTCATTATCTTAATTATCGAGGCAACCCCGCGCGACGGATAGGGCCTTCGGTAGGACAACGGATTCTTGATGCAGGACTCGTGTCGGTCAAGATGTTATTTGGACACATCCCCCACTCCGATATGAAACAAGCACATCTCGATGGATGACTTCCCGAGCACAAATTAATATCTTATTTGATCCCAGCGCAAATACATGGTTGTAAGCATTAAGACCTCATACTCATACCTCTTTTTATTATAAGTGTTTGAATCACTATTTGCTTGTTGATCCGGTCAAAAGAAGGATTTGACACTTCGGCAAAAGCTTGTTAGAGACCATTGCTTCAAGGGAACCCTCCTCTCGTGGGTTCCATAACCCAGGGTCACCACTGGGGAAATAGGTGCGGGATACTGTAGGATCGAAAGTATGTCTAGAGGGGGTGATTAGACTACTTGACCAAATTAAAAACTAACCTTTTCCCAATTTAATAGGTTGGCAAGTTTTAGCGATTTTACCAAGTATAGCACACCCTACACATGCAAGTCTACGAGTACAACAGCGAAAAGCAACGACATGCAAGTGTAAGTAAAGGTAGGGATAGGAAGATTAAACGCAATGAAGAGGCGAAGATTTTTCACGTGGTTCCGATAGGTGGTGCTATTGTATGTCCACGTTGATGGAGGCTTCAACCCACAGAGGGTAACGATTGCGCGAGTCCACGGAGGGCTCCACCCACAAAGGGTCCATGAAGAAGCAATCTTGCCTATTCCACCATGGCTTACGTCCACGAAGGACTAGCCTCACTCAGGGTAGATCTTCATGAAGTAGGCGATCTCCTTGCCCTTACAAACTTCTTGGTTCAATTCCACACGATCTGGACGCTCCCAAGCTACACCTAACCAATCTAGGAGACACCACTCTCCAAAAGGTAATAGATGGTGTATAGATGATGAACTCCTTGCTCTTGTGCTTCAAAAGATATTCTCCTCAACACTCAATCACTCTCTTACAAATTTTGGCTTGGTGGAAGAGGATGATTGGGTGGAAAGCAACTTGGGGGGGCTAGAAATCAAGATTCATATGGTGGGAATGGAATATCTTGATCTCAACACATGAGTAGGTGGTTCTCTCTCAGAAAATGAATGGTGGAAGTGTTGGTTTGTTCTGAGTGCTCTCTCTACGAATGAGAGGGGTGGAGGGATATATATAGCCATCTCCAAAAATCCAACTGGTACAACATTATTGCCCGACTCGATGGAACCGAAGTAAAAACTCGGTTGCACCGACTAGTGCAAAATGTCCTAACTTTCATCTTTTCGGTGAGACCGATAGGAAACATCTCGGTGAGACCAATTCAGTTGACCTAGGGCAGATCCACATCTCGGTGGCACCCAAATGAAAAACTCGGAGGTTCCGAAGTAAAACATTTCAATTCCAGAGAGTTGGCAACTTCTTTTCGGTGAGACCGAATACAATCTTGGTGGTACTGAGGTGCTAGGGTTTTGGCTTGGGTTCTGTCTTGGTAAAATCGGTGGGGCCGATTTGGAAATGTTGTCGGCACCGAATTTGGCAGTTAGGGTTTTGGACAGAATCATTTGTGAGAGTTTGGTTGAGGCTTTTGGTGGCAAATCTCTAAGCACTTTGAGCAACGAGATCATTATCAATACCTCATCCCCTTTGAGTAGTATTGGCTTTCCTATGGGCTCAATTGTGATTTCTCACATAAAAGAAAATGTAGAGTCTTGAAGCTCTTGCCAATATGTGTTCATTGCATCTAGGGGATCCATCTCACAATTCCTAGCCAATCCATTCATTGAACTTTCGTGAAATATACTTGATAGGCCCATTAGTTCAATGAACTATATGTTGTTGTTAATTACCAAAACCACCTAGGGAGAAGTTGTGATTTCAATCTCCCCCTTTTTGGTAATTGATGACAACATATAGATCAAAGCTTCGACAAAAGATATAATCATTGCGTAGTATCGTCGCTTTGAGAAGTATGTGATAAGCAAGAGCTCCCCCTAAATTTGTGCATTATTTTAAATTTGTGTTTGAATGCAAATGCGCAATCGATTAGGATCATGGGTCACTCTTCCATGTCGCATACATCTTGGTGGAGCGCATAAAAGATTTGAGTAAAAATGCAGTGCACACATCACCAAGCATACAAGTGAATGATCATAATATATAGAAATGATATGAACTAGTAGCATCAACCATTAAGCGTATGATCAAACACAACATAGTTTAAGTCACGAACGAGCAAAATAAAAACCAAATGTATCAACGAGCAGGAGAACTCAAAATGCAACTCTCTCTCTCTCTCTCTTGAAGCCCTATGATATATACATATTCTCCCACTTTGGAAACAAGTTACCAAAAAGTTTGAATAGTATGGAGCTAAACGTTGCTCTGGGCTTGATCTCCTTCACATGGCGATGAAGTTGCCACTTCGGTGGTCGTTGAGGGTGTCAAAAGAATAGCATCGGCAAATGCTTCTATGGAGTGTTGGGTAACGTTGCATGGGAAACAAAAAAAATTCTATGCACACGCAAGATCTATCCATGGAGATGTATAGCCATGAGAGGGTGAGTGCATCTACATACCCTTGTAGATCTCTAAGCGGAAGTGTATATAACGCGGTTGGTGTAGTCGTACGTCTTCGCGATCCAATCTCGATCCGTCCCGATCTAGCACCGAACAGATGGCACCTCCGCGTTCAGCACACGTGCAGCTCGACGACGTCTCCGCCTCCTCGATCCAGCGAGCAAGGGCGGAGTAGTAGATGGGTTCTCAACCAACACTATGGCGTGGTGGAGATGGTGGTGGAGCAATTCCGGCAGGGCTACGCCGAGCGCTACTGAAACCGCGAACGGGGGGAGAAAACGATCTAGGGAGAGAGAGGGGAGCCAAGGGCTTGGTGTGTCCTCTTGGGGTGCCCCCTCCCCTCTATATATAGGTGGAGGGGCATGGGGAACAGCCCCTCCAAGCCCTAGGGCGCAGCCAAGGGGAGGAGTTGGACTCCTAGTCCAATTCCCTCCCTTTCCTTACACAGGTGGACTTTCCACCTCTCCCAAGCCACATGGGCCTTGATGGACTTGTGCGCCTAGCCCAATAAAGCCAGGGCGCCTCCCCTCAGCCTATGCAAACCCTTGGGATGTTGTGGAACCCTTGGTGGACTTCCGGACTCCTCCGGAAGTTTCCGGAACCTTCTAGAGGCTTCCCGGTACAATACCGGAAAAGCCCGAAACTTTTCCAGTAGCCAAAATATGACTTCCCATATATAAATCTTTACCTCCGGACCATTCCGGAGCTCCTCTTGAAGTCCGAGATCTCATCCGGGACTCCGAACAACATTCGGTCACCAATATACATAACCTAATAATATTATATCGTCACCGAACGTTAAGTGTGCGGACCCTACGGGTTCGGGAATCATGTGGACATGACCGAGACACCTCTCCGGTCAATAACCAATAGCGGGACCTGGATGCCCATATTGGTTCCCACATATTCCAATGAAGATCTTTATCGGTCGAACCACGATGCCAAGGATTCAATCAATCCCGTATGCAGTTCCCTTTATCCAGCGGTATGTTACTTGCCCGATATTCGATCGTCGGTATCTCCATACCTAGTTCAATCTCGTTACCGGCAAGTCTCTTTACTCGTTCTGTAATACAAGATCCCGTGACTATCTCCTTAGTCACATTGCTTGCAAGCTTCTTGTGATGTTGTATTACCGAGTGGGCCCAGAGATACCTCTCCGTCATACGGAGTGACAAATCCCATTCTCGATCCACGCCAACCCAACAGACACCCTCGGAGACACCTGTAGAGCACCTTTATAGTCACCCAATTACGTTGTGACGTTTTATACACACAAGGCATTCCTCCGGTGTCAGGGAGTTTGAAAGCACAATATGCTCCCTTGGTGGTTTTGATAATTCATGACAACATACATTGTCTCTTGGACTAATATTTCTACCTAGTGTATTTCAGGTGAAAGTCCATAGAGAGATGGGTTGGCAAAAAGAATTGTGTGGAGATACCCCTAGATGCAAGGAAACGGATTGGCAAAGCTTCAAGCAAGAGGACTCTACATTTTACTTTGTGAGAAATCACTTTGAGTCCATAGGAAAGCCAATACTATTAAAAGGGGGTAAGGTACTGTTGGTGAACAAGATGCTCCACGTGCACAAGAGATAGTCTCCAAAAACACCCACCAGCTCTTCCACAAAAGTCTGTCCAAAGCTAAATATCCAAAATCGGTGCAACCAACAATTCCCACTCGGTGCCACCGATTCCCAAAATCAGACGGACCCATGCCAAACCCTAGCCATTCGGTACAACCGATTCTGCATCGGTGCCACCGAGTTTGGGTTGCCAACTTTCTGTTACCTCGATTCATAAAATCGGTACCACCGAGTTTTCTGGATTAGCGTCACCGAGTTGTGCAATCTGACCGTTGGTCACCTAATCGGTACCACCGAGATTTATATATCGGTCTCACCGAGATTCAAAAGTTACTGCCTTTTGGTCACTTCGATACCACCGAGATTCACACATCGGTGTCACCGAGTTGGTCACTTTAGGTGTAACGGTTGGATTTTTGGGGATGCCTATATATACCCCTTCACCACCTCCCACTCGAAAGAGAAGCACTCAGAACTATTCCATACTTGCCCCATCCAATTTTCTGAGAGAGAGCCACCTACTCATGTGTTGAGATCAAGTCATTCCACTCTATCCATATGAATCTTGATCTCTAGCCTCCCCAAGTTGCTTTCCACCAAATCAATCTCTTCCACCATAGCCAAATCTGTGAGAGAGTGATTGTGTGTTGAGGAGTCTATCATCTTGAAGCACAAGAGCAAGGAGTTCATCGACATTGCCGAGCCTATTACCTTTTGAAGGGTGGTGCCTCCTAGATTGGTTAGGTGTCGCTTGGGAGCCTCCTACTTCGTGTTGTGGAGTTGAACCAAGAAGTTTGTACGGGCAAGGAGATCGCCTACTTCGTGAAGATCTACCCATAGTGAGGCTAGTCCTTCGTGGACGGAAGCCGATATGGAATAGTCAAGGTTGCTACTTCGTGGACCCTTATGGGTGGAGCCCTCCATGGACTCTCACGACCGTTACCCTTTGTGGGTTGAAGACTCCATAAACGTGGACGTACGATAGCACCACCTATCGGAACCACGGGAAAAATCTTCGTGTCCCTCATGCGTTTGATCTCCCTATCTCAACTCCTTACTTCCATGTGCAATGTCTTTACTTTCCGCTGCCATACTTGTTGACTTGCATGTGTAGGGTGTGCTAGACTTGCTATAATTGTTAAAATCTGCCAACCAATTAACTTGGAAAAAGGTTAGGTTTTAAATTCCTACTAGTAGTCTATTCACCCCCCTCTAGACACACTTCTAGTGATCCCTCAATTGGTATCAGAGCTTTGGTCTCCATTGCTTCGGTTTCACCACCGTGGAGGAAGATGGATGTGTCTAGTATAGGAAGTTTGAGTTGTAGAGTGCCTATTCTTGATGGGGAGTACTATAGTCAATGGAAACATATGATGCTTGAGCTATTCGATGAATTTCATTTGAGAAAGTATGTTAAGAACCCCTATGTACCTCCCATTGATCCTTTACATCCCACACACGAAGAGGAAATTGATATGCTATGCAATCTTAGAACTGTTAATCTTATCGTTAGAGGATTGCCTAGGATTGTGCTTAATCAAATGAAGAATTTTGAATGTGCTTATACTTTATGGAATGACTTGGAGAAACGATATCCAAATTATTCGTTGAGTAATCTTGATGAAATTCTTCATAAAACTATTGCCTTTCACAAAATGACGCCTAGTGATCCAAAAATTTATGACTGTCTATTTGAGCTTAGAGACCTCATGCATGCTAAAGGAAATGTCATAACTATCAACAACATCATTGTAGAAGCCATTCGAATTCACAAGTTTGAACATTGTCATGATCACAACCCTAACGAATCTCTTGTTCCTTGTGACAAGGATTTCCCACTTGATGATGACAATGTGGAACATGGCTACTATGATGAAGATGAGTTGTTCGACATCGAGCATGAGAAGATCATGAAGAATCTAAGTCTCATGGCAAACTTCAAGGATTACATGTCCGGAGGAAAAGAGTGGATTCTCGATAGTGGATGCACCGATCATATGACCGGAGATAGAGAAATGTTTGAAGAGATCACACCAAACCATGGACCGCGAAGGTATGTAACTTTTGGAGACAACTCCAAGGGTAAGGTACTTGGTCTTGGTAAGGTGGCCATATCCCATGATAGCTCTATTCAAAATGTCATGCTTGCTGAATCCCTTGGCTACAATCTTCTTTCCGTATCTAGACTTGCCGACTTTGGTTTTAATGTGCTATTCACGAAAGTAGATTGCCAAGTGTATCGTCAAGATAATCATAACATGGTCTTTACCGGTTTCCGTAGAGGTGATCTATATATTGTCGATTTCACAAAGAGATCCAAACCTCGTACTTGTCTTATTGCAAAATCTTCTAAATGTTGGCTTTGGCATAGAAGACTAGGACATGTTGGCATGCGTAATCTAGACAAGCTTATCAAAGGTGATCATATACTTGGTGTTAAAGATGTTATCTTTGACAAAGATAGACTTTGTAGTGCTTGTCAAGCTGGAAAGCAAGTAGGTGGAAGTCATCCCGTTAAGAATATCATGACTACTAGGAGACCACGCGAGTTACTTCATATGGATCTTTTTGGTCCCAATGCTTACAAGAGTCTCGGTGGAAATTCCTATGGTCTAGTTATAGTTGATGATTTTTCTAGATTTACGTGGGTATTCTTTCTTGATGATAAGTCGCAGGTACAAAAGATCTTCAAGAACTTCGCTCGCAAAGTGCAAAATCAGTTTGAAGTGAAGATCAAGAAGGTTCAGAGCGATAACGGATCGGAGTTCAAGAACACCCATGTAGATACCTTTCTTGACGAAGAAGGTGTTTCACATGAGTTCTCGGCTACGTACACACCTCAACAAAATGGAGTTGTTGAGAGGAAGAACCGGACTCTTATTGAGATGGCAAGAACGATGCTTGACGAATACAAGACGCCAAGACACTTTTGGGCAGAATCCGTGGAAACAGCATGTCATGCCATAAACCGACTCTACTTGCACAAGTTTCTTTGTAAAACAGCATACGAGCTACTCACCGGTAACAAACCCCAATTTGGATACTTTCGGGTATTCGGCTCGAAGTGCTACATTCTTGATAAGCATCATCGTACTAAATTTGCTCCTAAATCTCATGAAGGGTTCCTACTTGGTTACGGATCGAACTCTCACACTTACCGTGTCTACAACAAATTCACTCGAAAAGTTGAAGAGACGGTAGATGTGAAGTTTGATGAATCTAATGGTTCGCAAGTCGAACAATTGCCAAATGATGTAGGAGATAAGGATCCTTCGGAAGCTATTCAAGACTTGTCCATCGGCAAGATTCGTCCCATGGAGGTGAAGGAAAGTACTTCATCAACTCAAGTGGAAGCCCCTACTTCACGTCAAGGTGAACCTCAACACGACATGGAGGCATCCACAAGCGGACACAACAAGATGAAGAGGAGGAAGTACATCATGAAGATCCACCACAACCTCCTTCACCACCACCTCAAGGAAACGACACCTTCAACAACAACGAAGATGAAGGAGATGATGATGATGAAGAAGCTCCACCATCCAACAAGCCTAAGCTACCCCGAGTTCGAGCAAGAGTGACCAAGAACCATCCTCTAAACCAAATCTTTGGTGACATACAAACCGGGAGAATCACTCGCTCTAAAACTCGCTTAGCTAATTTTTGTGAGCATTATTCTTTCATCTCTAGCATTGAACCCTTGAAGGTAGAACAAGCTCTTGAAGACCCGGATTGGGTGAATGCAATGCATGAAGAGCCTCACAACTTCGAGAGGAACGAAGTGTGGACACTCGTGGAGAAGCCCAAGGACGAGCACAACATCATCGGAACCAAATGGGTGTTTCGGAACAAGCAAGATGAAGACGGTCAAGTTGTACGCAACAAGGCGCGTCTCGTAGCCCAAGGATATACGCAAGTCGAAGGTATGGACTACGGTGAGACCTATGCCCCCGTCGCTAGACTTGAAGCTATTCGCATTCTTCTTGCTTATGCTAATCACCATGATATCACGCTTTATCAAATGGACATTAAAAGCGCCTTTTTAAATGGTGAGATTGAAGAAGAGGTCTATGTTAAACAACCCCCTGGTTTTGTGAACCCCAAGAAACCTAATCATGTTTACAAGCTTCGTAAAGCTCTTTATGGTCTTAAGCAAGCCCCACGTGCTTGGTATAAATGCTTCACAAAGTTTCTCATTGAAAAGGGTTTTGAAATTGGTAAAATTGATGCAACCTTATTCACTAAGAGAATTAATGGTGAACTATTTGTGTGCCAAATCTATGTGGATGATATTATCTTTGGATCTACTAACCCACAATTTAGTGAAAGATTTGGAAGGTTGATGTCCGAGAAGTATGAGATGTCCATGATGTGTGAGCTGAAATTCTTTCTTGGTTTGCAAATCAAGCAAACAAGAGAAGGAACCTTCATCTCTCAAACCAAATATACTAAGGACTTGATCAAGAAGTTCAACATGCAAGAGTGCAAAGGTATGAAAACTCCTATGCCTACTAGTGGACATGTTGATCTTACCAAGGAGGACGAACTGGTTGATCAAAAAGTTTATCAATCTATGATTGGTTCATTGCTATATCTATTTGCCTCCCGTCCCGATATTATGCTTAGTGTTTGCATGTGTGCTAGATATCAAGCTGCACGTAAAGAGTGTCATCTTTTGGCCGTGAAACGTATTGTGAGATATTTGATACAAACACCAAACTTTGGCATTTGGTATCCCAAGGGATCTTCCTTTAACCTTGTTGGCTATTCCGATTCGGACTATGCCGGTGACAAGGTTGATAGAAAATCCACCTCGGGTACGTGTCAATTTTTGGGTAGATCTCTTGTATCTTGGTCCTCCAAGAAACAAAACTCGGTATCTCTATCTACTGCCGAAGCTGAGTATATTGCTGCCGGATCATGTTGTGCACAATTACTATGGTTGACACAAACGCTTAAGGATTATGGAATTCATGTTAAAAATGTTCCATTACTCTGTGACAATGAGAGTGCTATTAAGATTGGTCATAATCATGTGCAACATTCTCGAACTAAACATATTCAAGTTCGACATCATTTCATTCGTGATCATGTTGCCAAAGGAGATATTGATCTTAAGCATGTTCGCACTAACAAGCAATTGGCCGACATCTTTACTAAACCACTTGATGAGAAAGTGTTTTGTTACTTGAGGAGTGAGTTGAACATCATTGATGCTTCAAACTTGAGCTAAGCTCACTCGGTTGCATGCAAGGGGATGAGCTTACTTGACCATTCCGTGCCATCATTACCATGAATTTCATATAACTTGGAATCCTATGCTCCCTTTTATTGCATCTAACCTTTTGTATGTACTTGGAAGAACTTTATTCCACAAGATTGCCATCAACTCCAATCATAAGCAATCTTGTCATGACCAAGTATCCACAACCTCTCTTGGTGATGGAAGGAAGAAGACAACAAAAACATATCCTTGACACGTATTTGAACTTCACAATTGGTATCGTGTCATATCATGTTCTTCCTTGCTTGACTAACCTATGTAGGTGACAAGTGTACTAAAACGAGAAGGATTTCTCCCAACTCAAGATGATCTTCATCAACGTCGAGCATCCTCAACAAGTTCATCTACAAGCCACGTCATCAACATCACTCGAAGGTAGGTACTCATATCCTTGAAAAGGCTTTACTCCAAGTCATGAGCTAAAGCAAATCAAGTGATATGAATACATTAAAATGCTTAATTGAAAAATGGTGACCCCATTTTGAGCTTAACGATGAGTATGACCTATGATCAAGCATTCTTGCTTGGCTCCTAAGTCAATATACTCTAATATAGGTGACCTAGTCACCGCCCATCATCTAGTTAAGAATCTTGTTTGGTTCATTCTCTATTTGCAAGATTTCTTGGAACCACTCAAATCTTCTCTAGTTGACATCTCTTTGTAAAGTCTTTTGCATTTCCTTTGAAAATCCTTCTGACACTTTGTTACAAAAAAATTCAAAATTAATTTGCAAGTTTCTCAAACATTGCCAAGTTTCTGTTTAAGCCTCGGAGCCTCCGATACAAATAACTCGGTTCTACCGATTTAGCAGATGAGCTGCATAACAACATATCGGTTCCACCGACTTGTTTGTCTCGGAGCTACCGATTTGATATCTTCTCCAGTCTATGTTCTTGTCAGTAAATCTTTGTTTCCTTAGTGATCCTATTGTAATATTTTCAATTCTTCGATGACCCCTTCATTAAAAAAAAGGGGGAGAAATTTTATTCAAGGATCCCTAACTCAAAGGAGGAGAAGACCTACAAGCTATCAGTGAAAGAGGGAGAAATAAATTTCCATGATTCCCTCAATTTTATGCTCTCCATAATTTTCATATTCTGTGAACCCTACATTCTATGACCCTTGTTCTCAAGGATCCCTTCTTAATCAATGATCCCTGCATCTGACCCTGTGTATGACCTTTTTGGAAATTAACGCCAAAGGGGGAGGAATACCAAAGCTTCAAGCTAAAGGGGAAGATACATGCTTATGCAAAGGGGGAGATATAATCAAGGGGGAGAGGTGAATATCAAATTACACTTATATAGACAAGGGGAGAACACCAAAGTAGGGGGAGAAAAATACCTTTGGTAGAGAAAAATGTGTTTATTTCATTTGACTACTCATGTTAGACTTTTCTCACCCTATCCAATCCCAATATCTAAATGCTAAGATTCAGAGGGAGAGGATGACCTACTGATTCATATCTAAGGGGAGAAAGTTCTAAATTATCTTGGAGACATATCAATCTTAAGGAATACTACCTTCTACATGTTCTCCACATCTTGGTACTATTGAGCTCTATTGCTTTTTGATTGGTAGAATACTCTTGTGTTTCCTAACATTGTTTTCTCAAGTGTGTTTCTACTACTAGAATGCTCAAGAACTCAAGGTAAGTATATGCATCATATCCTTGATCAAGATGATCTCTTGCTTCTTCCACATATTGTTTGCAAGAGTGAAGTCTTGAACAAGGATACATCTCATTCATATATATCTGATGCATATAGCCAAGATACACATGACTCATTATATCCCTTCTACTAGATGTGTGTCCATGCATTCCAAAGAAACTATCCTTTAAAGGGATTGCAGACATTTAGGGGGAGCAAATCTAAGTCATGTGTCTTTCAAAGTCTTCATTATATCCATGCATATCTTTATTTGAAGCTTTGATTGTATGGTGTCATCAATTACCAAAAAGGGGGAGATTGAAAGCACAATATGCTCCCTTGGTGGTTTTGATAATTCATGACAACATACATTGTCTCTTGGACTAATATTTCTACCTAGTGTATTTCAGGTGAAAGTCCATAGAGAGATGGGTTGGCAAAAAGGATTGTGTGGAGATATCCCTAGATGCAAGGAAATGGATTGGCAAAGCTTCAAGCAAGAGGACTCTACATTTTACTTTGTGAGAAATCACTTTGAGTCCATAGGAAAGCCAATACTATTAAAAGGGGGTAAGGTACTGTTGGTGAACAAGATGCTCCACGTGCACAAGAGACAGTTACCAAAAACACCCAGAAGCTCTTCCACAAAAGTATGTCCAAAGCTAAATATCCAAAATCGGTGCAACCAACAATTCCCACTCGGTGCCACCGATTCCCAAAATCAGACAGACCCATGCCAAACCCTAGCCATTCGGTACAACCGATTCTGCATCGGTGCCACCGAGTTTGGGTTGCCAACTTTCTGTTACCTCGATTCATAAAATCGGTACCACCGAGTTTTCTGGATCGGCGTCACCGAGTTGTGCAATCTGACCGTTGGTCACCTAATCGGTACTACCGAGATTTATATATCGGTCTCACCGAGATTCAAAAGTTACTGCCTTTTGGTCACTTCGGTACCACCGAGATTCACAAATCGGTGTCACCGAGTTGGTCACTTTAGGTGAACGGTTGGATTTTTGGGGATGCCTATATATACCCCTTCACCACCTCCCACTCGAAAGAGAAGCACTCAGAACTATTCCATACTTGCCCCATCCAATTTTCTGAGAGAGAGCCACCTACTCATGTGTTGAGATCAAGTCATTCCACTCTATCCATATGAATCTTGATCTCTAGCCTCCCCAAGTTGCTTTCCACCAAATCAATCTCTTCCACCATAGCCAAATCTGTGAGAGAGTGATTGTGTGTTGAGGAGTCTATCATCTTGAAGCACAAGAGCAAGGAGTTCATCGACATTGCCGAGCCTATTACCTTTTGGAGGGTGGTGCCTCCTAGATTGGTTAGGTGTCGCTTGGGAGCCTCCTACTTCGTGTTGTGGAGTTGAACCAAGAAGTTTGTGCGGGCAAGGAGATCGCCTACTTCGTGAAGATCTACCCATAGTGAGGCTAGTCCTTCATGGACGGAAGCCGTTATGGAATAGTCAAGGTTGCTACTTCGTGGACCCTTATGGGTGGAGCCCTCCGTGGACTCTCGTGACCGTTACCCTCCGTGGGTTGAAGACTCCATAAACATGGGCGTACGATAGCACCGCCTATCGGAACCATGGGAAAAATCTTCGTGTCCCTCATGCGTTTGATCTCCCTATCTCAACTCCTTACTTCCATGTGCAATGTCTTTACTTTCCGCTGCCATACTTGTTGACTTGCATGTGTAGGGTGTGCTACTTGCTATAATTGTTAAAATGTGCCAACCAATTAACTTGGGAAAAGGTTATGTTTTAAATTCCTGCTAGTAGTCTATTCACCCCCCCCCCCTCTAGACACACTTCTAGTGATCCCTCAGAGTTGCATGATCTCATGGTCCTAGGAACACATACTTGACATGGATAAAGCAGTAGCAATAAACTAACACGATCAAATGCTATGCTTATGCTTGGGTCTTGTCCATCACATCATTCTCCTAATGATGTGACGTCGTTATCAAATGACAACTCATGTCTATGGTTAGGAAACTTTAACCATCTTTGATCAATGTGGTAGTCTAGTAGAGGCTCACTAGGGACACAGTGTTGTTTATGTATCCACACATGTATATGAGTTTCCGATCAATACAATTCTAGCATGGATAATAAACGATTATCATGAACAAGGAAATATGATAATAACCACTTTATTATTGCCTCTAGGGCATATTTCCAACACAAAGGTCTTCTGAGTTGGAGGAGTAGATACTGGAGGTGCTGAAGGAGGAACTGAAGATGCAACAACTGGTGCAGACACTGAGGGTCTCATTTCTTGGGCTGGAACTGCAAACGACCTGGCCCGAGTTCTGAACCTTGTTCATCGTTGATACGTCTCCAACGTATCTATAATTTATGAAGTATTCATGCCATGTTTACAATAATTTTATATGATTTTGGTATGATTTTATTAGAACTAACCCGGACTGACGCTTTTTTCAGCAGAACTACCATGGTGTTGTTTTTGTGCAGAAATAAAAGTTCTCGGAATGGGCTGAAAATTTACGGAGAATATTTTTGGAAAATAAAAAAAATACTGGAGCAAAAAGATACCGGAGAGGAGTCCCGAGGAGGTCACAAGCCTAGGGGGCGCGCCTCCCTGGCTTGTGGGTCCCTCGAGCACCCCCGTGACGTGATTCCAATGCCAAATATTCTTATAAATACAGAAACCCCCGAAAAGAAACCTAGATCGGGAGTTCCGCTGCCGCAAGCCTCTGTAGCCACGAAAAACCAATCGGGAGCCCGTTCCGGCACCCTGTCGGAGGGGGAAACCATCACCGGAGGCCATCTTCATCATCCCGGCGGTCTCCATGACGAGGAGGGAGTAGTTCACCCTCGGGGCTGAGGGTATGTACCAGTAGCTATGTGTTTGATCTCTATCTCTCGTGTTCTTGAGATGACACGATCTTGATGTACCGCGAGCTTTATTAATATAAATGAATCATATGGAGTTTTCCCATCTCTATCTTCTTGTGATGAATTGAGTTTTCCCTTTGAAGTTTACTTATCGGATTGAGTCTTTAAGGATTTGAGAACACTTGATGTATGTCTTGCAATGGGATATCCGTGGTGACAATGGGATGTTCTATTGATCCACTTGATGTATGTTTTGGTGATCAACTTGCGGGTTTCGTGACCTTGGGAATCTTTGCATAGGGGTTGGCACACATTTTCGTCTTAACTCTCCGGTAGAAACTTTGGGGCACTCTTTGAAGTTCTTTGTGTTGGATTGAACATGATGAATCTGAAATTGTGTGATGCATATCGTATAATCAAGCCCATGGGTACTCGTGGTGACATTGGAGTATCTAGGTGACATTAGGGTTTTGGTTGATGTGTATCTTAAGGTGGTATTTTAGTACGAACTCTAGGGCTGTTCGTGACACTTATAGGGATAGCTCATACGATTGATCGGAAAAGATAACTTTGAGGTGGTTTCGTACCCTACAATAATTTCTTTGTTTGTTCTCCGCTATTTGTGACTTTGGAGTGAACTCTTTGTCGCACGTGAGGGATTTACATATGATTCAACTATGTCAGTATTGTTGAGAGAACTTGCACTAGTGAAAGTATGAACCCTAGGCCTTGTTTCTAAGCATTGCAATACCGTTTGTGCTCACTTTTATCATTAGTTACCTAGCTGTTTTTATATTTTCAGATTACAAAAACCTATATCTACCATCCATATTACACTTGTATCACCATCTCTTCGCCGAACTAGTGCACCTATACAATTTACCATTGTATTGGGTGTGTTGGGGACACAAGAGACTTTTTATTATTTGGTTGCAGGATTGTTTGAGAGAGACCATCTTCATCCTACGCCTCCCACGGATTGATAAACCTTAGGTCATCCACTTGAGGGAAATTTGCTACTGTCCTACAAAACTCTGCGCTTGGAGGCCCAACACGAGTCTACAAGAAGAAGGTTGTGTAGTAGACATCAAGCTCTTTTCTGGCGCCGTTGCCGGGGAGGTGAGTGCTTGAAGGTGTATCTTTAGATCTTGCAATTAAATCTTTTAGTTTCTTGTTTTTCACTAGTTTGGTTTTATAAAAGAAAACTACAAAAAAAATGGAATTGAGGTTGCCTCATATGCTTCATCATTTTAATGTCTTTCGTGAAAATGATGGAAAGGAAAATTGTGCTCAAGTGTTAGAAGAAGAAGTTATTAAAATGTTTGGCACTAAATCTTTGAGTGATGAGCATGATTGCAATGTTGTTAGTTTGAATTCTCTGAATATCCATGATGCTAATGATATGCAAAGCCACAAGCTTGGGGATGCTATGTTTGATGAAGATGATATTTTAAGTCCCCCAAGTTTTGATGAGCAAATTTATTATGACGATGGCATGCCTCCTATCTATGATGATTATGATGATGACATGTATGCTATAAAGAGTGATAGTAACCATGAAACTTGTCATCATGATTTTAATATTGAATGTGGTTATGTCAATCAAGTATCTCATGATAGTTATTTTGTTGAGTTTGCTCCCACTATTATGAATGAGAAGAAATATGCTTGTGTGGAGAGTAGTAAAATTTCTATGCTTGTAGATCATGACAAGAATGCTTTATGTGCTGGTTATATTGTGAAATTCCTTCATGGTGCTACTGAAAATTATTATGAGAGAGGATCTTATGCTTCTACATATTGCAATAATATCAAGTTTCCTCTGTATGTGTTGAAAGTTTTGAAGTCATGCTTGTTTTGCCTTCCTATGCTAGTTGATTCTTGCTCCCATAAATTGTTTGCTCACAAAATTCCTATGCATAGGAAGTGGGTTAGACTTAAATGTGCTTGTCATGAGATTCATGATGCTCTTTTTCATGTTATAATTATTATTCCTATGAGAGCATCATTGAAATCATCATGCCTAGCTAAAAGGCATTAAAGAAAAGCGCTTGTTGGGAGACAACCCAACACTTTTACTTTCTGTTTTTGTGTTTTCACATGATTAAGCTACTGTAGTAATCATGTTTATGCCTTTTATTTCAATAAAGTGCCAAGTAAAGCCTTTGGGATGACTCACAAGATGAGTAGAATTGACGCTGAACCAAAACAGAAACTTTTGACTCCAGTACAGGAATTTTAATTTTTTACTGGAGAGTGATAATGATCTGAAATTTTTACACAGTCTTTATAAACAAATTATTCAGGTTGTCCTAATTTTTCATAATTTTTAGAGACAGGGAAGTATGGTTACACTACAGATGTTCACAGACTGTTCTGTTTTTGACAGATTCTGTTTTGCATGCATAGTTTGCTTGTTTTAGTGTTTCCATAGCTTATATTTAGCGGTATAAATTATGGGAATGGTATAATACAGTAGGTATGATGTGGGAACAATTATGAATCTTGTCTTGACAGTACCTAAGTGAATTATTTATCTCTATTACACTAACCCTTCTCACAAAGTTCCGTTAAGTTTTGTGTGATTGAAGTTTTCAAGTTTTGGGTAAGACACCGATATGAGGAGCATAAGGAGTGACAATAACCTAAGCTTGGGGATGCCCAAGGCACCACCAAGGTAATATCCAAGGAAGACTCAAGCAGCTAAGCTTGGGGATGCCTTCCGGGGCATCCCCTCTTTCGTCTTCAACATTATCGGTATATCTTACTTAGAGCTATATTTTTATTCGTCACATAATATGTGCTTTGCTTGGATCATCATTATTTTTTTTTTCTCTGTTAGGTGTTATTTATAATCTTGTTTTTCAATAAAAAGTTCCAAGAATTGCCTTTAGGATGCTTGCATTGCATGTTTGATGTGTGCTGTGTAAAAACAGAAACTTTTGCTGTAGTGTTTGAATTTTCATATTTTACCGGAACGTGGAAAGTTTCTGAAATTTTTACACAGTATTGTAATATAAATTATTTAGCATGTCCTAAATTTTCATAATTTTTTTAGTTACAGAAGTACACTGTTTTCATAAATTGCTACAGACTGTTCTGTTTGGACAGATTGCTGTCATAGTTTTGTTATCTACTTATCCTCTAGTTTCCATAGCCTATATTGGTAGATATAAATTGTGGAAATGATAGTAAATAGTAGATGATGTTTGATAATTATTGTGCAACTTGTCTTGGCAGTACATAAAGAGTTGATTTATTATTATGTGTACTAACCTATCTCACGAGTTCTTTTCGAGTTTTGTGTGGATGAAGTTTTTGAGAATAGGTGAAACCATGATATGAGAGGATTGAACGAGATACAAAAGCTCAAGCTTGGGGATGCCCAAGGCACCCCAAGTAAATATTTCAAGAAGTCTCATGCATCTAAGCTTGGGGATGCTACGCATCCCACCTCTCTTCATCAACAATTATCGGTTAGCCTATGTTGAGCCTAAATTTTTATTCGTTCACATGATGCGTGCTATTCTTGGAGTGCTATTTTTATTTTGCTTGCTGTTTAATAAAATGCTTAAGATCTGAAATTCTTAGATGAGAGAGTCTTCACATAGTTATTCAATTGTTGACTACTCATTGATCTTCACTTATATCTTTTTGGAGTAGTTTGTCATTCACTCTTGTGCTTCACTTATATCCTATGAGTAAATGGTTGAATGAATTGAATATCATAAATCTGAAATTAAATATGCTTCATATACTTATCCCATGGGGAGTAATGACTTCACACATAATAAGTATAGGTGGTAAAATTTATTGAAAGTTAGCAAACACCGCATTGGTCACTTGAACAATTCATGAAAGAATATTGAAGGAAGAGAGATTCCACATATAAATATACTATCTTGGACATCTTCTATGATTGTGAGCTCATTAATTATTTTCAAACTCGAGCAAATTAGTTGAAATTGGACAAGGAAGACAACTTAATGAGTTATGCTTGGGTATATTTGTATAGAAGTTATATTGTTATGGATCCTCCAACATGTGGTGCTTGCTTCCACCTCATACTAGCCAAAACTTCCGCACCAAGTAGAAATACTACTTGTGCATCCAAACACCCTTAAACCAGTTGTTCCATATGAGTCCACCATACCTACCTATATGCGGTATTTACCTGCCGTTCCAAGTAAATTTGCATGTGCCAAACTCTAAACCTTCAAATAATATTCTGTTTTGTATGACTGAATCGCTCATATAGTGACTAGGGGCTGTCAGTATCTTCCATGCTAGGTGGGTTATTCTCACGATATGTGTTGATTCACTATCATTCACGAGATAGTGGCTGGTATTCGGGATGCCCAGTTCCATGCTCAAACATCAAATCAAAATATAATGAAACAAAACTCCCCCAAGATTGTTGTTTGTATGGACGGTACCCGTGGATTCGGCTCGCCGTGGAGTGTGATTGATTGGTGGAGGGGGAGTAAAAACTTTACCATTCTGTTTGGGAACCGCCTATAATGTATCTAGCATGGAAGATACCGAGATCTCTCGGTTGTTATGTTGACAATGAAAGCATACCGCTCAAAATTATTATTCATCTCTGTTTTAAAAGCTCGAGCTCTGGCACCTTTGCAAATCAATGCTTCCCTCTGCGAAGGGCCTATCTTTTACTTTCTAGTACTTACCTTTATGCAAGAGTCATGGTGATCTTCACCACTTCCTATATTTCGCCTTTTTTCTTGGCAAGCGTCATGTGTTGGGGAATGATCTAGACATATATATCCACACAAATATATTTGATCATGAATTATTATTGTTGACAATTATCTATATGATAAATAAGTTGGGACGCGAAACATTAAGCCCCTATCTTTCTCTGTGTTCGATGGATGCTATTTGTTCTAAAAATATGCTTTGAGTGTCAATAATCATGGAAGACTATATGATAGTTGAGTACGTGGAATTTGCTAAATCAAAGCTCTTACATAGACCCTTCCTGAAAATAAGATGAATTGCAATTGTTCGATGACTAGGAATATGGTTTGTTAGTTTTCAAGAAACTTTCTGGTCTATACTTTAACATGTGAATAGCCTGTTACTTGATCATGAGAAGTTTTATGAGATGAGCTACTGTTTATGGTTTATATTGATGCTAGAAAAAGTGATTGGAATTATCATTGATCAAACTTGTGCAATTGCTAGCATTCACACTTCATAAATTATTTCTTTTATCATTTACCTACTCGAGGACGAGCAGGAATTAAGCTTGGGGATGCTGATACGTCTCCAACGTATCTATAATTTATGAAGTATTCATGCCATGTTTACAATAATTTTATATGATTTTGGTATGATTTTATTAGAACTAACCCGGACTGACGCTGTTTTCAGCAGAACTACCATGGTGTTGTTTTTGTGCAGAAATAAAAGTTCTCGGAATGGGCTGAAAATTTACGGAGAATATTTTTGGAAAATATAAAAAATACTGGAGCAAAAAGATACGGGAGAGGAGTCCCGAGGAGGTCACAAGCCTAGGGGGCGCCTCCCCCCTAGGGTGCGCCCCCCTGGCTTGTGGGTCCCTCGAGCACCCCCCTGACGTGATTCCAACGCCAAATATTCTTATAAATACAGAAACCGCCGAAAAGAAACCTAGATCGGGAGTTCCGCCGCCGCAAGCCTCTGTAGCCACGAAAAACCAATCGGGAGCCCGTTCCGGCACCCTGCCGGAGGGGAAAACCATCACCGGAGGCCATCTTCGTCATCCCGGCGGTCTCCATGATGAGGAGGGAGTAGTTCACCCTCGGGGCTGAGGGTATGTACCAGTAGCTATGTGTTTGATCTCTCTCTCTCTCGTGTTCTTGAGATGACACGATCTTGATGTACCGCGAGCTTTATTAATATAGATGAATCATATGGAGTTTTCCCCTCTCTATCTTCTTGTGATGAATTGAGTTTTCCCTTTGAAGTTTACTTATTGGATTGAGTCTTTAAGGATTTGAGAACACTTGATGTATGTCTTGCGATGGGATATCCGTGGTGACAATGGGATGTTCTATTGATCCACTTGATGTATGTTTTGGTGATCAACTTGCGGGTTCCGTGACCTTGGGAATCTATGCATAGGGGTTGGCACACGTTTTCGTCTTGACTCTCCGGTAGAAACTTTGGGGCACTCTTTGAAGTTCTTTGTGTTGGATTGAACATGATGAATCTGAAATTGTGTGATGCATATCGTATAATCAAGCCCATGGGTACTCGTGGTGACATTGGAGTATCTAGGTGACATTAGGGTTTTGGTTGATGTGTATCTTAAGGTGTTATTTTAGTACGAACTCTAGGGCTGTTCGTGACACTTATAGGGATAGCTCATACGATTGATCGGAAAATATAACTTTGAGGTGGTTTCGTACCCTACAATAATTTCTTTGTTTGTTCTCCGCTATTTGTGACTTTGGAGTGAACTCTTTGTCGCACGTGAGAGATTTACATATGATTCAACTATGTCAGTATTGTTGAGAGAACTTGCACTAGTGAAAGTATGAACCCTAGGCCTTGTTTCTAAGCATTGCAATACCGTTTGTGCTCACTTTTATCATTAGTTACCTTGCTGTTTTTATATTTTCAGATTACAAAAACCTATATCTACCATCCATATTACACTTGTATCACCATCTCTTCGCCGAACTAGTGCACCTATACAATTTACCATTGTATTGGGTGTGTTGGGGACACAAGAGACTCTTTGTTATTTGGTTGCAGCGTTGTTTGAGAGAGACCATCTTCATCCTACGCCTCCCACGGATTGATAAACCTTAGGTCATCCACTTGAGGGAAATTTGCTACTGTCCTACAAAACTCTGCGCTTGGAGGCCCAACACGAGTCTACAAGAAGAAGGTTGTGTAGTAGACATCAATCGTCATCTCAACTAGGTATCCCAACTCCATCAACCTCCTGCTTGAGAGTCTCAACAACACTAGCAAGCTCAGTCACCTTGTTCTCTAAAGAATGAAACTTTGTCTCGACAATCCGTTCTAGGTTGTCACACCATGTGTTTTGCCTCACATAAATAAGTTAATAAAACTCAAAATTTTGGACCAACAAAAAAATTGTGTGCATGTGATGCTTGACTTGATTGATATTTCCTTGTTTGCTTGTATATGGTTTAATTCACAAAAATCCCCCCACTCTCAAAACTCATCTCATTGATCCAAACATCTTTCCCAATGATCATGCCATGTGTATAGGACCTAAAACTATTTGTATACAAAAATATTTTGGCCAAAAGCATTTATTCAATTTAGTTTTTTTAAAACCCCCTGAATTGAGCTTTTAACTACAAGTCCTCAAATTAGGGTAAATATTTTAGCCCAAAGATTTTATTTGAAACCTATTATTTATGAGACTTCCTAAAACCACAAAAATATTATTTAAAAGTTATTTGTGTCTTTTATTTAAATGCCTTTTTCTAAGGCCAGAAATGGTATTTTAAAGGGGGATATTATTTTTATGTTTCAAAAATATTTGAGAAAATTGAGGGGTGGACACATCCTTTCCATATATATGAGTTTCAACACATGGGGATGTTCAAAATATTGGACAAAACTCTCCAAAAACCTTTTTGGATATTTCAAGTATTTGAAATATTTCTATAAGAAATATTATCAAGTAAATCCAAGAAAACTCTAGCAAGTAACATACGCCCCATATGATGATCTTGCCAAGTTTCATCTCAATCAAAATTGTTTTGGTTCACAAAAGTGCCCCAAAACCCTTTTTGTCCAGATCCAACTTTGATCAACTTTGCACTGACAAGTGTTTCCAATTAAGCGCAAACCTTGTGGACATGCTCTAATGCTCTAATGACGCATCTACACCAAGTAGTGCTTGAAGGAGAAAAGTGTTGCCTAACTAGATCTAAGCAAGTCCATTTTTGCCCATTTCTAGGGTTTGCAAAAGATGCATTGGCCACTTTCTCCAAATGAGCTAAAAACTTGTGGCCAAGGCTATTTGGTACTGCCACTCACTCATGTTTAATATCACAGCAAGCAGAGGACCTTAGCTAGCCCAAACACTGATCAAACACCATCTGTGCATTATTGTGGCCCAATGACTGAGGGACCAAATGTGATCTCCTTGAGCTGGAAATTTTACCACAATCCCTCTTGGTCACCAGCTGCCTCCAGTAACTTTCCTGAGCCCAGGCTCAATGATTGAGCGGGTGGGAACCCCACTTGCACCACCTAGACAACCAATTTCTCCCTCTCTCTTAGCTTCCCCTATCTCCTATCAGACAACCAGTGCATGCAATGTTCCCTCCCCCATTGTTTACTCTCTCTGCAGCGTCTGGACACTAGTGGATGTGCCAGATCGCGCAAAAGCCATGCCATGCTGGCCAAAAGTGCGCTCCAGAGGTTTGACCTCGCGTTCCCGACCGCCTCAAGCGCCCCCCTCACGCCAGTCGAGGTGCCTCAACGTCCGCGACAAGGCAACATGTCTCCCCCTCCTCTCTCTCCCTCTTGCGGCGTCCCTCGCACGCGCGCCATGATTGCCCGAGCGCCCCAATGGGCGCGCTCACATGCGCAAGCGCCAGGTGCCTCTGGCTTCTCCCCCTCCCTTCCCCACTTCGTGGTCGAGCTCCACGAACACCGCAGACACCCCTGCCCTCTCCCAACGGCCACCAGGGCCAGCTCCGCGAACACCCATGGGCGCCATCCACGGTGAGCCCTGAGCTCGCCATATAAAGCCACCCGAGCCTCTCCTTTGCCTCTGATTGCCCCCTCTCCCTCCCGTGAATATCCTGGACCACCCCATTGCTCTTCTTGTGCCCTCCTTCTCCTCCCACGGCCGGCATTGATGCCTCAGCCTCCGCTTGAATTTGAGCTCTCCTGTGCCCCTCCTCTCCTCGGAGATGCGCCGGAGCACCTCATGCATCGCCACAGGCCTTTCCGCGCTCCATTTCCTTCTCCCTGTGGCCGTGGCATCGTGCCCATCGTCGTCGTGTGTACCCTCCGCCAAGGCCGACGCCACGGTCAACCTCGACCTTTCCCGGGCCCGAGGACCACCCAGGCGGATGCGGCCCATCGCCCTGGGCACTCCAGTGGCTGGAACATCACCGGAGGTGGCCCGAGCCGCCGGAACGGGCGCCGGCTCCCCCACCTCTCCCCTGTTCGTCCGGGAGGTTGGAGGTGGACCTACCAGGCGGGCCCCATCTGTAAGTGGCCCGCCAGCTGGGCCCGTCGCTTAAGTGTAGGCGCCCCCTGTCGATTCCACCTCCGTTTTGAGGAGGCGTACTCCAGAGGAGTACGCCTTCGACATCGCCCCGGCCTCCCGCGCGTCTGAGCTACTGGGCCGGCCCAGTCACTGCCCGCGATGGTGCGCTATGCGGCCCAATAGTTTTGGCCCGTTTAGGTATAACTTCCTTTTCTTTTTCTTTTCTAGAGATATTAAATAAATCCTAGAGAATTCAAATCAACTCCAAATGAGATGATTCAAATTCCTATAATCTCCTAAAAATCCCAGCTATTCTTTGGCACCACTGCCATATTTTTTCGCCACAAGTTTCTACACTATTCAAATTCAAATTCAAATTTGAACTATGAAAAGCCCACTTTGTAAAATCCCTAGAACACTCATTCTAGATCCAAATAGAGTGATTCCGATTTCTGTGTATTCTAAATATCATTCCCTATTTAACGAAAAAGTGTGGACATTTTTCCACTGCTCTTTTTCTGTTGGATATATTAAATGGTCCTTTTACCCACTTATTCCATCATAGAAAGCCCCAAGGAAATTCATCCCAACTCCAAATCTAGTGAAACCAATTCCTACATATTTCTAAAATCATGCCCTATTTAATGAGTGCTTCCACTCATTTTTGTAAAAATGTATTCTGTGAATCTTTTGCAGAATCATTATTTCCTCCATTTCCACCTTTCGAAAATCCTTATTGATTCAAATCCAGTAGGACTACCTTGGTTATTTTTCATATAACCGTAGGTGTCCAAGAAAAATGGAATTCCTATTTTAGGACACATTTATTTTCTTCCTTGTCGTGTTGCTTATTATGGTTGTTTCCGACGATAGTTGATGAAGTAGACGTAGTGCTTGGAGTTGGAGCAAAAGATTTTGAAGACCTCGAAGACGTTGCTGAGCCAGGCAAGCAACCCCTTGACCATGTTATTGAAACCACTTTTATGCATGTCATATAGCACTTTACTTCGTTGCATTGAAGGCATGATGATGATGTGGTGACAACCTTTCTAGGTTCGTCCCCAATGCACTTCTCGTTGATACTTGCATTGTACATGGCTCTATGTTCCGTTGAGAGTCATGTGGGTGGGAAGTAGATAGGTGCAAGTAGTGGCTACGCAAGTGGGATGGGAATATGCATTGAGATGGAAAACAAAGTGTTTTACCAAAGACTTTACAAAAACCCTATCGGGTGCCACTAATGCCCGAGGGAGATGATGATGAGCTAGGTAACCACTTGAGAAAGAAGTGGTGTACCAAAGCAAGTTGTGTGCGTGGTTTCAAAAATGGATTAGATTTAAGATCAGCTGATCGTCCCAACATTACATGTACGACCACGATACCCCTTATGGGATGGGACTTTGTTGATTACTTGAAGGAGAACCGTAGCCCCACCATCTTGGACATGGCTTTGCGCTGCAACTCCGTTTACAACTACTGATCGCCGAGGTGACACAAGCTCTTGTGATCCGTGACAATGGTGAACGGCGCACGCTGCAGATACGGTCTCCATTTGTCCACTGCCATCATGACTGTGAGGAATTCCTTCTCGTAAATTGACAGCCGTTGATTGCGAACACCAAGTGCCTTGCTAAGATAGGCTATTGGGTGGCCATCCTGGATGAGCACCGCTCCCACGCCCGTGTCACACGCATCCGTCTTGATCGAGAAGGGGCACGAGAAATCGGGCAGAGCAAGGACAGGGGTGTTGACCATGGCAGCTTTGAGGAGGTCGAACGCGGCTTGAGCTTGCTCTGACCAGCTGAAGCCCTTCTTGGAGAGCAATTGGGTGAGCGGCTTGGCAATGATTCCGTAGCGAGAGACAAACTTGCGGTAATATCCGGTGAGGCCGAGAAAACCGTGAAGTTCTGTTGGGTTGGTAGGAGTAGGCCATGGTCGCATCACACTGGTTTTGCCCTCATCCGTGGCTACACCCTCCTTGGAAATGACATGTCCTGGGTACTCGATCCGAGGCTGGGCGAAAGAACACTTGGAGAGCTTGGCGTACAACTGATGCTGGCGAAGAAGAGCAAAGACAGTGCGCAAATGCTCCACGTGCTCCTGCAAGGAATGACTGAACACCAAAATGTCATCCAAAAATGTGATGACAAACTTATGATTTGGATCGGAGAGGACATAATTCATCAGGCATTGGAATGTTGGTGGTCCGTTGGTGACGCCGAACGGCATGACATGGAATTGGAAATGGTCGTGATGCGTCTTGAAAGCCGTGTTCTCCTCATCACTTTCGCGCATACAAATTTGGTGGTAGCCAGCGCGTAAATCGATCTTGGAGAAGACGACCGCTCCGGCTAGTTCATCAAGTAGTTCGTCGATGACCGGAAGGGGGAACTTGTTCTTGATGGTGATGGTGTTCAATCGGCGATAATCGACACAAAACCTCCATGTTCCATCCTTTTTCTTGACAAGAAGAACGGGGGCAGCAAATGGGCTCATGCTATGCGTAATTACCCCCGTGCGCAGCATCTCATTAACTTGACGCTCGATCTCATCCTTCTGGAGTGGCGAATAACGGTATGGCCGGCAATTCACTGGGGTAGCACCGGGTTCCAAATTTATTGCATGGTCGTACTGACGATGAGGTGGGAGGCCTGTTGGTTCTTCAAAGATATCGCTGAAATCTGTGAGCACTTTTTGAATAATTCCAGGAATTGGTGCCCCAGACTCTGAACTTGCAGTTGGTGTTGTCTGAATTTCTAGCAGGGCCGCCCCCCAAATCTCATTGGCCTCCTGCATCTGCCATAATGTAGTGGCATCCATGACTGATAATGCTGGTTTTTCCTCTGTCCGCACGCCTGTCAGATGTACCGTGCTCCCGTGACGTTGGAAGTTCATGGTCTTCAGACCCCAGTCGCACTGCATGGGACTGTGTACAGCTAACCAGTCCATTCCAGTACTGCGTCATAGACACCCAATTCAAGAACTCGCATGTCTGTGCTGAACTCGTGGCCTTGGGTGCTCCAGGTGAGTTGCGGGACCATGGACTTGCATTGCAAGTGTTGTCCATTGGCCACACGAACAATGATAGCAGGAATGGTAGTAGACTTGGCCTGAATGCGGGCAGCGAAGGAAGAGTTGACAAAACTATGCGTGCTACCCGAATCCACCAGCAACAGCATGGTCTGGGTGCCCACCGTTGCACGTGATCACATTGTTTCTGGAGCATCAGTGCCTTGTACTGCATGGGCCGAGAGCAAACAACAAGTGGCGTCCACCGCTGGGACTGGTTCATCCAGCAGTTCCAGAGCACGGACGACATCATCAGAGAGCACTTCTCCATGCTCTCCCACTTTGATTGTCAGAAGTTGTGCCGAGCGTTTGCATTGGTGCTCCTTGGAATACTTATCACCGCAACGAAAACACAAGCCATGCTGGCGTCGGTAATCCCGGAGTTGGCGTTCCCGACCAAAATCGTTGGTGCCTGCAGCAGCCAGGGCTGGTCGCGCGGCAGACACCACCGGCGTTCCCGGGCCAACCGAGGTGGGTGGTCGGCCGGGCAGAGGTGGTGGACGACCGGTGACTGTATGACGAGAACGGGGGCATTGCTGCTCCAGTTCCTCCTCCTGAATCCTGGCGAAGACCGTGGCACGAGTGATGCTGGACGGAGCTTGGAGGCGCACCGCAGTGCGCAGTTCATCCTTGAGGCCCAGCGGGAATTGGGTGACGAAAAATTTGGGGCTCAGAGTATTGTCCAGTGCCAGCAAATTGTACGTATAGACTTCGAATTGTTGCCTGTACTCAACGACGCTACTTGTCTGACGAAGTTGAAGTAGTTTGTGCATCAGAGATTCAAATTCTTCAGGGCCAAACTCCTCCACCACGGCATGGCGGAACATGTCCCAAGTGAGCTCGCCGTGAGTCTGACGGAACGCCCGAAGCCAGAGAGCGGCATGGCCGTCGACGTAGAGAGCCGCCGTGGCCACCCAATTGTGGAGCGGCACACGATACAGCTCGAAATACGCCAAACAATGATCCAACCAGACACGCGGTGCCTCACCGTCGAAACGGGGAAAATGATGCTTGGGCGGCCTGACCGCGTAGTCTTCGTGCAACACGGGCGGTGGTGCCCGCTCGGGCAACGCCATTGGTCCGTTGGGCCTTGTCAGCAGAGGTGGGCCATCGTTGGCAAGTCGCGCGGCCGACGCCTGCCCCATGATGATCAACGAAAAGGGCAGCGCGGTCGGCGGCGGCGCAGCACGTGGATCTGGTGGGGGCAACGGGGGTGGTTGTTGCTGTGGTCCTCCTCGTGCTCCAGGGGTGTGAAGCACCGCTGTTGATGGATCATCCACCTGTGGCCCCAATGATGGAGCCGACGATGCCGACGGAGACGTGGTCTTGCGCACGACGTCCACCTCCGCCTGAGTGAACCCGATCTGTTTGGTCAGGCTCTGTAGCTCTTGAGAGACCTGATTGTTGAAGGCCGTCTGCGCCTCCGCGCGCTTGTCGGCGAGCACCTTCTCTTCGTCGATGCGGGAGAGCAGCGTCTCCATGAGCGCGGTGAGGTTGGTGGTCTGCTCCCCCATGGCGGTGAGGAGCTGCCGCGTCTGGGCGGAAGGCTTGGAGGGTGCCGTGGCACCTGCCCCGAGCAAATCGAACCCCGCGTAGGATTTCGGGCGCTTCACCGGAGTGAATCGCACCTACAGCGGTGGATGTTACCGATCCGGTCAAGGGAGTAACGGTGCAGCGGCGCAAAAAAAATCTGGACTCAGATCGAAGGCTCTGATACCAATTGTGACGACCGATCGGAGGATGCGGTCGCACATGTGGGGAATTTGGGACGAGGAGAGGGAGGCGACGAGGAAGGGTAGGAGAAAGGGGATGAGATTCAGATTTGTGAGCGTTTCTCTCGCTGCTCTATTTCACAGGGACGAAGTGTTCAATACAGACACTCACACCTACCACGCACGCACACCGGCCACATGCGGCCCACTGGGTTCAGCCCACTCATACTCGACCCTTTCTCCCTCATAGTACACTGCTCAGGTAGGAGCAAGTGTGACAGGGAGTTGAACTACCAGACTGAGAAGGTGGTGTTTGATGTGGTCGAACTCCCTCTGCCTTACAACGGAATTCTTGGTCGCCCAGCTCTGGCAAAATTCATGGCAGCATCCCACTATGCTTACAACATTTTGAAGATGCCAGGGCCCATGGGAATTATCTCCATTCCATCTGATAAGAAGGATGTAGTTATCTGTGTGGACAAGATGTATCGAGACGCGGTAGCAGCTGAGGTCGCAGAAACCCCAGCTCCCGCCAAGGAATCGAAGAAGGGGAAGAAGTCTAGCAGGGACGCCGGCAAGGACTCCGAGAAGCGCGTCTCTTCGGAGTGCGATGCACCCGTCGATGACCTGCCGGAGAGTTCCACTAGAAAGAGATCCAAGGTCACCAATCCTGCGACGAAGAAGGTCCCGGCAGGGCAGGATGGTGCTGATGGTACGTTTACCATTAGTGCCACCCTTAATGACAAATAGGAAAGCGCGCTCGTTGCCTTCCTACGGGCGAATGTCGATGTGTTTGCTTGGCAACCATCTGACATCCCCGATGTTCCCAGGGAGGTAATTGAGCACCACCTTGCTGTCTGCCCTCAAGCCAGACCCGTCAAGCAAAAAGTTAAAAAGCAAGCCTTGGAGCGGCAGCAGTTCATCGCCGAGGAGATCAAGAAGCTCGAAGCAGCTGGTTTGGTCAGAGGAGTGTTGCATCCAACTTGGTTAGCCAACCCGGTAGTGGTGCGCAAGGCAAATGGGAAATGGAGGCTTTGCATTGATTTCACTGACTTGAATAAAGCATGCCCGAAGGACCCTTTTCCCTTGCCGCACATCGATCAGATTGTTGATTCCATTTCCGGGTATGACTTGCGGGTTAAAGATCGTTGGTTCTACCTTTGCAAGGGCCGTGCAGATTGGATTTGAACCTCAGTTGCACAGGAACATGGAAGCTTACATGGATGACATAGTAGTCAAAACCAGAGATGAAGCAACCCTCATACAAGACTTGGAAGAAACTTTTATGAACTTGCGCAAGATCAATTTGAAGCTCAACCCTGAGAAGTGTGTGCTTGGTGTCCCATCCGGCAAGCTGCTTGGGTTCTTTGTATCTCAGCGGGGAATAGAAGCCAATCCCGACAAGATTAGAGCAATCGAGCAGATACAAGCGCCCAAATCCGTCAAGGACGTAAGATGATTGACCGGATGCATTGCCGTGTTGAGTAGGTTCATCTCCAAATCCGCTGAACGCGCCTTGCCATTTTTCAAGATCCTGAAAAAGGCCGGCCCGATGAAGTGGACCCCGGAAGCAGAAGCAGCGCTGCAAGATCTGAAAGCTTACCTTTCCTCCGCTCCCACCTTGGTCGCACCTAAACTGCAAGAACCGTTGCTACTATACTTGGCGGAAACGAATCAAGTGGTTAGTGTAGCGCTGGTGGCGCAGTGAGAAGTGGGTGAAGATGCAGCCGCTGTGACTGATTTCACCAAGGGTGGAACCGAAGCACTCGCGGCAGGACCTGATACAAACCGAGGGGAACCTAAGCAAGCAAACGAAGGCAGTTTGAAGGAAGCGGCAAAGAAGAAAGTGGTGCAGCGACCAGTATACTTTGTCAGCTCCTTGTTACAAGGGTCTAGGTCAAGGTACTCTGGAGTGCAAAAGCTGATCTTCGGCCTTCTCATGGCCTCGAGGAAACTGCGCCACTACTTCCAAGGCAACGAGATCACAATTGTCCCCCGCTTTCCGCTGCAGCGTATATTGAGGAACCCCGAAGCCACTGGCAGGATAGTTGAGTGGGCGCTAGAGCTGTCAAGTTTTGGTTTGAAGTATGGGAGCACTTCCACGGTTCAGAGCAGGGCGTTGGCGGAATTCATTGCGGAATGGACGCCCACGCCAGACGAAGAGGTTCCAGAGACAATTCTCCCCGGCAAAGAAGCGCCAAAGGAATGGATCATGTATTTTGACGGTGCTTTCTCGCTTCAGGGCGCTGGAGCAGGCGTGCTCCTCATCGCCCCCACCGGAGAGCACCTCAAATATGTGGTTCAAATGCACTTTCCCTAGGAGGAGGCCACCAACAACACCGCTGAGTATGAGGGGCTCGTTGCCGGACTCAGAATCGTGGTGGAGTTGGGAATCAAGAACTGATCATCCGAGGAGATTCTCAACTCGTGGTAAAACAAGTCAACAAAGATTATCAGAGTCCGTTGATGAAAGCATACGTGGAATAGGTGAGGAAGCTGGAGGAGCACTTTGATGGATTGCAAGCTGAGCATGTACCACGTGCAGAAAACAGCGTCGCTGATCATCTCTCAAAGTGCGCCGTGCAAAAGCTTCCTGTGGAACCAGGAACTTTTGTCCTCCACCTCACTCAACCATCAGTATCCCCGTCAACGATGTTTAGGAAAAGGAGAAAGCTGAACTCTGGCAAGCATTTCCCGGCAGAGCTTCCTGAAGCCGCTGGTAGAGAGGCTACCGGGGACAGTCTCATTTCGGTTGGTGAGCAGCTCCCTCCTGCGGAACCCCAGGTTCTTGCGGTCAAGGTAAGCACTCCCACGAACGAGGAGATGCCTTTAGTCCTCGTTGTCGAGCCACAGACTCCAGCTTGGGCACAGCATATAGTCCACTTCCTTCAAACAGGAGAACTTCCCGAAGAGCAAGAAGAAGCCAAAAAAGTAGCCTGTCAGTCAAGTATGTACCAATTTGTCGATGACACTCTGTACAGAAAAAGACCAAACGGTGTGAAACTAAGGTGCATTCGCCGGGAAGAGGGACTGAAGCTGTTGGCAGAGATTCACGGGGCCATGTGTGGGTCTCACATTGGATCAAGGGCCCTTGTCTGGAAAGCCTTCCGGTGGGGTTTCTATTGTCCCACTGCCCTCCAGGATGCAACTGAGCTAGTCACCAAGTGTGAAGCCTGCCAGTTCCATTCCAAGAACATTCATCAACCAGTGCAAGCTCTCCAGACGATCCCTTTATCCTGGCCATTCACGGTCTGGGGGCTCGATATTTTGGGCCCCTTTCCCAGCACCGTCGGGGGCTTTGAATTCTTGTTCGTAGCAATCGACAAGTTTACAAAGTGGCCTGAGGTGGAACCAGTGAGAAAGGTGACCGCGCAGTCAGCTGTCAAGTTCCTGAAAGGACTAGTGTGCCATTTTGGAGTGCCCAACAAGGTGATCACCGATAATGGCACCCAGTTCACGAGCCGCACCTTCATGCAATACATCCAAAGCCTTGGAAGCAAGGTCTCCTTCGTCTCTATTGCCCACCCGAGAAGCAACGTGCAAGTCGAGAGGATGAATGCTGAAGTGTTGCGTGGGCTCAAGACAAGAACTTTCGATAGACTGTGAAGAGGCGGCAAGCGCTGGATAGATGAGCTGCCGATGGTTCTTTGGTCCCTCAGAACGACACCAAATCGAGCTACCGGCCAGACTCCCTTTTCCCTAGTATATGGGGCGGAACCAGTTCTCCCCATGGAACTCATATACAGGTCACCTCGACTACTTGCCTATGATGAAGTAGAGCAAGAGCAGCTACGGCATGACAATGCCATGCTCCTCGAGGAAGATCGTCTCCCGACCGCTGTGCGTGCTGCACGCTACCAGCAAGCCCTCCGCCGCTATCATAGCCGCAGGGTCCATGCCCGGAGCCTTGAGGAAGGCGACCTTGTCCTTAGGCGCGTTCAGTCCGCCAAGGGTACCAACAAGTTGACGCCGAAGTGGGAAGGCCCTTACCGGGTAGCACGAGTCACCATACCTGGCGCAGTCCATCTGGAGACCGAAGATGGCATCAAAATGCTTAACTCATGGAATATTGAGCATCTTTGTAAGTTCTACCCGTAAGGCGCGGTTGCCGGGCTCAGTCCCCGGTCATCCACCTTTTGTACAAGCCTTGCCGCAGTGCATATAACCCTTTGTACAAAGGCAGGCGCAGACCCTGTGCATGCAATAATAAAGCTAGGCATTGCATCATACCATCAAACTGCATGTTTACTATGCATTTTTATGTTGCAGTGTTATCACTTTTAAGTTTTAGAAATTTGCTAGAGTACTTGATGAGCCTGTGATCCTTGTTACCGCATTCTCTCCCTCCAGAGGACAGAGGCCTCTTGCCCTACATGTTTGACCGTCAGGAAAACAAGGAAGAAGGGCAAAGAAACAAGGACGGCGGCCCGTCGTACTCCAAAAAGGGATACTGCCCTAAAAGATAAGTCTAATTACATATTCCAAGCTCGATGCCATTTTCTCCCTTAAGGAAACCCTTGCTATCCTTTTTGACTGTGTACAATGGAGTCCTTCACGCAATGGAAACCCTTGTCGGGACGAGCCGTCCCCCAGCTCCTGTCGCATATCAGCTCTGGGGGGCCGCGCCAATACCGACAAGGAGCCTTGCTGGGGAATGATACCAGCCTGCGCTCGCGGCTAGTACTGACCCGACAAATAGTTCCGTGCGGCAAGGACAAACATGCTGACACAGTATAAACAAGAGGAGAAAAGGATAGTACTTAAGGAAGAGAAATAGCACTCTTTCATTCATTTTCGGTACAAAATGGATAAAGATTACATTATGATTGGCCAAAACGTGGCAAGCGCCTACATCTTTTGATTTATAAAAAGATAAGTGCCCCGTAATGCCTTTCTTGTCCCTCTCCTCCTAGGGATTGGGTGGAGAAGAAAAAGAGGGCAAAAGGAGCACCTGGCTGGGATTCGGCGCCTCCCCGCCAGGGCCAGCGGGACACGTCCCCTGGAGGACCAGAGTGCCCCTGCCCCCAGGCAGGGCGGACGAAGCCGGCAGGAAGGAAGAAGACAGAGGGCAGGTGCAGATGGTGGTGCTGCCGAAGCACAGCCGGTGATGATGGTGCAGCCGGCAATCATGATGCATCGGAGCTGTCGTCCCCGCTCTTGAAGCATCGTGGGTTGCCGCCGCCGTTATCTTCCTCATCGCCACCGCTCAAGGGAACACCTTCGCCGTCGTCCGAGCTCTCGACGCGGCAGCCGAGGCAAACACAAAGCCTCCCGAAAAGCCTCACAGAGAGCATGGTTGTCCCCGTCGGCCCAAGGCAAGGAAGACTCCCTGCCCTTAAGGAGTACATGCAGGCAAAAGGCTCCCACCCATGTGCGAAATACATAATGCCATGGGTGGGGGACTCTGCCACGACCCATGAAGAATCGCTGCTGCGACCACTCGCGCGCAGCCGACGGCCATACGGATGATCTTTCTCCGTCGCCTTGAAGAAGGAGCGCAGAGACCACAGTCGACCACAGCACTGCGTTTCCGCTATGGACTCAGGTGCGGTGTCGTCCGTGCGGCGTTCTGCCAAGACTGAAGCAACGGGCGACGTAGCGGTGGGTACGCCACCGCAGTTGTCCCTGGCGCGGCCGCCGCGCCACCCTCTCCCCCGTCCAAGGCCCCTCCTACCAGCTCTCGGTCCAAAACCATCGACCCAAGCCGGGGGCTGGGCACGGACACAAAAAGAAGACCCTGCGGTAGCGGGCGCGCTCGCCCGACCCTTTCCCCTGGCCATTAGGAAGGAAGGGACGGTCCGACGACGGGAGAAGAAGGGCAAGCTATGTGAACCTGAGATCGTGGAGGAGAAGGGAATGGATGAGCATCGCCCGTTGTGCCCCCCCCCAATTTATAGGGAAGGGCACGGGGGCTGGCTCTCCTCCGCTCCAAGGCGTCCGCCCATCTCCACGAATCCCACCATGCACGATCACGGGCAAACAGGTAACCGCCCCATTGCTCCAATCCCTAACGCTGCAGTTTCTGCCACTCCCACGCCTTTGAGCCATGCGCATCCACCGCAAACTCCCCGGAATGCATGCGGCGCACGTGGCGGAAACGGCCTGAGGTAGTAGGTAAGTGCTGGATTGAAAGTCAGCAGTTACTCCCTCATATTGCGCGCCTGTGCATAAATTTTGGGCCCGACCCAACGATGCTAGACGAGCGCGTTTGGGCCAGACCCGGGGGCTCATGTTGGTGCACAAGGACAGGGGTACCCAGTGCCCCTGACTTATGCACAGGCAGTAGTAGCAGAACCCATCAACATAAGTACGATCAAAACCAGTCCAAACCAGAGAAGCCGCTCTACGTGAGATCAAGGAGCGCAACAAGAAGACGAAACCAGCATTCAATACCAAGACTCCGACAAAAGCAACCTACGCTGGCTAAGCAATGCCGGAAAGTGTTGGGGCATGGATGCACACGATCACCTATGGGACCAGAGGCCCCTTTGTGGTTCGGTAGGGGGAGGTCACGTTGCACAAAGAGCAGAGACCATGAGGCAGCACGACGATCATGACGCTGGTGTTTTTACCCAGGTTCGGGCCACTGTGAAGCGTAAAACCCTACTCCTGCTTTTGGTGGATTGATCAGAGGAACACGAAGAACACGCATCGCTCAATCCAGGCAAGGGTTGCCGTCGGGGAGAGCTGCTATGTGAGTACAAGTGTCCAAAGGTCCGAATCTCTAGCTAGGTTGCCTTGGGCCTCCTTTTATAGCTCAAGGGGCAACCACAATGGAAAAATAGACATTGTCTGATGATTAGACAGCTAACAGAGCTATCATACCTAACTCTGGCACTTAAGACAAAATGACATAAATGCAGTCTAGGTGGCGTGCGGGGGTGCATCCCCGGCAAGCTTCTACCACCGCTCTAGCTAACTATCGCACCACAACTTGACACGCCTATGGATGGGTGTCAAGGGGGCATAATCTGTCTTCCAGCGTGCCGCCACGTGCTTAGCGAGAGCCACTTAGCCACATGCGGGCTCGACACCGCATCGACAAGTGACTGGCATTGCGATGCGGTGGAGCGATGGCCGATTGGCTAGCGCTTGCCGAGGGATGGCTTGCCGGGTCTTCGTGAAGGTGCACGCGCCTCAGTCCCCGGCAGGCACCGAGGATGGGCTTGGCGCGCTCCGGGCCCGTCCTGGGCTGTTGCGTTGGTCTTGCTGGCGTTGCTTGGCCTTTTGTAGGTTGCTGCTGCCGGAGTCTGGGTCTTGAATGTTTGCTTGGTTTGCGCTTGTGTTGATGGGTTTTGCTACTACTACCTGTGCATAAGTCAGGGGCACTGGATACCCCTATCCTAGTGCACCGACAGGAGCCCCCGGGTCTGGCCCACACGCGCTTGCCCGGTGCCGTTGGGTCAGGCCCAAAATTTATGCATAGGCGCGCAATGTGGGGGAGTAACCGCCAATTTACTAGTCAGCACTGACCCACTACCTCAGGCCGTTTCCTCCACGCGCGCCGCATGCATTGCAGGGAGCTCGCGGTGGGTACGCGTGACTTAAAGGCCTGGGCGTGGCAGAAACTGCAGTGCCATGGACTGGAGCAATGGGGCGGTTACCTGTTCGCCCGTGAGTCGTGGGTAGTGGGATTGGTGGAGATGGGCGGCTGCTCTGGAGCGGAGGAGAGCCAGCCCCTATGCCCTCCCCAATAAATTAGGGGGTCACGGCGGCGATGCTCATCCATCTCCATCTCCTCGTTATTCCCAAGTCCATGTTGCTTGTCCTTCTCTTCTGGTTCGCCTTTGGATGCGCTAGTCCTCGCCATGGCGAGGGGGCGAGGACGACTCTCAGCTTTCGGCGGGGCGACGAGAGCTTCCCTTCGGGATCATGCCGCTGCTTCAGCCGCGGCGACGGGAGGTGGTTCCAACGCGCGCGGCGAGAGAGCTGGAAGAGGCCGGGGCCAGCATGGGGCTCGCGGTCGGGGGCGGCGGAGCGCCGTCTTCGACCCTCCTCCGGTGGCGGTGTCTCCCCCAACAGCGGAACATACTGAAAGCACGGCGCTGGAGTTTGTCATCGGGCTGCATGGCCCGCCCCGCAGCCGGTTGCGACTCCCTCGTCTTTTCGCCAGGGTGATGGAGGTCGACAACCAGCACGCGATGTGGTTGCGCGTGCACGGCTGCTGTAATGGCGCCGTGCGGGCCGACATCGAGTACCCGGCGCCCCGCATCATGTTCCTTAGGCATGGGTGGAAGACCTTCTCACGCGCTCATAACTTCACAGGCGGGTTCGTCCTCCGCTTCAAGCTGGTGGAGGCCGACACGCTCTCCGTCAAGATCTACGGGCGTTCAGGCACTCGCCTCGGCTGATGTGAAGAGAGCTCGAGTGCTAACAAAAGCTCCTCCTCGAGCGATAGTGATGAGGAGGACAGTGTTGGTGAAGACGGCGATAGCGAGCTCCAGGCCGTCAAGTCGGAGTACGATGACCTGGACTCTAGCTGACCGCCGGCCGCACCGTCACCGTCAGCGAGCCTTCCCCCGGCAGAGCGATTTGCCGGGGGTTCTTGACTTGGGCGCCGCCTCTTCCTCCCAGCTGGACCTTGGCGGGCTCGTGGACTTCGGCTTCGTCTTCCTTGACGGTGGTCCCGCCGAGCCTTTCCCCGACAGCCCTGACGGGGTCAGGCTGGGCTTCTGCTTAGGTCTCCCTTTCGCCCTTTATCTTTTTGTAGCTTACTCCTAGGGGAGAAAGTCAAATAAAGATTTATTAGGAAAGAGCTCTCCAATGTATCTTGATCCATTTTGTATCAACAAATGAATGAATGAATGTTATCTCTCTTCTGTAAGTACTATCCTTTTCCCCTTTGTTTCTACTGTGTCAGTATGTTTGTCCTTGCCGCACGGAACCGCTTGCTGGGTCACTACTAACCACGAGCGCCAAAAAAGGAGCGAGCCCCCGGCAGCAGGCTGGCGTTGTTCCCCGACAGGGCTCCTTGTCGATATCGGCATGGCCCCCCAGAGCTGATAAGTATCAGGAACTAGGGAACGGCTCGTCCCGACAAGGGTTTTCACCACGTGGGGGAATCTACCGAACACATCCGAAAAGAGAGCAAGGGTTTCCTTTAAGGGAGCAAACAATCATAAAACTTGGGATATGCAATTAGACTTATCTTTTTAGGCAGTATCCCTATCTGGATTATGTTGGGCCACCGTCCTTGTTCCTTTGCCCTCCTTCAATGTTTTCCTGGTGGTCAAACACGTAGGGCAAGAGGCCTCTATCTCTTGAAGAGAGAATGCGGCAACAAGGATTGTAGGCTCAACAAGCACTCTAGCAAGTCTCTAGAACTTAAAAAGGCGATGATATTGCAATCATAAAAAATGCATAACGAACACGCAATGCAATGATATGATGCAATGCCTAGCTTTATTATTGTTGCACAGGGTCTGCGCCTGGATTTGTACAAAGGGTTACATGCAACTTCGGCAAAGCTTGTAGAAAAGGTGGCTGCCGGGGACTGAGCCCGGCAGCCGTGCCTCATGGGTAGAACTTACGAAGATGCTCAATATTCCATGAGTTAAGCACCTTGGTGCCATCTTCGGTCTCCAGACAGACTGCGCCAGGTCTGGTGACTCGTGCTACCCGGTAAGGGCCTTCCCACTTCGGCGTCAACTTGTTGGTACCCTTGGCGGACTGAACGCGCCTAAGGACAAGGTCGCCTTCCTCAAGGCTCCGGGCATGGACCCTGCAGCTATGATAGTGGCATAGGGCTTGCTGGTAGCGTGCAGCACGCATAGCAGCCCGGAGACGATCTTCCTCAAGGAGCATGGCATCGTCATGCCGTAGCTTCTCTTGCTCTACTTCATCGTAGGCAAGTACTCGAGGTGACCCGTATATGAGTTCCGTGGGGAGCACTGCTTCCGCCCCATACACTAGGGAGAAGGGCGTCTGGCCGGTAGCTCGATTTGGTGTCGTTCTGAGGGACCAAAGAACCACCGACAGCTCATCTATCCAGCGCTTGCCGCTTCTTTGCAGTCTATCGAAAGTCCTTGTCTTGAGACCTCGCAACACTTTAGCATTCATCCTCTCGACTTGCCCGTTGCTCCTTGGATGGGCACAGAGGCAAAGGAGACCTTGCTTCCAAGGCTTTGGGTGTATTGCATGAAGGCGCGGCTCGTGAACTGGGTGCCGTTGTCAGTGATCACTCTGTTGGGCACTCCAAAATGGCACACCAGTCCTTTCATGAACTTGATAGCTGACTGCGCGGTCACCTTCCTCACTGGCTCCACCTCAGGCCACTTTGTGAACTTGTCGATTGCTACGAACAAGAACTCAAAGCCCCCGATAGCGCGGGGAAAGGGGCCCAAAATATCGAGCCCCCAGACCGAGAATGGCCAGGATAAAGCGATCGTCTGGAGAGCTTGCGCAGGTTGATGGATGTTCTTGGAATGGAACTGGCAGGCTTTACACTTGGTGACCAACTCAGTTGCATCTTGGAGGGCAGTGGGCCAATAGAAACCCTACCGGAAGGCTTTTCCGGCAAGAGCCCTAGATCCAATGTGAGAGCCACATACGCCTCCGTGAATCTCCGCCAATAGCTCTAGTCCATCCTCCCGGCAGATGCACCGCAATTTCACACCGTTGGGTCTTTTTCTATACAGAGTGTCATCGACAAACTGGTACATACTTGACCGACGGGCTACTTTTTCGGCATTTTCTTGCTCTTCGGGAAGTTCTCCTGTTTGAAGAAAACGGACTATATGCTGTGCCCAAGCTAGAGCCTGGGACTCGACAACTAGGACTAAAGGCATCTCCTCGTCCATGGGAGAGCTTGTCTCGACCACGAGAACCTGGGGTTCCGCAGGAGAGATCTGCTCACCGGGTGAAATGAGACTGTCCCCGGCAGCTTCTCTACCAGCGGCTTTGGGAAGGTCTACCGGGAAAGGCTTGCCGGAGTTCAGCTTTCTTCTTTTCTTGGCCATCGCTAATGGGGATACTGATGGTTGAGTGAGGCGGAGGACAAAAGTCCCTAGTTCCACAGGAAGCTTCTGCGCGGCACACTTTGATAGGTGATCAACGATGATGTTTTATGCACGGGGCACATGCTCTGCTTGCAACCCATCAAGGCGCTCCTCCAGTTTCCTCACTTCTTCCACGTATGCTTCCATCAATGGGCTCTGATAATGTTTATTGACTTGTCTCACCACGAGTTGAGAATCTCCTCGGATGATCAACTTCTTGATTCCCAACTCCACCGCGATTCTGAGACCAGCAAGTTGCCCCTCATATTCAATAGTGTTGTTGGGGCATCCTCCCGGGTAAAGTGCATTTGGACCACATACTTGAGGTGCTCTCCGGTGGGGGCGACGAGGAGTATGCCTGCTCCGGCACCCTGGAGCGAGAAAGCACCATCAAAGTACATGATCCAATCCTTGGGCGCTTCTTTGCCAGGGAGAATTGTCTCTGGAGCCTCTTCGTCTGGCGTGGGTGTCCATTCTGCAATGAACTCTACCAACGCCCTGCTCTGAACTGTAGAAGTGCTCTCATACTTCAATCCGAAACTTGACAGCTCAAGTGCCCACTCAACTATCCTGCCAGTGGCTTCGGGGTTCCTCAATATGCGCTGCAGCGGAAAGCGAGTGACAACTGTGATCTCATGGGCTTGGAGGTAGTGGCGCAGCTTCCTCAAGGCCATGATGAGGCCGAAGATCGAATTTTGCACTCCAGAGTACCTTGACCTAGCCCCCTGCAACAAGGAGCTGACAAAGTACACCGACCGCTGCACCACTTTCTTCTTCGTCACTTCCTTGGAACTGCCTTCGCTAGCTTGCTGAGGTTCCCATGGGTCTGCATTGGGTCCTGGCACAGATGCTTCAGTTTTGTCCCCGGCAGCATCAGCCGCAGTGGCTGCACCTTCATCTACTTCTCGCTGCACCACCAGCGCTGCCTAACCACTTGATTTGTTGCGGCCAAGTATAGCAGCAACAGTTCTTGTGGTTTAGGAGCGACCAAGGTGAGAGCGGAAGAAAGGTAAGTTTTCAGATCCTGCAGTGCTGCCTCTGCTTTCGGGGTCCACTTCATCGGGCCAGCCTTCTTTAGAATCTTGAAGAATGGCAGGGCGCGTTCAGCGGATTTGGAGATTAACCTACTCAACCCGGCAACGCATCCAGTCAAACGTCTGATGTCCTTGATGGTCTTGGGTGCTTGTATCTGCTCAATTGCTTTGATCTTGTCAGGATTGGCTTCTATTCCTCGTTGAGATACAAAGAACCCAAGGAGCTTGCCGGATGGGACGCCAAACACACACTTCTCAGGGTTGAGCTTCAAGTTGATCTTGCGCAAGTTGGCAAAGGTTTCTTCCAAGTCTTGTATGAGAGTTGCTTCATCCTTGGTATTGACTACCATGTCATCCATGTAAGCTTCCACATTCCGGTGTAACTGAGGCCCAAATCCAATCTGCACGGCTCTGGCAAAGGTAGAACCAGCGCTCTTTAACCCGAAGGGCATCCGTACAAAGCAGTACGTGCTGCACGGAGTTAAGAACGCGGTCTTTTCCTCATCTTCCTTAGTCATGAAAATCTGGTGGTACCCGGAGTATGCGTCCAAGAAGGAAAGGAAGTCGCACCCAGAAGTGGAATCAACAATCTAGTCGATGCGCAGCAAGGGGAAAGGGTCTTTTGGGCATGCTTTGTTCAAGTCAGTGAAATCTATGCAGAGCCTCCATTTCCCATTTTCCTTGCGCACCACTACCGGGTTGGCTAACCAAGTTGGGTGCAACACTCCTCTGACCAAACTAGCTGCTTCGAGTTTCTTGATTTCTTTGGCAATGAACTGCTGCCGCTCCAAGGCTTGCTTCCTAACCTTTTGCTTGACGGGCCTGGCATGAGGGCAGACAGCAAGGTGGTGCTCAATCACCTCCCTGGGAACACCGGGGATGTCAGATGGTTGCCAAGCAAACACATCGACATTCGCCCGCAGGAAGGCAATGAGCGCGCTTTCCTATTTGTCAGTAAGGGTGGCACTGATGGTGAACGTGCCACCAGTGCCATCCAGCCCTACCAGGATCTTCTTTGTCTCAGGATAGGTGACCTTGGTCTTCTTGCTAGCTGAACTCTCCGGCAGGTCATCATCAGGTGCAGCGCACTCCGAAGAGGCGTGCTTCCCGGAGTCGTTGCCGGTGTTCATGCTAGGCTTCTTTGCTTTCTTCGATTCCTTGGCGAGAGCTGGGATTTCTTCAGCCTCAGCTGCTACCGCATCCCGATACATCTTGTCCACGCATATGACTGCATCCTTCTTGTCAGATAGGATGGAGATGATTCCAATGGGGCCCGACATTTTCAAAGTGTTGTAAGCATAGTGAGATGCTGCCATGAATTTTGCCAGGGCTGGGCGGTAGAGAATTCCATTGTAAGGCAGAGGGAGCTCAACCACGTCAAACACCACTTTCTCAGTCCGGTAATTCAACTCCCCGCCAAACGTCACAGGCAAAGTGATCTTTCCCTTAGGTCGGCTCTTGCCGGGGTTGACTCCTTGGAACGTACCCGTAGCCTTGAGCTCTCCGTCAGGGATCTGCAACCTTTCAACCACTTTTGGGGAGATTAACTTCAATCCCGCCCCGCCGTCAACTAACATCTTGGTGACCTTGAGGTTGCTGATTGTTGGGGAGACCAACAACGGCAAACATTTGACCGCAGAGGTGCGATCAGGATGGTCCTCTTCATCAAAGATGATAGGCGTGCAGGACCATTTGAGTGGCCTTTTGGACTCTGCAGCTAGTTCCATAGCGTTGACCTCACGCACCCACTGCTTGAGCTAGCGGTGAGAGGAATGCAAGGATGCACCCTCGTCAACACACATGATTTCGGTTGCCTTCTGGAATTCTCGATCACTGGAATCCTCCTCGTCATCCTCATCCTCACTCATATCCTCTGCTTCTTTCTTCTCACGGCCTATGGCTGGCCTTTCCTTCTGCTGCGGAGCTTTGCCACGGCGGCCTCCTCTGCCGCCACGACCCTTCCCGGCAGCATTGTCTTGGCCTTTATCTTTGTCACGCTTCTCATACTCGGCCATCCGCTTCTCGACAAGCTGCTCAACTTGACGGCATTCTTGGAGATCATGGCCTTTGGTACGGTGGATTTTGCAGTATGGCCCATCGGTCTTTCTAGTTTTCTCAGCGGCAGCGGCCTCCCGTCAATCAGCGCACACGACAGATCCCTTGCCGGGGCCCTCGGCTTTGGCCTTCTTGCCGGTACTGAGATCGCCGGAGCCCTCAAAGGCCAACACTGCTTTTCCCTTACGCTTCTTGTTGCGCTTTTGGCTCTTTCCCTTTGGGCCAGGGGCATCGTCGTCCTCATCTGAATCGACTTCGACGCCAGCCTCCTCTCCGAGTAGTTGCCTTCCTTCCTCGGCATGAATACACTTGTCCGCCAATGTGTACAGCTCATTGACGGTCTTGGGAGTCTGACGTTCATCTTGGCCCGCATTCTCCTGTTGCGTACGTTCGAATGGAACGCGGCAATCATGGCAGCGGGGTGTCTTTCCGGAATGTTGTGGTGCACTCGACTGAATCTCTGGATGTACTTCCGCAAACTTTCTCCCTCCTTTTGCGGAAGGACTTGTAGGTCGCTGGGTGCCCTGGCTCCCGATGGCCACCTGTGAAGGCGCCAACGAACTCGTTGCACAAGTCATCCCATGATGAAATGGAGTTCTCCGGCAGGTGCATCAGCCACGATCTCACGTTTGGCTTGAGTTCCAAAGGGAAGTAATTGGCGAGCACTTTCTCATCCCTTCCTCCAGCAGCTTGAACGGCTATAGTGTAGATGCCCAGGAATTCCGCCGGGTTCAGTTTTCCATCGTACTTCTCCGTCAGCTCCGGTTTGAAAGCTCGGGCCGATGGCCAGCGGACCTGCCGCAGCTCGCGAGTGAAGGCAGGGCACCCAACCTCGTAAGGTAGGTACCCACCAGCACTGGGCGCGGGGTCGCCAACACCTAGGCCGTTGTGCTTGTCAGACTGACGGTGTGCTTCTCGGCGCTGCTCTATGGTGATGCGTGCATCTTCTTTCCGCCGATCTTCCAGGACACGCCGCTAGTCCCGGCGATCGCGCGGGCCGGACGAGGCCATAGATGCCTTGTCGAGCTTGTCAACATTTGAAGCTCGCCGTGGCTGCTCCTGGGTCTGTTGTCGCGGAGGGGACTGCACCGTTGGTGTGGCCCACTAGACACGATCGCCGGCCCGGGCCGCCGTTGCCGTACGCGTGCGTCGCGATGGCTCTGCGGAGATTTGTTGGCTTCGACGAAGGATATCAAACTCTGGATGGTAGCTCTCCATTCATCCATCTTATTAGCCGCCGGCGGGAAGTTTAGCAGCAGCTGGGCTCGCGCCATTGCTTTGGATGCCGTGTTCGGCATGGCGAAAGAGGCGGACCATGACGTCGCCCGGCTCCTGGTAGAACCAAGAGGGGCATCGCCGCGTCCCTGTCGCCGTGCGCTGCTCACCGGGGCGGTCTGACGTGGGGGAGGCCGAGCCCGCGGGTTCGCGGCCTTGCTCGGCGCCCCGTCTTGTTCTGGACGAGGCATGCGCCCAGTAGCCACGCTAGTGACGGGCGCGAACGGGGGATCACAACTTGCTCCGGAGTGAGCGCCACTGTGGTGGCCACGGCAATCCGCGCGGCGGGGAGGTGGAGACTGGTCGTTTCCTCTGCCCACGGTACCAGGGGCGTGCTCGCCAGGATGTTGCTGCTGTTGCTCCTCTCCGGCGTTCCCCGCTGCAACCTCGACCATGGGGGATACGACGGTGGTGCCGCCTGCGCCAGTCGCGTCGCCCACGACGCCCGCTTCACTCGCAGCCGGACTTCTTCTTGGGAGCCATGGGTGAAGAAAACGATGATGTAGTTCGACTCGCTGCTCACGAACTCGGGTTCGCACAAACGACGCTCCCCCCTACCTGGCGCGCCAAAGATGTCGGGGCATGGATGCACACAATCACCTATGGGACCAGAGGCCCCTTTGTGGTTCGACAGGGGGAGGTCACGTTGCACAAAGAGCGGAGACCATGAGGCAGCACGACGATCGGGACGCTGGTGTTTTTACCCAGGTTCGGGCTGCATGTGAGGGAGCCCTTGAAGTGGAGGGATGCACGGTCGCGCCAGACTTCTTCTTGGGAGCCATGGGTGAAGAAAACGATGATGTAGTTCGACTCGCTGCTCACGAACTCGGGTTCGCACAAACGACGCTCCCCCCTACCTGGCGCGCCAAAGATGTCGGGGCATGGATGCACACAATCACCTATGGGACCAGAGGCCCCTTTGTGGTTCGGCAGGGGGAGGTCACGTTGCACAAAGAGCGGAGACCATGAGGCAGCACGACGATCGGGACGCTGGTGTTTTTACCCAGGTTCGGGCCGCAGTAAAGCGTAAAACTCTACTCCTGCTTTTGGTGGATTGATCAGAGGAACACGAAGAACATGCAACGCTCAATCCAGGCAAGGGTTGCCATCGGGGAGAGCTGCTACGTGAGTACAAGTGTCCAATGGTCCGAATCTCTAGCTAGGTTGCCTTGGGCCTCCTTTTATAGCTCAAGGGGCAACCACAATGGCAAAACAGACATTGTCTGATGATTAGATAGCTAACAGAGCTATCATACCTAACTCTGGCACTTAAGACAAAATTCCATAAATGCAGTCTAGGTGGCGTGCGGGGGTGCATCCCCGGCAAGCTTCTACCACCGCTCTAGCTAACTATCACACCACGGCTTGACACGCCTATGGACGGGTGTCAAGGGGGCATAATCTGTCTTCCAGCGTGCCGCCACATGCTTAGCGAGAGCCACTTAGCCACCTGGGGGCTCGACACCGCATCGACAAGTGACTGGCGTTGTGATGCGGTGGAGCGGTGGCCGATCGGCTCGCGCTTGCCGGGTCTTCCTGAAGGTGCATGCGCCTCGGTCCCCGGCAGGCACCGAGGATGGGCTTGGCGCGCTCCGGGCCCGTCCTGGGCTGTTGCGTTGGTCTTGCCGGCATTGCTTGGCCTTTTGTAGGCTGCTGCTACCGGAGTCTGGGTCTTGAATGTTTGCTTGGTTTGCGCTTGTGTTGACGGGTTTTGCTACTACTGCTTGTGCATAAGTCAGGGGCACTGGATACCCCTGTCCTAGTGCACCGACAACAAGGTCGATGCGACGGCCCAGAACGGGACCAAACCGCGCCAGTCGCGTCCCCGGTGCCTGCCAGGGACCGAGGCGCACACATCTTCAGGAAGACCCGGCAAGCCATCTCCCCGCAGGCGCGAGCCGATTGGCCACCGCTCCACCGCATCGCAACGCCAGTCATTTGTCGATGCGGTGTCGAGCCCTCAGGTGGCTAAGTGGCTCTCGCTAAGCACGTGGCGACTCGCTCGGAGACAGATTATGCCCATTTGACACCTATCCAGAGGCGTGTCAAGGTATTGAGCAATAGTTAGCTAAAGCGATGGTAAAAGCCTGCCGGGGATGCATCCCCGCACGCCACCTAGGCTAGCATTTATGGCATTTTGTCCTAAGTGCCAGAGTTAGGTATGATAGCATTGTTAGCTATCTAATCAATAGATAATGTCTGTTTTGCCACTGTGGTTGCCCCTTGAGCTATAAAAGGAGGCCCAAGGCAACCTAGCTAAAGATTCGGACCTTTGGGCACTTGTACTCGCGTAGCAGCTCTCCTGAAGGCAACCTTGCCGGGTTTGAGCACTACGTGTGCTTCGTGTTCCCTCAATCAATCCACCAAAGCAAGAGTAGGGTTTTACGCTTCCTAGCGGCCCGAACTTGGGTAAAACACCAGCGTGTCGTCGTCGTGCTGCCTCACTACCTCTGCTCTTTGTGCAACGTGACCTCACCCCTGCCAAACCACAAAGGGGCCCGTGGCCCCATAGGTGATCGTGTGCATCGTGACCCGATAGAAAGGCAAAGGGTAATGATCTTTTCTAGTAGCTTTATTTAATTTTCTAAAATCAATTACCATTCTATAGCCAGTGACAATTCTTTGTGGAATGAGTTCATTTTTATCATTAGGAACAACGGTAATACCTCCTTTCTTAGGGACACAATGAACGGGACTTACCCATCTACTATCAGCTATGGGATAGATTATACCTGCTTCCAGAAGCTTTAATATTTCAGTTCTTACCACTTATTTCATCTTAGGATTCAATCGTCGTTGGTGATCAACAACGGGTTTAGCATCAGGTTACATATTAATCTTGTGCTGACATAGAGTGGGACTAATGCCCTTAAGATCATCAAGAGTATATCCAATAGCAGCCCGGTGCTTCCTCAGAACTTTTAATAATCTTTCTTCTTCATGTTCTGAAAGGTTAGCACTAATAATAACAGGATGTATCTTTTTCTCATCAAGATAAGCATACTTCAAAGTATCATGCAATTGCTTTAATTAAAACACATGATCACCCTTAGGTGGAGGAGGACCTCCAAGAGTTTCAATAGGCAAATTGTGTTTCAGGAGAGGTTGTTGTTCAAAGAAATTTTTATCTATTTCATTTCTTTCACGCATGTGCATACCATTTTCATGGTCAAGCAAATATTGTTCTAATGGATCAGTAGGAGGCATGACAATAGAAGCAAGACCAATTATTTCATCCTTACTATATAATGCTCTATCATGGGGTTGTCTACTAAACTTGGAAAAATTAAACTCATGAGACACATCACCAAAACTGACACCGACAGTTTGTTTTTCACAATCTATCTTAGCATTGACGGTGTTCAAGAAAGGTCTACCAAAGATAATGGGACAAAAGTCATCTTGTGGGGAACCAAGAACTAGAAAATCAGTAGGATATTTTACTTTCCCACACAAGACTTCAACATCTGTAACAATCCCAAGTGGTATGATGGTGTCTCTATTAGCAAGTTTAATAGTGACATCAATGTCTTCTATTTTAGCGGGTGCTATGTCATTCATAATTTCTTGGTATAAGGTAAAAGGAATAGCACTAACACTAACACCCAAATCACATAAGCCATGATAGCAATGATCTCCTATTTTAACTGAGACAACAGGCATGCCCACTACGGGTCTATGTTTATCTTTTTCATCAGGTTTGGCAATTCTAGCAGCTTCATCACATAAGTAGATAACATGCCCATCAATATTTTCTACTAGGAGATATTTAACCATTGCAACACTAGGTTCTACTTTAATTTGCTCAGGGGCTTAGGTGCTCTAATATTACTCTTGCGAACCACAGTTGATACCTTAGCATGTTCCTTTATCCTAACAGGGAAAGGTGGTTTTTCAATATAAGCGGTAGGCACAACTGGATCAACATTGTAAATGATGGTTTCATCTTTAGATATGACTAGTTCTTTAATTTCTTCTTTAATAGGGGGGGTGATATTTAAACCACTTCTCTTTAGGGAGAGCAACATGAGTAGCAAATGCTTCACAGAAAGAGGCTACTATCTCGAGTCAAGTCCATATTTGGTGCTAAACTTGTGAAAAGCATCGGTATTCATAAAAGATTTAACACAATCAAACTTAAGCTTTATACCTGACTCATTACCTTCATTGAGTTCCCAATCTTCAGAGTTGCGTTTAATTCTTTCTAAGAGATCCCACTTGATTTCAATAGTCTTCTTCATAAAAGAACCGGCACAAGAAGTATCGATCATGGATTGATCATTATGAGAAAGCTGAGCATAAAAATTCGGAATAATAACTTCTCTCAGAATATCATGATTGGGGCATGAATATAACATTGACTTAAGCCTCCCCCAAGCTAGAGCGATGCTTTCTCCTTCATGAGGCCAAAAATTATATATATAATTCCGATCACGATGAACTAGATGCATCGGATAAAACTTTTGATGGAATTCCAATTGCAATCGATTCCAGTTCCATGATCCAAGATCATCACATAGCCTATACCATGTCAATGCTTTTCCCTTCAAAGATAAAGGGAAAACCTTCTTCTTAGCTTCATCTCCGGGTAAACCTGCAAGCTTAAATAATCCACAAATTTCGTTCACATATAAGAGGTGCATATCAGGATGTCCAGTTCCATCTCCTGCATAAGGTTTAGCAAGCAGTTGTTCTAGCATACCCGAAGGAATTTCATAACCAATATTTTCAGTAGGTGCAGTAGGTTGAGGGGCAACTAATTGTGGTTCCGGTCGAGGTGAAGATACCCCGAACAAACCCCTCAAAGGATTGTTTTCCATAGTAGCAAGTAACAATAAATTTCAGCACGTAGTATAAGTTTTTCCTTACCGATTTCCAATTACCAAGAGCGCTTCACTCCCTGGCAATGGCGCCAGAAAAGAGTCTTGATGACCCACAAGTATAGGGGATCAATCGTAGTCCTTTCGATAATTAAGAGTGCCGATCCCAACGAGGAGCAGAAGGAAATGACAAGCGGTTTTCAGCAAGGTAATTTCTGCAAGCACTGAAATTGTAGGTAATAGGCAGTTTGATAGCAAGATAATTGATAACGAGCAAGTAATGGTAACGGTAAATAAAGTGCAGCAAGGTAGCCCAATCCTTTTGTGGCAAAGGACAGGCCAAAATAGTCTCTAGTAATAGGCAAAGTGTTCTTCAGGGTACACGGGAATTTCATCTAGTCACTTTTATCATGTTGGTTTGATTCGTGTTCGCTACTTTGATAATTTATATGTGGGTGGACCGGTGCTTGGGTGCTGTTCTTACTTGAACAACCTCCCACTTATGATTAACCCCTCGCAAGCATCCGCAACTACACGAAAAGTATTAAGATAAAATCTAACCATAGCATTAAATGTTTGGATCCAAATCAGCCCCTTACGAAGTAGCGCATAAACTAGGGTTTAAGCTTCTATCACTCTAGCAACCCATCATCTAATAACTACTCCACAATGCATTCCTTAGGCCCAAGGATGGTGAAGTGTCATGTAGTCGACGTTCACATGACACCACTAAGGGAATCTCAACATACATATCATCAAAATATCGAACACATATCAAATTCACATGATTACTTGCAACATGACTTCTCCCATGACCTCAAGAACAAAGGTAACTACTCACAAATAATATTCATGCTCAAGATCAGAGGGGTATTGAATAGCATAATGGATTTGAACATATAATCTTCCACCAAATAAACCATATAGTAATCAACTACAAGATGTAATCAACACTACTAGTCACCCACAGGTACCAATCTGAGGTTCCGGTACAAAGATTGAACACAAGAGATGAACTAGGGTTTGAGAGGAGATGGTGCTGTTGAAGATGTTGATGAAGATTGGCCTCCCAAAGATGAGAGGGGTGTTGGTGATGACGATGGATTCGATTTCCCCCTCCGGGAGGGAAGTTCCCCCGGCGGAATCGCTCCGCCGGAGGGCAAAAGTGCTCCTGCCCAAGTTCCGCCTCGAGACGGCGGCGCTCCGTCCCGAAAGTCCTCTCCTTATTTTTTTTAGGTCAAGAGACCCTATATACCAGAAGATGGGCATTGGAGGTGGGCCGAGGAGGGCACAACCCACCAGGGCGCGCCTGGGGGGCCTGGCGTGCCCTGGTGTCTTGTGCCCACCAGGGTGGCCCCCTCCGGTAGTTTTTTGCTCCAGTATTTTTCATATATTCCAAAATATTCTCCCTAAAGTTTCAGCTTCTTTGGAGTTGTGCAGAATAGGTATCTCTGATGTGCTTTTTCAGGTCCAGAGTTCCAGCTGCCAGTATTCCCCCTCTTTGTGTAAACCTTGCATATTATGAGAGAAAAGGTATTAGAATCACTCCCTAAAGCATTATTATTCAACAAAACATAATAAATAACAGTAGGAAATCATGATGTAACATGGACGCCCTTAAGCCCCTGACAGTTGGATTCCCTGCAACCTTTGTGGATGACCTGGAAGGAAGCCCCCTTGTCAGACGTCCGCCCACACCTTTTGAACACAAGGTTGTCGACACCATGACAAGACGACACCAACAGGAAGATACCTTCTCTGGGAATGAGGACGTTAAGACTCAGAAGATGGTGACATCGTCGACACTGCCCTAGTATGATGCAACCTTGGCCTACGATGATCAGGTCGTAAGATATGCAGTATTATGATATACATCGCTAATTGAGCAACCATGTCCTTACCATTGTTGTATCGGCAACCACCAGTGGATGAGAACGTCGCCATTTGGTCCGCCTCACCATAGTTAGCAGGAAAACGGTTCCCTTCATCCCCCGCTCTTGGTGTCGATGTTGTCATCAACGTAACCGACAGGTTGGACCTCTACCATGCCTTGTTCATGTCATTGCATAAAGGGCCGCCTACCTAGAACCCTCGATGCCTTAGAAGGCAAAAGGAATCATCATGACTATGAGGGCAACAGAAGACCCAGACAATGGCAGCAACGAGGAACCACCTTCACTCCGTCACCTCAGTAGATATGAAGTTGTCAAAGATTCTTTAGACCCAACCCAAATCGTTTCATCAGACAACTACAAGAGACATAGCGACACCTGAGGAAGACCCAGAAGTTTGAACGATCTTCTCTCCGAGACATGAAGCCAAGCACGACCACCGAGTCCGAGAACCCCTAGGGTAGGATGAGTCGTGTATCCCCTATGTGAAGTCGAGTCCGTCTGATAGTCCAAGTGGAACCATGTTGTGTGTTGCTTGTTTTTATTTGTTTGTGTTTTGATATAAGTCGCACTTTTGCCCTAGGCAATGAGTACGCGACTATATCACATAGCTTATCTTAATGTTTATGTTTGCCCCTTTCGGCACTTGTTTGGTTGCACTTGCACCATACCACCCCCTTTAGGCACCCCCCTCTATGATATTTTTCCCTCTCACCTATCTCATTAACTGAAGACCAGCGAGGCAAGATGTATCAAGGATTCCTCCTCGACAAACAACTGGCACTGAAGACTTTTTGCGACAACCTACTCAACCAGGTACAACTCAGTGAAGTTATGTCTCTCCTTAGGACTGGAAGCCCTTCCCTAGAATAACCTAGACCTCATGAGTTAACCCAACTCAAACCCTTAACCACGTGCTTAACATACGGGTTTGCAAGAACACCGATTAAGCTTTGATAACCTTGGTTTAGCACTGGGTTCATTATGGAGCTAGTGATCATGGTGAACAAACACATTACATTCTTGAGCTAGCACGTGAACTGCGATGCCATAGGGAAGATCATTTTGAGGACATATGCTTAGCAAACAAATGATTTGATGAAGTTAAAATAGATGTCTTGAGGATATAGCTAAGACTCTTTGGTGGGTCATGAGACTTTTATATAGGTAGACAAACTTGGTGGATCGAGTTAATAGAGTAGCATAACCTACTTCTCCTTTGAGTAGATTGGATTTAGTAGGACAATTATGATCACAACCTGAAAGTTCTTGGAGGTGTAAGGATTTGCCTTCATTGGATGATATTGATAGGAAATTGGTGACATTACGATGATGACTTGGAAGAACAAATTCTCGTTGGACATGTGATTGGATTAAATAGGTGATCCTAATAGGTGTTGATGATAAGTAAGTCTAGATGGTTCAGAGTAAATTGGATTTATTCCGATGAAATCGATCACGATACCATATTTCTCGGTGGAAGATAAACTATGGACTTGGATTGTTTGTCAAGAGCTGATTTAGAGATCTATATACGTTTGACATTGGAGTATACTTGATCGCTATAGTGGAAAATTGGTGGATCTACTGTGATAAGATAGTCCTTCCAAGGATTTGGGGGGTTATAGGGACTGTAGAAGATTTTGTAGAAATCCATTGATATTGGATTTGTAGGAGTAATGGGTCATGTAATGATTGATGGGATTGATGGACCACTTTGTTGGATTCATAGGAAGGGAACAAGGTCTTGGATTGGTAAAATATGTGTTTCCTTTGGATAAAGGTGCAATACCTTGGACCTTGGATAGGTTAGCGGAGCACTTGCATTTATAGTGTTTTACTCAAGCTTATTAGCTTGTATGCTCCACCGAGCATTTTTACATAAGGATACATGTGAGATGGTTATAGCTGACATATGTGATTTTGTTTAGACCTTCTATCGAGAGCCATGAAGACATGAATAGCATGAGCGTTGTTTGGAGATGACTTATATAAGACAATGCTTTCGGTGGTATAAGATGATTTTTGCTTGAGGAATTAGATAGAACTATTGACATCCAAGAACTGTGCTCAAGGATGAGATGATAGACGTTCACTCACATCCTAAGATCCTTGAAACCCTTAAGTTGTACCGAGCCATACCATGGTCAGACTATGACCGTAGGCTTTGGCTCTTAAGTCAAAAGACTATGGTCAATACTCCACCTCGACCACCACCAATCATGTCCACAAGGAAGGTGGACCCAAGGAGCTAGATTACGAAGGACCAAAGCAAACCGTTTATGTGATACTTGGAGAAATACGTTGTTGTCCTCATGGATGACATACTTATTTATCGAAGCAGAGTAAAGAACACCCTAGACCTACTCTGGATAAACCCCAAAGCTTCCAAGTTTCTCAAGTTTGAAGGTTTACCTTGAAGAAGACGGACTCCTTGGAGTACTCTCCCTGCAACAGGAGACACTCTTACCCCAGACGGGATTAAGAGCCATTAACGGTTGGGATGGGTTTGGGAAACCACTACAAATATGAAGAAGCATGAGAAGTCAACCACCACTCCCATGCTGGCTACCTCAGCTAGACTATGTCAAGTAGCACCAACGTTCAGCAAGATGAAACCCTTGGACGTCAAGTGGACGAGAGAGTTCCTTGTTTTGAAGGTTATCTCTCAGTTCCTGGCCAGGAAGGAATTGAGGGGTTGGTAGCAACCCTCACTCCACCATCTGGATAGCGTAAGATGAGCATGATTCCCTACTCTCTTCAGAAGCCCTGAGTGGAGTGGGACAGTTGTTATGACTTCATCACTAGCCTTTTCCAGTCCAATCAAGGGCGTGACACAACTTGAGTCATGATGGACCACCTGCCAAAGGTAGTCCTCCTCACTTGTCCAAACCTCCAACCTTGGGGACTAGATGGTTGTTCTATACTTTTGGATAGTCAGCTTATTTAGAACCCCTCCAAAACCTCCCCATATGGAAGAACCCATTTTGCCACCAAGTCTCTAAGTTTAGTCTTAGGGACGAGACTCAACCCAAACCTTGGCACCAACAAATATGAAGAGACAAGTAAACCAAGCACTCGAAGACATGCTAAGAGTGTGCGTCCATGATTACGAAGACAAATGGCCAAGAAGCAAGTGCAGTTGACTAGAGAACGGGTCTGGGCGACCTACTCAAGCAAAAGATCTCAATGAGAAGCCTACGCCGACAGACCTCGACACCCTTACAGTTGAAGACCACGTGCATTAGAGGATCATATGCTCCAAGGAAGCCAACGATTCCATGTCACCGGAAAGCTACACCAAGACTATGACCCTCCTAGTCTGGCACGAGACATTAGGATGTCACTAACCAACATGGGTAGCCCCCAGGGCCAACACATAGGCGCAATACTTGCCCACGTATTCCAACCTTGGAAATACACAAACATGCCAGACCCTTGCCCAAACCTAGTTCACCAGGCCTTGGTCCTGTGGCACCCCGATAGAGGGCCGACGCACGCCAGCCCCAGGATAAGACCTGGCGCACGTCAAAGACATGATACAGCAATTCCAGGCACAAAAATGGCTTTATTATATGAAATGGGATATTACAATACTGTGGATTACAACAATGCTACATAGCTCCAGGGCTAACTAAATGGCAGCGAAGGTCTTAGTTCAGCGGCAACGACGTCTCTGGCTGGGCTCCATAACTCACATGACTGGCTGGGTTACGATCTAGCACGACGAACCTTCTCCTGCAACTGGCCACGTGCAAGGCCACGTGAGTATTTTGAATGTACTCGCAAGACAACCAAATACATAGCATCCAAACAAGCAGACGACAAAGCAAGCCCTATGCTTACCTAAGAATCTATTCTAAACATGGCATTGAATTAACTGGAAAACATGGATCAAGCATGGCATAAGATGGATTAGGCATACCGTAGCATGGCAATGATCACACTAGATGCTTAAAGTACTTACTGTTACCGAATACCAACTTACTCACTTCTGGGTTGTCCCACAACCCTCAAAATACTCATGACTCAATGGGCACTTCTGAACACAAGACAAGTTCCTTCATCCTTGTTATCATCATTACGGTTGACCACCTAGTGAGGTCTGGACGGGCTGTCCAATACCGTGGACTTGGCTATTCGAATAGATTTGACACTTTGCAGAGGTTGCGCACTTTACCCACACCATGGAGCACCTGGCCTGTTGATCCCATTCAGGTGGACCAGCGTTGCTCCAACGAAACCTGCCTGACCCGTGACTCTTCCATCGTACCACCGGCATTCATACTCCCCCGGAGTCCTGCCCTGGGTGGCCCATGTGTCCTCATGACATCTGCCATCGTCGTGGCCAAACTAAACTGTCCCAAACGGGGACGGGCACCCATACAACTCAACTGGGCTCACAAGGTTATCGCCGCCTACCGGGCCAGGGCAGCACGCGCGCATAACCTTCCCCCTTTGGTGGTACCGATAAAAGAGCACGCGATCAGACCAAGTCAAGGCCGTCCCATACTGGCAAATGTGGTTGCACGGATAAGCCCAGACAGGTGACTCAAGATCAACCAACTAAGTTTAGTTTATTAATCCAACTCAACATATCCATCATCGTACCATTTCACCGGCAACTGCAAGTGCTAGCATAGCAAGATCATAGTACTGATAGTCATGGCATGAGATCAACCATAGTACTAACATGACTATGTCATTAGCAATACTATTACTAGCATGGCAAAGTATGAGAACAAGTCATAACCCTAAATGAAAAGGAGTGCTAACATCTAATACGGGTGGCACAACCGGTGTATGCAAATGCGGACTAACAGGTGGTACGGATGTAATAAAATAAACACACAGGGTGCAAGCAAAGTCATCACCCAAGTTTGGGGCTCATGATAAGAGGTTGGCTTTCCCGGGGGTCGATGAATACGCCGGGAGGAAGTGCGATCACCTTGCGGAAGAATTCGCCGGAAAGGGTTCCCTCACAGAGGGGCCAGATATAGGGCAAGGGCAAAATGGTCATTTTTAGTTGGTGGAAATATTATGAAAAGTATGCCATCAGAACGGGCTCGACGAGACGAAGAAGTGGGCGTTGGTTTTACCTCAATCGGGGTCACGAGCGCGAAGATATGAGCGTTTGAATACCAGGGATCAATTTGTAAAAAAATTTCTACAAACTGACCCCTGTCTGCAAAAACAGAACACGCCCCCGGGCAGAGTACGTCTGCAAAAGATTATCAGGCCCGGGGTGGTCAACGCTGTGAGGGTGACAAGCGGGACCCACGTCACTCCTTCCTCTCTCCTCCAGGTCGTCTCCTAGCCGCGACAGAGATCGGAGCCGGCGCCAGCCGGGCTCGATGCCGACGCGCGGGGCCACGGTGGCGTCCGTGGAGGAGCGGGGCAAGCACGCGGTGCTCGGCCGCGTCCGCATGTGGTCGCCGGAGCTCGGGAGTCGGCCGGTAGCGCTACAGCCGTTGACCGGGAGGTGGCGGCGGACGGCCATCAGCGGGGTGGCTCCGGCAGCACTCCCCCGGAGGAATGGAGAGAGACGGCGACGTGCAGGCACCTAGGGGCGGCCGAGGGTGAGGATGGAGAGGAGGGGAAGGGCTTCATGGCCGGAATTGGCCGAGGGGAACGGCGGCGGCTCACGGCCATTGGAGAGGGCAGGAGCTCTGGGAGCTCGATTGGAGGGGCTGGAAGGCTGCTCATGGACGGAAGGGGCTCGGGGACGCGCTTAAATAGCAGAGGGGAGGGGCTAACCGACGCCGGCCGAAGCTCCGAGAGGCACGGCGAGGTGGCAGCGTTCCGGCGGTCGGCAGAGGTGGCCAGGAGCTAGAGGACGAGGGGACGAGAGCTCCGGAAGGCACTCGCGCGCGGTGGAGAGTTCGCCGACGCTCCTGGACAAACTGGGACTGGCCAGGGAGGGCTCTCGAGGTCTCTGGTGCACAGGGCACGCGTTTGGCGTGCTCTGCCCGTGGTCACCGCATGGCCACGGCAGTGCCACGCCCTATATGAAGCCAAAACCTGTCTAGGCTCTTCTCCGAGCTTCTCTGGTTCGACTTGACCCCTCAAGCACGATACTGGTGCTCTGGTGTGACTGCTCCTAAGTCAAACAACAGCTGGCAGCAATGTGTTTGATATGACCTGCAGCCACCACAGTGCTCCTCTTGGCTTGGTCTTGGACATGGGTTAATCATCTACTAAGGTAACCAACCTGGCAAAATCTCAGTTCAAACAAGCAACTCTAGATGGTACTTCCTTTGCAAAGTGGCAATCTGACCAGAAATGAAGATGATGATGCTGGGATCAAATGGCTAAAAGAACATGGCCCAAATTTGGTGGAGACCAATAATTTAGGCATATGAAGACACTATAAAAGTTTCATACCATTTGCATAAATGAAAATGGTACTTCCTTCACAGTGCTCCAATCTGGACAGAAACTTGGCAAATTTGCTGAGGAAGATTGGCTAGATGAAATGGGCTAATTTTTGGTGTCCAAGGGTAATATCCCATAATGAATCACCCTGCAAAATTTCAGCCCAAGGAGATCAAGGAATCAAGCACTTCCTTTGCAAACAGGAAATCTGGACAGAATTTGCAAAGGGGTGTTGTGCTCAAATTTTGAATTGTGGAACTTGATCTTTTGATGGAAATGGGGAATATATGGGTTGGGAAAGCTCCATAAATTATTTGGGATTTTTCCTAACTACCAAAATGGTAGTTCCTTTGGAAAGGCCCCAAATTGAGATATTGGTTTTAAATAGGAAAATGCAATTTCCCTAATTTAATTATGGCCAATCTTTTTATGAGAGCTCAATATGATCACAAAGAATATCTCCACAAGTTTTCATGAACTTTGGAGATGGATAGATATTTTCCTGGATTTAATTCCTCAGAAAGGCTGAAAAAGGAATTAATTCTAGATGAGAGATATTGCATATGACTTGGCAATATTTTTGCTCATCTAGGGTTTATGGATGAAGGAGGATCTCTGGAAATTTTGGGAGGATTAACTGAGCAAAGAAAATGATAGCTCCTTTGTAAACACAAAGGCATGATTTCCAGTTCCAATATTTTGGAACTAGGGTTTAAATGAGATTTGGGGTTTACTGACGAAAGGTTGGCTGGCACAAGAACATGGGAAAGGCATTGAGAGGTTGAGGATTGTCTGGATTCTCCTGGTTACTTACCAGATTCCAGAGGAAAAAATTTGGGAGAGAAAAGCTAGGAAGGAATAACAGCAGAAAAATCGATAACCCGATTTTTGGGGTGTTACAGGTCCCAGCTGGATGTGACCTGCGATAGAACCTCTAATCACACCATGAGTACTCCACAACCTTGAGGGTAACCACCTCGAAGAGAAGGAACATGGAAACGAGGAGATATTGCCTGCCAACTAGGAATGCCATCCGGATTTTCCGATGTGCACAACGTTTTGCACGTGTCACAACTCCGGACGTGTCTAGAAATTCCCAACAACCCAGACCTCTAAAAGGATATTGATCGTCCTCCCGTCGACCTATTAGTCTTACCTAACATATCGTGAGAACACCTATCACGTCTTAGATGGAGCCAAACGATGCACCCAAAGCCGTATCATCAAGTACTTCAACGACCAGTGGAGCAACCACACCGAAGCAGAAGCAACATGGGAACGTGAAGACTACCTCAGACCTAGATTTCCATACCTCTCTAACGCATAGCCTAGGAATCTCGGGGACAAGATTCTTGTAAGGGGGGTAGGTTTGTCACACCCTGTGTTTTGCCTCATAAGACTACGTTAATAAAGCTCAAAAATTTGGACCAACAAAAAATACTTTTTGTGTGCATGTGATGCTTGACTTGATTGTTATTTGCTTGTTTGCTTGTATATGGTTTAATTCACAAAAATCCCCCCCCCACACTCAAAACTCATCTCCTTGATCCAAACATTTGCCCAATGATCATGCCATGTCTATAGGACCTAAAACTATTTTTATACAAAAATATTTTGGCCAAAAAGCATTTATTCAATTTAGATTTTCAAAAACCTCTGAATTGAGGTTTGAACTACAAGTTCGCAAATTAGGGTAAATATTTTATCCCAAAGATTTTATTTGACACCTATTATATATGAGACTTCCCAAAACCACAAAATATTATTTTAAGAGTTACTTTTGTATTTTATTTAAATGCCTTTTTCTAAGGCCAGAAATGGTATTTTTAGGGGAAAATTATTTTTATGTTTCAAAAATATTTGAGAAAGTTTAGGGAAACTGAGTGGACATATACTTTCCATATATATGCGTTTCAACACATGGGCATGTTCAAAATATTGGAAAAAACCCTCCAAAACCCTTTCTGGATATTTCAAGTATTTGAAATACTTCTATAAATAATATTGTCAAATAAATCCAAGAAAAATCTAGGAAGTCACATATGCCCCATATGATGATCTTGCCAAGTTTCATATCAATCTAAATTGTTTTGGTTCACAAAAGTGCCCCAAAACCCTTTTTGTCCAGATCCAACTTTGATCAACTTTGCACTGCCAAGTGTTTCCAATTAAGCTCAAACCTTGTCACTACAAGGAAATAGCTTATAGGTTGAACATTACTAGTAGCGGGGTGTAAAAGCCCCACACTAGTGTTAATTAGCAGTAGCACTCGACATCAACAAGCGCTACGGGTAATTTATAGCAGTAGCGTCGGTTAGTTGACCCCACACTACTAATATCTGAGCCACACCGTACGCCCATGGGCTGGCCATAGTAGCAGTGCTTGTCACCCACCAGTGCTACTGCTAAGACAATAATAGTAGCGCTGGTGGCAGGCCGGCGCTACTAATATGTCCAGCCCAGGCCCACATCCCTTCCCCCACTTAGCAGTAGCGCGTTTTCCCGGCCCGCGCTGCTGCTAACCCTACCTTATCGTTTTCCCCGCACCGACCCCCTCACTCTCTGCCTCCTCACTCTCTCCCTCTCCACTCTCCCTCGCGCCCGCCGCCCTCCCGCACCCGCCCACCGTCGTTGCCCGCCACCTGGTGGTGGAGAGCAGGAGGAGGAGCGTCGGAGAGCATCTCCTCACCGACCGCGTCCTCTCCCTCCGCGCCCGCCTGCACGACGCCCTCTCCCTCGGCCTCGCCAGGTAATTTCACCGCCTTCCCCTCCCTTTGTCTCTATGGCCTCAATTTTGCCTACCCCCCTCCCGATTTAGGGGCACAGTAGATTATCCTTGGATAGATTGAGAAGCATGATTTAGCTGACTCCTGCTCTGTGGCGTAGGGCTGGATGCAGCCTAGATGATCTTAGGTTGGTGATAGCTTTAGATAGTATCCGAAGCGAAATTCGAGGGCTAAAGACAGTTTGCAACGCCGCGATTTCACAAATATGTGTGTTGCAGAGGCATTGGCGATAGGCCGGTTTATATCAAAAGCCACAAGAAACAATAGCACCCCAATCTCGCTGCTGAGATGCCACCACAACCTACAAAATCCACCAAGGGACAGCACAACACAAAGCACAATGAGATGAAGCAGCCACCAATTGACATAGTAACTAGGAGCATAATGTTAGAAACCATTAAATTGCCGCCGCACCAGCCACCAGCCGTCGCCTTCGCCATCAAATTTAGTAATAGAAATTTTTAGTAACAAAACTTAATTAATTTTATGTCATTATCACTTTATCAACAAAGAATGTTAAATACCATTATTGGACATGTGTATGGTTTTGCAGGGAACACCTCCGAGTGACCTATGTTTTGTCGGAATGTTGATTCATTTCCGTTCCGGCAATTTTAGGCGCTCGATATGCCCTGTTTTTAGAAAAGGTCATGCCAAAATTTTGGCATGACTTGTGCTAGAAAGTAGGAAATATCGAGGGCCCGTGATTTGGTAGAACAGGAATTAGATGAAATTCCGGCAAAACATAGGCCATTTTTATGCCATTACTCCATAAATGCAATGTTAATTGACTTATGCTTATTAGGGTACTTTCAATCTGTCGGAGCTCCTTGTGTGACTTTCATGTCTGTTCTTGATGGAGGAATACCGACTGTTGTCATGGGGGTCATTTCCTCTTCCTCTTCTCTCAATATATACCTTGGTATAATGTGCGAGAGAGGGAGAGGAAGCGATCAGCACCGACAGTCAAAATATCAGAGGAAGAATCCCGACTGTTGTCGTGGGGGTCGCTTCCTCCTTCATTTCTGCGTGCTAGAGATTTTGGTAATGCACGTGGGAATGAAGGGAGGAGCAACCATCATCGATGGTCGAAATATTAGTGTGAGGGAGTGTCCACCAACATACACCGCCATATCAGTGTGAGAGAGTGTGCACCATATACACCATGAGATATGAGAGTTTTTCAAGGAAAGACTCGACAGACCGAAACTCAACCCATGCTAAATACTTTCTGGTATAATTGTCGTCTATTTTTAATCTTTGAATCATGAACACAGGAAATTTCTGACGACGATAGGACCCCTGAGTGTGATTACTATGGCGAGGATTGGGGTATGTGCGATAGGCCTCACCTGCAAAACGGTAGGTTCTTCACCATCAAGTTGGACGAGACCTTCGATGTTTTTATGGTATGCAACAATGACAAGTATTTTTCGTAATTAATCATGACTTGTGTTTCTTTTATTCAACATGTAATTCCGTTTTTTACAATTTGACTAGTACATCCCCTGCCATGCAAGACGGTATGTCTTGGAGAAGCTTGGTTTCCAAGATAGTGACAATATGGAGACAAGGAGAGCTCACCTAAGGACTAAACATGGTTTCACATTTCTGGTTAAACTATACAATGCAGCTAATCACTCACATTTTGGTTGCTCAAATTGGGAAGCTCTAGGCAAGGCATATGGATTTAAGGAGGATATGCAAATAACCTTCGATGTTCGTCCTGAAGATGACATTGAAGATAATATCGACATTTGGGTGGATGTGGGTATGCTTCCTGTTTTACCTCCATGTGAGTTTGTCAACCATATTTGTTAAGTAATTTATATTGTTTATTTAAAAATAGTTGGTGTTCATCCATACTTAAATTGTTCATTTTTAATTGTCAGCTTATTTCTCTTCTTCAAGAAAATCTCAAAAGATAGTAGACCGGACCTACTATAGTCATGGCTCCGATCTAACTTGGTTGGAGAAAAATCATCTGATCCCATTTATTGATGATGGTGATAATTTTAAGATTAGTTATGAAGATATTGGCAAAAGTTATTCTGAATATGTGCCACTAGTGCACGAGTTGAACCATAGTAACTTCCATGTAGATAGCATGGTAAGAGTATTTTTTACTATTGTGTCATTAATTAGTCCATCTTTTGCATACATTAATTTTTCTTAAGCAAAACTAGATTGCTAACTATGTTATTATTATGTTCTCCAACAGAAATTCCCGTCAGAGGTTGTGCCTGAACTGATGTTTCTAGAAGGTCATTTGAACGTTATCAGCTTAAGGCCACAGTTTCCTACATGTTTCCGCAATGCATACTCGGTTTCTAGAAGGGATGAAAGCCTGAAACTCAAAGGATTTAGCAAAATAATGAAAGACCACAGACAACCACTTGGCGGAGACGCGAATGATTTGCGTAGGCCATATGTCGGAGATAGGTGGATCTCTATTCTTCACAATGGAGTGGGAGGAGCTTACCTGTTTTATGTTATTTTACCTAGGAGAGAATAGTAGGTTCTACCTAGGAGAGAATAGCATGTGCTAACTAAGAGAGAGAGGACCTTTTCTAGTTTATGACATTGTGTAGTAATGGTTAACTTGTCATGAGTTGTTAGATGATTAAGATGATGATAAGTTGTCATGTGACTAAGGATGGTGAGTTATTAGATGACATAGATTAGATTAAAGTGGATGGGTGCAAGTGATTAAGTTGGGTTAGTAGGAAAATATGATGTTACGATGGCACACAAGTGTCAAATAAAGGGAATCCTTTCATTCGACACTCGTGTGCCATCGTAACATAATATTTTCCTACTAATTCAACTTGATCACTTGCAACCATCCACTCTAATCTAAATGTTGGTTCTTGCACAATTATTATTGATGTTGTATATTAATATGTATAACCTTTTGTAAATACAATATAAAAAAATACGCGTGATTAGTAGTAGCGAGGGGAGGAAAACCTCGCTGCTAATAGTTAGTAGTAGCGCGTGCTCGGAATCGCGCTACTGGTATGTTTAATACCCGTAGTGCGGGTCCGGCACGCGCTACTGCTAACCATTAGCTGTAGCACCATAGCAGTAGCGGCCCCCCACGCTACTGATACGGGAAAAACCTGCACTACTACTAGGCTTTTCTCTAGTAGTGTGTGGACATTCTCTAATGATCTAATGATGCATCTACACCAAGTTGTGCATCAAGGAGAAAAGTGTTTCCTAGCTACATCTAAGAAAGTCCATTTCTGCCCATTTCTAGGGTTTGCAAAAGCTACATTGGCCACTTTCTCCAAATGAGCTAAAAACTTGTGGCCAGGGCTATTTGGCACTGCCACTCACTCCTATTTAATATTGATGACCCACAAGTATAGGGGATCAAACGTAGTACTTTCGATAAGTAAGAGTGTCGAACCCAACGAGGAGCAGAAGGAAATGATAAGCGGTTTTCAGCAAGGTATTCTCTGCAAGTGCTGTGAGTAACGATAGTAGATAGTTTTGAAGCAAGATAAATCGTAACGAGTGACAAGTAACAATAGTAGCAAAGGTGCAGCAAGATAGCCCAATCCTTTTTATAGCAAAGGACAGGCCTGGAAGTACTCTTATATTAAGCAAGCGCTCCCGAGGACACATGGGAATTATGTCTAGTCATGTTCATCATGTTGAGTTGATTCGCGTTCGCTACTTTGATAATTTGATATGTGGGTGGACCAGTGCTAAGGTGCTGTTCTTACTTGAACTAACAACCTACTTATGCTTACCCCCTCTCTCAAGCATCCACAACTACGAAAGAAGAATTAAGATAAATCTAACCATAGCATGAAACATGTGGATCCAAATCAGCCCCTTATGAAGCAACGCATAAACTGGGGTTTAAGCTTCTGTCACTCTAGCAACCCATCATCTACTTGTTACTCCACAATGACTTCCCTTAGGCCCATAGCATGGTGAAGTGTCATGTAGACGATGTTCACATGACACCACTAAGAGAAGTAACAACATACATGTCATCAAAATATCGAACGAATACCAACTTCACATGATTACTTATAACAAAACTTGTCCCATGTCCTCAAGAACAATAGTAACTACTGACACCTCATCAATATGTTCAAGATCAGAGGTGCAATAATAATAATTAAGGATTTGAATGGAATATCTTTCACCAAGTAATCCAACAAGCATCAACTACAAGATGTAACCAACACAACTAGTAACCCAAAGGTACCAATCTGAGGTTTTGAGACAAAGATTGAATACAAGAGATAAACTAGGGTTGGAGATGAGATGGTGCTGGTGAAGATGTTGATGAAGATTGGTCCTCCCACGAAGGAGGAAGCATTGGTGATGACGATGGCTTCGATCTCCCCCTCCCGAAGAGGGATTTCCCCGGGAGAATCTGACTGTCGGAGTGCAAAAGGGCCTTAGCCCAGGTTTCCGCCTCGAGACGGCGGTGCTTCATCCCGAAAGGTTGCTTATGATTTTTTCTAGGGTAAAACACACCATATAGAAGAAGAGGGGCGTCGGGAGGCCAACCAGGTCCCCACCACACATCAGGGCGCGACCTGGGGGCGCCCTGTTGGCTTGTGCCTGGCTGGTGGCCCCCCTCTGGTATATTTTTGGCCCATAAATTCACATATATTCAATAAAAATTCCTCGTGAAGTTTCAGGTCATTTGGAGTCTGGTGATTTTTCTGCCTTTTTCTTGGTTTTCCGGTCCAGAATTCCAGTTTCCAGATAGTTCCGTCTTTGTGATGTACCTTGCATATTCAGAGAGAAAGGGCATAAGAATTGTATGATAATTGGGAATAATGTACAAGAATAAAATAAATATGAATAAGAAATCATGATGCAAAAATGGACGTATCAACTCCCCCAAGCTTAGACCTTGCTTGTCCTCAAGCGAAAGCCGAACTCGAGAGTAATGACCACATAATTTGAGAGAGAGGTGTCGATAAAAACAGAATACAGACATGGGAGCATCATGAACATCATTATAGCAGCAAGTATTTCATCACATAACTTCTCATAAGCAAGTAAAGATCTCTTCACAATTATCGAAGTATGAAGCATAAACCTTATTGACAACCAACAAACGAAGCTTTTAGTCATGGTGATAATCATAATTCATCATATTCAAGAGAAGAGTCTATATAAGAGCTTTCATTGTAGCAAACCCACATACTCAACTATCATTTAGTCATCTATGATTGTTGACACTCATTACATATTTTTGGAGCTAATGCTTTTACCGGACACATAGGAAGATAGGGGCTTCATTTGCCACCCAACTCATTTACCTCAAGGATAATGTCAACAGTAATGAATCATGGTTTCTTACATTTAACTGGATATATATACCTGGATCTTTCCTCAACATGTGATGCTTACCACCAAGAGAGTTTATAACTTAAAAGAAGGGAAGATATTAATGACTATTGAATAGAAGTAAGAACTTTATGAAAGTGAAAGATAGGCCCTTCGCAGAGGGAAGCATAGGTTGCCATGCGCTTTTATTTGATTAGATGTGCAATCTATTAATGCAAAGGAACTTCACTTTATATTGCCCCTTGTGATAGCGAACTTTATTATGCAATCCGTCGCTTTTATTTCTTCACCATCACAAGATCGTACAAAGCTTATTTTCCTTTTCAATAAAAGATCATACATGATTAAAGGCAATTTTTATTGCTTATGCACCGATGACAACTTACTTGAAGGATCTTATTCAATCCATAGGTAGGTAAGGTGGACTCTTACGGAAAGAAACTAGGTTCAATGGATTATGGATGCACAAATAGTATCTCTACTTGGTGCGGAAATTTTGGCTAGCAAAAGTTCTAAAGGAAGCATCGCATGTTAAAGGATCCATGCCTATATAACTTCTATGCAAATGTAAGCAATCATGACCATTAGGTTGTCTTCCATGTCCAACTTCAACACTTGATCATTATTCAATATTTGGTGAGGGTTCGTAATCATAGATGATGTCCAAGATAGTATATTTGTATGTGGATCTTCTCCTCTCTATCATAATCTTCCATAGATTATAACAATGACTAAGGCTATGTTTGTTCTATTCCCAAGAATTTTCATAGCTCACACTTTCTTTTTATGTGAAGTCATTACTTCCCATGGGATATGCATATGATCTTTACTATTCTTTTTATTGTCATGCTACGATGACTGGTGCAAGAGAGTAAAGCACACGAACTCAACTAATATTTATTATATAACTCTCACACTCGATTACAAGGATAGGTAGAACTCAAAGCAAAATTCTAAGCAAAGCAAATCTGAAACTTTATTTCTCTAAACCATGAAATAGCTAAAGATCAAATAAAAGTAAAAGATGACGGTGGAAAGTGATGGTGATACGATACCGGGGCACCTCCCCCAAGCTTGGAACAAGCTAGGGGTTGTGCACATACCCATGTACTCAAGTGTTCTTTGGTGATGGTGGTGGAGTTGGAGTAGTGGTGCCCTTCTTCTCCAGCTTGCGCCTGAGGATGAAGTTTTCCTCCCTTAAATCGTCATTTTCTTGATCGAGCTTCAAAACCCTTTTGCATAAATTTTCCTTGCTTTCCTGCAGAAAACGAGACAAGATAAATTGGATCTTAGACTTGTTTACTCCATTGGGGAGGATTGACTTCTTGAACTCCACATGCATATCTCAAGGTTGAGGAAGCGGATCTTCATCTTCACCCGAACTAGCGTCTGGACCGGCGTCTTTCGTCTCCTCCAGATCGGAATCTCCCTCCTCTTCTGTGGACCATAAGTAGGGGTAGATGTCCCCAAATATCTTTGGGTTCGCCACATAGTTAGACACATAGCTCTCTCCATCCGAATCTTGAGACGACATATTCTCAGTTCTGCCAGAAAAACAACTCAAAACAAGAACATAGGAGAAACTCGCGATGCGATGGTCAAAACATACAGGAGTATATATAATGATTTTTTCTAGGTCAGAATACGTGTTCGGGAAGAAATCGGAGTCGGGGAGGCACACGAGGGCCGCACAAGCCATGAGGGCGCGCCCCAGGGGGGGGGCGCCCTATTGGCTTGTGCCTCCCTCGTGGGTCCCTAACTCCATTTTATTTTTGGACTTTTTCTAAAATACTAAAACCAACAGAAATTATTTTTTTGGAATTTTTGGAGTCGGTTTACTTACTGTTCCACATACCTAGCACTTTTCAGGTTTCTGGAGTGTTCTGGAAGGCCTCTCGTATGTGTTCTTCTGGTGTTATCACTTGGATAACATTAGTCTCTTCATTAATGGGAATACCTAAAATATATGCTTGATTCTTTGCCCATTCACCACTCTCGGGTTTTTGCCTTCGAAGTTATTAATTTTTATAGCACCAGAGCGATATACCTCCTCGACAACATATGGGCCTTCCCATTTGGATAAATGTTTTCCTGCAAAAAATCTGAAACGAGAGTTGTAAAAAAGCACAAGGTTTCCTACATTGAATTCCTATTTTTGAATCCTTTTGTCATGCCATCTTTTAACCTTTTCTTTAAACAACTTAGCATTTTCATAGGCTTGTGTCCTTCATTCATCTAGTGAGCTAATATCAAATAACCTCTTTTCACCGGCAAGTTTAAAATCATAATTAAGTTCTTTAATTGCCCAATAAGCCTTATGTTCTAGCTCAAGAGGTAAATGACAAGCTTTTCCATACACCATTTTATATGGGGACATCCCCATGGGGTTCTTATAAGCAGTTCTATAAGCCCATAGAGCATCATCTAGTTTCTTAGACCAATTCTTCCTGGATCTATTGACAGTCTTTTGCAAGATTAATTTTAGTTCTCGATTGCTCAATTCAACTTGTCCACTAGACAGAGGATGATATGGTGATGCAATTCTATGGTTAACATCATATTTAGCTAGGAGTTTACGGAAAGCACCATGAATAAAATGCGAACCACCATCAGTCATTAAGTATCTAGGGACTCCAAACCTCAGAAAAATAATTTCCTTAAGCATTTTAATAGAAGTGTTATGATCGGCACTACTAGTTGGAATAGCCTCTACCCACTTAGTAATGTAATCAACATCAACTAAAATATGAGTATATCCATTTGAGGAAGGAAAAGGTCCCATGAAGTCAAAACCCCAAACATCAAATGGTTCAATGGCAAGTGAATAGTTCATAGGCATTTCCTGACGTTTACCAATATTACCAACTCTTTGGCATTCATTACATGAAAGGACATACTTACGAGCATCTTCGAAAAGAGTGGGCCAATAAAAGCCAGATTGTAATACCTTGTGTGCAGTTTTGTCACCAGCATGGTGTCCTCCGTAAGGCTCGGAATGACACTTCCTTAAAATCTGTTCCTGTTCATGCTCAGGTATACAACATCTAATAATACCATCTACCCCTTCTTTATAAAGATGTTGGTCATCCCAAAAGTAATGTCGTAAATCATAAAATAATTTTTTCTTTTGTTGATAGGTGAAACTAGGTGGGATATATTTTGCAACAATCACTACTGGAATCTGCTGCTTTGTCGTCTGCCATAGCAGACGGCAAAGGCATGCTTGGCGGACGGCAAAGCCTTTGCCGTCCGCCAGCAGACGGCCAACACTCCGGCTGAACGGCTGCCGGCAAAGGCCTCTTTGCCGTCTGCTGGCGGACGGCAAAGAGGCAAAGCTCTTTGCCGTCTGCTGGCAGACGGCAAAGCCCCTGGACGGCAGACAAAAGGTGCTAGCCCCGTTAGGGGGCTAACGGCGCTCTTTGTCGTCTGCTGGCAGACGGCAAAGACCTTTGCTTCTTTGCCGTCTGCCAGCAGACGGCGAAGAGCTGCAGCTGACGTCAGCTGACATCAGCGATCAACTGGGCCAACGTAGGCTCTTTGCCGTCTGCCAGCAGACGGCAAAGAAGCAAGCTCTTTGCCGTCTGCTGGCAGACGGCAAAGAGGCCAAATAGGCCAGCCCAGGTTGCACAGGCTGCTGCCACGTGGCCTCTTTGCCGTCTGCTAGCAGACGGCAAAGTGGCTATATTCCTGCTTTTTTTCTTCTTCTTAAATTCAATCAATTTCACATATATATATATATATATATATATATTCATTTCAAAATATTTCAACAAGTACATATAGCCAACATATCCCTGCCATATGGATATGATCATCCAACACATATATACACCAAATGAAAAGTCCAACATATCCAACAATTAAGCAAAAGGTCCATATAGTTTCATCCATACATACATATATAGGTAGCAAGTTTCACATTGTTCACCCTACAAAATCAAAACAAAAAGGAAGCACAAGAAGAAGAGTAGACTCCATCAACGCAAGCTTCCTCATCGAAAGCAAATCTGCAAATTGGGAAAGAAGAAAGTTAGAAGAAGAAGAAGAAGAAGAAGACTAGAAGAAGAAGACTAGCTAGAAGAAGAAGAAGAAGAAGAAGAAGAAGAAGAAGAAGACTAGAAGAAGAAGAAGAAGAAGAAGAATTTTTCTTCTCTTTCTTTTTCTCCTCTCCTCTTCTTTATCTTCTTCTTCTTCTAACTAAGGTAGGTAAAAATGCCATTTTTTAGCTAAGCTAGGAAAAAATGCTAAGTGTAGGTCATTTTAGAGCTAAGCTAGGTAAATAGGTCATTTTGGAGCTTAGTAAGGTTATTATGTCATTTTCGAGGATGATGCCATTTTTGAGCCAACTTACGTAAGTATAGCTCATTTTTTATCTAACTTAGGTAATTATGCCATTTAGGAGGAAAATAAGCTAAGTATAGAGAAAACGTACCCTCATCACAACAAATGCGATGAAGATCGCAACTAAGGTAACAATTGATCCAACGGCATAATGATACCAAGCCTCATTATCAATGGCATATTTTCTAATCTTCTTAATCTTCAAGCGCATTGCATCCATCTTCAAGCGCATTGCATTCATCTTCATCTTGTGATCATCGACGACATCGGCAACATACAACTCCAATGTCATCTTATCTTTTTCAATTCTTTTAATTTTTTCTTTCAAATACTCATTTTCTTTTTCAACTAAATTTAACTTCTCGACAAGAGGGTCGGTTGCAAATTCCGGTTCACATACCTCCTAGATTAAAATATCTCTATGTCAACTTGATGGCCATAATTGTCATAAATGCGAAGTGCAACAAATAGTTATAAAAGAGAATTTACCACATCCGAATCATAAAGCGGGCGAGGGCCGACGGGGACGGATTTCAAGACCATGGCACTATGTATAAGAAACAATCATACAAAGTAAGAAAATTATACAAGTAACTATATAAATCATACAATCATACAAGAAAATGGCAAGTGTAGGTCATTTTAGAGCTATCCTAGTTAAAATCGGTCATTTTGGAGGTAGGTAAGGTTATTTTGTCATTTTCGAGGAAAATAAGCTAAGTCAATGTCATTTTGGAGCTAAACCAAGGTTATCATGCCATTTTTTACCTAAGTATGCTAAGTATGTCATAAATGAACTAAAGAAGCTAAGTATAGGTCATTTTGGAGCTATCCTAGGTAGTTATGCCATTTTTTAGCTAACTAAGCATATTAAGTCATTTAGGAGGAAAAATGCTAAGTATAGGTCATTTTATAGCTATCCTAGGTAAAGTATGTCAGTTTGGAGCTAAGTAAGGTTATTATGTCATTTTCGAGGAAAATAAGCTAAGTCAATGTCATTTTGTTGAATACCTAATAACATGAACTAATTAATAATATATATGTACATAATAATAATTGAATACCTGACATTACTAATATTAATCTTCATCGTCTATATATGCTCCGGGATCAATAAATGCAGAATCGTCATCACTATCAGTAATGACGTGCTCATCAGCATCATCAATAAATGCATCAACATGTGGAAGGCCTCCTTTATGTAATCGGTCAAGCATTGACAAGTCATCCGCATCAGTAACCTCTTCTTCTTTCGTCTCTTCTTGTTCCGGCTCAGGGGTGAAGTCGGATTCACTGTCGTTGTCTACCTCAATGTTCTGGGGTGAAGTAGAGCGGTTCTTGAAACGTTTTTTTGGAAACACGTGTTTCTTGGAAGAATTCTCCTTCATATGTGTCTGGGTTAATGTGAGGGTCATAATCATCTTCATTGAGGGGAGGTGGTCTAAAATGTGACGGCACATCATAAACGACATCCCAACCATTCAGATTTGGATCAGTTTGGCAGGCCCACGGTAGATAGAAAACTTGGGTCGCCTGTTGAGCCATAATATAGACATCGGGAACATCTAAATGGGTGCTTTGTTTGATTTCGACTAGCCCTATATGTTCATGAGTCCTTGAAGTCTCCTTTGGCTGGAACCAATAACATTTGAAGACTACGACGTTTGGTGGGTTTTCACCAAAGAATGTAAGTTCATAAATTGCTTCAACTCTTCCATAATACTCGACCCCTCCTTCGCCGACAGCGGAGACACAACAATTTGTAGACTTTCGGTCGGCCATAGATAGCTCTTTGCCAAAAGTACGAAAGCGATACCCGTTGATGTCGTATTTGTCAAATGAACGGACCTTATAGTCAAAACCATTTGCGACATGTCTCAATTCGGAGTCCATAGACTCTGCATTAGCCTACAAGTTTAATACGAAAGGATTGTTGCATTAGCCGCAAACTAGACGAAGAAATGAAATGGTCTAATGGAAATTACCGTTTGTTTGAACCAAGAGATGAAACCGGGATAGCCTCCTCCATGCTTTGCCAGAAGCTCATACTCTTCGATGGAATCCTTTTGGATCACCGCTCCATCCGAGAATTTGGCGACGTATCGACTGTATCACATATCCGGGAATAAGAGCATTTCAAAGGAATTAGAAGTTGCGAAACAATGTACCGAGAACTTACTCGATGTACGGCCGCACTTCTGTTAGGTTGTTGAAGATATACAACGAAATGGTCCGCCATTCTTCGACATCCAACGCTATTGCTTTCGAAGCACCGGCTGGTGCGAGCTTCCCTTTGAATAGGCTGAGGTTGGATCGACCTTTTTCACGGTCGCCATCATTGTACCGAGGCTTCGGATTATGCAAATGACGATTCTTGGCTTTGTAGTGTGCTGTCACGAAGTTTGCGGCCTCCTCAGTAATGAATTCCTCGGCCATCGATGCTTCAATTCTACGTTTATTTTTACATTTTGCTCGAAGCGTCTTCTGCATCCTCTCAATTGCGAAGCACCAACGATTTTGCACGGGCCCCCCCAATCTTGCCTCGGTCGGGAGATGCAAAATCAAATGCTGCATTGGATTAAAGAATCCCGGTGGAAAGATCTTTTCTAACTTGCAGATCAACTCCGGCACCAACTCTTCCAGTTCGTCTAGCACGTCAGGCGATAGTTCTTTCGCACAAAGAGCACGGAAGAAATAGCTCAGCTCTGCCAGTACTAGCCATTCATCCTTAGGGATAAAGCCACGCAACATCACCGGCATTACCCGCTCAAGCCATATGTGCCAATCATGACTCTTCATACCAAATATTTTCAATTTGTCAAGACTCGCTCCCCTCTTTAGATTCGTTGCATACCCATCGGGGAACATCAACTGCATTTTCACCCACAAGATCATTTCCCTCATAGCTGGCCTTCCAAGATTGAACCATGGCTTTGGCTTCCTCCAGTTCTTCTTTCCTTTCGGTTGTCGCATGTTTTGTAACGGTCTATCACATAGAGCCTCTTGATCGACTCTAGCCTTAGGGTTATCCTTTGACTTCCCCTCTATGCCGAACAATGTACCAAAAAGGGCCTCGGCGATATTCTTTTCAGTGTGCATCACGTCGATGTTGTGTGGGCAAATGAGGTCTTTAAAGTAAGGCAGATCCCACAAGCATATCTTGTGAGTCCAGGCGTGTTCCGAATTATACCCTTTGAAATATCCTGGACGCTCTGGATTAGGCTCGAGAGCGTTTAATTGATCCAGGGCCTGTTGTCCTGTCAATGCAGGTGGTGCAGAGTTTTTGACAACTCTACCTTTCATGAAATTTTTCTTGTCTTTTCTGAACTTATGGCTAGGATCCAGGAACTGTCTATGCAAGTCGAAGCAAGAATACTTGCGACCCGCCTGCAGCCAACGGAACTGAAGAGCTGCCTTGCATGTGGGGCACGGGAACCTTCCATGCACACACCAGCCAACGAATAGCGCATACGCCGGCAAGTCATGCGTCGAGTACATGTACCACACATGCATTTTGAAGTTTTGTTTTGTAGCGGCGTCATATGTCTTGATCCCATTATCCCAAGCTTCTTGCAATTCATCCTTAAGCGGCTGCATGTACACATTCATATTCTTCCCCGGATAGTTGGGCCCTGGAATTATCAACGTCAAGAAAATGTTCTTTCTTTTCATAATCTCTCCGGGGGGAGATTGAGTGGAATGACAAATACAGGCCAGCAACTGTATTGGGTTGCCGTCATACCAAACACTTGGAACCCATCCGTGCTGATGGCGACTCGAGGATGCCTTGGATCTGCCGCTTTGTCCTTATGTAAAGCATCGAAGTGCTTCCACGCAAAAGCGTCTGAAGTGTGTCCCAACATCGGATTCCCATCTGCATCTAGTTCGGTTCTTTTGCCCAATTTATGCCACGTTATCTGTCTGGCCGTCTCTTCGACCATGAAAAGACGTTGAAGTCTTGGTATGATTGGCATATACCGAAGAACATTAACTGGGATTTTGGTCTGACTCTTCTCACCCATACCGTTGTCTACCACAACATACCTGGAAGACATGCAAATGGGACAATAGTTGAAGCCCGCATACTCAAGCCTAAATAAGGCACATCCATTCTCACAGGCATCTATCTTCTCATAGGGCATCTTAAGCACACGTAGAATTTTGTCCGACTGGTACAGGTTTGCTGGCAATACATGGCCTTTGGGTAGAAAGCGTCCAAATATCGTCATCATCGCGTCGTAGCATTCTCTGCCCAGGTTGAACTGAGCCTTGAGAGCCATTACTTGCGCGATGGCATCCAGCTGACAAAGCTCAGTGTGCTCGTGGAGAGGACGTTTTGAAGACTCCAACATTTCATAGAAGGCCTTTGCAGATTCCTCCATCTCATCGTTCGAATCCCGAGCATCATCAAAGTCTTGCACTATGTCTTCGATCCCAGTACCATGCTCGTCGGTGCGACGACGAACCACCTCAGCTCTGGCACGTTGGGCAGACTCACCATGAAATCTCCACACCGTATAATCCGGCGTAAAACCCGACTTCTGCAAGTGTTTACCCATTTCATCCCGTGTCCACTTTTTATGGTTGTCGCACCGGACACAGGGGCACCAGGTTATTTCCTGGCCATTTGCAAATGCGACGCTCAGAAACCCCTTGGTTTATTTTAAGCATTCAATGGTCATGTCTTTCTGACTAGTGTGACCGGTGTACATCCACGCACAATCACTCATCTTGCCTAGCTACTGGACACACAAGAAATATATACATAATTCAGCAAACCATATTCATTAGTTAATAGAGTTTGTCAGTTTTATTACATCCATGCAACCTAGACGCTAGTAGGTAAAGATAGGTCCTAATCCCACCCGAGTATGTGTAGATTGGGTTCGTTTTCCCATGCTCTGCTCCGGATCCGACGCAAAATTTTGGCAGCACCTCCCCACTGTTCTCCTGATACACGTCTCGGCAATAAGCAGAGAGGATGTGTACCCGGAGAACAACATGGAGGCACTGACGAAATTCTGCATCGGATCCAGAGCAGAGCATATGGGAAAACGAACCCAATCTACACATACTCGGGCTGTCCATGGATAACGTTGGACAATTCGAAAGAATCACGGTTATAAATATGCAAATGCATGCATATTTATAGATGTAACCCTTTCGAACGGGAGACGCATAGTGGTCACGCATACTGATGATTCAATCTACCTACAGCTAGCAAGTTTCATCGGCACGAAGACTGGAACAGAGCAAATGAAGGGGGAGGAGGAGATGTCATTTGTGCTCACCCACGAACGCAGGGGCGGAGCTCGTCGAACGCACGGGGAGGTCGTCGAACACCAAACCCTCGCAGCGACGAAACAACTGCACATTTAAATCCACCCGATCAACACAAATATATATGATGTTTTTCATAACAAAATCGGAAATTATATGACCTAACTCATAATTCACACATATATGACCCCGTCGGCCTCTGGAAGGCCAAAGAGCACCCTTTCGGTCAACAGGAGGCCGAAGAGGTGTCGGGGGTCGGGGGTGTCGTGTCAGGGTGTCGGGGTGTCGTGGTGTCGTGTCAGGGTCGGGGTGTCGTGTCGGGGTCGGGGTGTCGGGGTGTCGGGGGTGTCGTGTCTGGGTGTCGTGGTGTCGGGGTGTCAGGGGTGTCGGGGTGTCGGGGTCGGGGTGCCGTGTCGGGGTCGGGGTGTCGGGGTGTCGGGGTCGGGGTGTCGGGTCGGGGTCGGGGTGTCGGGTCGGGGTGTCGTGGTGTCGGGGTGTCGTGGTGTCGGGGTGTCGTGTCGGGGTCGGGGTGTCGTGTCGGGGTCGGGGTGTCGGGGTGTCGGGGGTGTCGTGTCTGGGTGTCGTGGTGTCGGGGTGTCAGGGGTGTCGGGGTGTCGGGGTCGGGGTGCCGTGTCGGGGTCGGGGTGTCGGGGTGTCCTTTTCTTTTTATTTCCTATCTTTCTTCTACTTCTTCTTCTTTCCTTTTTCTTCTTCTCTTCTTCTTTCCTTTTTCTTCTCCTAAATCTTACTCCTATTACCTAAATAATATATACAAACAAAGAACAAATCTAAAACTAAATCTAATACAAATAAAATTTCTGTCCTAATTTAAACTAACTAATATAAACTAATAACTAATATGAACAAATAACTAATAAAACCTAACTAATAAAAACAAAAAAAAACAAAAAAAAGGGGGGAGGGTGGAGCTCACCGGAGGGGGGGGGAGGGTCGAGGCAGCGGCGCGGGGCGGCGGAGGGGTCGGGGCGGGGGAGCTCGTCGGGGCGGCGGCGGAGGGGCGGCGCGGGGCGGCGGAGGGGGAGGGGCGGGGGAGCGTCGGGGCGGCGGCGGAGGGGGAGGGGCGGGGCGGCGGCGGCGACCGGCGGCGGCGGGACGAAATTTAAGGGGGAAAAGGGCGCGGGAGAGAGAGAGAGAGAGAAAGAGAGGGAGAGAAAGAGAAGAGAGGGAGAGAGAGAGAAGAGAGAGAGTAGGGGGGTAACGGTCCGTTAGGAGTTATTTTCTTTGCCGTCCGCTAGCAGACGGCAAAGTTTCTTTGCCGTCCGCTAGCAGACGGCAAAGTTTCTTTGCCGTCCGCTAGCAGACGGCAAAGTTTCTTTGCCGTCCGCTAGCAGACGGCAAAGAGGTGGGGTGGGTCGTTGCAGTTAACTGGCCTCCACTAGGCCCCACCCCACCTCTTTGCCGTCTGCTAGCGGACGGCAAAGAAACTTTGCCGTCCGCTGGCAGACGGCAAAGAGCTGGCTGATGGCAAGCAGTGTCTTTGCCATCAGCCAGCTCTTTGCCGTCTGCTTTCCCAAAGCAGACGGCAAACAACCTCTTTGTCGTCTGCCAGCAGACGGCAAAGAGCTGGCAGATGGCAATGTCCCTGATTCCAGTAGTGAATATAGTTAGCATAATCAGTATACCAAGGAGTACTACGTGAAGTATTTATAGCAGCAAGTTGTTCATTAGGAAAATTATCATCAATAGGCAGTGGGTCATCAAGAACATTTTCCATTCTAGACAGGTTATCCGCTACGGGGTTTTCAGCTCCCTTTCTATCAACAATATAAAAATCAAATTCTTGAAGTAGAAGCACCCACCGAATAAGTCTAGGCTTAGCATCTTTCTTTTCCATAAGGTATTTAATAGCAGCATGATCCATGCGAATGGTTACTTTGGAATCGACAATATAAGGTCTAAACTTATCACATGCAAAGACAACTGCTAAAAATTCCTTTTCAGTGGTGGCATAATTTCTTTGAGCAGCATCTAGGGTTTTACTAGCATAATGAATAACATTCAATTTCTTGTCTACTCTTTACCCTAGAACAGCACCAACAGCATAATCACTAGCATCACACATAATCTCAAATGGTAGGTTCCAGTCAGGTGGTTGAACAATAGGTGCGGAAATTAAAGCTTTCTTAAGTATTTCAAAAGCTTCTCCACAATCATCATCAAAAACAAAAGGAACATCTTTTTGAAGAAGATTAGTTAGCGGCCTAGAAATCTTTGAGAAATCTTTAATGAAACGCCTATAAAAACCAGCATGACCAAGGAAACTTCTTATACCTTCGATATCTTTGGGGCATGGCATCTTCTCAATGGCGTCCACTTTAGCTTTGTCCACTTCAATACCCCGCTCAGAAATTTTATGCCCAAGTACTATGCCTTCATTCACCATAAAATGGCACTTTTCTCAATTCAAAACAAGATTAGTTTCTTCACATCTCTGCAAAACTCGATCAAGGTTGCTCAAGCAATCATCAAAAGAAGTTCCATAAACGGAAAAATCATCCATGAAAACCTCAACAATCTTTTCACAAAAATCAGAGAATAGCCATCATACATCTTTGAAAGGTAGCAGGTGCATTGCATAAACCAAAAGGCATACGTCTATAAGCATACGTTCCAAAAGGGCAAGTAAAAGTACTTTTCTCTTGATCCTCTTTTGATACAGGTATTTGAGAAAAACCAGAATATCCATCAAGAAAGAAGAAGTGTGTGTGATTAGATAATCTTTATAACATTTGATCGATAAAAGGTAAAGGGTAATGATCTTTCCTAGTAGCTTTGTTTAATTTCCTGGAATCAATCGCCATCCTATAACCAGTTACTATTCTTTGTGGGATAACTTCATTTTTATCATTAGGGACAACGGTTATACCTCCCTTCTTAGGAACACAATGAACAAGACTTACCCATCTACTATCAGCAATAGGATAAATTATACCTGCCTCCAGAAGCTTTAATATTTCAGTTCTTACCACTTCCTTCATCTTAGGGTTTAAGCGGCGTTGATGATCAACGACAGGATTAGCATCAGGTTCCATATTAATCTTGTGCTGACATAGAGTGGGACTAATGCCCTTAAGATCAGCGAGAGTATATCCAATAGCAGCCCGGTGCTTCTTCAGAGTTTTAAGTAATCTATTTTCTTCATGCCCTGGAAGGTTAGCACTAATAACAACAGTATATATCTTCTTTTCATCAAGGTAAGCATATTTCAAAGTATCGGGTAAAGTCTTTAACTCAAACACATGATATCCCTTGGGTGGAGGGGGATCCCCTAAAATATCAACTGTTAAGTTGTGTTTAAGAATATGCATTTGTTTCAGAAATATATCATCTATTTCATTTCTCTCATTCATATGCATATCATTTTCATGGTCTAGTAAATATTGTTCTAACGGATCGGTAGGAGGTACGACAATAGAAGCAAGACCAATAATCTCATCTTTGCTTGGTAATTCTTTCTCATGTGGTTGTTTACTAAACTTGGAGAAATTAAATTCATGAGACACATCGCCAAAGCATACTTTAACCTTCTTAGTAACACAATTAATTTCAGCATTAACAGTACTCAAGAAAGGTCTACCAAATATGATGGGACAAAAATTATCTTGTTCTGAACCAAGTACTAGGAAATTAGTAGGGTACTTGACCTTTCCACACAAGACCTCAACATCTCTAACAATCCCAAGTGGTGTAATAGTGTCTTTGTTTGCAAGTTTAATAGTAACATCAATGTCCTCAAGCTCAGATGGTGCTATGTCATTCATAATTTCTTGATATAAGGTAAAAGCTATAGCGCTAACACTAGTACCAATGTCACACAAGCCGTGATAACAATGATCTCCAATTTTAACTGAAACCGCCGGCATGCCAACAACTGGTTTATTTTTATCTAGTTCATCTTGCTTACGTCTAATAGGTTTTACAATTCTAGTAGTTTCATCACAGAAGTAGATAACCTGTCCATCAACATTATCAACTAGAAGATCTTTAACCATAGCAACTTTAGGCTCAACATTTATTTGTTCAGGAGGTGTAGGTGTCCTAGCATGACTTTTATTAACCACAGTTATAGCTTTAGCGTGTTCCTTAATTCTAACAGGGAAAGGTGGCTTCTCAATGTAAGCAGTAGGAACAATTGGATCAACATGGCTAACAATTATTTCTTCCTTCTCAATTTTAATAGGTTTCTCTAATTGCTTTTCAATGGGAGGATGGTATTTAAACCACTTCTCCTTAGGGTGATCAACATGAGTAGCAAATGATTCACAGAAAGAAGCTACTATCTCAGAGTCTAGGCCATATTTATTACTCAACTTGCAACAAGCATCAGTTTCCATAAACGATTGAACACAATCAAACTTAAGCTTTATACCTGACTATTTACCTTTGTCGAGTTCCCAATCTTCGTTGTTGCGTTTAATTCTTTCCAGAAGGTCCCATTTGAATTCAATAGTCCTCTTCATGAAGGAACCTGTAGAAGAAGAATCGAGTAGTGCTTGATCATCATGAGAAAGTCGAGCATTTTTTTTTGCATAATAGTACTTCTTGAAATCTCAGGGTTGGGGCAGGTGTGCATCATAGATTTAAGCCTCCCCCAAGATTGAGCGATACTTTCTCCTTCACGAGGCCAGCAATTATAAATAAAGTTCCGATCACGATGAACTAGATGCATAGGATAAAACTTCTGATGAAATTCCAGCTTCAAGCGATTCCTGTCCCATGATCCAATATCGCCCAATAGCATGTACCACATTAATGCCTTTCCCTCCAAAGATAAAGGGAAAACTTTCTTCTTAACTTTGTCTCCAGACAACCCTGCAAGCTGAAATAATCCACAAACTTCATCGACAAATATCAAGTGATAATTAGGATGAGTCGTTCCATCATATGGGTGTGATAAGAGTTTTTCAAGCATACCCGAAGGAATCTCATAATAAATATTTTCAGTAGGTTTAGTAGGTTGAGGAACAATTTCCTCATCTTCAGTTCGGGGCGAAGATGCCCCGAACAAGCCACTCAAAGGGTGACCGTTCATAGCGACAAGCAACAGTAAATTTCAGCACGTATAGAAAATGTTTCCTTACCAATTCCACTTACCAAAGGCGCTTCACTCCCCGGAAACGGCGCCAGAAAAGAGTCTTGATGACCCACAAGTATAGGGGATCAATCATAGTCCTTTCGATAAGTAAGAGTGTCAAACCCAACGAGGAGCAGAAGGAAATGATAAGCGGTTTTCAGCAAGGTATTCTCTGCAAGTGTTGTGAGTAACGATAATAGATAGTTTTGAAGCAAGATAAATCATAACGAGTGACAAGTAAAAATAGTAGCAAAGGTGCAGCAAGATAGCCCAATCCTTTTTATAGCAAAGGACAGGCCTGGAAGTACTCTTATATTAAGCAAGCGCTCCCGAGGACACATGGGAATGATGTCTACTCATGTTCATCATGTTGAGTTAATTCGAGTTCGCTAAGGTGCTGTTCTTACTTAAACTAACAGCTTACTTATGATTAAGCATCCGTAACTACGAAAGAAGAATTAAGATAAATCTAACCATAGCATGAAACATGTGGATCCAAATCAGCCCCTTATGAAGCAACGCATAAACTGGGGTTTAAGTTTCTGTCACTCTAGCAACCCATCATCTACTTGTTACTCCACAATGACTTCCCTTAGGACCATAGCATGGTGAAGTTTCATGTAGTCGACGTTCACATGACACCACTACGAGAAGTAACAACATACATATCATCAAAATATCGAACGAATACCAACTTCACATGATTACTTATAACAAGACTTCTCCCATGTCCTCAGGAACAATAGTCACTGCTCACACCTCATTAACATGTTCAAGATCAGAGGTGCAATAATAAGAATTAAGGATCTAAACATAATATCTTTCACCAAGTAATCCAACAAGCATCAACTACAAGATGTAATCAACACAACTAGTAACCCACAGGTACCAATCTGAGGTTTTGAGACAAAGATTGAATACAAGAGATGAACTAGGGTTGGAGATGAGATGGTGCTGGTGAATATGTTGATGAAGATTGGTCCTTCCACGAAGGAGGAAGCGTTGGTGATGACGATGGCTTCGATCTCCCCCTCCCGAAGAGGGATTTCCCCGGCAGAATCTGACTGCCGGAGTGCAAAAGGGCCTCTGCCTAGGTTTCCACCTCGAGACGGCGGCACTTCATCCCGAAAATTTTATTATGATTTTTTCTAGGGTAAAACACACCATATAGGAGAAGAGGGGCGTCGGGAGGCCAGCCAGGGCCCCACCACACATCAGGGCGCGGCCTGGGCGGGCGCCCTGTTGGCTTGTGCATGGCTGGTGGGCCCCCTCTGGTACATTTTTGGCCCATAAATTCACATATATTCAATAAAAATTCCTCGTGAGGTTTTAGGTCATTTGGAGTCTGGTGATTTTTCTGCATTTTTCTCGGTTTTCCGGTCCAGAATTCCATTTTCCAAATAATTCCCTCTTTGTGATGTACCTTGCATATTCAGAGAGAAAGGGCATAAGAATTGTATGATAATAGGGAATAATGGACAAGAATAACATAAATATGAATAAGAAATCATGATGCAAAATGGACGTATCAAATATCACAGCAAGTAGAGGTCCTTAGCTAGCCCAAACACCTTATGTGCATTATTGTGGCTCTATGATTGAGGGACCAAATGTGATCTCCTTGAGCTCCAAATTTTACCACAGCCACTCGTCACCAGCTACCTCCAGCAAATTTCCTCAGCCCAGGCTCCATGATTGAGGGGGTGGGAACCCCACTTGCACCCCGTGGACAACCAATTTCTCCCTCTCTCTCTCAGCTTCCCCTCTCTCCTATCACACAACCAGGGCATCCAATGCTCCCTCCCCCATTGTTTACTCCCTCTGCAGTGTCTGGACACTAGCGGACGCGCGAGAGCACGCAAAAGCCATGCCATGCCAGCCAAAAGTGCGCTCTGGAGCGTGTAGCCACACTCCAGAGGTTTGACCTTGCGTTCCCGACTGCCTCGGGCGTCCTCCTCACGCCAGTCGAGGCGCTTCGGCATCCGCGACATGGCGACATGTCTCCCCCTCCTCTCTCTCCCTCTTACGGTGTTCCTCGCACACGCGCCATGATTATCCGAGCGCTCCAATGGGCGCGCTCACACGCGCGAGCATCAGGCGCCTCTTGGTTCTCTCTCTTCGTTCCCCGCTTCGTGGTCGAGCTCCAAGAACACCGCACACACCCCCTGCCCTCTCCCAACGAACACCAGGGCCAGCTCCGCGGACACCCGTGGGCGCCGTCCACGGTGAGCCGTGAGCTCGCCATATAAAGCCACCCGAGGCCTCTCCTTTGCCTCTGATCGCCCCCTCTCCCTCCCGTGAATCTCCTGGGCACCCCATTGCTCTTCTCGTGCCCTCCTTCTCCTCCCACGGACGACATTGCCACCTCGGACTCCAATTGAATTCGAGCTCTCCCGTGCCCCTCCCCTCCTCGGAGATGCGCCGGAGCAGCACCTGCATCGCCACGGGCCTCTCCGCGCTACATTTCCTTCTTCCCGTGGCCGTGGCGCCGTGCCCATCGTTGTCGTCGGTACCCTCCGCCATGGCCGACGCCGCGGTCAACCTCGACCTTCCCTGGGCCCGAGGACCACCTAGGCGGATGCGGCCCACCGCCCTGAGCACTCCGGTGGTGTAACATCCCAAAATTCTAAATTTTAGAATGTTATATTAAATAAATAATTATGATTGCTTGTGTGATTGTTTGTGTGAATGTTGTTTGAAATTGAGTGAAGTTTGAAACTTTTTGAAAATTTAATGAGAGGGAATAGAAGGACTTTCCTAAAAAAATTCATTTGAATCACTATTCAATTTTGAGTTCGAATCATTTGAAAAAAAACCTCTAATAAAAAAATAAAATGAGAGGAGGAAAATGACACCCCAAAATCAGAGACAATCTTTTGATTCAAATTTTAAAATAAAAACTATTTGCAATTTATTTGAAATTCAAATTCCTTTCATTTTGAAGTTATTGCAAAAAAATGTTTTTTTAAAGTATTTTATTTGTTATTGAAAATATGTTCGTGTTGTAGGACATTTTATTGTGAAAATTTTGATATATAATATGTTTAATAAAAGTTTCACTTTTATTTTTCTTTTTCACTTTTTCTTTTGTGTCTTTATTTAAAAAATAAATTCCAAAAAAGAAGAAAAAAACGCAGCGCAGCGCCCGTACGTGCGGCCAGCCGAACACTCTTGGCCCATGCGGCGCACCTCTTTTATCTCTTTCTTTTATTTTTATCTATCTTTAGTTCCATATTGCCTAGCCTTACACCATTAGACCTCTTTTCCATCTATAAATATAGATCCATAGGAACACCCAAAAATCATTCAATACGGGTTAAACCAATCTTTTTGTTTGACTATGTTTATTAAATAAAATATTTTCTTCCCTCGAGCGGGATTTCTGAAAGTCGTCTCCTCTTTGGAATTATCTCTTCTCTGCATTTTTAAGGTATTATCTTCGCATTTTCTTTTATACTCCTGTAGTTTATTATTCCTAGACTAGTGAGAAATTAGATAATCAATTAGTCTCCGTATTTACATATTAGTCCTATAATCCTTTTAGAAATAGCTCATTTTCTTCCGTAAAACAGATTGTCCCTGATTTTTCAAATAGCCATAACTTTTTACTCGTTCATCCAAATTAGATGAAACCAACGCCTAGATTTTTATCTTGACCTCACCTATCCAATGAATATATCGAATCAACCTTTTACAACTTTCAAATTTCGAAATTTGTTCACATTCATATTCAAACTTCTTTTGATCACATCTTTTATCCGTAGCTCCGTTTCTGACGAATCCAATTGTGTCGGATTTGTAACGAAGTAATCTTTCCATTCGTTCGGTTCTCAAACACCATGAAGTGCGAGGACTTCAACGGAGGCGATCGAATATTGTGAGGAAAGTGTGCAAAACTTTGCAGAGTAACAAACCTAATCGATTAGCCGTGTCCCCGGTTACGGACAACTTGAGCCAAAGGAACTGAAACTATCAGGAACTCTCAACACAAATATTATTAATGATGTGGGTGTTATTGTTAACTTGGGTATGAGAAATGGTTGGTGGAACCTTCTCATTAAACAACCCACTTGGTAGTAACAGTTTTTGCTTTGACCCCTTTGTTGTAGGAAAAAATCAGTTTTATGCAAAAACTTTAACTTACAACCCCACCTGCCTGATATGCATATAGTATAGATGAATTTTTACCTCTCATTTGGTGACTTGCTGGCATATTCAATATGCTGACCTACACGGCTGCAACGTCTTATGTTGTAGATATTTTTCTATGACGAGTAAGAGTACGATTTAGGGTTACGGTCTACAATCAACCTGTCGTTGGTGTTGATGGGATTCAATTCCTGTTTGACTGTTTCCGCTAGGACTCATGAGGTATATATCAGTTTTACGTTATTTACATGTGATTGCACTTCAATGTATATATTGATGTACTGTGTGTGCCAGCATATTGATCCAGGGATGGCACAGACACACAGAGGCTTGACTCGTTTTGAGTCGGGTCGCTACAGAGATGGTATTAGAGCACATGTTGACTATTGGATGTGACCCTAGAAACTAGAAAGCCCTAGGACATGATATCTCTAAAACATTATTTTCAAAAGGATCCTTTACTGCACATCTTTTTCGAGTCGTATAAAATATTCCTCTTACCCCAAATAGTTAGACAATACCCTTTTACCTTTGACCACATGGAGGATCATTTGAGATAACTCCGAGAAGGACAAGATATCAGACAATTGATGGCCACTTCAGGAATTCACCAGGCATTAGAAGAGTTCAAGCTATAACGATCGAAGACTCCGAGGACTTGAAGAATCTGAAGACCCTGAAGAATACCAAGATTTATATGACACTTTAGAAGACCAAAACCCCTATTGTATACTCACGTTAGAGACGATGATTGGTGAGCTATCATTTGTGTGTGATTTTTGACACCCACAAATAAAACCTATTTTAAAAAACTATTGTTTGTATCTCCCTCTCTCTTTCATATCTCATTCCAAACCTTTGGACCCAATATATGATGAATGAAGATGGACTTGCATTCTCTAGACCAATGACACAACTGGAAGTAGCACAATGGATACAGAGGATGGAAGATCGCATGAAGGGGTACCGTATTGAAGGAGAGTATATGGTTCCATACACTATACGACGCATCACACAAGGTGCTGCAACATGACAAGAGATACATCAAGCTATACAAGGATGGAATGGAGCAAATGCTTGGGAAGAACTCAAGACGATTCTTCTAAGGTCTCGTCTCATCCAGAAGCCCTGTGATCGTAAAATGAAGAAGCCCTGTGCATGCAAGATCTGTGGAGAAATAGGACACACCCATGAAGAACACAAGGATGGATGCCCTCATTGTGAAGGAAATCACCCAGCTGAGGAATGCCCGACGGGGCAGGTGACATGTTTCTTGTGTGAAGGAACTACTCATTACCCAGTCCAGTGCCACATATACCCCAAGGTGCAAGAAATTACGAAGCAACAGAAAGAAGCAATGAAAGAAATCCTCGGTGAAAGTGAAAGGACGTGGATGTCGCCTAGAGGGGGGGTGAATAGGCGCTTTAAAATAATTACGGTTTAGGCTTGAACAAATGCGGAATAAAACTAGCGTTTAATTAGTCAAGCACAAAACCTAAAACAACTAGGATCACCTATGTGCACCAACAACTTATGCTAAGCAAGATAAACAACTAAGTGATAGCAAGATATATAACACGAAACAATATGGCTATCACAAAGTAAAGTGCATAAGTAAAGGGCTTGGGTAAGAGATAACCGAGGCACGCGGAGACGACGATGTATCCCCAAGTTCACACCCTTGCGGATGCTAATCTCCGTTCGGAGCGGTGTGGAGGCACAATGCTCCCCAAGATGCCACTAAGGCCACCGTAATCTCCTCACACCCTCACACAATGCAAGATGCCGTGATTCCACTAAGGGACCCTTGAGGGCGGTCACCAAACCCGTACAAACAAGGTCGGGGCAATCTCCACAACTTAATTGGAGGCTCCCAACACCACCACGAAGCTTCACCACAATGGATTGTGGCTCCAAGGTGACCTCAAATGCTCGGGGCAATCTCCACAACCAAATTGGAGACCCCGACGCTTGTCCGGAGCTTTACCCCACAATGATTGAGCTCCGAAGCACCACCAACCGTCTAGGGCACCAAAGCACCCAAGAGGAACAAGCTCTAGGGTGCACAAACACCCAAGAGTAATAAGCTTCTCAAACTTCACTTCCACGTATCACTGATACGTCTCCAACATATCTATAATTTTTGCTTGTTCCATGCCGTTATATTATCATTCTTGGATGTTTTACAATCATTTTATAGCAACTTTATATCATTTTTTGGGACTAACCTATTGACATAGTGCCAAAGTGCCAGTTGTTGTTTTTGCTTGTTTTTTACTTCACAGAATATCAATACAAAATGGAGTCCAATCGCGACGAAACTTTTTGGAGATTTTTTCTGGACCAGAAGACACCCATTGGGCCAAAGAAGTGCCAGAGAGGTGGGCCGTGGAGACCACAACCCACTAGGGCGCCCCAGGGGGGCCCCGGCGCGCCCTGATGGGTTGTGACCTCCTCGGGGCCCCTCTCCACCGCCTCAGATGCCTATAAATTGCCAAATATTCCAAAAACCCTAGGGGAGTCGACAAAACACAATTCCAGCCGCCGCAAGTTCCAGAACCTCGAGATCCAATCTAAACACCATCACGGAGGGGTTCATCTTCTTCATAGGTGCCTCTCCGATGATGCGTGAGTAGTCCACCATAGATCTACGGGTCCGTAGGCAGTATCTAGATGGCTTATTCTCTCTCTCTTATGATTCTCAATAGAATGGTCTCTTGGAGATCTATTTGATGTAAACTTTTGCGGTGTGTTTGTTGGGATCTGATGAATTTTGAGTTCATGATCAGTTTCTATCCATGAATATTATTTGAGTCTTCTTTGATCTATTATATGCATGATTACTTATAGCCTCGTATTTCTTCTTCGAATCTTTGGTTTAGTTAGGCCAACTAGATCGATTTTTCTTGCCATGGGAAGAGGTGCTTTGTGATGGGTTTGATCTTGCGGTGTTCTTTCCCAGTGACAGAAGGGGCAGCAAGACACGCATGTATCGTTGCCATTAAGGATAACAAGATGGGGTCTATTCCTACATGAATAGATCTTGTCTACATCATGTCATCGTTCTTATTGCATTACTCCGTTTTTTCATGAACTTAATACACTAGATGCATGCTGGATAGCGGTCGATGTGTGGAGTAATAGTGGTAGATGCAGGCAGGAGTCGGTCTACTTATCTTGCACGTGATGCCTATATAATGATGATCACCTTGGATATCTTCATGATTATTTGATCTTCTATCAATTGCCCAACAATAATTTGTTCACCCACCGTGTGCTATACTCATGAGAAAAGCCAATAGTGAACCCTACGGCCCCCGAGTCTACTTTTCCAACCTATTGCTTTCCGATCTATCTTTTTGCTTCCTTGTTTTCAGATCTACAAAACCAAAAACCCAAAAACATATTGCTGCATTTTATTTGCTCTTTTTATTTTGTATTCTTGAGAGATCTATCTCTCCTAACTATCACTACCTAATCTATCTTTTTACCGTAGAGAGATTGACAACCTCTCTTTCGCGCCGGGTTGCAAGTATTTGTTGTTTGTGTGCAGGTGCTGCTTATTGGGTGGTGGTGATCCTCCTACTGGTTCGATAACCTTGGTTTCATAACTAAGGGAAATACTTACCGTCGCTGTGCTGCATCATCCCTTCCTCTTTGGGGAAATACCGACGCAGTCTCAAGCCACGTCAAAGGAATTTCCGGTGCCGTTGTCGGGGAGGAAGCGGTCTCTTCTACGTGCCTATCGTAGGCGCCAAGGGGACTCCATCATCATCTACCAGGTTTCTAATCACAAATCTCATCTCCTTGCAATTACATTATTTGCCATTTGCCTCTCGTTTTCCTCTCCCCCACTTCACCAATTTGCTGTTTTATTCTCCCTCTTTTTCGTTTGTCCTTTTCTCGTTAGATCTCTTGCCTAGTCATTATGGCTAGTTCTTCTTTTATTGCGTGTACTCCCGATAATGAGGTTCTTAATTTTAAGCAAAGGGGAGGGGAGAACCTAAAAGATGCTTGGTATAGAATCTGCAATGCTCATAATAGATCTATCCATAAGCAATCTACCGTTGTTCTTCTTCGCAGTTTTTAATGCTCATAATAGATCTATCCATAAGCAATCACCACTTGGTATACATTCGTCCTTGATACGATTACCGGTAAGAATTTCTTGATGTGTCCTTCTTTAGATGCTTTTAATGCTTTGGGAAGTTTAGTGGGATCTCCACCTATCATGATCAATGAAACAACTTTAACTCTCGAACATGTTATGGAGATTTTAGATGCTATTGAAAAGAAAATGATTACTAAAGGACATTTTGATGATCTAGATAAAAAAATGCATAATTTTGCTAATAAAGCTGGGTCTAAGGCGGGAGATGCTTTTAAATTGCTAAAGGAAAAAAAGAAACTGTAGTTAACGAAAGGGTAGAAGAGAGCCCTTACCGGATTGATAAGTTGGAAGAGATTTTTAGTAATTTGGGCTCAGCTTTTTCTTTTATCAAAACTATTGAAAAAACTCCCGTAAAGATTGGCAAGACCACGCAAGTCACTAAGAACAAAGTTGCTACACCTAGTAGTCACAAGGGGGGGTCTTAAAATGATTAGTATTCATCCCGACTTTGTTGAAATCATAAGAGACCCTATTTATAAGAATGAATTTTTTGGTATTCTTCCTAGGAGTGTTGTCATCAAGAATATGCATGCTAAATCCTTGAATAAATCTAGTTGTGTGATTGAAGAGTTGAAAACCAAAGATGACAATACTTGAATCTATGTGTTATGCCTAGCTAGGGGCGTAAAACGATAGCCCTTGTTGGGAGGCAACCCAATGAATAAATAAATTTTTGCGTTTTCCTTTCTGTTTTTGAGTGTTGACACAATTATGCCTCTATTATGATTGTGTTTTTATGGTTTATTTAGTGTTTGTGCCAAGTAGAACCTTTAGGATGATTCATAGGATGAGTAGAAGCGATGCTGAATCTGAAATAGAAACTTTGCGTCCAGTATATGAATTTTCATTTTTTCCGGAACGTGATCTTGAGCTGAAATTTAAACACAGTGTTGCTATACAAATTCCTTACGTTCTCCTAATTTTTCAGAATTTTTAGAGTTACAGACAGATTACTACAGACTGTTCTGTTTAAGACAGATTCTGTTTTCGTTGCATTGTGTGCTTGTTTTGATGAATCTATGTGTTATATTGAAGGGTATGAGCCATGGTAGAGTATAAATACAATAGGTATAATGCAATAATAAAATATGAATGGGTTTTCAACATCACCTAAAGTAGTGATTTGCTTTATTATACTAACGGATCTCACGAAGATTTTGTTGAGTTTTGTGTGATTGAAGTTTTCAAGTTTTGGGTGAGGTCACGATGGATGAAGGAATAAGGAGTGATAAGAGCCTAAGCTTGGGGATGCTACCGCACCCCCAAGATATATCCAAAGAGAAACAAGCAACTAAGCTTGGGGATGGCCCCAAGTGGCATCCCCTCTTTCTTCTAATGACCATCGGTATTTTACTTGGAGCTATATTTTTATTCGTCACATGTCATGAGTTTTACTTGGAGCATCTTGTATCTTTGCTTGCTTTGTTTTTTAGTTTGTCATTTGTATCCTTGCTGGACACACCTATTTGAGAGAGCCAAAATTATGCTATGATTTGTTAGAATTGCTCTTTGTGCTTCACTTAAACCTTTTGAGCTATAGGATTGCTCTAGTGCTTCACTTATATCTTGTTGAGCACGGTGTGCTTGGAAATTTTTGTAGAAATACTCTCATGCTTCACTTAGATTAATTTGACAGTTAGTAAATTTTGAAGAAATCCTCTCATGCTTCACTTATACCTTTTTGAGAGATGAAATCTTTATGTTCATGAACTTCACTTAAATTTGTTTGAGCTTGCCAAAAAGCAATGTCAATATATGAAACTAGTCCCAAAGTGATAGATATCCAAGGAGGATATAATAAAAACTTTCATGAAGATCATTGGGCAAATTAAACTTGATTCTTTGTAATAGTTTTTGAAACATGATGATAGTAATATGTGAGTCATGTTAGTGAGTAATTATGCTTTAGTAGGAATATTGGTGTTAAGGTTTGTGATTCCCTATGCATGCACGAAAGTCAATAGTTATGCAATGAAGTTACATCCTACTTATGGTGCATTATTCGGTGTTAGCTATCCTCAATGCTCGCTTATGTGAATTTTCGTTTCTTGGTTTGGTTACTTCTCAACCTATTTGCTAGCCTCCATTTGTACTAAGTAGAAATACTACTTGTGCATCCAAAATCCTTAAACCAAGTTTTTCCTTATGAGTCCACCATACCTACCTATATGCGGTGTTTCCATGCCGTTCCAAGCAAATTTGTATGTGCCATCTCTAAATTTTCAAAATAAATTTTCTCTTTTGTGTGCTCGTACCGCTCATGAAACGGTGGGGAGTGTCCAATATTTTTCCATGCTAGATGTGTTATTCTCAAGATGAGTGTTTATTCACTTGTCATTGCACGAGAGTGCGACGGTAATAGGGATGCCCATTCCCGAAATGAAAAAGAAAACAATATTTACTTTATGTTGTCAAATAATAAATTCCTTGGAAAGTGTTGGTATGGAAGGCAACCGTGGATACGGCCCGCCATGGAAAGTGAAAGTTTGGTGGAAAAAGGAATAAACTTTATTTTCAGTTTGGGAACCGCCTATGATATATCTAGCATGGAAAGTATTGTGAGCTACTTTGTCATTTTCGTTGACAGGAAAAGCATGCCACCCAAAATATTTCTCTCTCTCAATTTAAACCTTGAGCTCTGGCACCTCTATAAATCCCTACTTCCCTCTGCGAAGGGCCTATCTATTTACTTTATGCAATTTTTATTTTTACTTTGAGTCTCCATCTTCTCTTATAAAGCACCAACTAGGAGGCACTATGATCATACTTGAGCATTGGGCATAGCTAATATTTGAGTGTGTTTCATGAATGGATCAATGATTGAGCATGATGGGCTAGGGATAACTTTCTTTAGTGTTGATATTTTGAAAGACATGGTTGCTTGTTGACATGCTTGAGTATTGAAGTCATTATGTTAAAACTAGACTATTTCTTTGAATCATTTACAAGTCCAAATGTCCATGCTATACAAAAGAAAAAGAATATGAGATGAACATGTTACGCAGCATTCCACATCAAAAATTCTGTTTTTATCATTTACCTACTCGAGGACGAGTAGGAATTAAGCTTGGGGATGCTGATACGTCTCCAACGTATCTATAATTTTTGCTTGTTCCATGCCGTTATATTATCATTCTTGGATGTTTTACAATCATTTTATAGCAACTTTATATCATTTTTTGGGACTAACCTATTGACATAGTGCCAAAGTGCCAGTTGCTGTTTTTTCTTGTTTTTTACTTCGCAGAATATCAATACCAAACGGAGTCCAATCGCGACGAAACTTTTTGGAGATTTTTTTTGGACCAGAAGACACCCAGTGGGCCAAATAAGTGCCGGAGAGATGGGCTGTGGAGACCACAACCCACCAGGGCGCGCCAGGGGGGGCCCGGCGCGCCCTGATGGGTTGTGCCCTCCTCGGGGCCTGTCTCCACCGCCTCTGATGCCTATAAATTCCCAAATATTCCAAAAACCCTAGGGGAGTCGACGAAACACAATTCCAGCCGCCGCAAGTTCCAGAACCTCGAGATCCAATCTAAACACCATCACGGAGGGATTCATCTTCTTCATAGGTGCCTCTCCGATGATGCGTGAGTAGTCCACCATAGACCTACGGGTCCGTAGGCAGTAGCTAGATGGCTTCTTCTCTCTCTCTTATGATTCTCAATACAATGGTCTCTTGGAGATCTATTTGATGTAAACTTTTGCGGTGTGTTTGTTGGGATCCAATGAATTTTGAGATCATGATCAGTTTCTATCCATGAATATTATTTGAGTCTTCTTTGATCTCTTATATGCATGATTAGTTATAGCCTCGTGTTTCTTCTTCGAATCTTTGGTTTAGTTAGGCCAACTAGATCGATTTTTCTTGCCATGGGAAGAGGTGCTTTGTGATGGGTTCGATCTTGTGGTGTTCTTTCCCAGTGAGAGAAGGGGTAGCAAGACACGCATGTATCGGTGCCATTAAGGATAACAAGATGGGGTCTATTCCTACATGAATAGATCTTGTCTACATCATGTCATCGTTCTTATTGCATTACTCCATTTTTCCATGAACTTAATACACTAGATGCATGTTGGATAACGGTCGATGTGTGGAGTAATAGTGGTAGATGCAGGCAGGAGTCGGTCTACTTGTCTTGGACGTGATGCCTATATAATGATCATCGCCTTGGATATCGTCATGATTATTTGATCTTCTATCAATTGCCTAACAGTAATTTGTTCACCCACTATGTGCTATACTCATGAGAGAAGCCACTAGTGAACCCTACGTCCCCCGGGTCTACTTTTCCAACCTATTGCTTTCCGATCTATCTTTTTGCTTCCTTGTTTTCAGATCTACAAAACCAAAAAACCAAAAACATATTGCTGCATATTTTATTTGCTCTTTTTATTTTGTGTTCTTGAGAGATCTATCTCTCCTATCTATCACTACCTAATCTATCTTTTGACCATAGAGAGATTGACAACCTCTCTTTCGCGTCGGGTTGCAAGTATTTGTTGTTTGTGTGCAGGTGCTGCTTATTGGGTGGTGGTGATCCTCCTACTGGTTCGATAACCTTGGTTTCATAACTGAGGGAAATACTTACCGTTGTTGTGTTGCATCATCCCTTCCTCTTTGGGGAAATACCGACGCAGTCTCAAGCCAAGTCAATCACCATGGAGAACTCAAACCTATGCACCAAATGCAATGGCAAGGGCACACGGAGTGCCCAAGTCCTTCTCTCCCAAATCCCACCACAACAACTAATGCTATGGAAGGAAATGAGAGGAAGAACGAAGAAGAACACGAAGAACTCTAAGATCTAAATCCAAGGGGTTCCCCTCACATAGAGGAGAAAGTGATTGGTGGAAATGTGGATCTAGATCTCCTCTCTCTTTTCCCTCAAGAACTAGCAAGAATCATTGGAGGGATTGAGAGTTGGCAAGCTCGAAGAAGGTCAACAATGGGGGCAAACTCGAGCTCAAAAGGATAAGAACCATTGGGGAAGAAGACCCCCTTTTATAGGAGGGGAAAAATCCAACCGTTACCCCCTCAGCCCGCACACAAGCGGTAGTACCGCTGGCCAGGGCGGTAGTACCGTCTATAAACGGTAATACCGTGCTGGCAAGGCGGTACTACATCCCACATGCAGAACAGAGCAGCAGAAGTAGGGGCAGCGGTAGTGCCGCTTAGTACTACTGGCCTACTACCACTCCTAGTGGTGCGGGTCACCAGACGTGTGTCTGGTGCCCCGCGAAGGGCTCCCGAGCCAGCCCAAGTCCCCCAGCGGTACTACCGCTGACCAGGACGGTAGTACCGGCTATAAGCGGTTTGCTGGCCAGAGCGGTACTACCGCGGGAGAGCAACAAAGAACCCAAGCAACTAGATGGATACAATAAAACCTGAACTGCCATAACTTTCGCATATGAGCTCCGAATTGAGCAAACTCAAGCTTGTTGGATAGATGGCGACAAATACTATCCAACGACGACAGGTTAGAATAAGAAGAGGTAGTATACCAATGCCAGTGATATAGAGATGTGAAACCTCTATCAATGAAGAACTGACAAAACCTCCAACATCGAAAACATCATAGAAGATGCATATGGACTCTGTTTTTGATGAACTCGAGGTTGTCATGAAGACGACCATAAGCTCTAAAACTTTCAAAGAGAAACACCAAACAAGAACCAAGAAAGATGATGCAAGGATGCAAATGGTTTGAGCTCTCGATGAACGATATGATCAAGCTACTCACTTGAGAGCCCCCCTTGATAGTACGACAATCGATCCTATAACCCCGGTCTCCCAACTACCACCATGAGACCGGTTAACTAGAAAACTTATCAAGGGCAAACCTATACCTTGCACATGGTCCACTTGAGCTAGATGATGACGATCTTGACTTCCTCAAGATGGACCACCTTTCTTGATTGCGTTGGCTTGATGAAGACTAGTTGATTGCTCCCCCATACTCCACTATGGGTGAGCCACTCTTCGGCACATCTTCACGAGTCCATTGTCACCACAATGGACGGCAAGCTTCAAGCATGATCTCTTCGTGATGCTCCACTTGAACTTGCACATGGAAATCTTGATGACGATCACCACTTGATGTCATCCTCCATGGGTTGTATGAGATCTTCCTCTTGACGCAAGTCCATGGAAACATCCCTAACCCCTCATAGAACTCTCACGTAGACCATGGGTTAGTACACAAAGCATAATGGACAATACTTACCGTACCATGAGATCACTTGATCCCTCTTGGTACATCTTGTACACTTTGTGTGTTGATCAACTTGATTCACTCTTTGACTTAGTCTTGATCAACCTTGTATCATATCTTCTTTATGACCAATCTTTGGATAAAACCTTGAATACCACCTTGGTCACCATATAAGCTCCTTGAAACCAACAGATATGGACTTCAAGAAGTGCCTATGGACAAATCCTTCAAATATAACTCAAGGGAACCATTAGTACATAGGGATTGTCATCAATTACCAAAACCACACATGGATAAATGTGCTCTTACAAAAAGTTTAGAAGGTCCTGTGATGAAGGAAGTTATTGGAGACCCCGATGGAGAAGGCCTAACCAGATTTTTCTCCCATGCCTGCTATTCATGTGGAGAAGAAGGACATTTTTCATAGTATTTCACGAAGGAAAACAAAGAGTATCCAGGAAACTTCCCGACAGAAGAAGTAGAGTTTGATCCCCAGGAAATAGAAGCGCTGATCAGTACGGAGAAGTCCAGGAAAAAGGAAGAGAATGTGCCCTGAGAACAACCCAAGCCCGGCAAAGCGGGATAAGAGTCATATTACCTATTTTGAGTGTAAGAATACAGGTCATTATGCCAATGAATGCCCAGAAAGGAAGTGGAGAACCTAAGGAGCAAACACAAGCACCAAGAACACCGAGACTTGTCGGGAGTTATTTGTTTTCGCTGCAAGGAAGCAGGACATTATGCTAATAAATGTCCAAACAAGAAGAAAGCTGGAACTGAGTAGTGAGATTTTGATAATGGCAATAAGTGTAATAAGAAGCACTCTTGTTTTCATGAGGATGTTGAATTATGTAACGGAAGTCCCAGAGATTGTAATAAGTTCATGAATCAAAAAAATGTGTCATGATTTCTTATGTTAAATTGTATGAGTTGTTACTCTATAAACAAAGATCTCAGACCATTTTCGAGGATATGAGAATTTGTACATTTCATTTTAAGTGCGGTATTAATCGGTAAAACCACAGGAACCAAGGAAAAATAATGTACCGTTCTTGCCAAGGAGTCTGGACCAAGGAATACAGGTAAAGTAATGCTAGACCATATCAAACTATGTGGATGGCAGCACTTGTAATAAAGTACTTTTGAAAGTGAAGTTTTGAGAAGAGATTGGATATGATGAAACAATACCTTATTGGTAAACAGACCAATGGAAAGGAAAATGTATTCCAGTGAGTAGAGTCAGGATGAGAACAAGTCTGAGAATTTAATTTACTGGGATGGTTACCCCAAGAGTATGAAAGAATGAAGCACTATTGTATTTAAAGGAGATGTACGGTTGGAATATGGAACAATAGCAACTAAAAGGATGAGCCAAAGTTGTGCAAGTGTTGAAGTGAGCCCATGACGTACATGCCTAGTAGTTAATAAGGATCAAGCACCACCTTGATGAAGGAAGAAAATTTGGAAGAAGCTGTGATTGGATCGGCAGACGTTTTCCTAGGAGGATACAAAAACCCGAGAGTTGTGAAGAAACGATAGATGCTTTGTTAAGCTTGCAGAACCAATGGATGTATCCGAACTCAATTCATCGACAAGAGAATTTCTGCAATGCTTGTGAGAATGCCCGAGCGTTACAAATACGAGATTCACTAAACCTTATACAAGGTAATGATTTGGGTGCGGAATGGATTGATCACCATGACAACTTACTCCTATCATTCGCTTTGCTATTGGGAATGGTAAATCTAGAGTGACTTACCCATAGTAGATATACGACAATATCAAAACCTTGTTCAAACCTTAGAATGGTAGGACGATGGATCCATGTACATGCAGCCGTTGCCAACCGTAGGATACACGGTGAGATTCAACCCATACCCATTTCCTGCAGGAGAAACAAGAAATTGTTGACCACCAAGAGATTTCCGATAGTTGTTTGGTATTGGTGCAAGACCCGCCAACCAAGAGGACCCAGTCTCGGAAGAACTTTATTTTGACGAGAGGACCCAAAAATTCAAGGGAAACGTTATGCCAATACCAGAAGAGCATCAGTGAAGGACTCATACCGAAGATGTGAGAAGACCGACATTGTCAACCCAAAGGATGAAGTACATGAGATTTGTTGGAACCGTAACCATGCTTCTGAGGGTGGTAGCACCTCAGACCTTGTGATGACAGATGGATTTTCAAGAAGACCCCAGAGCCTAACCTTTTCTTTCTAGCCTCTTCGAATCTCGAGGACGAGATTCATCTTAAGGGTGGTAGTTTGTAACATCCCAAAATTCAAAATTTTGGAATGTTATATTAAATAAATAATTATGATTGCTTGTTTGATTGTTTGTGTGAATGTTGTTTGAAATTGAGTGAAATTTGAAACTTTTTGAAAATTTAATGAAAGGGAATAGAAGGACTTTCCCAAAAAAAATCATTTGAATCCCTATTCAATTTTGAGTTCGAATCCTTTGAAAAAAAAACCTTTGATAAAAAATTAAAATGAGAGGAAAATGACACTCCAAAATCAGATACAATATTTTGATTCAAAGTTTATAAAAACTATTTGCAATTTATTTGAAATTCAAATTCCTTTTCATTTTGAAGTTATTGCAAAAAATCTTTTTTTAAAGTATTTTATTTGGTCCTGAAAATATGTTCATGTTGTAGGACATTTTATTCTGAAAATTTTGATATATAATATGTTTAATAAAAGTTTCGTATTTATTTTTCTTTTTTCACTTTTTCTTTTGTGTCTTTATTAAAAAACAATTTCGGAAAAGAAAAAAAAACGTAGTGCAGTGCCCGAACGCTCTTGGCTCATGCGGCGCACCTCTTTTATCTCTTTCTCTTATTTTCATCTATCTTTAGTCCCACATTGCCTAGCCTTACACCATTAGACCTCCCTTTCACCTATAAATATAGATCTATAGGAGCACCCAAAAATCATCCAATTCGGGTTAAACCAATCTTTTGATTTGACTAGGTTTATTAAATAAAATATTTTCTTCTCTCCGGCGGGATTTCTGGAAGTCGTCTCCTCTTTGGAATTATCTCTTCTCTGCATTTTAAAGGTATTCCCTTCATATTTTCTTTTATACTCCCATAGTTTATTATTCCTAGACTAGTATACGGTAGAGTAATTAGATAATCAATTAGTCTCGGTATTTACATATTCGTCCTAAAATCCTTTTAGAAATAGCTCATTTTCTTCCGTAAAACAGCTTGGCCCTGATTTTTCAAATAGCCATAACTTTTTACTCGTTCATCCAAATTAGATGAAACCAACGCCTAGATTTTTGTCTTGACCTCACCTTTCCAGTGAACATATCGAATCAACTTTTTACAACTTTCAAATTTTGAAATTTTTTCACATTCATATTCAAACTACTTTTGATCATATCTTTTTATCCATTTTTTCATTCGTACCATTAGTGTTATCTTTTCAACATATAATTTTGATCATAGTCATATTACTCCACTAGTCCGTAATAGTGTTGCCACACACCGTTCTAAGCTGATTCAATGTCATATTGAATTACTTGTATCTTTTAATCCGTTATTTTGAATCTAGTAATTATTTTCCCTATGCGTTCATATTGACTTCCTATATCCAGTAGCATCATTAGTTTCAACCTTTGAACCTTTCAAATTTGAGCAATTCAAATTTGAATTCGAACCTTCCTTTGATCATATCTTGCAAACCGTAGCACATTTTCAATTGATTCCTTTTGTACCTAAACACTTGTGTTATGTACTTTCTGTTCATAACCACCATGCTCCAATTCAAATACTTTTGACCTTTCTGAACTCAAAATTCAATTCATACTTCAAGTTGCTATAACTTCTGTAGTGCTCCATTTCAATTGATTCTTTTTGCAAACAAATTCGGATGTCATATGCTATCTTTCAAAGAACATTCATGATGTTCTCTTTGCACTTTTGGTCGTATTTCATAGCATGTCAAACCTAAGCTTATAAATCAATAGTTCATCGTCCATTAACTCTTTTGAACTGATTCCTTCACCTGTCACTTTACAACACCATAAGAACCTATCTTTTTCTTATTATACTTTAGTATGTTGTTACTTTCTCACTATGACATGTTTTGTTCTTATGTTCTTTTGGTTCTTCTTTTTGGCATGAATGTTTATTGAATGTTATTTGCTTATGATAGATTGCTCGGAGTGTGACGAGTAGAATTATCAGGATTGTGAGAGCGACTATCTTCATCAACTAATACCAGGCAAGTTCACATTGATCATGTATTACCTATGATTTTTATTGTATTAGTTTCAACCTTTTCCACCATTGCATGCAAAGTAGGTAATTGGAAACTTGGTTCTTGAGTAGTATCATGTGGTAGGCACCCCATAAACCCTTGTCACTTTGGCCCCGGGAAACGATATTTTATTTTTGATATGCTTTTAGTAGACGGGTTGGTTGAGTGTTTATCATGAGAGTTGTGAGAATTAATTTATGTTCAAGACCTCAAGACTCCAAGATTTTCAAGACCTTATGATGCAATATACCTCTGGGTGGAAAATGGTTGAACGGAACCCTGGAGGACCCAGTGGTAGACTAGATGTTGCTGGAGAAGTGCTAATATTCACGCGGAAAGTTCCACCCAGGCACAAAGAGATGGATGGATACTTCAAGACCCGAGGCTTACCTGCACAGCCACAAGTCATTATGGGCTCTGGCTTGGTTGGACATCATGGTGACTCTGGACAGACGGTGCTACGAGATGTAGAAGAACGGTAGGATTGGATGGGCACCGACAGCGGCTCAAAGGAACCCTTTGGAAGACCATGTTTCGATCATCCGGTTCTCAAACACCATGCAGTGCGAGGACTTCAACGGAGGCGATCGAATCTTCTGGGGAAAGTGTGCAAAACTCTGCAGAGTACCAAACCTAATCGATTAGCCGTGTCCTCGGTTACAGACAACTTGAGCCAAAGGAACTGAAACTATCAGGAACTCTCAACACAAATATTATTAATGATGTGGGTGTTATTGTTAACTTGGGTATGAGAAATGGTTGGTGGAACCTTCTCATTAAACAACCAACTTTGTAGTAACAGTTTTTGCTTTGACCCCTTTGTTGTAGGAAAAAAATCAGCTTTATCCAAAAACTTTAACTTACAGCCCCACCTGCCATATATGCATATAGTATAGATGAATTTTTACCTCTCATTTGGTGACTTGTCGGCATATTCAATATGCTGACCTACACGGCTGCAACGTCTTATGTTGCAGATATTTTCTATGATGAGTAAGAGTATGATTTAGGGTTACGGTCTACACTCAACCTGTCGTTGGTGTTGATGGGATTCCACTCCCGTTTGACTGTTTCCGCTGGGACTCATGAGGTATATATCAGGTTTAGGTTATTTACATGTGATTGCACTTTGATATATACATTGATGTACTGTCTGTGCCAGCATACTGATCCAGGGGTGGCACAGACACACAGAGGCTTGACTCGTTTTGAGTCGGGTCGCTACAGGTGGCCGGAGCATCGCTGGAGGTGGCCCGAGCCACCGGAACGGGAGCCGACGCGCGCGCTCGACCTGGATCCCCTGCCTCTCCCCTGTTTGGGCGGGAGGTAGGAGGTGGACCTGCCAGGCATGCCCCGCCTGTAAATGGCCCACCAGCCGGGCCCGACGCTTAAGTGTAGGCGCCCCTGCCGATTCCACCTCCCTACTGAGGAGGTGTACTCCCCGACGTCGCCCCCGACCTCCCACGTGGCTGAGCTGCTGGGCCGGCCCAGTCACTGCCCGTGCCGATGTGTTGTGCGGCCTAGTGGATTTGGCCCATTCAGGTATAACTTATTTTTCTTTTTATTTTCTAGAGATATTAAATAAACCCTAGAGAATTAAAATTGACTCCAAATGAGATGATTCAAATTCAGGCAATCTCCTAAAAATCCCAGCTATTCTTTGGCACCACTCCCATATTTTTCCACCACAAGTTTCTGTACTGTTCAAATTTAAATTCAAATTTGAACTAGGAAAAGCCCAATTTGTAAAATCCCTAGAACTCTCATTCTAGATCCGAATGGAGTGATTCCAATTTCTATGTGCTTTGAATATCATTCCCTATTTAACTAAAAAGTGTGGACATTTTTCCATTGCTGTGTTTCTGTTGGATCTATTAAATGGTCCTTTTCCCCACTTATTCCATCATAGAAAGCCCCTAGGAAATTCATCCCAACTCCAAATCCAGTGAAACCAATTCCTACATGTTTCTAAAATCATGACCTATTTAATGAGTGCTTTCACTCATTTTTGTAAAAATGTATTCTGTGAATCTTTTGCAGAATCATTATTCCCTCCATTTCCACCTTTCAAAAATCCTTATTGATTCAAATCCAGTAGGACAGCCTTGATTATTTTTCGTATAACCAGAGGTGTCCAAGAAAAATGGAATTCCTATTTTAGGACACTTTTATTTTCTTCCTTGCTGTGTTGCTTATTGTGGTTGTTTCCGATGATAGTTGACGAAGTAGACAGAGTGCTTGGAGTTGGAGCAAAATCTTTTGAAGACCTCGAAGACTTTGATGAGCCAAGCAAGTAGCCCCTTAACCATGTTAATGAAACCACTTTTATGCATGTCATATAGCACTTTACTTCGTTGCATTGAAAGTATGATGATGATGTGGTGACAACCTTTCTAGGTTGGTCCCCGATGCACTTCTCGTTGATACTTGCATTGTACATGGCTCTATGTTCCATTGAGAGTCATGTGGGTGGGAAGTAGATATGTTCAAGTAATGGCTACGCAAGTGGGATGGGAATATGCATTGAGATGGAAAATGAAGTGTTTTACCAAAGACTTTACGAAAACCCCACCGGGTGCCACTAATGCCCGAGGGAGATGATGATGAGCTAGGTAACCACTTGAGAAAGAAGTGGTGTACCGAGGCAAGTTGTGTGTGTGGTTTCAAAAATGGATTAGATTTAAGATCTGCTGATCGTCCCAACCTTACATGTACGATCAGGACACCCCTTATTGGACGGGGCTGTGTTGATTACTTTGGTCGATGCTAGCAGAGAGCCCGCATTACTAGTGGCAAGAGAGCTGAGTCACTCTCTCGATACGGGGTCGTGTCTGGATGGATGACTATGGTTGTTTTCACATACATCGGGCACACCGTTGTGTCCCCTCTTGGATGGTACTTGTGATGTACGTCATGAGGGTCATGTACCAACGAGTGGACTCTTTGTTTAGCGTTGTCAAGCGAAAGTCGGGTGCTTACCTCGGGTATGTAATATACCGCGAGTCGTGGATGACACGGAAGTTCCCGGAGTCTTGTGGGTAAAGTGTGCAACCTCCGCAGAGTGTAAAACTATTCGAACAGTCATGTCCACGATCAAGGACAGTTGGGTGGTCCTACTTATACTATGTCCAAATGTTTTCACAAATTGGTGGGTGTGTGTGACAAAGAGATACTTGAGCTAAGTCGGATGACTTGATGAGATGATGAAACTAGAGTTGAGATACTCTGTTTATATTGATATCTGTAACATGTTCATATGGATATCTGCAACCTGTTGATGCATAATTTTTATAAATGGTAGGACATGATATTGCACTCAAAAATATATTTATGCAAAATACCTGCTTAGGTTTATGCCATGCATTGTTTACCTTGTTCCAAACATGGGTTGCTTGCGAGTACATTCAAAAGTACTCATTGGCTTGTCCCTGGTTATTTAATTGGCCAGGCATGAAAGAATAGGATATGATGAAGAGTACCTTGGTGAAGAACATGCGAGCTAGGACGCTTCCCCGTCAGAATGCCTGTAGGGTTAAGGCAGATGGCATGGGTCCGCGCTATCGTTGAAGATTTCTGCTGCGAGTGTTTATCTCATGTGTGGCCTTCGTGGCCCTATCTATGAAGACTTGACCTTAATGGTCATACTTTATGTAAGACGATATGTAATGGATGTAAGACTCTTTTTATTCAGTTTTCGTGTGTTAAGTGAGCATTGATCCTGGGATCACTATACACGTGCATTCAGTGACTTTGACTTATGAGTCAAGGTCCCCACATAGGCTCTGCTGGTTCTTAAGAATATTGGCTATATTCTTCTTCGTGTTTTGAGTGGCAGGTGGTGATAGTCAAACATATATACCTTACTCCCAATCTCTAGTTGATTAGCATCTGAATATATGGGGCATATCCACAGGACCTCTTCTAGTCAGTAGTTGTCCTCTTGATGGTCTCGACAATGAGATTCATCACTCGAATCCTGGTGTGACGATCAACATTGCATAGCATATTAACGGAGTATCCTCGAAATCATCTTGTCATCTCCTAACTTGGGCATCAAAGTGTGCCTCGGAATGGTGTTGGAGGTAGGTAGGCCAGCAAGCAAGAATTACACAGAACCAAGCTTGTGCGTCTTCAAGTACTCCTTGGGGATAGCAGTGTACATATTGGCCATGGAGTTATGATTCATCTTCGACTCAGAATAGACATCCAAATATCCATCCTCCACCTCAGGGGCACCAATGAGTGTAGCCCACTCATACATCGTGGACTGGTATCTGGTTCCCTCAGTCATCCATACTATCCTTCCATCTAGGTAGAAGTGTGCGGGGGAGTAGAACTGCATGGTAAGCTCATCGTTCCAGGCAGTCATCTCTGTCCCAACAAACTTGTCGATACCCATCAGCTTGAAGCTCTCACGAACATGGGGAAAGTAACCTTCATTGGCCTTTATGTACACCGAGTCAACGTATCTCATATCGCTCACTGCCGGCTTCTTGTCCAGGAGCACAGTCTCATAAAAATCTTGTTGCTCCTTGGTGTGGAAGCGATAATCCCTGATAGTCTTCTTCCTGATAGAGTAGGGACCAACAACTCTCCACTTCCTCAATCCTTGATCCTTCCTATCCTTCATATTCTCTATGATAGGATGTGTATCATTGTGCTCTGGGAGACTAGGTCTGAGCTTCTTCAAGACAGCAACATCTTCATCTTCATCATCAAGAGGCGGCACTTGGGCCTTGTTCTTCTCTATAGCAGATACATCTCTGGTTGTCCTCTTGGGCTTGCGGGCAGCAGCTAGCTTAGGCTTAGTGGGAGTATTGTTGGCATAGCATCAGCCATCAGCTTACTTTGCTTGGAAGGAGGTGGGTTGGTAGCATGTTCTTCCTCCACTTCCTCCAAAGGGTCCTCATACATAGAGGTAGATCTGCTCACCACATGTACAATTCTCTTCCTTTCCTTCTTCTTCCCTGACTTCTTTGCCATAGACTTGGTTTGCTTGGATCTCCCTGGGTTCTCCAAAGAAGTTGAGAGCCCTCTCTTGGAAGCAACATATTCGGGAACCTTCCTTATCACATCTCTCTCCTTCTGAGTACCTGCGTACTCCTTTCTGATAGTGCTCCTCTTGGAACTTACTTCTTCCACCTCAATGTCCTCATCATCCTCATCACAATTCTTCCTCTTCCTGGCTCTTGTAGCAGCCTTGGGAAGACTTGGAGAGCTCCTCTCTCCCTTATGATAACTCTCATCTAGACTAGTGCCACTTCTCATATCATTGTTGCCCTCTGACCTGTTCTGACTGTCATATGATCCTGACATGCTGACCACTGTCCCTGTGAATTAGATATAGACGAGTGGAAAAGATGAGCATCACAAAAATTCAGAGGTTTTTGCAAGTTTTGAACTCAAAGTTTTAGTTTCATGTTTTCACAATATGCAATTCGGAACCGCCGAGTTTCAGATTTCGGAGACTCCGAGTCCGAGGCAACAACAGAAACTTGGCACACCATTTTCGGTTTCACTAAGATGCGCTTCGGTCTCTCCGAAGTTGCTCACTGAGCTCATGGATCCCACTTTGGTGACACCGATAGGATCTTTTCGGTTTCACCAAAAAGTCCTTTGTGCTATGGCCGAAACCACATCGGTGACTCCGAGATGTTTTTGCTCGGGGGGGGGGGGGTCTGAGTTTGCTCATTGCGGAAACCTAACCCTATTTTTTTTCGTTCAACCTAATCTAATCGAATTTTTGAGAGGATAGAATAGTGCATACGGTGGCAAGATGTGAGGCACGACCTATTACACATGAATCAGAAGGGATCGAGGATTTACCATAACTTGGCGGAGCCTCTCTATGGCGGCAACGGTGGCGGCGATTGCCGTTGATGGCGGTGGATTCTTGCGGCGAGGGCGCACGGGATACGAAGGCGAACGTCCGTAGACAGGGGCGGAGGCAGCAATGGGGTGCGGGAGTGGATGTTTTGAAGAAATTTTCAACGTCCATCGCGCGCATATATATGCCCATGTGATGTCGGCGACACCAAGAAGAAAATATCGGTGGCACCGAAGTTCGTAACTGTTAGTTGACAGAGGAACTCGGTGACACTGAGATTTCTTGATCGGTGCACCGAGATAGGAAAACATGATCAACCTAAATGCTTTCGATGAGTTCGAATGTGTAGAAGTTGGTCACACCAAAAATCACTTAGGAGGTTTTGGAAGTCAGCCCAATTCGAATCAGTGGCTCCGAGTGCTCCTCACCCAGAGGGTCCGAAAATGGGCTTGTTCAAATTTTGCGATGAAGCATGAATAGAATTTTAGACAAGATAGAATAGATAGCTAGAGGGGGTACCTAGGCATTCTTGTACATCCAATTGGCCAGAAAATTAAATCCCAAATGAACTACAATTGGATGTCCTCAAATGAGAAAATCATGCATACCAACATGCTCACACAATAAGATGTCAAATGAAACATGTCAAACACGCAAAACCACTATAGTATCTACCAAGCAATTGTCAATGACAAAGTCATCTTTATATGAGTATATTGACTTAGGAGCCAAGTGAGAACACTTGATCATAGGTCATACTCATCATTTAAGCACAAGTGGGATTACCACTTTTACATAAAGCATTAATATGTTCACATCCTTAGAGGTGCTTTTAGGTCAAGTCTTAGAGCAAAGCTCCCCCAAGATGTGAGATCCCCCCTAAGAGGGATGAACTAACCTTGAGTTTTGTCGTTGAAGACTTCATGTAGATGTTTCAGTATTGGATGCTCATTGTTGATGAAGATCATCTAGCATTGGGACCAATCCTTTTTTGGGGTACTCTTCACACCTACATGGGTTAGTCCCACAGAAGGAACAATAACATGGATATCTATGGACATGGAGTGAGCTGTTCATGAGATGATGTCCATTGATACATTGAATACCTTGTTCCTTGATTACCAACAAGGGGTTTTGTGATTCCTTGAACTAGTGCATAAGGTTGGAGTTGATTGCAAAAGTCCATGCCAAGATATGAATGTGAGTGAAGTTTGTTGGCGGAGTCACCCCTCAAGAACTCTCTAGTTCTTCTTCTTTGGGACCCACATCAACTTGATGGGAATCCTTGGAGTTGAAGTGGCACTTGATGAAGTAGAGCTAGTAGTGGCGTTGGAAACCCACTTGACCATGGTTAGGGGTGGGCCTTCAAATGAGTCAATCTCCTCTTGAAGCTTGTCCTTCCCCTTTAGCTTGTGGTCTTGTGGTTGAGGATCATCTTGAGCTTGTGTTCCCTTGAAGAGAGCAGGATCATACTTCTCTTGTTGAAGAACAAACTTCGTCTTGGGGTATTGATCTTCTTTCCATTCAACTCCATTGGCATTGAACTTACGTTCAAAACCAACACCTTGGTTCTTCCGATGCCATCCTTGCTTGCGTACAATCTCCTCGAATTGCTTACTTCCGGCAATACTATGTAGACACCTTTCTCTATAATTCCTTTCAATAAATTGTTTTCTTGCTCAAGTGTCACTTAGCTAAGAGGATCATTAGTGGAATCAATAGAAGTACTAGGAACAACATCATTGGATTTAGCATTAGTGTTGTTGTTACTAGATGAAGAACCTTTCTTACTCTTGTTACTAGTTTTCTAAGATTTAACTTGAGGCATAAAAGTGGACAAGAGTACTCGTTTGGCAAGATAATAAGAACTCTTCTTTCGAAAATCGTCATTGATAGCTTTAAGAAACTCATACTCTTGCTCTAAATTTAGCTCCTCGAAGCGTAGCTTCTCATGAGTTCTTAGACGCTCTCTATGAACTTCTTGAGTAGATTCATGAGCTAACTTAAGTGTGTTTAGTTCTTTAGTTAAACGCTCAATATCTTTCTTAGCATCATCAAATGATTCATCTTGACTAGTATTATTATTATCAAGTTCATTTTGACTAACATCACTAGTTTTATCAAAGAGTATATCATTATCTCCTAGTAAGTCATCCTCATCACTATTGAAGTCAATGTATTTGGGGTGTGATACTTTCGGGCCTTTAGCCATGAAGCAACTTCCAATCCCTTCATTTGGTGAATCAAATAAATCATAGGATTTGGAGGATACGAGTGCTAGTCCGGCAACACCTTCATCTTGACTACAGTCAAAGTTTGAGTGATAGCTTCTCTTGGATTGGTTGTCGGATTCAGATCGGGAGACCCATTCACCAACATGAGCTTGATGTCTTCTTCTTGTGTAGCTCTTGGTGTACTTGTCCGTTCTCTCTGAGTCCTTGCTTCTCCGGAAGGTCTTCCTTCATATCGATCTTTTCTACTCCTTCTCTCTCTTCGAGGTGACTCATCTCTTGAGATTCTTCTTCTTGGTGACTCATCTATCCTTTTGGAAGGAGTCGTGCACTCATTTGACAAGTGTCCAGGTCTTCCACAATTGTAGCAATTTCGCTCACGACTAGAAGAACGCTTATCTTCGTATCTTGAGTTGGAGCTTCTTTCCTTGCCTCTATTCTTGTAGAACTTGTTGAATTTCTTGACCATGAGGCTTATCTATTCATTGGTAACAAGGTTGTCACTTGAAGTTGCGGGAGTGTCACTTGTGACTTTGTATGCACCGCTTGACTTGTTGTGAAGGTCTTATTTGTCCTTGAGTGACATTTCATGAGCAACAATCCTTCTAATGACTTTTGTGGGCTTGAGATCTTTGTAGTTTGGCATCATTTGAATCAATGTGCACACGGTGTCATGCTTTCCATCCAAGGCTCTAATGATCTTCTTGATGATGAATTTGTCGGTCATCTGTAAACTTCCCAAGCCGGTAATCTCATTTGTGATGAGAGCAAGCCTAGAGTACATTTTTGCGACTCCTTCACCATCCTTCATCTTGAACTTGTCAAGTTGACTCTAGAGCACATCCAACTTAGATTCCCTGAAAGATTCGGTTCCTTCGTGCATATCAACCAAAGTATCCCAAATTTCCTTCTCATTCTCAAGACGACTTATCTTTTTGAATTATTTGGGGGCACGGGCAGTTGAATAGAATGTCGCATGCTTGAGCGTTGTATTGCAACATCTTCAATTCTTTCGCGTCTGCTTCACGATTTGGTTCCTTTCCATCATCAAAGAATTCACCTTGCAATCCAACACGAACAACAGCCCAAACGGTGGGGTTATGACCAAGAATATGCATTTTCATTATATGTTTCTAACTAGCAAAGTTTGTACCATCAAAACATAGACCTCTATGGTGGTAATTTCCCTCACTAGACGCCATACTCTTCTAGGTTGTGAAACAAATGCAATGGAAACCTGGCTCTGATACCACTTGTAGGATCAAAAGTATGTGTAGAGGGGGGTGATTAGACTACTTGACCAAATTAAAAACTAACATTTTCACAACTTTATAGGTTGGCAAGTTTTAGGGATTTTACCAAGCCTAGCACACCCTACACATGCAAGTCTACTAGTATAGCAGCGGAAAGTAACGACATGCAAGTTTAAGTAAATGTAGGGATAGGAAGATCAAATGCAATGAAGACACAAAGATTTTCGACGTGGTTCCGATAGGTGGTGCTATCGTACGTCCACGTTGATGGAGGCTTCAACCCATGGAGGGTAATGGTTGCATGAGTCCATGGAGGGCTCCACCCACAAAGGGTCCATGAAGAAGCAACCTTGCCTATTTCACCATGGCTTAGGTCCACGAAGGACTAGACTCACTCGGGGTAGATCTTCATGAAGTAGGCGATCTCCTTGCCCTTACAATCTTCTTGGTTCAACTCCACACGACCCGGAGGCTCCCAAGCGACACCTAACCAATCTAGGAGACACCACTCTCCAAAAGGTAATGGATGGTGTATAGATGATGAACTCCTTGCTTCTGTGCTTCAAAACCAACACTCAATCACTCTCTCACAGAATTTGGCTTGGTGGAAGAGAATGATTGGGTGGAAAGCATCTTGGGGAGGCTAGAAATCAAGATTCATATGGTGGGAATGGAAAATCTTGATGCTCAACACATGATTAGGTGGTTCTCTCTCAAAAAATGAATGGTGGAAGTGTTGGTTTGTTTTGAGTGCTCTCTCTACGAATAAGAGGGGTGGAGGGGTATATATAGCCATCTCAAAATTCAACAATTACAACATTATTTCCCAACTCGATGGAACCGAAGTAAAAACTCGGTTGCACTGACTACTGTAAAATGTCCTAACTTTCATCTTTTCGGTGAGACCTATAGGAAACAACTCGGTGAGACCGATTTGGTTGACCTAGGGCAGATCCACATCTTGGTGGCACCGAAATGAAAAACTCGAAAGTTCTGAAGTAAAACATTTTGATTCCAGAGAGCTGGCAACTGCTTTTCGGTGAGACCGAAAACAATCTCGGTGGTACCGAGGTTCTACGGTTTTGGCTTGGGTTCTGTCTTGGGTAAACTCAGTGGGGCCGATTTGGAAATGTTGGTGGTACCGAATTTGGCAGTTAGGGTTTTGGATAGAATCATTTTTGAGAGTTTGGTTGAGGCTTTTGGTGGCAAACCTCTAAGCACTTTGAGCAACCCTATCATTATCAATACCTCATCCCCTTTTATTAGTATTGGCTTTCCTATGGACTCAATTGCGATTTCTCACATAAAAGAAAATGTAGGAGTCTTGAAGCTCTTGCCAATATGTGTTCATTGCATCTAGGGGATCCATATCACAATTCCTAGCCAATCCATTCATTGAACTTTCCTGAAATATAGTTGATAGGTTCATTAGTTCAATGAACTATATGTTGTTGTTAATTACCAAAACCAATTAGGGAGAATTTGTGCTTTCAGATACTCTTTTCTATTCCAATATCGGATCAATAAAAAGGAGACATCAAGCCCTTTTTCAGGCACCATTGCAGGGGAGGAGTTTAGTATTCCTAGTCTTTGTGTTTAGAGTTTTTGTTAAAGCTAATTTTCAGTTTTCGTTTTTACTTTTGAGTTTTTTCGTTTAAGTTTTATTTGTTGAAATTCTTTTCAGTTGAGAAACCAAAAGATTACTATGGCTCGTAATCTTGGGAGTTTTGCTATTCCCAGCAACAACTTCATGTGTGAACCTATAACACAATGCTACTTGTGAGCTGCGTTGGGTTTTTCCCCGAAGAGGAAGGGTGAAGCAATATAGTAGTGATAAGTATTTACTGAGTGAGAACCAAGGTTATCGCACAAGTAGGAGAATCACAACAACTTCACGTCGATAGTACCTACACACAAAAAACCAAACACTTGCACCCAACGCGGGCAAGAGGGTTGTCAAGCCCCTTGAACTTGTTACTTGCAAGGATTACTTCTGATAGTGATAGATAAATAAATAAATAAAGTAAATAAATTGTAGCAATGTTTTTAGGTTTTTAGTAATATGATGTAAATAGATCCAGGGGCCACTGTTTTCACTAGAGGCTTCTCTCTCGAATGCATAGCATACGGTGGGTAGACAAATTACTGTTGGGCAATTGATAGAAAAGCGCATAGTTGTGATGTTATTCATGGAAATGATTGTGTATATAGCATCACAACCATGACAAGTAGACCGAAATGATTCTGCATCTACTACTATTACTCAACCAATCGACCGAAATGATTCTGCATCTATGGCATTAAGTTCATGACAAACAGAGTAACGTATTGAGCAAGATGACATGATGTAGACAAAGCAAGACAAGCAATATGTTCAGCCCCCGTGTTTTATCCTTAATGTCAACAATACGATATGTGTCTTGTCCCCTTCTGTCACTGGGATATAGAGCACCGCAAGATTGAACCCACTACAATGCACTTCGCCCACTGAAGATAAATCAATCTAGTTGGCCAAACCAAACAGATAGATCAAAGAGAATTACAAATCTATAACAATCATGCATAATAAAGTTCAGAAAAGACTCAATTACTATCAATGAATAATCTGATCATAAACCCACAACTCATCGGATCCCAACGAACGCACCGCAAAAGAAGATTACATCGGATAGATCTTCGCGAGAATCGTGAAGACCATGGAATTTAAGATCTAAGAGAGAGAACAAGCCATCTACCTACTAGATATGGATCAATAGGTCTATGGTGAACTACTCACACATCATCATGGAGGAAGCAAGGTTGATGTAGATAGCCTGCGTGATCGATTCCCCCTCCGACAGAGTAACAAAAAATGCCTCCAGATGGGATCGCAGAACAGAAGAGGCTTGCGGCGGCAGAAAAAGTGTTTCGGGTGTCTCTCTGTTGGTTTTGGGATAACTTAGGATGTATAGAAGTGGAATTAGGTTAGGAGGTGCCACGAGGGGCCCATGAGCTCGGGGTGTGCGCCCTACCCCTCAGGGCGCGCCCTCCAGGCTCGTGAGGCCCTCGTGAGTTTTCTGGCCCCCCCTCCGAAGCTTCCATGGTCTCTTTATGTCAAAAAATAACTCTCGTAAATTTTCATCCAATTTGGACTCCGTTTGATATTGATTTTCTGACAAGTCCAGAAATAGGCAAAAACAGGAACTAACACCGGGCACTGGGTTAATAGGTTAGTCCAAAAAATTATATATAATAACATATAATTGCATATAAAGTATCCAAGATTTATAATACAATAGCATTAAACAATCAAAAGTTATAGATACGTCGGAGACGTATCAACATCCCCAAGCTTAATTTCAGGTATAGATATTGAGAAATGATGAATTAATTGATATCAACATAATAACATCAATGAACATAAGAAGCATAATCACTACTGTTTCAAAATATACGATCGTTAAAGAATGTTATACCTAATCATTTTATCATATTAAGCATGGCATGACTCCGTCTTCACCGCATAAGTATAAATCATGAGCACCCCAGTGTCAAACGAGCCAATTGGATCGTACTTCTAACGCGCTTCAACATTTTCAACTTCACGCAATACATGAGCATGAGCCATAGATATAGCATATGAGTGGAATAGAATATAATGGTGGAGATCAAAGTAGTCAAAAGGTAGAAAGTCACGCATCAACTAGGCGGATCAACGGGCTATGAAGATGCCCATCAATCGATATCAATGTGAGGAGTAGGGATTGCCATGCAACGAATGCACTAGAGCTATAAGTGTATGAAAGCTGAAATGAAACTAAGTGGGCGTGCATCCAACTTGCTTGCATGAAGACCTCGGGCATTTTAGGAAGCCCGTCATCGGAATATACAAACCAAGTTCTATAATGAAAAACTCCAACTATTATATGAAAGTGACAAAACAGGAGACTCTCTATATGAAGAACATGGTGCCACTTTGAGGCACAAGTGTGGTAAAGGATAGTAACATTTCCCCTTCTCTCTTTTCCTCTCATTTTTTATGTTCTCTCTTTTTTTATGGTGGGTTCATTTGGCCTCCCCCATTTTTCATCTTTTTTATTCGAGTGAACCATCCATAGGGATCAATATGGATGTCCACGGTTCCGCTATTGGTCAATGAATGAAAGGGGTTTTGTTCATGTTTATGTCTTACCAAACCTACAGGGTCACACACTTGAGGGAATCATGATCTGTTGAGCGTTAGTGGAGTAATAGTTATGAGAAAATATTTATGAAATAGTTTCATGAATATTATAAATAGTTTCAAGAGAAACCGGAAGCGTTTCAGAGTTACCAGAAGAGTTTCGGGGTTTACCGGGTAATACCGAGAATTGATGTATAGGTACAAAATTTCTCCAACGATGTTAAATTAATAACAAAAAGTTCTAATATTGATTGGAAGGATTTTAGAATTAATTTAATATCAATGAGATAAACAAAATACTGAGAGGCCAAGTGGTGGAGCCGAATTGGAGTGGGGAAGTAACTCCTCCTCTCCTCTAGGTCTGGCGCAAAGGGAGGAGTCCTCTGCCCCCTTGTGGTTCCCCCTCCTCTCCCCTACACCTATATATACTGGAGATTTTGGCCATTTCGAGACACAAGTTTTGGAGCCTCCTCTAGTTCTCTAGTTCTAGTTCTAATTGATCTAATTAGAGCTAGACCTAGATCTCTCTAATCCTCATAATAGAGAAGCCCTATGGGGTTCTCTTCTTCTCCTTCTAATTCTCCGACGATGATTAGGTCGTGCTTTGGGTCTACGGTTTGAGGGATCATTCGTGAACAGTTTGAGGGAGTTCATCGGCGATCTACACCAACTCTTCTTCCGCTACAACTCGTAGTTGGTAATGATCCGATCTAAACCCCTTATGCATCTTCATAGTGTTCCTAATTCGATCAGGATACTCTTTTTGTTTTCTACTAAGTTCCCAACAAGGGCATCATGAGCGGTTCTATGAGTAGATGCAGGTTTCGATATAGATCACATGTGGATGTGAGGGTTGATTTTCTTGTTTATGATTCCCTCGAGTGTTGATTCGGTTTAGTTCATTGGCAGCATGATGTAGCTTTGTACAAAGTTCTGACAATCGATTAACTCTAGTTGTGGACGATCAGCTAACAGTTCTTTGGGCTACATCATAGTCAAGAATAGTGAACTATCACAAACATGAGAGGGCAATGAAGATGTTTTATCTTCACAGGGGTCACACATATTGACGAAGTTTAGTGTGGGGCTAGAGATTTTTAATTAAGTCCCTTTCTTCACACAAACCCTGCAAAGTTAATCTAGCAATAAGAATTTTCAGACCTTGGTGGTAGACGGAGGTAGCTAGTGTTCTCGAGAAACCCTAGAAGCCACGTAAAGTAAAATTTGCCAAACCGATTAGAGGATATCTAAATTGGTTTTGCAGGATGCATGTGATGTGGTATAGACTTCATCATGGTAATGACTTTATGTATGATATGGTTATATGATGTAACGGTAAGTGACCCGCGCGTCACACTACGGCATGATGGCTGGAGCCAAAGGATTGACACTTTAATGACTTGTGTATCAACCTTGTTATTTTATTTTTATCGACGAGAGTGGCAGACTTGCTACGGAGGAACCCGACGCAAGGAGGCTTCACCATGCGCGAGAGATCAAGATTGTTACCATGACACCACTTCGGAGAAGTTTCATGAAGACCTTGGAAGATCATGAAGAAATCCCCATCGCCAAGGGCTATACCATGTTATGCTATTATGAATTTCCTTAGATGTTTATGCCTGTTTGATTGCACCCTTTTGATTCAGCAGTATACGTTTTTATTAGGATGATCTCTCACTAAAAATATCAAGTTTTTAGTGCTCTTCCTAGTGTAGCAATCGTCTATAACACATAGCTTTTCGGAGTACGTCATGTCCACATGAGTATGAACGGATCGTGAGGTGTAAGGCGGGTGAAGGTCAGACCTCACTAGAGAAACACTCCGTTGTCTTTAAGTTCTAGCAGGATAATCCTTAACTCGGAGCACAAAGCATCGATAGATGAACAAGAGTCATATGTAGATATGATCGACAAGTTAACCTACCGGTTGAAGTTCACATCATTAGTGATGTCCACATCAATGGCTGTGAATAAGATCAGGATCTTGAGTCGGTCACTTTCAAATTCAATTATGAGAGATTTTGATTTGAGTGGGAGCGCACTTTATACTAAAATTTGTTTAAACACTAGTGCAAATTAATTATGAACAATGTCTAAGTGAATCTTTTTTTTATCGTTGTAGATCAATGGCTCGCAACGTTTTCGAAAGAGAAAGAAAAGTTAGTTGTAAATGGTGAAAATTATGCAGATTGGATTCGGAACCTGAGATTTGTTCTCAGGAATGTAAAGAAAGAGTATGTGCCGGACGAGGTTGTCAGAATCAAGATTATGTTATACGATTCTACGACTTTACGATCCAAACTAACCCCTCTGATTCTACGATTTTAGTTCATATAATCTAGGTTTCTACGATCCTGATAGTGAAGATTCTACGATTTGTGATTCTACCATCGGAGTTTCGATCCAATTCAGGTGCTGGATCAACCCCTAGGTGATCCTCCTGCGTCATGTGTGACACAAGAAGTTGCAAATGCTTTCACTCCTCGTAGTGATGACTATGAGTCAGTCCAGTGCCTCATGTTGACTTGCATGGATCCTGAGTTACATAAGCATTTTGAATGATCAAGTACACAATTTATAATTGGGTCACGGGATGCTCTGTACAAGATGCAGGCAAGGACCGAACGTTCTGAAATAACCAAGGCCTTGATTGAGTTCAAGATGACAGAAGGCTCCTCAATGAGTGAGCATATGGTAAAGTTGGTTGGCTATGTTGATAGACTTGCCGCTCTTGAATTTGGAATTCCTCCAACACTCGATACAGATATTATGCTTGTTTCATTCCCCACCTTATGATGGTTTTCTTTGTTTCTTCCTCACACGTGGACATCACAATCTTGTTTGGAAGACCATCTTACCGAGGAAATTGTTTTTCGCGAAATGCTAACATTTACTTTATTTTCGCTCGTGAGGGTATAGCGCAAAATCTCTTATATACATTGCTTAGCAAAGATTATAGTTGTTGCTATAGTGAAAAATATCTTGAATTTCACCACAACTAGTCACCAAAGGGTTATTTCTTATTCCATAGAGGAAGTTTCTTAGCTTTTTATTAAGAGCACAAAGAGAGCAACCTTTTTTCTAACAGGGAGAAAAGAGCAACCTTATAACGGACTCTGCATACATTTAACAAATAACTCTAGTATCTATGGATTCTTTACCGTGCCTTAGTCCAAACCAAAAAGATAAAGCTCCAACTCATTTTTCTTAAATCTAATTTTGATTCTAAAACATCCATGGGCTAGTGCTGATCATACATATGGGCTCGACCATTGACTTAATGAAATATCCCATACTTGTAGACAATAACATAATTAGACCACAACATGAGAGCTATACCTTGCTTATAGTGAGATATAGCGACCGCTCGCTTCAAGCACATCGCTAGTAGGCCGGCCCATTATCAAAGTTATTCGCCCAATGTAGTTTGCTCGTCGTATGTTCATTCATGCCCCTATTTTGTCTGGGTTTTTTTGATTTTTTTCGTTGATTTTTTTTTCAACCGGTTTTCTTTGGATTTTCTTTATTCTTTGATATATTTTGGTTTCCTTCGTTTTTTTCTTAGTTTTCATAATTTTTTCTTTCTATGTTTTTCTCGGATTTTCACTAGTGTTCTATTTTCTTTATTTTTTTGGGTTTCTTTGTTTCGTTCCTCCCTTTTCATTGATTATTTTTCCAATTTTCTTTATTTTTCTATCTTTTTCACTGGTTTTCTTCGGATACTTTCTTTTTAATGTGTTTTCTTTATGGTTTTCATCTTTTTTTGTCTTCTTTCTCTTTTATCTTCTTTCGTCGGTCTTTTATCCTTTCTTGGTCTGCAATGTTTTTTCTGTTTGTTTCTTTATTTGTTTTTACTCTTTTCCATCTATTTAAAATTTTCTTCGGTTTTCTTTTTCTTTTCCTTTCTCTTTGGTTTATTTTTTGGTTTTCATTGTTTTTTTTCTTTGTTTTTTAGTTTTCATTCTATATTTTCTTATATGCCAAGATTTTTTTTTCTTATACATGTTTAACATTTTCTGAATACAAGTTTAAGATTTTTTAATACATGTTAAGCACATTTTGATACACATTTTTAAAATTTTCAAATGCTATATTAACATTTTTCAAATACAAGAGTAACATTTTTTTAATACAAAGTCAATATTTTTTCTATACACATTTTAACATTTTCAATGCTTGATTAACATTTTTGGAATACGAGATTAACATTATTTTCAATACATGGTGAACATTTTTTCTATGCAGATTTTTCAGTTTTTAAATTGTTGACTAATATTTTTCAAATACTTGTTAAACATTTTTAAATGCTTGATTAGCATTTTCAAAATACATGATCAAACACAAATTGTGCATTTTATGTATTCATTTTTTTTGTATATGTGAGAAACATTTTCTTTATACACATTTAACATATTTCAAATGCTTGGTTGACATTTTCTAAAATACATGGTCAACATATTTTTAACATTTTTATAATGCTTGATTAAAAAAAATACATAATAAAATTACATAATTTTTTTAATACATGGTCAACCTTTTTTTACACACTTTAGCATTTTTGATATACTTGATTAAAAAATTCAAATGGAAGTTTTTTTAATACATGGTCAATATTTGTTCTATACACATTTATTTTTTTAAATGCTTTAATATTTTAATATTTGTTTGAAATTTTTTCAAATGCTTGATTAACATTTTTTAAACACATGCTCAAACTTTTTCACTCACATTACATATTTTGAATACATTTTTTATACACATGCGAAACTTTTTTTATACACATTTAACAATTTTCAAATGCTTGTCTTTCATTTTTTAAAATTTTTATCTGAATTATTTTTTTAATATATTTATTTATAATTTTTGGAAGTAAAAAAAGTAATAAAAATAAAGAAAAAGGTAAAAAATGGAAAAGAACAAAAACAAAGTCGTGGCCTCCCGCGCGTCTGGGCTGGACCATTTAGGGAGGTGCCTGACACAGGAGTATGCTAGGGCTCGCTATAGGCGAGACATAATGCTGCCCATAGTACATGCTCTCCTCCGCTTTATGTAGAGCTAAGGTGGACCTTAAATGTGTAGATTCCGTCATCGAATATTCGTTTCCGTGGTTATTTCTCAAGCATAAGAACTTATTCTAAATTCCTAATCTATTTTTTCTCAAGACTTTGCTTGTTCAAAGGCGTGCGTCAAGCTAAAACTAAGTTTGGTCATTTAGTAACAGCTCGTTGGGATATTATTTGTGAAGGTACAGTGATGTAGGAATCAGAGACTTTGTGACAGTTGATGACATGTCGTGTCACTTTGCACAATATAATTATCGAGAACGAGTGGGAAGGGCAACCTGAACCTATGATTTTGAGAAGTCCGAAGAACAAATTCACACCCCAAACAAGATGCAGATCATATTTTGAATTTTCTGGAGATGTATCTGAATCATGAGATCAACAGGTGCACGCGCAGCTACTCAACGATCTTGCGGAGCATATGCGGATCCACAATGAAAATCATTGAGTTTAATATTTGAATTGTGCATTTCAAATAAACTTTATGTTTGAACTATGTATTTACGCTACAAGCAAATGGTATTTACGTGTGATATTCATGTGTATGATCGATGTCTATGGATTTGAGAGTTTTGATATGAGGAGTGTGGCTGTCCAACAAGACATTTGAGGGGCTGTCTGACACGGGCCAGGATCACATCCGGGCACATCCATGGATGTTTATGGGCCGGATTTGCCAAGTCCGAATGTATAGGCGCTCGAGCATATATGGATTCTTTACCCTACTTTAGTCCAACTCAAAAAGATAAAACTCCCAACTCATTTTCTTAAAGCTATTGATTCTAAAACGGCGATGGGCTAGTGCTGACCATAAATACGGGCTGGACCGTTGACTCAGCGCAAAAACCCATTCTTGTAGACAATAACATGATTAGACCAGAGGCCCTCCCCTGCTTTCTGTAAAGCACAAATGTGGACCTTAAATGTGTAGCTGGCGTCACCGAATATTCGTTCGTTTCCATGGTGATTTCTCAAGCACACACACATAACTTATTCCAAATTCCTAATCTGTTTTTGCTCACGACTTTGGTTGTTCAAAGGCGTACGTCAAGCCAAAACTAAGCTAGGCCATTCAGTAACAGCTCAGTACTATGCGACAATACTGTTGTGTACTAGCAGTACTAGTAGAGTAGGAGTAGTTGGCTAGCTATTGTTGTCGCTAACACACACACACAGACACACACAATAGTTAATGGAAGCGCTAAAATGAAGGTAAGGCATGCTACATCATGCAGCTAGTTGCGTCGATGAAGGGAAACCATCCTCACTCCTCAGAGAAGCAGCTTGCTAGAGAGCAGAGCAGAGCAGTTGGTGAGTGAGGAACTCAGACATCGGCGAAGATATGGTACTCTTTGGAGTCTCGGGCGATGAGCCTGAGCGCGGCGATAGCGGCGGTGATGGAGAGGACGGTGAAGAAGACGATGTTGAGCCAGTGCCAGGCCTTCTGCAGCGAGGAGAGGCGTTGCCTGTTGGAGACGAGGTACATGTGGTTGGCGAGCACGAAGGTGAGCGGGAATGTGCTGAGCGCCCCCGTGAGGCTCATGAAGTCCCCTAGGAAGGGCAGCATCGCCGCCATGAGCGTGTTGACGGCCAGGTACCCTCCCCTCACGCCCACCCTGAATATCACGTTGTGCATCGCGAACGGGCCTCCCACCTTGCTCCCGAACCGGGTGTCCAGGTACTCGTACATCGGCGACGCGAAGATCTGCATATGCATCTCTATCTCTTTCAGTTACTAATACTCTAGGAGTACTTACTTTCCAGTTAACAGATCGATTGATTGAAATGAACTGAAAAACAAAAACAAAAAGAAGAAAGGCTTACGTGTAGCGCTATGACTGTCTGGAGGAAGGCAGCGAGGTTGGCAACTGCCTTGATCCACACGGGCCCATGGACGTTGTTGAGCAGGTAGGTGGTGGTCTGGTTGCCGTAGGCCCAGTAGCCGATGACTATGATGGCGTAAAGGGGCACGGAGCCGGCGGTGAACTGGAACCACAGCGCCTTCTCCATGTTCTTCACCACGGGCGCCCGGACGGTGGCCTGGATCTCCGGCAGCATGCCGGTGTTGTAGGCGAACACCAGGCTCGCCGCCGCGCCGATGGTCGTGAACACCCTGCTCGACGGGTCTCCCTGAATGCTGTAGTCGCGAGGCGGCGTGCGCATGCCGTCCTTGAGCGACAGCGCGCAGGCCGCCACGATGTAGGTGAGGCTGAAGACCGTGGAGAAGCCCAGCCAGATCCTCAGGGCCGACAGGTACGGGATCCCGAACGCAAACAGCGCGCACACGAACCCAGACACCGCGATGCAGTAGGGCAGCTTCATAGCCCCGTCGGCACTGATCAGCAAATACAATGCCTGCACCGCACGTCCACCACCGTGTCAGTCAGTGACTTCGGTCGGTCAGAGAAACACCAAAGCATACTACTCCTACTAGATATATGACTACCTTGAGTGCTTGTCCTGCTATTATGATGAACCCCGTGTTGATCATGAAGAGGTTGATGTACTGCATCGCCCAGGTGATCTTGTACATCTTTGGCCCGTAGATGTGGCCGGCGAGGTCCCTGTACCTGATGTGACGCTTGCCGCCGAGGAGGTGGAGGCGGCCCAGCAGCGCGTTGGCGTACATGGACACGGCCGCGGCCAGGAGGAGGCCCACGGTGCCGCCCACCCAGCCCAGCGGGACCATCAGCGAGCCGGAGTAGCCCAGCACGTAGGCGCTGTTCACCCCGGTGGTCAGCACGAATGCCACCTGGTACCATGGATCTGACAAAATTCCATTCAAAGTACACACAGATATCAGTTCACGGATTCCAAAAGGGCGAAAGTATTCCGAGATTCAGATCCTCCCTTGTGCAAGTACTCCTACACATCGTGCATCTCCCATCCCATGCATGTAAGTACCCAACAGCCAACAAATTCGCACGTGCAAACGGAGGAAAAGAACTAGTACCACAACACATGAAACACAGTTACGTAGTTTTTTTCCCGCAAAAAAGAAACACAGTTACTTAGTTTGTATAGCTGGTAGAACCCATACAACATGTGAGGAATCGATCTGAAACCTTTTGAGTTACTACAGTTAGGAAGAAAAAAAGGCATCAAGTGAACCCGCCATGTGTGTTAATTTGACTATGGCACCGCAGCGCACTAGTGTGGTACACGACAAGGACACAGCTGATGCTGGCGTTACATATATGTATGATATATTGTCACCATCCCTTCCTCCTAGCAGCGTACAACGGACGTTGCGGTGATGCAATGGGACGCAAGCCTGGGAGAGATTGTCAGTGGATTGATGGATGGATGGATGTTAAAAGTCTGAAATGGCAGCACGAACAAACAAGGGCCAGTGTATAGTTTAGGAGGGAGCTCTCGTCATAGTAGATGGATGGATTGTTGTCATGTAGCTGGGTTGTGCGGTTGGAACCTAAGAATCATCGATCAAAGAGGACAAAAACAAGAACATGAACAAGAACAAGAACAAGAGCTTCCTCTTTTCAGTCTAAGAAAAGCAAGATACTAGACCAAGGAATTTGGATGGAGAGAGGGGGCATACCAACGCCAATCTGGTGTGAGGTACCATCGGCGACAGGCAGGTCGTCAAGTTTGTCGCCGTGCCCATTCTTTTGGGGGTTGGCGTCCACCACGACCACCTTCTCCGCCGGCGGCATGGCCATCTTCTCCGATCGTCAGTCGATGTATAGGAAGGAAGGCAGGCGATCGATCGATGCGTTTGGTCTGGTTTGGTTGATATATATAGCAGCAGCAGTACTGGTAGAGGGCAGAGAAATGGACGGGAAGGGAGTATGAATGAAGTGCAGTAGAGTCACAGCTATGCAGGAGGGAGGGAGAGGAGGTCTCTTATAGGGGACGGGAGTCATCGACTAGGACTCATTTCGTGGTCAACAAATAATATATTAATGTATTCCATTCATGTGCGCCGCGTCGTTCAATTAATTACTCCTGATCTTCAATCCTGGCTTGATTTGTATGTTTCCGTCACGTTTTTATATACTTTTCACCAGGGTGCAAGCGATGTCTTCTTCTTCCTGCGAAACTGATCAATTAGGTAAGCATTAACTGTAAGATTAACTAGTAGCAAATGTGTTGCTTCGTCCTGAAACTGAAGCTAATGGTGGGCTGTAAAATTAATACGACAACTATAATGTGGTATTATCTAGGCTGGTTGTAATGGGTAGCACAATAAGTTAGTATCATGCAATGAACTACTAGTGTATGATACTACCTCTTCAATGCATAGTATTATATATTAGTATTATACTACCTCATCAAAACTGCTCCTTGTATCTCTATTTTTCTGCGTGTGCATGTCATCATTTATTCAATTAATTACTTGGATCTGCGGTCCCGGCTTTGCTTCGTTTTCCGTCACGTTTTATGTTTTCCACGCGCGCACGTATGTATACGCAGCCATGTGGGTGGAGGGGAGTTGCAAAATTCACGGCCCTTTTTTGTCCCATAATTAGTCACAATCACATGAAAGAACGGAAAGAGTTGAGAGTGATGCGCACTTGGAGTGTACACGGCGGCCTACATTATGCAAAGGGGATCCCATCGGATCAACCTCCAATTGCGACACCTTGATTCCATTCGTGGACATGCATACTGCCAGCCAACTGCACGCCAAAACCAACATGGAAACAAACAAACCAAACTCCATCACCAACTTGCAACTGAAGCCGGACCACCTTTCTCTCTGCTTTTCGGGAAACCAAGCTCTTCTTATCTCCAAGCAAGGAGAAAATGGAAATTGGAGCTCTCCTCTTATCTCCAAGAAGAGCTGGGAGAAAATGGAAAGGATAAAAATGCATTTGCGTGTGTACACGGTTCAACTGCTCGTCAACATCATCCAATTCTATCATGCATATTCCTACTACATGCTTATGTGTATGTGTATGTGTATGGTTGTGTGCAACACCTATACACGCTAGGCTATAGGCTAGCACGAATTGCCTTGTGCCTCTCGCGTAATTGGGTGCGTAGCACCCACCCATATACCCCCGTCGCGTCACGCTACATAATTAGACCATCGCCGGACCTTGCAAATCCAGCCCCTCAAACGCTTGCAGACGCGTCCGGGCGCGTCCGCGGACACTGATCGGTCACGTCTCAAAAAATGGATTCTACGTCCGGATACCTTAAATTAGAAACCTCAAATCCATATTATTATATGCAACGTAGACCTAATACTAAGCGGAGGTCGTCCGGTTCCGCCGTGCCCATGTCCGGCGGGTGGCTACGCCCCTCGTAGTGTCGATCCGGCCGCCGACGAGGTAAAGTAGGACATGGGACACTGGCCGGCTCACGGGACTCGATCCACCGCCGTCTCCCATGCCCTACTCTTCCTCTTCGGAGCCCGTAACCCGGACGGTGCCGGTGGACGTGAGGTCGATGACGGATTCGTCCGAGACGACGTCCACCACGACGCGGTTGCGGCACCCGCATTGGTGCACCCTACGGGGCACAGGAGAGTGTGACTCCACCTCTCCAACGTCCACCGCCGCGAGGGCCTCCGCCGCCTCCCTTGCCCGCCGCCTCGCCCGGCGGGCACGCCCCGTCATGGCATCGTTCGTGGACGACCATGCTTCATGCTCGGCGCGCCAATGGAGGGGTTGCGCTTCCGCCACATCGTTCAGACGTCAGACGGACCGCACCACCTCCGGTGAGGCAGCGACGCCGGATCCAAGCACCGGTTGTGCGGACACAATGGATTCCCGGCGTTGCGAGTCCGACCACTGCCGTCGTGCGGCCACCTCTCGGGAGCGACGAAACGCGACCCGAACGGTCATCTCCTCCTCGGGGCCGTGTGGGATGAGCTCGTGGTCGACGGATCTGGAGGTGAAGGACTCAGATCCACTGCCCGCCATGTCGAAGAAGGCCGAAGATCGCCGGAGGTGAGCTTGGGTGACAGATGGAAGTGGAGTGGAGTGGCTAGGGTTTGGTCCGGCGAGCGGATGGGAACGAATTGTATGATGATGGAATTGCATGATGTATTGATCAGGTGCAACCGCACGTATATATGATGTACAAGGTGGGCCACGACCTCAACTATACAAGACTAGGAGGTGGGCCCAAACACAATATATGCACACACATATATATACACTCAACACCCCCCCCCCCCGCAGTCGAAGCGGCACCATCGCTGACGCAAAGACCGGATCGAAACTCCTCGAAGGACGCCGTGGGCAAGCCTTTGGTCATGATATCTACAAACTGTTGGGAGGTCGGAACGTGTAAGACACAAACGTGGCCAAGGGCGACCTGATCCCGAACAAAGTGAATATCAAGCTCAATGTGCTTGGTGCGGCGATGATGAACCGGGTTGGCGAAGAGGTAGACGGCCGAGACGTTGTCGCAGTAGACCACCGTTGCCTTGTCGACTGGGCACGAGAGCTCATGAAGAAGCTGACGAAGCCATGAACACTCGGCGACGACATTGGCCACGGCGCGATACTCAGCCTCAGCACTGGACCGGGAGACCGTAGGCTGCTGCTTGGAAGACCACGAAACCAGTGATGGTCCAAGGAAGACACAGTAACCCGAGGTGGAGCGACGGGTGTTGGGGCAGCCGGCCCAGTCAGCGTCGGTGTAGGCGGTGAGCTCGGTGGAGGCAGAGGTGTGCAACGTGAGACCAAGGTCCACAGAGCCACGGATGTAGCGGAGGATCCGCTTGACGAACGTCCAATGAGCATCTCGAGGGGCATGCATGTGAAGACACGCCTGCTGCACAGCATACTGGAGCTCCGGTCGAGTGAGAGTGAGGTACTGAAGAGCACCCACAATAGACCGGTAGAAAGGAGCATCCGGAGCAGGAGAACCATCAGCAGCAGAGAGCTTGGCCTTCGTGTCGACAGGGGTGGCCGCGGGTCTGCAATTAAGCATGCCAGCACGGTCAAGGAGCTCAAGAGCGTACTTCCGCTGGTGGAGGAAGAAACCATCAGGACGGCGCACTACCTCGACACCGAGGAAGTAGTGTAACGGACCCAGATCCTTGATGGCGAACTCAGCGCGAAGACGATCAGTGAGCTGACTGAGAAGCCCAGTGGTGCATGCTGTCAGGATAATGTCGTCGACGTAGAGGAGCAGATATGCAGTGGTGGCTCCCTGGTGATAAACAAACAGCGAAACATCGGAGCGTGTGGGGCGAAACCCGAGTTGATGCAGAAACGCCGCGATGCGCTGGTACCAGGCGCGAGGAGCCTGCTTCAGCCCATATAATGAGCGCGAAAGCAGGCACACATGGTCTGGATGCGTCGGATCAACAAACCCGGTGGGTTGCTGACAGAAGACCTGCTCCTGAAGGTGACCATGAAGGAAGGCGTTGGAGACGTCCATCTGGTGTACTGGCCAGGCACGGGAGACTGCAAGCTGTAGTACAGTGCGGATCGTGCCTGGCTTAACAACCGGAGCGAAGGTGTCGGTGAAGTCGACGCCGGCACGTTGGCCGAAGCCACGAACGACCCAACGCGCCTTGTAGCGGTCGAGAGTACCATCAGGATGGACTTTGTGCTTGAAAACCCACTTCCCGGAGATCACGTTAGCGTGACGGGGACGAGGGACAAGCTGCCAAGTCCGGTTGCGCTGCAATGCGTCAAACTCCTCCTGCATCGCCGCAACCCGGAGAGGATCGCGCGGGGCCGCTCGAACAGAGGACGGCAGGGGCGACAACGCGGAGGTGGAGGTGGTGCAGACGTACTCATCCGAAGCATACCGCGTGCTCGGACAGTGAATGCCCGCCCGAGCACGAGTGAGAGGACCAGCCGGCGGAGCAGCCGCGGGTGGCGCAGACGGGGCGGCCGAAGGTGTCGAGGCCGCGGGCGAGGCAGACGCGGCAGGCGCCGGTGGCGACGTGGGCGAGGCCGGCTCTGCAGGCGACGGCGAGGCCGCGGGCGAGGCCGGCGGCGCGGGTGAGGGCGGACCAGAGGAGATCGACGCCGATGAAGAGCTCGCGGCGGTGCTAGGGAGCACAACGTCCGAGCCGGGGGAGGACGCGGCGGGAGTGCCGTGGCGGACCTCAAAGCCGGGTGGCGGGCCAATGGCCGCACGTGCACGCCCGGGGTGATGATTCAGCGACCCGGCGCCATTAGAGGCCGACGACGAGGGAGCGGCCGGAGGCACCTGCTGAAAGGGAAACACAAACTCGTCAAAGTAAACATGCCAGGAGGTGTACACGCGATGGGAGACTGGATCATAGCAGCGATATCCTTTGGAGTTGGGAGGGTAACCGATGAAGATGCAGGCAACGGAACGTGGAGCGAGTTTATGAGGAGTGGTGTCGACGATGCTGGGGTAGCAGAGGCACCCAAAAATACGCAAGCCATCATAGGAAGGAGGCATACCAAAGAGAAGGTGGTGGGGCGCATAATTCCAGCGCGGCCGGCAGGGGCAGAGATTCAGAAGAAGCGACGCGGTGGCGAGGGCATCCGGCCAGAAGCGAGGAGGCACGTTGGCATGAAAAAGAAGGGTGCAAACGCAGTCATTAAGAGTGCGTAAGACACGTTCAGCGCGACCATTTTGTTGTGATGTGTACGGGCATGTGAGAAAAAAAATTGTGCCATGGTGTGCGAGAAAAGTACGGAATGCAAGATTGTCGAACTCTTTTCCATTATCAGTCTGAAGAGCGAGAATGGGGCGCCCAAACTGCGTGCTGACATAGGAGTAAAAAGCCGTCAAAGTAGAGAGTGCATCCGATTTTCGTCGTAAAGGAAAAGTCCACACATAATGGGAGTAATCATCAAGAATAACGAGATAGTAGACATAGCCCGAATTACTAGGAACTGGAGAGGCCCACACATCACTATGGATTAATTGAAAAGGAAAAGACGCAATGGTGGCTGAATTATTAAACGGAAGGCGAACATGTTTGCCGACACGACATGCATGACAAGTGTGATCCTCTACTTTATTACAATGAAAACAGAAACTCCTAAGAATATGACGAAGAGTGGCGGGGTTGGGATGACCGAGACGGGCGTGCCAAAGGTCGACGCCGGCCGAGAGAGCAACTGGAGCGGTGGTGGCGGAGGACTTCGGGTGGACCGAATAGAGATCATCGTCGGGACTATCACATCGGTGGAGTACCATCCTGGTTCGAGCGTCCTTGACACAAAAACCAAAACCATCAAACTCAACAGTTACAGGATTTTCACGAGCAAGATAACGAACGGAAATAAGATTCTTAATGAGGTCAGGAGAAACAAGAACGTTAGACATAGTGAGTGGCATGGAAGAAGAAGGAAAAGAGGTGCGCCCAACATGTGTGATCGGGAGGGTGGAGCCATCACCGACAGTGATGCGGGTGGAAGTGTTGACGGGAGAGAAAGAGGTGAGGTTACCCGGATGAGCGAACATGTGGGCAGTAGCACCGGTGTCCATGTACCAGTCACCGCCACCATGATAGTTGTTGGGCGAAGGAGCAGAGTGCATCGCGGCAAGGAGCGCCGGATCCCATGGTGGTGGGGGCAGAGCTGACGGGGGTGACGGAGACGCCATGCCATAGGCGCCGGTCATCTGCGGCGGGGTTGGAGTCGGGAACCCTCCATAGGAGGGCGGCCCGGCGAGATAAGCCTGATGAGCCGGCGGGCGCGGCGCGGGCATGGTCGGTGCGGGGGCCCGAGGGACCGGCATGGTGTAAGCATGGACAACACCCGTCCATGGGTTGTAGCCGCCGGTCCATGGCGGGGGTTGCTGTTGCACATGGTGCTGCTGGGGGGCGCCGCCCTGCTGCTGCTGGCGACCGCCACGCCGACCGCCCCGTTTGCGGCCAGCGGGAGCAGGCGCCGGTGGGGCTGGAGGCGCGCCAAACGGCGCCGGTGGCGTCGGGAGCAGCGGAGGCTGCGGCGGCGCGGGAGCCCGCTGCTGGTGAGGAGCGGCGGGTGGTGGTGGAGGACCGCCGCGAGTGGTGCCGGTGGCTAGGGCAACGTGCATGGCCCGGCTCTTCACCTGCTTCATCCGGCGCTCCTCCAACCGGAGATAGGCCACGAACTTGGCGAAGGAGGGCTCGGTGATGAGGGAGAGGTTCGCCGCGGCGTTGCCGAAGTCCTCGTTGAAACCGGCGGTGAGTGTGCTGAGAAGGGTATCGTCATCGATCTTCGCGCCAATATCGCGGAGCTCATCAGCAAGGGTCTTGAGACGAAGGCAATATTCGTCGACGGAGGAGTTGTCTTGGTGGCACCCAAAAAACTTTTGCTGCAAGAAGACGCGGCGTTGGAGGCGATTGTCGGTGAAGAGCCCGTTCAGCTTGGTCCAAACCGCACAAGCATCATCACCGTCGTGCACGACCGTATGAAACAGATCGGGCGAGATGGTGAGGAAGAACCAGCGGATGAGTGTGGCATCGATGGTGGACCACTCATGGTGCGCGGGCACAAGGCTGGAGTCGATGGAGCCATCCACATGATCAAGGAGATTGTACTCCCGAAACACAAGGGAGAAGTAGGTCTTCCATGCGTAGTAGGAGGAGTCCGTCTGGGTAAGACGAACCGGAACCCGTTCGTGGATATTGAGGTTGCGGATGTCGGCGGCGTCGGGAGGGTTGGCGTCGGCGAACGGGTTGGAGCCGGAGGAAGTGACGGAAGACATGGCGGCGGCGGCGGCGCTAGACGGCGCGGCGACGGCGGCTAGGGTTGGTGGCGGCAGCGGCGCAAAAGGGCGCGGCGGCGGCGATGGGGGAGTGTGGCGGCGGCGGCGCTAGGAGGACGCGACGGCGACGACAGGGTGGGGGAGGCGGCGGCGCGAGGGAGCGCGGCGGCGGGTGGTAGATGCGGCGGCGGCGGCGCAGAACGGTGGGCGCGGCGGCGGCGGCGGGCGGAAGCTAGGTTTAGAACCTAAAAACTGATACCATGTATGATGATGGAATTGCACGATGTATTGATCAGGTGCAACCGCACGTATATATGATGTACAAGGTGGGCCACGACCTCAACTATACAAGACTAGGAGGTGGGCCCAAACACAATATATGCACACACATATATATATACTCAACACGAATATATGTGGGGTCGATGCGGGGCCAGTGCGTGCCCGAGCTTCCCTATATCCGCCCCATATTTGGGCTGAAAATCAAGGATGTCGGTCAGTTCGGACGTTTGAGGCCGGTTTGAGAGGCCGTCTGGATCGATTTTTTGTGACTGGGCAGTGACCGTGCAGCTTGCCCGGCCGTTTGAGGAGGGTACGAGGTGTCCGGGCTGTAGATGCTTTTAGTCCCGTCATCACCATCGATCGGGCATTGTACTTGTACATATATATTCGCGCTGGCCTAGCTAGAAGCCCGTGTAGTACGTGTCAAATTATTCAAAGTCTTTACCATGATACGAGTATTTATTTTCAGAATCCTGTGTAAATACTACCGTGGTAGTACAACACTACGGTCCTGCCACTGTGGCAGCGTGGCGCCGTCTTCCTGATCGTATCCAGGGCAGGGCATGCCCGGTACTTGTGCTCATGTCTTGGCTCCCCCCGAGGAGAATGGGCATGCTGAGGACCCCCTAGCGTGGGGCGGGCGAGCAGGCCAGGCCAGGCCAGGCCACTTGTGATCGAGGATCAGATGAGCTATCCTAGGCGGTGGTACTGTTCACCTGGTCCTCTGGTGACGTAGTGCCGGTCGAATTCAGGACCAAGCTCTCGCTCTCTTCTTTTTCTCTCGGTCCCGCCCTTCCTGGAAACTACTGCGCGACTCACGCCATTTGCGCATGCCCCGACAGTGATTTTTTTTTTTTTGCGAGAAATGCCCCGACAGTGATTTATCGACATACATCTATTTTATTTTAGTATAACAAACCAATTATTATATAGATAAATCGTTTCACGCGGCTGTATGTGAAGGAGAGATATTCCATTTCGTCTTCAAAAAGTCGTAGTACAAAAAAGGTTGGAGGGCATCTCAAAGGACCTTTTATACAGTGTGCGGACTTGTGTACACGCTAGTCTATCTAATCATCGACTTTAGTGGGAATCTAAAGCGCGCTTTCGATCCAAGAATTCAAAAAGGACCCCTCGGAAGGAAGGAAGGAAGAAAGACGGATGGATGGGACTAGCGTGCGTGCCAACAAAACGGGCCGAATGATCCAGCCCAACTATATGTAAGTATAATTGATGATTATGCCCATTTTCGTTTTCGTTTCTGGTAGGCAGGCGTACCTCTACTTGCCTTTTGAAAATCGTCCTGCATCCATGACACGCGTCATCGGTCTGATTTGTATATATTTGTTTTGAGAAAAGGAGGGTCCAATCTGCTTTTGTAGACTAATAACCACTGCTAGAAGATATTAAAGTGGACTCTACTCTCTCAAGAAGATTTCTAGGTTCAGTTGCTGTCTCTTGCGCTTGGACCAGAGATGGATGACACAAATCATTTTTGTCAGCAAATCTTTTTGTGTTAAAGACAACTAGTGGCGGAGCCATAAAAATTGTCTCACTTGGGTCAAATGCTGTTCAAACAAATTATGAGGACGTTTCCAACGGCGACTCACAAATTTTCTCCCACATCTATCCGGGGATAGAGGAGATCAGTTCGCGGACACGGACGCAGAAGGCCGTCATCCAACACCATCCGCATAATTTTCGCCAACAATTCGAACTAACCGAACGAAATTCGTTCAAACCGGACGGAATTCATTCAAGTCCGGATATAATTTACAGAAACGGACAATATTTCAACAAAACTATAAAAAAACACTAAACCCTATATCGGACAACCACCTCGCCATGTCCTGCCGCATCGCCGTCGACGTCTGTGTCGTCGTCCCTCCAACGGCGCAAGGATGCCAGAGGGTCGCGACAGACTTGTCTGATGGCTGCCTGACGCTCGCGGAGGAGCCGCTCCGCCTCCTGTTGCACTGTGCCATGGGCCGCCTTGGCCATTGCCGAAGGCGCCCTCGCGGCGTCCTTTCCCCTGCCGGCGTTGACTGAGCAGTCGCTAAGTGACCACTCCTCGCTAATTTTGACGTGTTTGCCGTCAAGGCGGCGGCACCGCCTGGCGGCCGTCTCCACGGTGGTGGCGGAGCGGTCGAGCCCCCACACCGCGGCGAGGTTCGGGTCGTTGCGGACCCATTCCGGCGCCAAGTCCGTCTTGGCGAACGCGGAGCGGCGACCGGCATTTCCGCCGGTCGTACCTCGCGTGCTGTCGCGCCGCGCGCTCGGCCTCGGATACCACGACCCAAAAGCCGAAGGGGCCACCGTAAACGCCGCTTCCAAGGTAGTGGAGGATGTGGCCACACACCTTGGCAATCGCAGGCAACAGCTCCTCCTTTATCGGGCGGCGGTGGCGTCGTGGTGGCGAGGAGGGCCCGTTGCGATGCCGGCTCCTGCTTCACGTGGCCACCGATGTGGGTGACGTGGTTGCGCGGTGGGGATGCCGGCTCGTCCTTCACGTGCTGAAGTGGGGAGGGTGGCTCCCGCTTAATGTGGACACACGACGGGGACGGTGGCTCCCGCTTAACGTGGACACATGACGGGGATGGTGGATCCTCCTTCATGAGCGCCGGCGATGGTGGCGCTAGGCCCATCTTCGTCCGTCAGAGCCGCCTCTGAGAGGAGACGAGGCCACTGTTGATCCTCCTCCTCGTTGTTGGAGGTGACTATCTTCTCCTTGCCGGAGTAGCCCACCGCCGTGGATGCAGATGGTCCAGGTGAGCGAGTGCGGCGATGCCACGATTTGCCTAACGAGGAACTCCCACCCGCACCGCCTGCTGGCATGGAGAACCAGGACTTCGGCATCATCACTGGGCTCGAAGAGAAGGAAGGGCTCAGCAAGGGAAAGGGGGGCGGTGCGGTGCTCAGGAGGGGTGTGTGGATCTGTTCATCGTCGGCTCAGGGCTTAAATAGTCGCGGCCAGGCCTGGCGGTGAGGCGGTCAGCCTGCTACAATGCAGTGCAGCGGCCGAAGTTGGTTTCTCGGTACGCGTCACATTGAAGTAGCGACGCCCGAAAGGTCGCATCCATCTGCACCGCCTTCCCGTCTGGTCAAATCGTGGGCATCAATGCCGGCCGCTGCATGCTCTTGTCCTGCAAGAATGCGGCGCGGGAGGAGCGGATTGGGTTGGCCAGGGCGGTCAGACGCGAGCTTGGGAGCGGTCTGGATCCGCAAAGCCCCCCATGTTTGTTTCGGTTTGCGGGAGAAAACACGTCCGGACTGCTCGATGGACCAATACATGTCTGCGTTGGATGGCTTTCGCGGGCCGAAGAGCGCGGCCCGAACGGATGCGGGCGGTTTGTAGGTCGGCGTTGAAGATGCCCTGAAGGACAAAGTCACTAGAATGTATGATTTTAGCAGCAAATAATCACCAATTTAACAGGCTCGCTTTGATAGCCGAGAAGTGGAAACATTTTTCTCATCCCCAAAGAGAGAATCCAACGCATCTAGAGGAAGATTGACGACGGTGGCTCCCTGAAGATGGAAGATGGAATATGGTTCTTCCGCCAGGCCCCCATCCTGGCAATGCGTCTTGTGTCGTTGGAGAGCGTTTGGAGGTGTGTTTTTGGCAGGTCACGCGACATTCGGTCGGCGTTTGCCATCCGTGGATCCGCGTGGAACCGGTCTTCGTATGTCTACATATTAGATCCTTCCGGTCTACACTTTTTCATCCGAGATGGTTCCTGTTGTGGTGTGTTAGTCCTTGGACGCCTTAGCACAATGACTTAATGACTGTTTACTACAATAAGATTTGTCCGGATCCTGTAAAGGAGGGGCGATGATGTCGTCGCCCGTTCAGCCGCTCTAGCGGTTATAGTCGTTGTTAGATGGTCTACGGCATGGATATTTTTATTATTATTTTTGATGTTCTTTATACTGTCATGGTATTTAATGAATAGATTGAAAACTTCTTCCTCAAAATAAAATAATCTTTAATTTTTGCACTGTTCACAAGCAAATTAGCACTACATCTGTGATGTTAGGGTCAGGGACTCAGTCTCCACCACTGAAAACAATATCATGCAGATGCACTAGAATGATACACATATATGAGACGGCAAAACAAGAAAGAAGATACGTGCATGCATGCGCGCAGAAGAAATCAGAAATGAAAAAAAACGTAGAGATCGATCGACATGATTATGAAGGATAATAGAAAATGGATTGTATGTGCGGAAAGAGAGATATATCGGCAGAGAGAAAGTGGAGTTCGATTGGATGCGTGTACGTACCGACGCCAATCTGGTGGGCGCTCTCTTCGTCGATGCCGATCTGATCCTGCACCTCCTCCATCATGGCCGCCATTCCTTGATCGGTTGAGTGACCTCTATCGATCCGGTGCTGCCGGATGCAGAACTCAACTCAGCAGATCACTTCACATGCTAACAATATTCGACCGGGTCCGGATGGATCCAAATCGTCTCGCCATTCCGTCCGGATCTGAAACTCAACTCAAGAGTTCACTTCGAGTGTTAATTTCGTTGTTGGATCCAAATCAGCTGGCACAAATTCGATCGATCGGAGAAAACGCGCGGCGGCACACCATGCATCGATCGGTCGCGTTTTTGGGTTTTGCTTGGTTGACAGCCCGGCGGGGAAAATGGAAGGGAGAGAACGAGTCTTGTGATCAGTCACTCCACAGAACGGGGCTAGAACGTGTGTCGTGGACACAAGGCAACGGTAGCTGATTCGTCGGAGCGGGGGACCAAATTATCACCTCATTTCTTAATATGTTAGATCTAAATAAATTAATTTTGTCTATTATCATTGTTCAGGAAATAAAATAACAATTTAGTACTACTACTAAAATCGTCCCGGATCTCATCAATCAAACTAGCACATGCACCCCACCGCGGTGCATGTAATGTAGGGATAATATGTTGTCCGCATCATGCATCAATTGCTGGTTGCACTCGCGTATGCTTTGTATTGCATGTGCGTCGATCACGTTTGGGTGTCGCCCATTTTCCACGCAGGCGCATATGCACGGCTACTCGCGTACAAATTTAGTCAGGTCACATGACAGGGATGCGCGCGCACCAGCACCAGCCACCAGCACCAGCGCGGCGTCCCTTTCCGCTTCCGCCCCCATCAAGATCAAATCATTGTTGCGACTCCGGTGCGTTGAACGCTGCTGTCACTCTACTCTAGTTCAGCCCTAGTCCACAATTTGGGCGCCTTGATTCGTGGACATGCAGCACAACGACCCAATCACCCCTCCTCAACGGCATATCTCCCTACTGCTACGGCGTAGCGGCAGCAGAACATGCAAAAAGGCTTCCCGCAAAAAAAAAAACATGCAAAAAAGCTTTATTTATTTGCCCGTAAAGCTTTGCGTTTGTGTGTACACGATTGACCCGGTCGTCGCATCACTCCTCAAAGATTTCTCATTGTTTTTGTCCCTTGCACATGTGCGCCCATACTCAGCAGTCATCACGCATGTTTTCGCCTCGCCTTTTTGGGTCTCCAGGCAACAAAAACTGCTTTGCTCGCTTGTACTGTCAGTTTTGTCATCCACTGGAAACCACCACTAGCACCAGACGCCAGTAGAGTAGCTAGAAAAGAAAAACAAAAACACGGAACTGGGTCGACCAAATGGAAGAAACGTGTTACTTCCAGGCCGATTGCTAAAGCCCAGCAACCACCTCCTTGGGGCCCACACAGCAACTGCTTTTTTGGAGATTACACACGGCGACAGTGGTAGGCCCAACCCACTACATGGAAAGCCCACCATACCCCTCCCATGTTTTTCCAACACCACGTGTCGGCTCCTTGTCGCAACAAACGTCTCAAAAAACAATTATCAAAACGAAAAACACAACACCGTCCATCGGGAATTCTTAGGCATGCACGCGGCCATCCATTTACTCTAAGATTCATGAATTTCTTTATGTTTTTAGTTCTTTTTTTATTTTAGGCGGAGTTTTCTAGACCTTAATTGATGTAATAAGATTCATGCTACCAGCTTTTGGCGCTTTCCGCAGCTCCATCCACCTCACCTCCTATGTTTTTTCATTATTTCTCCAAATTTAAATCTATTATACCTTTTAAACTGAAAGTTCAAATTAAGTTTTGTTTGCATATTCGTGTTTGTTTTAACAAGTACTTTCGGACAAGACAACTTTGAGTGCATTTTGACAACTTTTGATTTTTTTGCCAAGTTTTTTTTATATTAAGACCCGATAATTATAATATTAACTTTTACTGAATTTCACCAACTTTCATTTGCATTAGTGTTTAGGGCTTAGGTGTTAGGTCTTAGGGTTCAGGGTTTAAGTTTTAGTTTTTGAAACTTAGTAAATGGATCATTTGTTTCTATCAAGTTTTACTAGTTGAAACTTGATAAAGTTTTTAAAACTTGTCAAAAGGTATTCAAAGTGGTCTAGTTTAAAAGCCATCATCACAAGGAACACAAATATGAAAACAAAATATAAATTTGACTTGGTTCAAAAGATATAAAAAATTCAAACTTACAAGTATAAAAAGAAAAGAAAGCATTAGAGGTGGTTGAAAGTACGCAATCTTCTTTATTGCATAGGTGAGACCATTTAAGAATCTCGCCATAGTTAGCTCCGTAGCTTCTTTGACATTTGCTTGTATCATTGAAATCTCCATCTCTTTATTGAGGTGGGCAGGAAGAGCTAGCAATGGCGGCGTGAGCGGGAAGGCAAGCTGCACAAGGGTGGAAATGGAAGCAGCAGAAGAGGACAAAACCGTCATTTTCACCTTTATATTTGTCGTAAAATGTAAAGGGGCGGTCCTCACAGCGCAACACATGCCCCACGTCTTCTGCGGTTTCTCACTTTGCGAGACGTGGGCGCGCAGATCCATACGTTATCATCATAATGAAGCGCGACTGGCAGGCACCCCCAAACAGTTTCCTGAAACCCAATTTAATTGAGTAGGGCGAGTCTATGAGGCTTCATTGTCTAGGAGCCCTATTTGCTCGACCCATGCGGTTCCGACCTTCTTAAACCTCTCGACCCGCATCAGGACCCGGGTGGTCGTTCTCCTGGAGCCCTCACAAGGATCAGGCCGGGATAAATTATCAAAGGGCCAAACTCCCCAAGGTGCTTCCCGAAGGCCAAGCACTAAGGTAATGAGCCAACCAGAGATCTTGAAGACCAGCTACTTTGACCTCCGACATGCTCGGGGGCTACTGACGGTGTACTACACCGAGGGTGGCTCATCCACCGAGAGCTCGACAACAGGCCTGCCAAAGGGACGAATAGGAGGCCCATCACATGCCTAATGATAGGAATGAGCCCGGGAGAATTGATGGGCATCTACAAATCATCTTGGGCATCCAAGTTTAACCTGGCGGCGAGCTAGATCACATCTCTCTCTTTGTAAAACCCTAGCCCGCACCATGTATATAAGGCGGGGCAAGAGGGATCTCATTCCCATCTCTCCTGATAGATTAGACTCTCAGAAGCATTCTATACATCATTGTAATCCCTCACACGAGGTACACCCACCATGAATAACAACAAGCATGATATAGGTTATTACTCCTCATCGAAGGCCCAAACCTATGTAAAACCCTTGTTTCACCTCCGATCTAAGACTTCCAGCCATGCTAGGTACCCTACCGAGGGTACTGATGGAATCATGCCCCATCAGGTAGTTCAAAGAGGAGTAAGTTAACCTCGATTTTAATGGTGCATGCACGTGATCTAGTCATCCGTCCACTTGGTACTTGGGGTGTTGGTGTAGAGTCCACGGTGATGTCCATAGGGTGCTCCACACCAAGAAGGAGGGGAAGGAAAAGGGTTAGGATGAGGATGACGATGTCGACATCCTTGACGACGAGGAGAAGTCGACGGTTAGTGGCAAGATGCGTCCTCGCCCTAATGATGGCATGGAAGGGGAATCCAAGAAGAAGAAGGACTATATTATTACTTAGAAATCCTAATAAGTTCCCTATTATTACCTATTCCTGTTCTACTCCTATGCAACAACTTTGTAATGCAATGTTATCTCAAATGAAGCGGTTTAATCCCTTAAATTAATTATATGGATTTTTAAGTTGATACAATCATATGGCATGGCGGCCATCCTAGAGTTTCTCAAAGTATGTCGTTGTTTTGCAAACAGAGCATGCTTTTTAATATACAGACAGAGCAGTCACATCACACATGATCCACGCGACAACTCAATGAGTGATGGTTCTTAGTATTGCACACAATTCCCTTTGTGTGTGATACAATTATCATTGTCACGAGTCATCGCACACTGATGACCCACAACTATAGTCCTTTCAATATGTAAGAGTGCCAAACCCAATGAGGAGCAGAAGGAATTGACTGGCAGTTTTCAGCAAGGACTTCAGTGCAAGTGATGTAAGAGAGTTTTGATATATAGTTTCATAGCAAGATAATTAGTAACAGGGTGACAAGTAACAAAGTAACAAGGTGCAACAAGTGGCCCAATCCTTAAATGTGCTAAGGATAATCCGATGATACTTCTTATATTTATTAAAACACTCTTGAGGACACACGCGAATATCGCCAAGTTACTTTCACCATGATTCATCGTCTTACGTTCATTACCTTGATAGGTGTTATGCGGGTGGACCGGAGCTAAGGCACTGTCCTTACTTGAACTCATGCCTACTTATGATTATACCCTCCATGCAAGCATACGCAAATACAAGAGAAGTAATTCACATAACTCTAACCATAACATTAAGCAATTGGATCCAAATAGCCCCATACGGAATAATTCATAAATTGGGGTTTAGGTTTCTATCACTCCCGCAACCCATCATCTACAAATTAATTCCACAGTGTCTTCCCCTAGGCCCAAACATGGTGAAGTGTCACATAGTCGACGTTCACATAACACCACTTGAGGAAGAACAACACAACACAACATATCAAAACATTAATCGGTGATAAACTTCACATGATTACTAGCAACAAGGTAATACATCCATTCTGCATCATGTTTTCCTACTATTATTTATAATGTTTTAGAGTTTTATTTCACTTTATGATGCAATTGTAATGGCTTTTCTCTCTTAAATTGTAAGTTATACCACAAGAAGGAGATTGTCAGCAGCTGGAATTCTGAGCCTGAAAAAGCTACAACAGATTTATCTATTCTCCAGAGCTCCAAATGACCTGAAAAATCACGGAGATTTGTTTTAGAATATATAAAAATACTTGAAGAAAAAGATACCAGAGAATCCCAAGGGCTTTCCCACCCCCAGGGCGCGTCGTGTGAGCTTGTGGGGCCCACATAGGTCTACCGAATGCCCGTATTCTGCTATATGAATCCATTTACTCTAGAAAAAAAATTAGAGAGAAGACTTTCGGGAGCAGCCACCGCCGTCTCGAGGCGGAGAACTATTTCTCTCCGGCGGAGCGATTCCGCGGGGGATACTTTCCTCCGGGAGGGGGAAATCGAAGCGATCGTCATCACCAACGTTCCTCTCATCATGGGAGGACTCTTATCCATAAACATCTTCACTAAAACCATCTCATCTACAAACCCTAGTCCTTCCCTTGCTTTCAATCTTTGTATGAAACCTCATATTGGTAACTGGGGGTTGATACGTCACCATCGTATCTATTTTTTTTATTGTTTCATGCCAATATTCTACAACTTTCATATACTTTTGGCAATATTTTATAGTATTTTTGGGACTAACATATTGATCCAGTGCCCAATGCCAGTTCCTGTTTGTTGCATGTTTTTTGTTTCATAGAAAATCCATATAAAATGAAGTCCACATGCGATAAAAATTTACAAAGAATTATTTTGGAATATATGTGATTTTTGAGAAGAAGAATCAACACAAGACTGTGCTCGAGGTGGCCACAAGGCAACAAGGCGCGACCAGGGGGTGGCCGCAGGGTTTCCTTGTGACTCCCTCCTAAGGTTGTTGCAGCCCTTCTTTTGTCACAAGAAATATAATTTCTGGATAAAAATCCCCTCTAAATTTTAGCATAATCAGAGCTACAAATCTTCGAGAATATAAGAAACGGTGAAATGCTAGAAACATAGACGCGAAACAGAGAGAGAGAGATCCAATCTCGGTGGGCTCCTGCACTCCGGGAGCCATGGAGGCCATGGACCAGAGGGGAAACTCTCCTCCCATCTAGGGGATAGTCCAAGGAAGAAGAAGAAGGAGGGGGGCTCTCTCCCCCTCTCTCCCGATGTCACCGGAGTGCCGCCGGGGGAACTAGCGTGACGGCGATCTACACCAACAACTTCGCCGCCATCACCACCAACTCTCCCCCCTCTATGCAGCGGCGTAACCTCTCTGTCCCCGTCGTAATATCTACTTGAACATGGTGTTTAATGCTATATATTATGACCCAATGATGTGTGGCTATCCTATGATGTTTGAGTAGATTTGTTTTGTCTTATGAGTTAATTGTGGTATGGTGTGATTGATATGAGTTGTATGTTAATATGGTGTTGTCCTATGTCACCCTCTGTGTCACGCAAGCGTGTGGGATTACCGCTATAGGGTTTTGCAATACGTTCATGATTCGCTTATAGTGGGTGGCTAGAGTGAAGAAGCTTACACCCGAGTAATCGGGTTGTTGCATATGGGAGTAAAGGGGACTTGTTACTTAATGCTATGGTTGGGTTTTACCTTAATGATCTTTAGTGATTGTGGATGCTTGCTAGAGTTCTAATCATAAGTGCATATGATCCAAGTACGGAAAGTATGTTAGCCTATGCCTGTCCCTCATTGCATATGATAAGTATCTATCGTGTTATATTCAATTGCCTATCGACAATCTTTCTCATCGTTCTACAAAAAGCTCTCTACTAAACTATTAACTTTTATTATCTCGTAAAGTACTCATAGTTTTATTCTCGTAAAGTACTCCTAGTTTCATTCTCGCATAGTACTTTTAGTTTTATTCCCGCAAAGTAGTTTATTTCTTGTACTAGGTAAAGTGAACATTGTTGCGCTTATAGTTGTATCAGTGGTCGATAGAACTTGAGAGAACATTAATTCTACCTTTAGCTCCTCGTTGGGTTCGGCACTCTTACTTATCTAAAAGGCTACAAATGATCCCCTATACTTGGGGGTTATCAAGACCTTTTTCTGGCGCCGTTGCCGGGGAGCAATAGCATGGGGTGAATATTCTCGTGTGTGCTTGTTTGCTTTATCTCTAAGTAGAATTTATTTTCGGTTCTAAGTTGTTTTATATCTTTAGTTATGGCTATGGAACACAAAACACCAAAAAAATAGTTATACTTGCTACTGACGGAGATGGGGAACCTCCTATAACCCTCGATGCTCGTTATGTGGAAGACATTAAATACTACTTTGATAATCCTGATACATCTCCATTCAACTTGATAATGGGAGATAATTTAGATCACCTGGATTACTTTAGGGATTATCGTTTGTCTCAAAAAGGAAAACACTTATGGGATCAAATTAAATTTTTGCAATGGTATGCTTGGGATCTATGCTTGAGATATGATTATACTTGTTGCTCTCGGATGAAGGCTCCACACCTTCCCTTTGCATGTGAATTTAATGATAATAAAATATTGGCTTCTTATGCTAATGGGTTATATGACTACTATGATGTGGAACAAATAGAAGAATTTGTTGTTTTTAAGGGTGCTTATGAAATTGAATCTTTGTTTGAAAAGTGTGATAACTTTGATGATGCTGTCCACAGATCTGAAAATTATGCTATACTTAAATATTTCTATGAGAATTATGAATACAATGCCTATATTGATAAATTTATTAAGAAAGTCTCCACTGCCCAAGAAGAGAATAATATTTTGCAGGAACCTATGGAAGAAGAAATTACCGAAACTGTGAGCTCATTAGATGAAAAGGACAAGGAGGAGAGCGAAGAACAAAAGGAGGAAGAGCGGATTGATCACCCGTGCCCACCTTCTGATGAGAGTAACTCTTTAACTCATACATTGTTTAATTTCTCTTCACACATACCGAAGGATGAATGCTATGATAATTGCTATGATCCCTTGGGTTCATTTGAAATATCCCTTTTTGATGAACTTGATGCTTGCTACGCTTGTGGCCATGATGCCAATATGAATTATGCTTATGGAGATGAACTTTCTATAGTTCCATGTGTTAAACATGAAATTGTTGTTATTGCACACACACATGATAGTCCTATTATCTTTTTGAACTCTCCCAACTACACTATATCGGAGAAGTTTGTACTTATTAAGGATTATATTGATGGGTTGCGTTTTACTATTACACGTGATGATTTTGATGGATATAATATGCATGTGCTTGCTGCTCATACTTGCAATTATTATGAGAGATGAACCAAATCTTCACCTCTCTATGTTTTCAATACGATAAAATTGAAAGAAATTGTTTATACTATGCATTGGCCTTTACTTTGTGTGAATGAATTGTTCTTTTATGACATGCCGATGTATATGAAGAGAGTTAGAATTTGTTGTTACATGATATATGTTGCTTTGTGCTCATTACTAAATTACAAATCATTATTAATTAAAAATGGCCTTGATATACCTAGGGATCCGGGTGGATCAATTACTTGATCACTATATGCCTAGCTTAATGGCTTTAAAGATAGCGCTGCCAGGAAGACAACCCGAAAGTTTTAGAGAGTCATTTTATTCCATTGTGTGTTTTTAAAACAATTAAAAACAAAAATAAAGCGGGGAACTTAAAAACTTTTTCAAAAAGAGAAGCAATTGGAAAGTTATGCATTGGAGAAGTGAGGGTCGACCTTGAACACTTGTGTTCATGCTCATGGAAACAATGTAGAATATTTCATGGATGTTTATCGCAAAAATAATTACCCCCTTGTACAAATCCATTATATTATAAAAATAAGGTGCCAATATTTACCTTTAAGATGTTTGAATTGCTTGTTTGAGATGTGATGTGCAAAAACAGAAACTTTTTCTGTAGTGTTTGGATTTTCATATTTTACCGGAGCGTTAAAAAATTCAATTTTTTTACACAGTACTATTATATGATTTTTTATTATGTACTAATTTTTAAGAATTTTCTGAGTTACAGAATATATGTTTTGCCTCCATCTTTACATATTGTCCTGTTTTTCACAGATTGCTGTTATAGTCTCTTTGTCTGCTTATGTTTGAAATCTTGTTGAGCCACCATTGAATTGGTAGCCATAGAATTGTGATAGAATACAATAGGTAATGTTGGATTATAGTTATACAATAATATTATGTCAGGACATGATGGGATTTGATGTTATATGTACTAACCTTTCTAATAAAAGTTTTGTTAAGTTTTGAGTGGATGAGTGTTCGAAGATCGAGGATGTATAGATATGATAAGAATAAGGAGAAGCAAGAGTTCAATCTTGGGGATGACCAAGGCACCCCAAGTAAATGTTCAAGGAGACTCAAGCGTCTAAGCTTGGGGATGCCCCAGAAGGCATCCCATCTTTCTTCCTTGACAATTATCGGTATGTCTCGGTTTTTGTTTTGTTCACATGTTATGCGTAATTCTTGAAGCGTCGTGTGCCTTTTAATTTATTTTAGTGATGCACCATGATGGTATGGGATAGTACTTGGTTGATTTATAGAATGCTCTTTGCACTTCACTTATATCTTTTGAGTATGGCTTTATAGAATGCTTCGTGTGCTTCACTTATATCTTTTGAAGTTTGGATGCTTGGTCTCTACTTTGGGAACACCGTTATTTGTAGAATGCTCTTTTGTTTCATTTATATTTATTAGAGCATGGTCTTTTGTAGAAATAATTAAACTCTCGTGCTTCACTTATATTTATTTAGAGGGTTAATAGGAATTGGTCATTCACATGGTTAGTCATAAAATCCTACATAAAACTCGTAGATCACTGAATATGATATGTTTGATTCCTTACAATAGTTTTGCGACATTAAGATAGTTATATGTGGGTGCACTAGTGGATGATCATGGTTTAGTAGGAATATCGATGTTAAGGTTTGTGATCTCCTGTTCATTAAAGTGTTGGTTATGGCATGATCGGGATGTTGGAGCACTTTTATTCCTCGTTGAAATCCTTGTGTTGTTTGAGTCGGGGGGGGCGCGATGGTTAACTCCTCCCAACCTCCTCCTTAGTGGTGGATTGGTAGTACTTTGCTTCAAGAGAGCTAATAAAACTTTCACAATAAGTATACGAGTTCTTTATGACTAATGTGAGTCCGTGAATTATGCCCACTCTCACCTCTCCATAATTTGCTAGCTTCGTCGATACCGTGCATTGCCCTTTCTCACCTCGAGAGTTGGTCAAAACTTTGCCGGTGCATCCAAACCCCGTGATATGACACGCTCTATCACACATAAGCCACCTTATATCTTCCTCAAAATAGCCATCATACCTACTTATCATGGCATTTCCATAGCCATTCCGACATATATTGCCATGCAACTTCCATCATCATCATATACATGACTTGAGCATTTGTTGCCACAATTGCTTTGCATGATCGTAAGATAGCTAGCATGATATTTCCACGGCTTGTCCATTTTTTGATATCTTTGCTATGCTAGATCATTGCACATCCTGGTACACTGCCAGAGGCATTCATATAGAGTCATCTTGTATAGTTTTTATCGAGTTGTAATTTCGAGTTGTTAGTAAATAAATGTGTGATGATCATCGAGATTGTCCCAATGAGGAAATGATGACGGAGACTATGATTCTCCCACAAGTCGGGATGAGACTCCGGACGAAAAATAGAAAATGGGGGAGGCCAAATGAGCCCACCATTAAAAAAGGGATTTCTATTTTTGTGCCCCTGGTTGCTTAGTTGTGCTTAGTTTTTCCCACGCCTACTTTTTTTGCTCACTTTTCCCCTCCACTGTGCCACCCACCCTAACCAGTGCCCAAACGGGGGTTCGTTGTTGGTCAAAGGAGTTGACTGTTAGCCGCCGCTGTTACCGACGAGTGGGACACACCGTCCCATGCATGTGTAGTCACATCTCGCGGTCACGTCGGCATTTTTACACCATGCAGTTTCCCATGCGAGGAGTCGCGTCACCGGCGTGCCCGCTAGTCGCCTGTTAATGCCTTTTATTGCCTCGCGTCGCGCCAGCGTTCACCAACTCATGTCCCGCCCCCTCCCCTCTCGTCGTCGCCCCATAGCCTTCTCCGCCGTGCACCTCCACCAAACCCTAGCCGCCTTCCCTTTGGCAGCTGGAGTAATGGCCAGCCGTGGTGGTGGGGCGGGAAGTAGCAGCCGGGAGCGCTACGCGATGTTCATTCCGGGCATGCCGCGCACCCTCGGGGTCGAAGAGGCGTCGCTCCTTGCCCGCTGCGGCATCATGGTGCCACCAGATACGCGCCTGCCGATCGGCTGGCACATGAGCTTGGGGGGCTCGAGGTGTGTCCTGTCCCATCCATCCGCACGCCGGCCATGTCGTGCGTGATACACGTGTTTCGGGAAGGTTTGCCACCGGAGGAGCGGTCCAAGCCGCGCCATGCGCCCAGCAACCAGCGGTGGTCGGAGATCCAGTGGATGAACATGTCGCCCGCATCCAGCGCAATGATGGCCGCTACCCGCCTTCGCGGAACAACATCGACGAGAGGTACGCCTTCTGGGAAGGGCGTACCTTCCCAGATGTCATGGCCGCGTGCCGCGCACAGCTCGTTCTGGAGGAGGTTGACTGGGTTTCGCCGCTGCGGGTCACGCCTACATCTGCAAGAGGCAGCGGCGGTCCAAGTACCATTCGGGGCCTCCGCGTTCAAAAGCCAGAGCCATGGACTCCAGGAATGAGTTCTGCAGTGCACGGCGCCGGCCTACGCATCCCAAAGCCCGAGCCCGAGACAAGCTCGTGCGGCTCCCTGATCGTGCCCAAGCTGTAGCTCAGGGCGAGCTCGCGTGACTGCTGCTCGATCCCAAACCGGACCTAGAGCCGCCGCTGCTGGCGGAGTACAAGGGGAACGGTGGTGAGTGAGGAAGGCGACCCTGCAGACATGCCGGGGCTCCTCCTGGCGTTGTGTGAATCAACAAAGGGGCCGCAGCGCCACCCCGATTACCCAGTGGACTCGTCGGGCCTATGACAAGCGGTCGTCGCCTCGATTGCCGACATCACCATCAACCTCGTGAGCAAGGACAAGGACAAAGGCAAGCAGGGGGAGGGCGACGAGGGCGGCTCCTCCTCCCCCGGCATCGGCAGTGGCTCCGACGTGGACGACGACGAGCAGTAGCTAGGTTTAGGGTTTATGTTTGTACAAGTTTTAAACTTTTAATGAAGTTTGGTGCTATTTGAATGTGCAAATTGAATGTCAGTACCTATGCATGTTTGGATGTCCAATTTGTGCCCTGTTTGCTTGTGTGTGACAACTCGTGACCCATAATTCATTAATTTGTTAAAATAATTCTGTCTTGTCAATCAAAAATTCCCAAATTTTCAAACTTGTTGTATTTCAAACATGTTATATTGCAAGTTTAATATTTTTCCCACAAACTACTGCACACACGATGGCTCCATGCAAAGGAATTTCATTTTTTTAGCCTTTTTCATTTTCCTTTTTTTTTTCAAAATGGGGTCAAACTTGAAGTGTTGAACATTGATACAAAAAGGTTTGCAATTACTACTTTCTTTGTCCCATGTTTATCCAGCACCAACATTAGAGCATAAAATGATTTTTTGCAATTTTCAGGACCAAACTACATCACACTTGTAGTTCAAATTTGGGCAGTTTCTGATAATTCACTAAAAGTCAACTAAATAGATGAAATACAACAATGTACTCCAAAAATTACTGAAACTTGGTCAGTGGCCATCCGTTGTGACCTACTTTTGGTGAAAAATGAAATGGAATAAATGTCAAAACTATTTGAGGCACTTCCTTCACAAAAAAGTCATTTCTAGGACTTGGAAAATGAAATTTTTGCTTTTTATTACCAAATAATTGCGGACCCCCATGGAAACATTGTCCACAATGGTAACACCAGTATTTGTGCCAAATTTGGACAAATAATCATGGATTATGCCATATATGTGGCCATTTCCATAAGCATATGCCTTGGAGTCCACACAAGTTCATACTAGATAGGCCATTTTGTGAAGTTTTTTTTTCAAACATGTTGTATTGCAAGTTTAATATTTTCCCCACAAACTAGTGCACACAAAATGGCTCAATGCAAAGGAATTTCATTTTTGAGCCTTTTTTCAAAATAATAATTCAAAATGGGGTCAAACTTGAAATGTTGACCATTGATACAAAAAGGTTTGCAATTCCTACTTTATTTGTCCCATGTTCATCCGACACCAACATTAGAGCATAAAATGATTTTTTGCAATTTTTAGGACCAAATTACATCACACTTACAGTTCAAATTTGGACAGTTTTTGATAATTCACTAAAAGTCAACTAAATAGATGGAATGTAGCAATGGTACTCTGAAATTACTGAAACTTTGTCAGCGGCCATCCAGTGTGACCTACTTTTGGTGAAAAATGAAATGGAACAAATTTCAAAACTATTTGAGGCACTTCCTTAAAAAAAGTCATTTCTAGGACTTGGAAAATGAAATTTTTGCTTTTTATTACCAAACAATTGTCGACCCCTATAGAAACATTGTCCACAATGGTAACACTAGTAGTTGTGTCAAATTTGGACAAATAATCATGGATTTTGCCATGCATGTGTCCATTTCCATGCGCATATGCCTTGGAATCCACACAAGTTCATACTAGATAGGCCATTTTGCGAAGTTTTTTTTCAAACATGTTGTATTGCAAGTTTAATATTTTCCCCACAAACTAGTGCACAGAAAATGGCTCCCTGCAAAGGAATTTCATTTTTTGAGCCTTTTTCCATTTTCTTTTTTTTTCCAAATGGGGTCAAACTTGAAGTGTTGACCATTGATACAAAAGGTTTGGAATTCCTACTTTCTTTGTCCCATGTTCATCCAGCACCAACATTAGAGCATAAAATGATTTTTTTACAATTTTCAGGACCAAACTAGATCACACTAGTAGTTCAAATTTGGGCAGTTTCTAATAATTCACTAAAAGTCAACTAAATAGATGGAATATAGCAATGGTACTATGAAATTAGTGAAACTTAGTCAGTGGTCATCCAATGTGACCTAATTTTGATGAAAAATGAAATGGAACAAATTTCAAAACTATTTGAGGCACTTCCTTCACAAAAAGGTCATTTCTAGGACTTGGAAAATGAAAAAAAATTGCTTTTATTTGAAACTTGTTACTTTGCTACTCCCAAGTTCATCCACCAAACCAATTTATTCAGGATTAAAATAATTTGGTTAACACAAGTGCATCCACCACACCAAATGGTTTGAACAAAGGGAAAACAGTTCACACCCTAGATGGTATAATACATAGAGTGGCTTAACGGTGGATCCATCCTTCGCTTCCTTTGTAAATAAAAAAGGTTAGGAATGTTTCAAAAGACACATACACATCCTTGGTCGGTTGGCCCTTGCGCCTCTCTTTGAGCGTCTGGTCTCGGTTTCGAGTACTCTGCCTGGCTTAATAAGGCCCCTCTTTTTTTCGCCAAATCTGCCACAAACCATCTCGCATACGCTGACATATGGGCCTGCCTTTGGTGTTGGTGTCCTACGCGTCAGACCAAACCGCCAACTATCTACTAGCGTGCCCCGCTGAAGGAGGTGTCCCACGCGCCTGTAACTGCACCCACCACCAACGACCTCCCTGCAGCTGCTAGGGGTGTCCCACGCGTCAGTGAAACCACCAACCATCTACGAGCGCGCCCCACTAACAGACGTGTCCCACGCTCTGCCCACCACCGACGACCGCGCTGCCGCTGCCAGGAGTGTCCCACGCGTCAGTGACACCGCCAACCATCTACGAGCGCCCCCCGCTAACAGAGGTGTCCCTCAAGTCAGTATATGCACTCATCACCGACGACCGGACTGTCGCTACCAGGGGTGTCCCACGCATCAATGACACCACAAACCATCTACGAGCGCGCCCCGCTGATAGAGGTGTCCCACAAGTCAGTATATGCACCAACCACCGATGACCTCGATGCCGCTGCCAGGGGAGGGGTGTCCCACGCGTCAGTAACCACGCCAAGTAACGGTAATAGGCTTTGAACCAACGGTAAAAGCCCATTTGGGCTTTTGTGAGGGTGGGCCACGCCGTGGAGGAGGAAAGTGAGGACTGCCAAAGAGCGTGGGCAAAACTGATGAGAACTAAGCAATGAGGGGCACGAAAATAGAAATCCCTAACAAAAAAGGGAAATAAAAAAATAAAAAAAGAGAAAAAGGGGGAGGCAAAAAGTGCCCACCTAAAAAAATTAGGGAAAAAGAAAGAAGGGGCAATGTTACTATCCATTTACCACACTTGTGCCTCAAAGTGGCACCATGTTCTTCATATAGAGAGTCTCATGATTTATCACTTTTATATACTAGTGGGAATTTTTCATTATAGAACTTGGCTTGTATATTACGATGACGGGCTTCCTCGAATGACCGAGGTCTTCATGAGCAAGCAAGTTGGATGCACACCCACTTGTTACATTTGAACTTTCATACACTTATAGCTCCAGTGCATCTGTTGCATGGCAATCCCTACTCCTCGCATCGATATCGATTGATGGGCATCTTTATAGCCCGTTAGTCCACCTAGTTGATTGGAGACTTTCTAACCTTTTGATTTCCTATTGATCTCTACCACCATATTCTGTTCCGCCTGTAGTGCTATATGCATGGCTCACACTCATGTATTGAGTGTAGTTGAAAAAGCTGAAGCGCGTGAAAAAGTATGAATCAAATGCGTGACTTTACACTGGGGTGATCATGATTTGTACTTGTGTTAGGAAGACGGAGTCATGCCATGCTTACATGATTAAATGTGTAGGGATAACGTTCTTTAGCATCGTTTATTTTGAAAGTCATGATTGTTTGTTAGTAAACCTGAGTATGGATGTCTTTATGTCAAATGATAGACTACTGCCTTGAATCACTTGTATCTTAATATTCATGCCATGATTAGATATTTGTTCAAGATTATGTTAGGTAGCATTCCACATCAAAAATTATCTTTTTATCATTTACCTACACGAGGACGAGAAGGAATTGAGCTTGGGGATGCTGATACATCTCCGTCGTATCTATAATATTTTTATTGTTTCATGCCAATATTCTACAACTTTCATATACTTTTTGCAACATTTTATATTATTTTTGGGACTAACATATTGATCCAGTGCCCAGTATCACTTCCTGTTTGTTGCATGTTTTTTGTTTCGTAGATAATCCATATCAAACGAAGTCCAAGCACGATAAAAAATCACGGAGAATTATTTTGGAATATATGTGATTTTTGGGAAGAAGAATCAATGCAAGATGGTGCCCGAGGTGGCCACAAGGCAACATGACGCGGCCTGGGGGGGGGGGGTGGCTGTGCCGGGTTGCCTTGTGACTCCCTCGTAAGGTGGTCGGAGCCTTTCTTTCGCCACAAGAAAGATAATTTCTGGATAAAAATACCCTCAAAATTTCAGCCTAATCGGAGTTACGGATCTCCAGGAATATAAGAAATGGTGAAATGCCAGAAAACAGAGACGCGAAACAGGAGAGAAACAAAGAGAGATCCAATCTCGAAGGGGCTCCTGCCCTCCGGGAGCCATGGCGGCCATGGACCACAGGGGAAACTCTCCTCCCATCTAGGGGGGAGGCCAAGGAACAATAATAAGGAGGGGGATCTCTCCCCCTCTCTCCCGATGGCGCCAGAGTGTCGCCGGGGGAACTAGCGTGGTGGCGATCTACACCAAGAACTTTGCCGCTGTCACCACCAACTCTCCCCCCTCTATGCAACGGTGTAACCTATCTATCCCCGCTGTAATATCTATTTGAACATGGTTCTTAATGCTATATTATTACCCAATGATGTGTGGCTATCCTATGATGTTTGAGTAGATTTCTTTTGACCTACGGGTTAATTGTGGTACGGTGTGATTGATATGAGTTGTATGTTAATATGGTGCTGTCCTATGGTGCCCTCCGTGTCGAGCAAGCGTGTGGGATTACCGCTGTAGGGTTTTGCAATACGTTCATGATTCGCTTATAGTGGGTGGCTAGAGTGACAGAAGCTTACACCCGAGTAAGGGGGTTGTTGTGTATGCGAGTAAAGGGGACTTGTTACTTAATGCTATGGTTGGGTTTTACCTTACTAATCTTTAGTAGTTGCAGATGCTTGCTAGAGTTTCAATCATAAGTGCATATTATCTAAGTATGGAAAGTATGTTAGTGCATGCCTCTCCCTCATTCGATATGATAAGTATGTATAGTGTTATATTCAATTACCTATGGACAATCTTTCTGATCGTTCTACAAAAAGCCCTCTACTAAACTAGTAACTTTTATTATCTCGCAAAGTACTCCTAGTTTTATTCTCGTAAAGTACTCCTAGTTTCATTCTCGCAAAGTACTTCTAGTTTTATTCCCGCAAAGTAGTTTATTTATTGTACCAGGTAAAGTGAACATTGTTGCGCGTAGAGTTGTATCGGTGGTCGATAGAATTTGAGAGAATATTCATTCTACCTTTAGCTCCTCGTTGTGTTCGACACTCTTAATTATCGAAAAAGCCTACAAACGAGCCCCTATACTTGGGGGTTATCAATACATTTTTTGACACCGTTGCCGGGGAGCAATAGCACGGGGTGAATATCCTCGTGAGGTAAGAGCCGAGACTCAACCTACGCAAAATATTTATTATAAAATCCTTGTTATTATCTTGGAAAAATTGCATGCTAATCCTTATGCAGGAGATGGAATAGTACATCCTCACATGCAACTAATCTTTATAAATGAACTTTATGGATTATTTAAGCATGTAGGGTTAACCAGGGATGAAGCTAAGAATAAATCATTCCCTTTATCTTTGGAGGGAAAAGCATTGGCATGGTATAGGCTATTGGGTTATTCTGATTCATGGGACTGAAACCGAATGAGCTGGAATTCCTTAAGAAATTTTATCCCATGCACTTGGTTCATTGTGATCAGAATTATATTTATAATTTTTGGCCTCGTGAATGTCACATACCAGATTTTCCCAAATCTGGTATGTTAATTTTCAAACAAAAACCCTTGCTTGATTGATCTGCTGGCAAATTTGATTGGTTGTTTTAATAGGAAGTTTAAATCCAATGACAACTAGTAGAAACCTAGCCAACCAATAGGTGGAACCCAAGCCATTTGAAATATTATTGGGCAAAACATTTCAAATAAATCCCAAGAATATTCCAAGCCAAATTATTTCCCTAAATGAATTGGATTGATTTTGAATTGGAAATCATTTCTGAGATCAATTCAAAACAATAGGGAATTAAATAAAATATGACTTGCATTTGAATTTGGTAAGAATTAGAATTCCAGAAGTCCAAAGAGTGACCTAGACCTTTTGCATATTTTCAAAATTTGATTTGAAACAAATATTGTTTTGAAATCAAATCCAAATTCAAATTGAAAATGTAGGCCCATAAGTTACTTTCCCAAAATGCCCAAAAGAAATGTTCAAACATTTCTAAATATTCCATTTGGAATTTTTTTCCCTGTTCAAGGAAGATTCAATTTCAAACCCGTTTTGAATTTAGAACAAAACACAAAAAGGAAAGAAAGGAAAAGCAGAAAACAAAAACAGATAATGAAATAAAAAGAAAAAGGCCAAGCCACCACGCCAGCCCACCTAACCAAGTCAGTCGCCCGCACCCACCCCGCGCCTGAGTCGCTGACCAACGGGCCCCGCCCGTCAGCTCTCTCCCCAACCTCCCATAACCCACGCCCCCACGACGCCGAGCACGACCCCGGCCACCTTGCCCGCGTCCACGCGTTCTCCTTATGTGCCTGAGCCCCTCGCCACGCTTATAAAGACCCCAGGACCTCCTCTCCATTTTGCCCCGCACCGCGTCGCCCCTCGCCGTCAGGCTGCCCCGGCATGGATCCCCAAGCCCCGCCACTGCCTAACCACCTCCGATCGATTACCGGTGGAAATAGCCACCCTCGATACTAACCCGTGCCACCACCGCACCCCACGAGCTCCGGCGAGTCCCCTAGACAAGCTTCGCACGCCTGAGACCCCCTGGAGCGCCGACTTCATCGACGGCCGACCCGCTCTGCCGTCGTGAGCTCAACTCTGGCGAGGTGAGCCACCATGTGCGCACCCCACCGTGTCCATTCACCTTACCGTGTTCCCGCGCACCTTTTGACCATTTGACACGAGCGTGCGTGCACGATTTTGAGCAGCGCGACCGCAGCCAAATCCCTCCGCCATCACCGCAACTCCGGCGAGCCCCCGCCCACCGTCTCCGTCGCTCGTGCCGCGTCAGAGGCTACCATAGGACCCGCGACGACGAGCCGCGTCGAACCATGCCCTCCGCTGCGCCGGGAACCCTCTGCGTCGCCGTCCCTAACAACCTCCCGAAGTTGTGTCGCCGTCCCCGTTGCCGTCGGTAAGTGTGCAGTGACCTAACCGCGGTGAGGACCCCCTCTGATAATTCCTCACTGTTAGATATCTATCCAACGCCGAGATCAAATCACTTAAAAGCCCGAATCATTTTCTCTTAAGTCTCGGACATCCGTCAGTTAGAGCCCTTAGCGGACACCTCGCAGCCAATCACATCACGCCACGTAGCCACCTTATCCGTTCAGGTTTTCACTTAATTAAATTTAAATGTAATTTTATAGAAAAACTCGTGAATTTAAAACCTTCATAAAATAAATATCAACAAGTCCAAATCATGTGAAACTTTTTGGAAAATGATCCTTAGGAATTCTACTTTCACCCTGTCTAGAAAGATTTTGTTTGAATAATTAAAAAATCAAATTCAAACAGAATGAATTTGAATTTAAATAGGTCATAACTTGCATTCTGCAATTCCAATTCCAATTTATTCTTTTTGCAAATTGAACCAAATAAAATATACTTTCATATTAGCTACTGCAATATAATTTGAAAATAATTTAAACTTAGGTTTTGAATTTAGTTTGAATAGTGGCAAAATTCAAATAGAATTCAAACCTAATTAGGGTTAATTATGGATTTAGATTGTTTAATAAAAAAATATGAAACAAATTGTCCAGAAACTAAAATGGAACTTTAGTATATAATTTTGGATTATTATTTGACTTTAGGTAATTCAAATAATATTTTAACCTTATTCAAACCTAGTTTGAATTTAAAATGAAAGCTAGATCTAAATTGAAATGAAATGAAACCAAATAGTTTGTCAAATCAAATAAAACCTAGTAGTTCATGTTGGAGTTAATCCAGTATGATTTTGTGAACAATTTTGAATATTATTGACACATTTTTTGAATTCACCGCCATATTTTGAATTCTTGATTGTTTTTAAACGAAAGTTCACATGTTTATTGATATTCCAAATCAGTTGTGGGGCGCTTGATGTGCACATTTTATCATTTTCCATCTAGTAGGTCGCAAAATAGGAGGTAAGCTATTATTTATTGACGGTATCGAGGAACTCCTATTTTGCACGTAGGTTGGGGGTGCTCCTATTTTACGCACTAGGCAGCGCAAAACGAAGAATCACATACCCCCACCCCAGCCCGTTTGTCCATGGCCCATGTGCGAGGTGGGACGACCCGTATTTTTTTATAATATCTTCGTTTGCATTTTCCTTTTTCTTTTTTTTGTCCTTTAAATTAATTTGGGATTTCAAAACTCCAATTTTCATAAAAAACAATTTTGACAAACTATATTCAAGAAATTATCAAATGTTCATGGATTGAAAAATATTCGGGATTTCAGAAATAAGTGTGGATATTCAAAAAAAATTCACAATTTTGAATGTAAAATTCATAAAATAACTAAATGTTCATGTTTTTGAAAAAACAAACCGCATATTGAAAGCAATGTTCGGGTAATCAAAGAATGATCATGATTTTGAAAAACAATATTTATGTTTGTGCTTGCGAATTTGACTATAAACAATTCTCACAAATTTTTTAAAATGTTTGTGAATTACATAAAAGTTCATTGATTCAACAATATTTCGCTAACTTTAAAATTGTTCATGAGTTTTGAAAATGTTAAAGCATTTCAAAGAAAATAAGGTTCGACAAACGAAAAAATGTCTACAAATTTCTAAGTTGTTCCCAAATTTCTCAAAATTTCAGCAATTCGGGAAATATTCATCCAGTAAAATAAAAATGTTCACAAGTTTTGAAGAATGTTCATGATCTAAAAACTATTCACAAATTTTTAAATGTTTTCATAATTTAGAAAAATGTTCACAAGTTTATAAACAATAATCTCAAGTTTTGAAAATGTTCACCATTTAACAAAATAATTCGTGGATTTCTCAAAAGTTTTCACTAATTTTGGAAATGTGCAAGTTTTTTATAAATTTTTTCATGTTTTTTATAAGTGCTGGGGAATTAACAAAATGTTCACAATACCAAAAAAATTAAGGAATTTCAAAAACATGGTTGCAAAATTAAAATGAAAAAATAATAAAGAAAAATGAAACAGAAAAGAAAGAATAAAAATAATAGCAAAAATGAAAAGAGCATATGAGCATAGAAAATGAGAAAGTAAAAACAAAATGAGAAATAAAGGAAAGAACAAAAAGAAGAAAAAGAAGAAAAAACGGTCTAAGAATGTTCTTTGACCTTCCCACAACCGGAAAGAAGCTAATTGGACTAGCCCAAAGTGTGTACGTAGCCGAAGCGTGGGAGTGGTTGCTAGGCTACGACCTGGAAACGAAACGTACTAACGGGTACACCTTGCAGGAGCTCTTCAAGGGTCACTTTTGGTGTGTCTCAGCCGTAGTCTCGTGTCGTTGTTGGGTGCTCCCTTTATTTTTTTCTGTATGTGTTTCCGGTTTTAGATATTTCTTTTTATTTTTTTCGTCTTTTCGGTTTTTGCCCGATTTTCCTTAGGTTTTGCACAAAATAATAAAAAACAAATGTGCGAAAAATATGTTTTTTCTCTTACGCGAGAGGCACGATTGTGCCTATCAGAAAATGATGTTTTTTTCTTCTACAAGAGGCATAGATTTGGTTCTCATGGAGGAACACGTTTGCTTCCGCGAGAGGCACACTAGTGCCTCTTGAAAAGAGAAAAAATGTTTTTTTCCTTTCAGGAGAGGCACAAATTTACTTTTCATGGAGGCACAACTTTGCCTCCATGAGAGGGTCTCATAAAGGGAAAAACTGCGTTTTTTCTTCCGCGAGAGGCACACACTTGCTTCTCGCGGAGGCACATGTTTGCTTCCACGAGAGGCACAAATGTGCCTCACAGAAAGGAAAAAAACTGTGTTTTGTTTCTTCCATGAGAGGCACATATTTTGTTCGTGTGGAGGCACACATTTGCTTCCGCGATAGGCGCGGATGTACCTCTCAGAAAGGGGGGAAGTGGGAAAAAAGCGTGCTTCCTATGACACCCCAATAGTTAAGCTACAATGATTCCCCTTTAATACTGCCACATCATCATGATTATCATAATTAAATTGCAACTAAAAATTAGTCCAACTCATAAATTTAAATTCACAATAGAAAATCAAAATATTATTTCTTAAAATGGCGAATAAAAGAATGTTCATGTTATTCCAATTGATCCCTAGATATTTGTCGTGCCTTTGGTCTTTTGTTCGAGGGATTGTTGTAGACGGTTCATGGGAATTCAAGAACAATTGTAACGCCCAAGATACGGTCCTATCCTTATTCGGGCCCAAAGCCTTGTTAGGGATAGAAGCGCATCTCGTCGTTTCGCAAGTATAGATATCATTACAATACATGTAATAGAAGAGATGAGTATATGAGTTGGCTTACACTCGCCACATGCCACCTTACATAATCCATACAATCATTCAGAAATGCAGGGTCCGACTACGGACGAAATCAAACGATAAAAGCAAATGACATCTATCTCACTAAGCCCAGGAAGAAGACCAAGTAGCTCCCCTACTCATCCGGGTAAGTGACGTACATGCGCCCACGCTCCTCGTTGAACTCCCACTGGAACTGGGAAGTGTCAGCTGGATCAAACTCATTTGTACCTGTACCTGTGTTGTTCTAGTAATCTGTGAGCCACGGGGACTCAACAATCTCATTAACCCGGGTACTGAGACTATCTAAGCTTTGGGTGAGACATGGTTAAGCGGTGAGGTTTGCAGCAGCACTAAGCATATATTTGAGTGGCTAACTTACGAGTACAAGATTAAGATGAGAATCTACGCATGTCGGGCGAGTATTAGTTATTATCAAGAAGTGATCGTGAACACCTACTTATGAGTCAACCGTAACCCCACCGTCTCCTCTTTCCGAACTCCCTTGAAAAGAGACGATCACGGTTATGCACACGGTTAGTGTATTCTAATTGAGTTTACTTAAAGTTTGCTATAACCGGATGTTAAACAATTTCCAAGTTGCCACATAACCACAGACACGACTCTCAGAAAGATTTAGCCTTGCAGGGGTGCTCTAAGTCATCCATCACAAACTAGCCACAAGTTGCGGCGGAAAACCTCAACGTCGAGATAGCCCAAAGTATCCTCGGAGTCCCGGTGCACAAGACATTCGAGAAGGGGAAAACAAATCCAGCAAGACCGTCGGACATGCCAGATCCCAATAGGAGCCGTGCGTATCTCATTCTCGGGGCACTACCAGATTGTCCAAACTTCCGGTAGGCCAATCACAGAGTTTCCCCTGGCGGCCACCGGCGGTTGATAGTTTGGACCAAAACTCATGAGGAGCACTGGCCCTGGGGTTAATTAATTACCCATGGGTTAGCTAAGCCCTATGCATTTTTATCAAGTGGCTAAGAAAATATAGTACCAATGTTGGGCCTTGCCGAAAGAGTTTTATCCCAAAACGAATTATCAAGGGGGTCCCCATAACAACCCCAAGCGTGTTAGGAGCGCTCAATATGGAACATAACACCAGTAAACTGAAACTAGGGCGGCAAAAGTGGAATAAATCACCGAGAAAAAGGCCAAGCCTTCCACCTTTACCAAGTATATATGTGCATTAAATTAAAATAGCAATAATAATGTGATATCCCAAGATATCCATGTTACCACATGGAAAACAACCTGCACCTAAGAAGGGGCTGAGCAAGCGATATCTTAGCCAAACAATGGTTTGCTAGGAAGTGGAGGGGCTAGAGGCTTTTCATGGCAATGTTGGCAGGCTTGACATTCATGTGATAGGTAACGAGACATAACGATAGAAGCGAGACAACTAGCATAGAAAAAATAGTATCGGGATCCGGGTAATGATCACATTGCCTAGAGGGTCTTCAGTGGGATAAGGAACTGGCTCCTCGTAAGTGTTATCGACAGGATCCTGGAACTCAGTCTCGTCACCCGAAACTACCCACAAGAAAAAATAACATACAATAAACACACAACCATGGAAAATGCACAAAAAAAATATGATGCATGTCCATTTAATGCATTTAACATGGCAATCCTATTCTAGTCACATTAGAATGAAGTATACATATGCAAATTTAGTTGTTTTAGCATTCTGGACAGAACATCAAGATGTGTTATTATGACATGCATGAACATGGAAAAAATGCATTCTATGCATGAAAATGATGCAAATGCATATAAAGAACGTTGCGATATCGGAATTACGAAACTCTCGGGGCTCTCACGACAAGATACAGATGGAAACAAGGACAAAATAGAATTTGAGCGAGGCTATGGGAAATTCCTTGGTATCCCCACTGGATTGGAAATGAAATTATAGGTGAAATGGACCTAAAGATCATGAAAAACAATTGGATAGAACTCACAGAAAGCCCAAAACAATAATGCAATGCAATCTGTCCAAAACAGCAACATAGCATTTTGCACACATCAAAACCACAAGCTACAGGAATCTAAAGTGCACAAACAAAGTGTGGGGCAGTAGCTTGTAACATACACTTCATTTCATCAAAAGGAATCATACTCAAAAGGGTCATGGATCACATGGTAGGAAGCTCACAACATGACTATAAAACATAGCATTTAGGGACTTAGTGAAAATAAAAGTTTTTCACAAACAGTTTTAACCTGAAGGCATATTGACAACAAGCAAAATATATGCTACAGGACTTATCATGGCATGAAAAATTTACAGCATGGTAGTGGATATGATGCACTACGTTTTGATTAAACATGAGCATGGTCTAAATATGCACAGAAACATGGCTAGCATCAACTCAACAAGGCAACCTGAAATAACTAGATTCTCAACTTTGTGAATATAACTGGGTGCAATAGCAGCAGTTTTTTAACAGATTGACATGATAACAGCAAGAAACAAATATGTAGAAAGGCCATTCCATTACAAAAAATGGCACATCCATAAAGTCCATAACATGCACTTCAATTCATCCCACATGGGCATTTGCAAAAGAGCTATGAAATCATGGCAATCATCAAGACAAAATGCTTAGTTTCAATCCAGATTCCAGACTTAGAATTATTTTGGCATCTCAAAACATCAGTTTTTCTAGTCATGTTTGCATTGCAATAACAATAGTTTAATGTGGTTTTTATGGCAATACAAAAATACCAGGAGCAAGTCCACATGTCAAAGGGCATATCTCATGTTAAAAATTATTTCATAGGGTGCATGGATTAAATCACACAAAATAAGCAAAATGGCATTACAGCAAAAATGACATGCACTAAAACTTGCCCAAATGATAAAACTAATGCCACAAATAAATTTCTTGGATTTTTTACCCCCAAAACATATATAATATGCCTATGTTACTGTAGGAAATATGCCACAACCAATTATGCAAGTTTTCACATTTTTCTGAAAATACTCGAAATCACAGAAAAGAAAAGAAAATCACAAAAACTGATAAAAATAAATACATTAGAGGGGAAGGTCCCACTAGCAGTGGCACTGCATGGCACTGGGAGTATGGTTATTGACTCGATTGAACAAATGAATAAAAGGGAAATAATGGGAGAGTCCGGGACTCGAACCCGAGATTATGGACGAGCTAGCTGACCAGCTGGGCTATGGCTGCGCTTGTGTATAGAAAGGGGAGGGGCTGTGCCTTTTGTACTAACAGAGGCCCTGCCTTTCCTCTTCCTTGCGATAGGAAAGAGGCGACGGCTCCGGCGACAAACTGCGGCGACCGTGGGAGAAGGCGAGCACCGGCGGGGGTGCGGAATTGTGCGGGGGATCCATTCCCGCCTTCGCATCTCTACGAGGGGAACTGAGCTAGGGGGCTCGAGCTCGATCTTTGGCTCGGCTCGGGTCACAGTGAGGCACGACGAGGCAAGCTAAACGCAGAGCAGGTGCGACGCGGGTGCGTGCAAGAAGCACAGGATCATGCGTGCGTGCGCTGGAGCACGCACCAGGACGCTGAACATGCGCGGGAGCAAGCTGACTGCGCGTTCATGGGAGAGCACAATGTCACGACGATTGGCATGGCCCTGGCGGCGTCTACGAGAAGCTATCGACGGGAGAAAAGGGTTGGGATGGAGGGTTTACTCACCCAGTGCCTTTAGGACACGAAGATGAGGCCGGACGCGGGCAGGTTCGACGGTGGGGACCCTCTAAACACAGACAGTGCTCGGGGTGGTGCAGATCTGTCAGGGATATAACCCCGCGATATAACCCGGCCGGAGTATAACCCGGCCAGGACTTGGCGATTCACTGAAGACCCGGAAACCAGCTTGGCGGTTCATAGTCAAGACCCATAAGGTGGGCCAGAAGACGGAGACCAAACCACATGGCGGGTTACCAAGTGGGCCAAGAGGAAGACAAGACATGAAGACCAGGCCATATGGCGGCTTACCAGATGGGCTGAGGCCAAGGCCCAAGAGGCAGGAGGCGACTCATGGGCCAGAAGGTATAAGCCGCCATAAGATGACTTGTTCTGTAAGACTAGGAAGTTGGAACCAGGATCGGTTACGTTGTATAATCCGACCCGGACTCTTGTAAGCCATCGGACCTCTGCCTATGTATATAAAGGCGAGACCTGGCGGCAAGTTGGACAGGTTAAGACAGACAGACAAGCCTTACGGCGAGAGAGACCAAGCAGTCAAGAACTAGGGCAAGCAAGCCGCCCCTTGTAATCGATACACCAGTTAATACAGCATAAGCAGGACGTAGGCTTTTACCTCCACCGTGAGGGGCCGAACCTGGGTAAACCGTGTCCCTTGTCCCGCTTAACCCCTTTGAGTCCACTTCCATGGTGTTGGCTCTGAACCTAAGTCTTCAGACATCTGCCGTGACAAAACCACGACAGTTGGCGCCCACCGTGGGGCTAGCGCTCGGTGGTGTTGAGTTCTCAAAGGGTTCTCTCTCTGGGAGCGAGGGGGACGTCAATGGTGAGATGAGCAAGAGTCGCCATGGGAGACTCTACCTCGACGATGCCGGCTGGGGTCCTGAGGCCGACACAAGCGAGCATGATTTCCGGGTCCCCTTCGGTGGAATCAACGTCTTCATCGGCAAGACTGGCGGATCTGAACCCGGGCCGGACATCTGCACCGACATCGTCGAGCCGGCTCGGCGCAAGCAACTCGCCCGGAGCGTGCAACCCGCCCGTGTTGACCCGGGCAAGAAGCACGTCTTCGTTGGCTTTACTCAGGGCATGGAACTTGAAGGTTCTATGTCACAGGAGGAAACTCTTGTCCACTTAGAGGAAGGATCCTCGAGTAGAGAGACGGAATTGATCTATCAGCTTCATAATGGTGGACTTGGGGGCTACGACGAGCCTTACCCCGAGTCAGAGTATCATGAGCCAGAGGAGGATGAGCTGCCAAACCGCGCTGCCGTTTTTATGGCGGGTTCCGCGGCGGCTCCGAGCGGTACAACCGCCAGTGCGACCGGGTCCGGGTCAGGCAGGCCCCCGGTTCAGGTTCTTCTGGATCTGATGAACGAGTTTACAACCCTAATGGAGACTGAGGTCACTGCTGAAAACCAAGCGGCCCGTAATGCGGAGATCGCGAGGTTAAAGAATCAGATGGCCGGAGTCCAACAGGAAAGCAATGAGCTGAAGGCTCAGATGGATGCTGAGGCGGAACGCCTTAAGGCGGACGCTTTTCGCCTTGAGTTAGAACAACAGTCAGCAGCGGCGGTTTATCGCATGAGACATCAATCCCGCTTGCCGAAGCAATATGAAGCTAGGAATCTTTTTAACACGCCAGGAACGGGACGGAATGTACCTTTGACCGTAACCCGGACGGCGGAAATACCTGGAAGCCGGGCGGCGGCTCATTGTCAGCAGCTAGACCCGCCCCGAAGGAATCAAAACCCGTCACCTTTCTATCCAACGCCGCCGGGTCATTATGCTAACCCGGCGGAGAACATGGTGGCAGCGGCAACCAGGCTTGATACAATCCCAATCCCCGATGAGGCACCTTATGCAGAAGAGGTGCGGAATGCCATCGGATATCTGCGAACGACGATAGCCCAGCAGGAGAAGTACACTTACAGCCGGAATCGCGTGCACTCAACCCCCATCCACAGCCGTAGCTACAACCGGCGTTATGAGTCGCCGGCGGTCTCTAGCAGTAACCCTCCGCAAGCTGATCGGGCGGTTCTGGATGTTCAAGCACGGGTGGAACAGGCAAAAGCACAGCAAGAGGCGGCGGCGACGGCTCATCAAGAACCCTCAGTTGCACCCTCCGTCCCAGCAGGAGCAGGAATGACCTCCAGGGCTGTGGGAGTGCCCTGTTTGGTGCCGACTCTGCGGGATGAACGTCTGCCAAAAGATTTTAAGGGTCCTCGAAAGGTACCCAATTACACAGCCGACTTACCTCCAGAGGCTTGGGTTGAAAGCTATGAGCTAGCCATGGAGATGTTAGACGTCAGTGATGCAGTATGCGCAAAGTATTTCATCATGATGCTGGAAGGGCCGGCTCGCACATGGTTGAAGGGTTTACCACCCAACACCATTACTTCCTGGGCCGAGTTAAGGGCGAAATTCATCAAAAATTTCCAAGGAACGTGCAAGCAGCCCATGACGATTGTGGATTTGGACCATTGTGTACAACGTACTGATGAGTCGGCTCATCACTGGGTCCGGCGGGTCTCCGAAATCATCCACTCTTCTGAGCAGATTACGGCGTCTCAGGCGGTTTTGATTCTAGAAAAGAATTGTCACTTCACGCCTTTGAAGCAGAAGCTTGGCCGGCTCAAACGGTCATGTCAAGACATGGGGAAGCTCATAACGGCTCTCACCAAATATGCAGACTCCGACAACACAAAAGACCCGGGCTCTGATGATGAGAAATCAGGTCAGGGGAAGAAAGGCAACAATGGCAAGGGCCAACAACAAAGTATGGCTGGAAGCAACCCGGGCAAGCGAAAGCACCCGGACGGCGGGTCAGAACTGGTGGCAAACACCAACAACAGGAACACCCGTGCTAAGGGTAAAGCTCCTATCAACCTGGAAGAGATGCTCAATAAGCCTTGCCCAGAACACCGCCGGCCCGATAAGCCGGCACGACATACCTGGGGGGATTGCTACATTATGCAACAGTTCCGGAATTACAGCCTTCAAACAGCATCGTGATAACGGTAACGGTCCATCAGGCGGCTCAGCACCGGGCGGCTCAGGGGCCGGTTTTGGTGCTGGCGGCTCAGGAAGCGGTTACCAAGGTCAGAGCGATCATGGGGGTCATAATTAACAGTCTGGCGATGGAGGCCAGCAGCAGAATAACCAGCCGGGGTACCTGACTAACCCGAAACAACTCGGTCAGGGTCAGTACCATGCTTAAAACCCGGCTCAAAAGAAGTCTGTCTCTCACAAAGCTTTGAGACCTTGATATCCGGCTCAGCTTCCGGTTCAAAAGAATTCATCTCTCGCAAGTTCGAGTTTTCAAGAATATTGTAAAGTCGCCCAAGAGGACAAGCCGCCATGATGTACCATTCAAATATGGGTACCCTGGTTCATTGGATAATCATAAAGTCATTTGGGGGCTTCCAACCCACCGGGTTTAGCTTTCAACCCTCTTGACCGGCTTTTAAGCCATAACCAGACCGGAGTAATCCTGCCTGTTCGCCATGATGCTACTCCGATCCCCTGTACTCTTGATAAGTCATGAACTTATTAAGGTTAAAACATGATGGGTCATGTGAGAGCCGGCTTACAGAAAGCGAGGATACTCCATGGGCTATTAAGCCGCCTTCGTTGAAACTTGGTTAAACCTGCCTGTTCGCCAAGATGCTACTCCGATCCCCTGTACTCTTGATAAGTCATGAACTTATTAAGGTTAAAACATGATGGGTCATGTGAGAGCCGGCTTACAGAAAGCGAGGATACTCCATGGGCTATTAAGCCGCCTTCGTTGAAACTTGGTTAAACCTGCCTGTTCGCCAAGATGCTACTCCGATCCCCTGTACTCTTGATAAGTCATGAACTTATCAAGGTTAAAACATGATGGGTCATGTGAGAGCCGGCTTACAGAAAGCGAGGATACTCCATGGGCTATTAAGCCGCCTTCGTTGAAACTTGGTTAAACCTGCTTGTTCGCCAAGATGCTACTCCGATCCCCTGTACTCTTGATAAGTCATGAACTTATCCAGGTTAAAACATGATGGGTCATGTGAGAGCCGGCTTACCGAAGCATGGACAAACCAGTGGCTATCATGCTAGTTTCATTGAAGTAAGACCCGAAGTCAGACTATAAAAGGTCGTTTGGGGGCTTCAACCCTCTCGATCAGGCTCTTCAGCTACCCTCGCAAAGATGAAAGACTTAACACTTCCGGGTTATGCTTCTTCAAGCCGCCCTTACAGCAATGCAGAGCATGCTCTGTATTGTTTATTTTTGCAGGTCTCGTCTCTTAAGACAAGCCGGTCACCGAACCGGGTTACATCGTAACCTCTGCAAGCATAATGAAGACTCTAAATAGCCAACCTGGCTGGATATTCTTGAGTCACCCTATTAATTATAATGCCGGGTCATCTAATTGACCGGCTCTTGGATTTCTTCAAACAGTGCCCTGTAGTATACTACAACACTCATGGATTTCTCAAGCACATATTTGCCGGGTTGCATCGCAACCACGAGCAGGGATTTCATTATTAATACTGGGTTACAACCACGGTCAAGGAATCACAATATTCTTATACAGTCCCGAGTCGCCGCAGGCAGGCAACCCGGCTCTTGGGGGCTATATTATTCAAATCCGGTTTATATCAAGTACGCAAGTCCCATGTCGCTGCAAGCATGCGTCACGGCACTTGGGGGCTAATGCAAGCCGGTTTTCAAGTCAGTACATTGTCGACAAGACCCTGTTATCTCAAGGAGATGAGCCGGTTTTCTGCGATCCTTCTAAGTCCCGGCCCAGTACATATTACTGACCCGGCACTTGGGGGCTACACCTCTCAGATCAAATTCTCTGAAGTCCCAAGTCGCCGCAGGCATGCGACCCGGCACTTGGGGGCTACAGTATTCAGCTGTTCAAGCAGATTATAAGGTTCTCATTGAAGACCCGACCCATCACATGCTGAGGAGCCGGCTCTTGGGGGCTACACCAGTTGAAGCTTTATAAGGTATAAGACAGTTATAAGTCCCAGGCTGCTGCAGGCGAGACAACCTGGTACTTGGGGGCTGCACAGTCAAAGATATTATTGCAAAGCGCCAAGTCATCATGGATACACTTGGAGCTTGGGGGCTACAGGTAATATGGATATATCAAAAAAGTTGAAAAGAGTTATCAAAGTCAGCTGGAGTCTGGTTATCTGACCCGGCGTCACCAACATTACATGACCCGGCGATTCAAATATTATAACCCGGCGGTGATAACCCGCCGAGAGTATTGGAGGCCGACTCAATGGCATATGGGTGTTATATTCCCAGAATTTTACTTCGAAGGACACTGACAAGCAAGACGATTGAGAAGACGGCTCGAGCTTAGCATGAATAAATTCAAGCTAACCTGGGGGCTAATGTCAGGGATATAACCCCGCGATATAACCCGGCCGGAGTATAACCCAGCCAGGACTTGGCGATTCACTGAAGACCCGGAAACCAGCTTGGCGGTTCATAGTCAAGACCCATAAGGTGGGCCAGAAGACGGAGACCAAACCACATGGCGGGTTACCAAGTGGGCCAAGAGGAAGACAAGACATGAAGACCAGGCCATATGGCGGCTTACCAGATGGGTTGAGGCCAAGGCCCAAGAGGCAGGAGGCGATTCATGGGCCAGAAGGTATAAGCCGCCATAAGATGACTTGTTCTGTAAGACTAGGAAGTTGGAACCAGGATCGGTTACGTTGTATAATCTGACCCAGACTCTTGTAAGCCGTCGGACCTCAGCCTATGTATATAAAGGCGAGACCTGGCGGCAAGTTGGACAGGTTAAGACAGACAGACAAGCCTTACGGCGAGAGAGACCAAGCAGTCGAGAACTAGGGCAAGCAAGCCGCCCCTTGTAATCGATACACCAGTTAATACAGCATAAGCAGGACGTAGGCTTTTACCTCCACCGTGAGGGGCCGAACCTGGGTAAACCGTGTCCCTTGTCCCGCTTAACCCCTTTGAGTCCACTTCCATGGCGTTGGCTCCGAACCTAAGTCTTCGGACATCTGCCGTGACAAAACCACGACAAGATCCGAAGCAGAGCAAGCCCGGGGATGCAGGCGACGGCGCGGACTTGGCGATCTTTGATGGCGTACTGTAAGCAGAGGGCGACGAGGACATAGATGGACTCAACGGGGCGGCTGGCTTCGGTCCGAAGGTTGCTGGCAACGATGCGCAACTCCGCTCGGTTCTCTCACAGAGGCTGGGAACAAGGACACGGGAGAGGCCCTTGAGTGGCGGCAGAGACGGAAACCCTAGGAGTCCCGGTGCGCACGTCGAGGTTAAATAGGAGGGGGTGAGACAACTCGGCCTCGACGTCCGTGACGAGCTCACGACGCGACAATCTCTTTCTCTCTCTCTCTCTCTCTCTGCAGGTAGAAGACGGCGTCAGGAGGGAGGAGGTGGCCGTTCGGGGCTGGCTGGGCCGAGAGAAGAGGAGGCCCAGGTGGGGTTCGACAGGAGAGATTAGGTTGCTGGCACTGGGCCTCTCTCTCCCCTAGGTTCTTCCTTTCCTCTATTTTAAGTAAAACAGAAAAAGGTGTAAAATCTTAGGGAGTTTTTCAGGGGTATTTTGGATGAAACAAAAATAGTTTTGGACTCACAAAATTATGCCCCATTTTACAAAATTGGTTTGGATATTTTAGGGACAGAAAAATATACCAAGTTTTGAATTTAATTCAAACTCGATGCATTTTAAAATCCAGCCAAAACGACTTTAACAGAGCTGAAATTTGGAGGAGGACTTGAGACCAATATTTAGGAGTTTTAGAAAAATAGTGGACATTAAAATATGGCAGAAGGAACACACTTGCAAATAAGAAGAAATGGGAAGGAGTGAGGGGTTTTAGTATGAAAATGATTTGAGGTTTATGCAAGATGATCTTGCCACAAGGTTGCAAAGCACATAATCACAACACACTCAGACACAAACATGCCATGATGCAACAAGATGAAATGTATGTCATGATGCCATGATGCACAGAAGGATTTCATGAAGCAAAACTTTATTAACTCAAACCAAATGATGGTAGTCAGACAAGCTTGGACTCATGGTAATGGTTACATAGATAGGAATGTTGCTCTTGGGCTGTTACAACAATCTACACCAACTCTTCTTCCGCTACATTTCGAAGTTAGTAACGATCCAATCAAACCCTGTATGCATCTTCATAATTATCTGGGACCTTGATCGTAGGGCGATTTTTTAGTTTCCTACTCCGTTTGCCAACAATAACATCTTGAGTGGTTTTATGAGTAGATGCAGGTTTCGATCTAGACCACATATGATTGTGAGGGTATCGCACAAAAAGTTTAGTAATGAATTTGTTCTATTGCTAAAAGGATTAAGAACTATATGAGGTTTAGAGCTTAAATTGTGTGAGTAGAGGATAATATCTTTTGCTTGATGTTCTCGTTTGCTTCCCACAAGTGTTGCTCTAATTTAGTTCATTGGCAGAATGGTATAACTTTTTACAAAGTTCTAACAATCAATTGACTTTGGCTGTCAATGATCTGCTAATAGTTCTTTTGGCTACATCATAGTCAAGAATAGTGAACCATCGCAAACACGAGAGGGCATGAAGATGTTTGATATTCATGGGGGTCACGCATATTGATGGAGTTTAATGTGGGGCTAGAGATTTTTAGTTAAGTCTCTTCCTACACACACCCCACAAAGTTAATCTAGCAACAAGAGTAATCATACTTGATGATGGACGTATGTAGCTAGTGTTCTTTGAAACCCTAGAAGCCACATAAATTAAAACTTGCCAGAATGATTAGAGGACGTCTAACTTGGTTTTGCAGGATGCATGTGATGTGGTATAGCCTATGCCCTAATAATGAGTTTATGTATGAGATGGTATATGATGTAATATTTAAGTGACATGTGCGTCACAATACAACATGATGGATGGAGCCCCAGGATTGTCACTTTAATGACCTACATGCCAAAACTTATTATAATATAATAGCTATAGACATAACATATAAGTTACTATCGTTGGTGACAAGCTTGCACGGAGGACCCTCGACGCGAGGAGGCTGTATTAGGCGCAAGGAAGAGGTCTGAAATTTTGTTGCCCCGACGGCGTTTTTGAAATGGCTGCCACCACAATGATTTTTCTGCTGCCACGACAATGTTTCTCGGCTGAAAATTCATAAGGACCATGAAAACTTGCCGGCGCCCAGGGCTATACCATATCATGCTGTTTTGAATTGCCTGAGATGTTTATCCCTTTTTTGATTGCACCCTTTTGATTGCGCAATAGATATTTTTATTGGGATGATCTCTCACTGAAAATATCATGTTGTTAATGCTCTTTCGGGGTATGTGTTGGGGATATTGCTCACTACAAAAGCGAACCAGCCCAAGCCAGGCCACAGAAGACGCAGGCCTGGACAAAGCCGTCCCATGAAGGACAAGGAGCCCCTGACCTGGCTTAGAGGCTAGGGAGATGGGCTAGAGAATACCGAAGTTCAGCTCCGATGATCAAGGAAAGGAAGATCTCTGGGCCGACTCACGGGACCGTGCCTAAGACGGCTTGGTCTTGTCGGCTTAGGAGAGTTAGATTCCGAGCATGAGTCAAAGACGGGTAGAACCCAGACTCATTGTAAGTACCGAGGACTTGACCTAGTATATAAAGGCAAGCCCCGGGTCGTCCAAAGGACAAATCTAGGTTGGAAGCCCTCGAGCGATAGGTAGCGAAATAACACCCTTGTAATCAAGATCTGGACATCGAATAAGCAAACACAACCAGGAGTAGGCTTTTACCTCACTAGAGGGGCCGGACCTGGGTAAACTCGCCTCTCTCGTTCTCGATCAACCCCATCCAAGGCTTCACCTAGCCGCTATGTCCTCGCAACTAAGTTCTCCTATGATGAAACTTGCCGTGACATCCTCACGATAGTTGGCACCCCCCCCGTGGGGCATGCACGCAAGGGAGTCGTCATCTTGGAGGGAGCTCTTCCAGGGACAGAGCGGTTGGTGACCGACCGGCTTAGGAATAGCCGACGCAGAAAGTTTTACTTCGTCGATGATGAAGGCTGGGGACCAAAGGCCTCTTGAGTCAAGCTGTCGTGTTCCGTTTGGCAAGGTTAACATGTTCGTCGGTTTCATCGCTGGGTCCGAGCAGGAGCCGGATCCAAGCCATGGCTCCTTCTTGGGAGATGCCACAATCGTACACTCTGACAACGAATTATCAGTTGGCAACAACAACTTCACTGACACTGAATCTATCCACCCACTTTTTGAGGAAAGGTTGGGAGGGTACTCTGACGAGGAGGGTTACCCGGCCTCATATGGATCGCCACGTCATGCCGTTGTTTATATGGTTGGGAACCATCAGCAGCCGTCGCCGGCTCGCGACCCCAATGCTAATATGACACATGAAAATCCGTCGGGCCAGAACCCGCCACCCAATCCCGGAGCCGGCGATGGAGGCTTGAGCACCTAGGGGGTCGTGGAAACGGTCGCGGCGCTCGACAAGCTCCTTGCGGAACTAATCACTGTGGATAACACCGCGACACAAGCAACAGAGATCGAGAAGTGTCGGGAGTAGCTTGCAAAGGCTCAACATGAGATAGCAGCAGAAAGTGCGCGTGTCACTGAGGTCTAGAAGAACATCCGCGAGATGAGCCGATGTATGGAGAGCGAGCAGGTTCCCCACACCTTCCGCCAGCAGGAGATAGCCACTGTTCAGCACAGGAGGCACCAGAGCCATTTTTAGGTCGAGGGAGGGTTGCTTAAGCCACGAAATCTATTCCACCCGTCACCAAACACCCCTGTCCAGCCAATGGCAGGTGCTAACCTTTGCGCCGGCTTAGGAGCAGCCCCGGCAGCATGCACGGGTGCGCCTCAACAGGGTCTTGGAAATGCAAATTATCAACAAGTGCAATAGTCGGCTCAGGACTAGCAACAACAGCAGGCTCAACAACCATTGTTCTAGCAGTAGGCATAGCAGCCGCCGATACGTTTTCATACGCCACCCGGTCACTTCCCTAACCCGGTGGACAACCTGTATGCAACAACACAAAACTTGTTGATCATTCCAATTCAGGGCAACTCTTCGTTTGAGGTAGAGGCCAGGAAAGCAATCCACTGTTACAGATGATGGTCACAAACATGCAAACTACTCCAACAGTCCCAACAGATTACACTCCACACCATACAATAGCTAGAGGGTTTCATGTCGGCATGGAGAGTCTCCTGTCCCAGAAGGGTCGAGCAACGCACGGTGCCACAGGGAACGTCGAGCGCAGAATCAGAAAAAAGGCCAATAGTTTAAGACACACAACCATAGTTGATAATGCTTACGCGACGCGTGCGACAACTGCAAGGAATATGATGACAGAGCACGTTCACCCTAATACATGGAACACACTAGTCCCACCACCGCTAACAACCCAGATCCATTTGCTCTAGGGTCAGGTTTTGTGGGCAGGACTATTGGTACCCAGTGTTTGGGCCCAACCTTGAGGAACGAGCGTCTTTCTCAAAGGACCTCGCAAGGTGCCTAATTATACTGCCGACATGGAGCCAGTAGACTAGATCGATAGTTATGAGCTCGCTATGGATATGCTGGAGGTCGGCGATGGAGTTTGCGCCAGGTATCTCACCATGATGCTGGAAGGACCTGCCCATACTTGGTTAAAGAATCTACCCCAATTCGATCCACATGCGGCAGGAGTTGAAAGAGCGCTTCATCAAGAACTTTCAGGGAACATGCAAGCGTGCGACCAACATCGTTGATTTGGAGCAATGTATCGAGAAGGACGGTTAATCCGCTCACCATTGGGCGCATCGTGTAGCTGAGATCATACACTCCTCCGAAAGCATTACACCGTGGACATTTTTTCTGGTCTTGGAGAAAAATTACATGTTTGAGCCTTTGATCCACAAGTTTGGATGTATCAAGCGTACTGTGACAGACATGAGTGAGCTCATGAACGCGATGACCAAGTATGCCGAGTCAGATAAAACCAAGGATCCAGATTCAGATGATGATAAGCCTAGGAAAGGTAAAAAGAATGGTCGCAAGGGCCATCAGAACAACAACAATGGGAATTATAACAATGGCAACAAGTGGAAGAACGGAGATGGAAATCTGACTTGGTTGCCAATACCAACTCGAGGTATAAGAACCAGTGCCAGAATAGCATCTCAAGTTTTCAAAACTAGTCCGAGGGTTTCCGCCCAACCAATTATCAACAAGCTTTGAAGGCACCATGCCCTAAGCATAGCAGGCCTAACCACCCTTCTACCCACTCATGGGAGGATTGATATATTATGCGGGATTTTAGGAATGCAGGTCATGGTGGCAACAACAATGACGACCACACCGATGGTCATCCTGGTAACCCAGGTGGTGGTAACATGGGGCTGGTAACCAAGGACATAAAAATCATAGAGCTGGTCAAGGACAACAGAATCACAATGGTCAAACTGGTTTTTAGAGCAACCCCAAGTAGTTGCACAATGGACAGTATCATGTTTTTACTACCACTACGTGCAAGCGTGACCGCAAGTAGTAGAGTCGCGTGGTTAACACAGTTGCCTCTGCCGTTCCCCAATGGCTGAATTGGTCTGAACATCCTATCACCTGGAGTCGAGCAGATCATCCTCCACATGGGGAGAACCCAAATAGTCTTGCTCTGGTCGTGGCTCCAAAAGTTGGGGGTTACAAGCTGACCAAAGTATTGATGTACGGAGGTAGCAGCATCAACATACTGTATTATGACATGTTCAGGAGGATGAACCTTCAGAACAAGAAGCTGCAACCGTCATCTACAGTCTTCCATGGTATTGTTCTAGGAAAGTCATGCCAGCTTGTGGGCAAGATTTATCTAGAGGTGGCTTTTGGCACCGAGGATAATTATCGGACTAAGATTCTACCTTTCAAAGTGGTTAAGTTCAGAAGTCCATACCATGATCTCTTTGGCAGGCCGGCTTACGCTCGTTTTATGGCCCGTCCTTGTTATGTCTGCCTCAAGCTCAAGATGCCGGGTCCCAATGGAACCATCAGCATGAATGTAAACCATGCTATTGCACAAGAATGTGAGGAAGGAGATGCCATCTATGTAGAAACATCTTGTGATGAGGAAAAGCTGAAGCTATATAAGTCCCAAGTTGATCTGGAGGATATGACCTCTCTGAAAAAGCCAGCTACAGAGTCCAAGCTAAAGTTTATGTCAGCCAAAGATACCAAGCAGATTGATTTTACCCCTCGCAATTCCGCCAAGCAGTTCACCTTTGGGGCACACCTTACTGATAAATAGGAAAGCGCGCTCATCGAGTTCATCCATGAGAACTGGGATATCTTTGCATGTAAGCCCTCTGACATGCCTGGTGTACCGATAGAAATCGATGAGCACAATGGCACAAGTGTGATGCTGTGTCTCCTTCAACAGAGCAAAGTAGTCATCCCTGGAGAACTCTGAGCCATCCACCTTGAATTGTGGGAACCCGCCGACTAGCAGCTCTGGCTTCAGGGTGGTAAGCCTTGGCAAGGGTCAGACCACGGAGCACTCCTTTCCTACATGTTGACTCCTTATGAACTTTAATCCACTGCGGAACAATGAATAGATCCTTAAGCACATCATCCATCCTATCTGGCGGCTTTTCCCAACCCCTCAGAGTAATGATTGCTTGGCAGCTCCCAATGAAGAGTTGTTTGATCAAATTATACAAGATCCTCAGATTCTCGTAGAGGGTCCTCATATTCTCTCCACCATGTTTCTCTGCAAAGGATGCTGCCGGGTCAGATAGAGTGTAAGACGACACATTATCATGGAGTAACTACATCGGTCGGGTCAAGATCACTTACTGAAGACATGCATGCAAATGTCATTTAAGGTCTTTTTCAGTTCTGCCTCTTTTCTTTTTGACTCTGCCATCTCAGCTCGTTGGATCAGCATCTCTTCCATCTAAGATGCTTCAGACGAGGTTCTCCAGCTCTTCAATGGCTTGCTTGGCCATAGCATTGACAGTCCGGCTCTGATTTTCAGCCTCTTCTCGCTTGCCCTTCTTTGCGGCCAACTCTTCTCTGAGCCAGAAAATTTCCTGCTCAGCTTTAGGAATAGATTTCTAGAACAAAAATACAAGGAGTTACATGGTATATTTTGAACCACATGTCATCATAGGTAAGACAACCCGACGCTTGGTGGCTACAGTTTATCAATTTACAAGTACAAGATTATTGTCTACATAGAAGTCCCAGGTCGCTGCATGCATCTAACCCGACACTTGGGGGCTACAGTTTATCAATTTACATGTACAAGATTACTGTCTACACAGAAGTCCCGGGTCGCTACACGTAGCTAACCCGACACTTGGGGGCTACTGTTTATCAATTTACAATTACAAGGTTACTGTCTACACAGAAGTCCCAGGTCATTGCACGCAGATAACCCGATGCTTGGGGGCTACACTATTTGACAGTAAATTCATAAAGACACTAAAAGTCCTAGGTTGCTGCTGGCAGCTAACCCGTCACTTGGGGGCTAGAACATTCAATTGTCTAAAGGGTATACAGAACTCAAGTGGAGACCTGGCCCGTCATATCATGATGAGCCAGCGTTTGGGGGTTACACCAATTGGTTATACAATATTGCCAAGTCTAAAGAGCAAGCTTCGGCTCACCATAAATGGTGACCCGGCACTTGGCGGCTACACTACCAAAATGAAATTGGTTAAACCTCCAAGTCATCACTTATTGAAATAAATTGGAGCATGAGGGCTACAAATAAATATGGGAAGAAGCATACCTCATATTTTTTTCTTCATTGAGGCCACTATGGTGCCTTCTTCGTCATGGTGTCACACCAGACGGGTTACATACTCTTGATGAAGAGATGCGAAGACCATGTCTTCATACGCCTCCATATGCACGTCATGAGCCGGCTCATGCGAAGTTGACGGCTTGTGATCAGCTGTTGTTTTGACCAAGACTGTTGAAGTCTTGGGCGTAGTGTTGTACTAGGTGTGGGTGACCACGACATCATCTTTTTCCTCTATGTCAGCCGGTTTAGCAGCAGTTGTGTCCACCGGGTCTTCATCGATGATCACATCTGCTGGTGGCTCTTGAAGATGGTCTTCTTCTTGTTAAACCGAGTCATCCTTCACTGACTCATCCCTTGGTGGATCATTCTAAGCCGGCTCAGGCCCGACTAGCTCATCAACGGCAGTGGTAGCAGCGTCAGAGCTCGATGTCTCCACTCCAGCACTAGCAGTAGTAGAAGTGGCCGGTTGTCTTTCAAAATCTCCTTAGCACTGTTCCAAGAAAAACATGTTGATTATAAAGACAATTATAGAAACAGTATGATCATGGTTTGAAGGTGGCTTACCCAACGTTGATGGTGAAATCGGCATTGGTGCTGGAAGCGCCTGAAGAAGGTGAGGAAGCAAGGAATGTCGTGTTGGAAGGGCTAAGTGGTGCCTTCATTTAGCCTGCTTGGGGGAACGAGGATGGGGGACTCAGCCGCTCTCGTCGCCTAATGATACGTCTCCAACGTATCTATAATTTTTGATTGTTCCATGTTGTTATATTATCATTCTTGGATGTTTTACAATCATGTTATAACAACTTTATATCATTTTTTGGGACTAACCTATTGACATAGTGCCAAAGTGCCAGTTGCTGTTTTTGCTTGTTTTTTTACTTCGCAGAATATTAGTACCAAACGGAGTCCAATCGCGATGAAACTTTTTGGAGATTTCTTCTGGACCAGAAGACACCCAGTGGGCCAAAGAAGTACCAGAGAGGTGGGCTATGGAGGCCACAACCCACATGGGCACGCTAGGGGACCCCCGGTGCGCCCTGGTGGGTTGTGCCCTCCACGGCCCCCCCTCCACCGCCTCTGACACCTATAAATTCCCAAATATTCAAAAAACCCTAGGGGAGTCGACGAAACACAATTCCAGCCGCCGCAAGTTATAGAACCTCGATATCCAATCTAAACACCATCACGGAGGGGTTCATCTTCTTCATAGTTGCCTCTCCGATGATGCGTGAGTAGTCCACCATAGACCTACGGGTCCGTAGGCAGTATCTAGATGGCTTCCTCTCTCTCTTTTGATTCTCAATACAATGGTCTCTTGGAGAACTATTTGATGTAAACTTTTGCGGTGTGTTTGTTGGGATCCGATGAATTTTGAGTTCATGATCAGTTTCTATCCATGAATATTATTTGAGTCTTCTTTGATCTCTTATATGCATGATTACTTATAGCCTCGTATTTCTTCTTCGAATCTTTGGTTTAGTTAGGCCAACTAGATCGATTTTTCTTGCCATGGGAAGAGGTGCTTTGCGATCTTGCGGTGTCCTTTCCGAGTGACAGAAGGGGTAGCAAGGCACGCATGTATCGTTTCCATTAAGGATAACAAGATGGGGTCTATTCCTACATGAATAGATCTTGTCTACATCATGTCATCGTTCTTATTACATTACTCCGTTTTTCCATGAACTTAATACACTAGATGCATGCTGGATAGCGGTCGATGTGTGGAGTAATAGTGGTAGATGCAGGCAGGAGTCGGTCTACTTATCTTGGACGTGATGCCTATATAATGATCATCGCCTTGGATATCGTCATAATTATTTGATCTTCTATAAATTGCCCAACTGTAATTTGTTCACCCACCGTGTGCTATACTCATGAGAGAAGCCACTAGTGAATCCTACGACTCCCGGGTCTACTTTTCCAACATATTGCTTTTCGATCTATCTTTTTGCCTCTTTGTTTCCAGATCTACTAAACCAAAAATCCAAAAATATATTGCTGCACTTTTTATTTGCTCTTCTTATTTTGTGTTCTTGAGAGATCTATCTCTCCTATCTATCACTACCTAATCTATATTTTTACCGTAGAGAGATTGACAACCTCTCTTTCGTGTCGGGTTGCAAGTATTTGTTATTTGTGTGCAGGTGCTGCTTATTGGGTGGTGGTGATCCTCCTACTGGTTCGATAACCTTGGTTTCATAACTGAGGGAAATACTTACCGTCACTGTTGGATTTCGGGCTCCGCAAAACCCAAAGAGGTTCGAACTCAGGGGCGTGTGCGAAGATCCCAACCAGCTACGTCCCCAAGCTCACAGCTCTAAAGCCTAGCCCAATTGACTCTCTCAATCACGGGGAAGAATACCAACACGCGGATTTACCCAGGTTCGGGCCGCTGCGAAGTGTAAAACCCTACTCCTTCTTTGGGTGGATTGCCTCTCGAGGAGGTTGGTGGATGAACTGGTACAAAGGTAAGCAGCCTCGCGAGGGCGCTCGGGTGGTTCTGGATCTCTCTCCCTCTACGGCGCGGCTTAGCCTCCCTTTATAATGGCCTGGGTCCTCTTCCCTTATCGCTCTGGCGGGAAGGGATCCCACAACGGCCAAATTTGAAAGGGGACAGGAGGTACATCTTATCCTGACGAAAGGTGGTCTTCGCCTGCAAAGTAGCTGGTGGTGATGCAGAGGTGGGCTCGGCGATGACATCTGTCCTGCCGAGCTCGTGGGCTAGGTCTTGTTACACCAGAATGGAAACCTTCGGCGTGATGCCTCGGGAACCCACGTACGTCCTTGCCTCCTTTGCACCAAAGAGGAAACTGTCTCCCCTGCGCCTGCTGGCGCCCACCTGGCCTGGCTTGCGTCACCCCCAACCTCATGAGGCCGGGCGCTGCATAGGAATCTCCGCCCCTCGGGAGGCAACCTGGGGAGGCCCCCTCCCTCCGGGGGTCTTGGTGTCGTCCTCCTCGCGAGGTTGGGGCTCTCCCGAGGGCCTTGTCTTGAGCGAAGCTACGCCGGGCCGTACCAGGCTGTCGAAGTGGGCCATGCCCTGGGCCGCAGGCAGGCAGGTCTGGGTACCCCCGTTCCCAGGACGCCGACAGTAACCCCCGGGCCCAAGGCGCGCTCGAGCTGGCTTCGGGGCGAAGCCGGAGAAGATGGTCCGAAGCGCCGTGGGCCCCATTCGCCTGCGGGCCAGGCCTGGTGAGTGGCGCGCGGTTGGATGCGGACGCCCCCACTCCCGTGTCTCCTCGGCAACTGCCCGAACCGAAAAAAGCCTGACGCCCGGTGGGGAGCCATTATTGCCTTCCTTCCCTGTGCTCTTGCTCCTTCGCTCAGATCTCCATCCTCTGCGAGAACTCCTCCAGATCTTAGCGCTGCGCCTTCCTCCCCCTTGCTCTCTTGTTCCCAAGGACTTCTCGATGGCGCCCGCCGGCAAGTCAAAGCCCGAAGCCCAAGGCTCAGCCTCCGCTTCCACCTCGCCGGCACTCTCAGAGTCCACCATAGCCAAGGACGGGGACCTCGCCCTGGTGCTTCCGTCGACGGCGGACGACACCAATGAATGGGGGCCGACCTTGATATGGTGCGGCACCGCGGAGCAGCGCAACTTGGCCAAGTCAGTCTACCCTTTCTTCCTCCACAGCATCTTCTCCGGGCTCGTTCCGCCCTTCTCGGGGTTCTTCACCGCCACCCTCGAGCACTATGGGATCCAGGCTCTCCATCTCCAACCCAACTCCATCCTGCTTTTGTCCGTCTTCGCCTTTTACTTTGAGGCCTTCGTAGGCGTGAAGCCTTCTATGGCCCTCTTCCGCCATTTCTTCAGCTTGCGGCTTCATGATGGAGCCCAACGGTCGGCGTGCGTCTCCTTTGTCGTGGTCCAGAGCGGGAACATGCTCTTGAAGGCCGGGAAGAAGGTGGAGAACTTCAGGCACCGCTGGGTCCTCTTGGATGTCCAGGACCTCAACTCTCGCTTGGAGCTCCGGAAGGGACTGCCGGAGAAGACTGCTGCGTGGAGCTCCACGAAGCTCACCGACCCCCGGGCCAAGCCCGTCCTGGAGCAGATCTCCAGGGACATCAGCGCCAGGAAGCTGACCGGAGGGATGATAGTGAAGGAGTTTCTGGTGCAACGCCTGGCGCCGCTCCAGGCCCACTCGAAGCCCATGTGGGACTACAAGGGCGCTAGAGATAGCATCAGGCTGCGATCTGCTCGCCTAACCAATGGAGAGCTGAACAGGGCCGTGGCGACCCTGCTCAATGGCGATCCCGGGGACCTCCCTGAGGCATACGCCTCGCTGTATTGTCGCGACGACAAGGCCGACCTGGTCGCCGCCATGCCCACCTTCGACGAGCTGGGGCTTTCTCCGGCCGAGTGCCCTTGCTCCCCAGTGACGGTGTCCTCCGACGACACCACCGGTGAGGGAGACTCGGAGGAGACTGCGGACGAGGATCGGGAAGAGGTGTCTCCTCCGTCGCGGAGCGCACTCCTCCGCGCCTTCGAGGACGACGACGATGCTGATGAACCACTCGCTGCAAGTTCTTCGTAGTTCGCCAGGGTCCTCAGGGGGTCTGGATCCACCCCTCGGGCCCCGCGGACCGTCGGCCGGGCAACCTCGGAGAAACGCGCAGTGGTGCCTCCTCCGGAGGGCCCCCCTTGGGTCGGTGTGGTGAGTGAGGCACCCGCCTCGCCCCTGCCCGGGCCGCAGGCTGTGGGCAAGGCGGGTGCGGCCTCTCCGACCACGGCCCTTGGGGGCGACGCCTCCGCTTCCCTGCACGGTGGTACCTCCCCAGAGAAGGGCGGGGGCACCCCCACCTTCGCCGCGGTGGAGAAGAAGAGGAAGTGGGTTGACGTCGAAGAGTAAGTATCCCTGCTTTACTCCAGGCCACCCGCCAGTGGCTCGCGTGCTTACGGTCCCTTCCTTGCTTGGTAACCAGGAGTGCCGCCATGCCGAAGACAAGGAAGAAGAAGGCGGGCGTCAAACCGAAGGTGCCTTCCGACGCGATGCCTGCCCCTGGCACCCCGCCGTCGCCTGATGGGGGGCCAGACGCCGCAGGTGAGGTGGCTCATGAGGCGACTCTCCTTGCCGTGGTCGTGGAGCCCCCGAGGCCCGCGAAAGATGCTCACGGGGCGACACACCTTGCTGCGACTGTGGAGCCCCCGATGCCCGTGGGAGAGGCTACCTCTGCCTCTGGGGGTGCACCTACGCCGCTGCCGGAGAGGCCAGCCCCCGAGGGCCGGCTGGCTGAGGGGCCGTTCATCCTCGCCCCGCCCAAAGTGGTGCCGCGGCCCTCGAGCCGCGGCCTTCTGGTCGAGTCAGGCACCTTGGAGGGGGCCTACACCGCTCTGGGTCGAGTCCGGGTTGACCTCCAGAGCGCCGACGGCCGCCTTGCGAAGGAGCGCTTGGGGATCCTTTCTGGGTGGCTCCAAGCCGCCGCCGCCGCCATGGCAGTTTAGAGCCAAGCCGAGGCCACTGCTGCGGATAGCAAGAAGGAAGCCGCGTCAGCCAAGGCAGCTCACGACGCGACGCTGGCCGAAGCGGCGTCTGCCGTGAAGCGCTACGGTGAATTGGAGGCCATCCTGAAGGCACTTCAGGAGGAGAAGACCGCACTCGCGGGACAGCTCCGCCAGCGGGAGGGGGACCTCAAGGCCTACGAGGCCAAGCTTGCCGACCGTGACTCCGCGCTGTCCCAGGCGGCGGCCGACCAAGCCATGGAGCGCAAGCGTCTGGACAAGCTGAAGGAGGAAGCAGCGGCAGGGAAGGCCGAGCTGGACGCCAGGGAGGCGGCCCTTGCCGCGGCCGAGGGAAGAAGCGCTACGGAGCGCGGTGCCCTCCCCTCCGTCGAGCTCAGGCTCCGCCGGGCGTTGCACTCCTACTGTCGGGGGGGGGGGGGGGATTTGAGGAACCCCTGGCGGCTCCTGTGAGTGACTTTGCGGGGCTCTCCTCCAAGCTCGCCGAGGTGCTTGAGGGTGCCATTGCCAGGGTGGAGGCCGTCTTGGAGAGTGAGTGCCGCGACCTCTTCTTAGCGGCCGCGACGCGCGTCTTCATCCACCTCTACCTCCGTGAACCGGGCTTCGACTTCGGCGCCGTGATTCACCCGGTTGATCCTGTGGTTCGCGCCGCGACGGCGACAGCCGTGGAAGGCGCCGTGGAAGCGTTGATGAAGAAGTTTGCCTGCGTTGCCATTCCCTCGCCTCCTGCAGCTGCAAAGGTCAATGACGATGATGACAACGGCAGTGATGTCGACGACGAGCTCCCTGCGGTTGGGGCGAGTGGCGGTGCCAGCTCCTCCTCCTAGTCCTTTCCTGCAACATTTATCGTGCCTCGCGGAGGCATTAGACTTGTTTGCATTTTCGGAGACATTTAATGCTTGTAATGATTGCTAAATTATGTGGTTTCCTTCCTCGCCTTGCTTCCTTCCTGTTTGCTGTAGCGCTCTGCGTCGGCAGGGCCCGATCCCGCGCATACCTCGACCGTCGTTGGGGTGTCCGGATCACCAGGACGATACCAAGGGGTGAGGGGCTACGTGACCAGTGAGGCTCTTGAGTCGCGATGCTCAGGAGTCCCCCTTGACGTACGAGCAGCCCTCATGAAGGGAGCATGGCAATGACGGGGTTGACTTGGAGATTTGGAGCGCCTTGAGCTCTGCGTCGGCAGGGTCCGGTCCCACACATACCTCGACCGCCGTTGGGGCGTCCGGATCACCAAGACGATACCAAGGGTGAGGGGCTACGTGACCAGTGAGGCTCCTGAGTCGCGATGCTCAGGAGTCCCCCTTGACGTACGAGCAGCTCCCATACCTTTCCTTGCCAGCTTCTGCCTGGGAGGGATGCGGGAAGACCAGGTATTGGGGACATTGTGAGGTGGCGCGCGCCAGGCCCATCCTGAGCGTAGCCCCCGTACAGCCCCCTCGCGTGGGCATCCCAGGGGAATGCTGTGAGACGGGGCCGTGAGGGGCCATCCTGAGGTTGGTGTAGCCACTAGGGCGCCCTCAGTTGTTTATCCACCAGCACGGAGCATGGGGCTTCCATGTTGCGTGGGCATAGCCGCTGAGCAACAGTGTTGTCCGCCAGCGCGGAGCATGGGGCTTCCACTTGGGCGTGGGAAGGGGGGCTCGGCTCCTGAGCCCCCTGGGCGTGTACAGCCCATTAAGTTCGTACGCGTGGCTTGCATGGTAGAACTGGGAGGTTTATTTGGGCACTCGTGAGCCAGCGCGGGTCTCACGAGGCCCTACCTCAAAGGCGGGTTGCGCCTGAGTCTTCCGGTAGGAGGCGCCATTGCAAGTCCTGTATATTTTGGAGAAACCTGCGCCAAATGAATTTCCGAGGGCCATCGCATGAGAAGGCCGAACACCAATGACCCCAGGAGGTGACGCGAATGGGGCCGGCCAGCCAGACAGAGCTCAGCCATTGGATTTATCGACGCTGCAGGGACGGACCCAAGCACAGACGCCGTGCCCAGTCTTCTCATGCGACAAATCCGAGGAAAAAACAACCTGCACGCGGCTCCCGTGGCGGCGAAAAGCCGACTTTGGATGTAGGAACCGTGCTGTGCGCCCTGACTCTCCCACTCCCGATTAGCTCATGCGAGGACGTAGCACCAAGGGCCACGGGAGGTGACGTGCACGGGACTAGCCCGCGAGACAGAGCTCGACCACTTGGATTTGTCAACGCTGCAGGGACGGACCCGAGCACAGACGTCGTGCCAGCCCTTAATCACGAGGTGGTCGAAGGCAGGACCATTAGGGCACGGCGACATTCATGGTGGCGAAGCACCGAGCATGCAGGTTGGAATACTTAGGAAATTGATCAAATGCATAAAAGGTCCTGATACATGCGCAAATGACGCGGCTGCAGGGACGGGCCCTAACCGCCTGAGGATAATGCATCCCGGTGGGTGCCCTCAATCTAAACAAACCAAAAAGTTACCTGGGACGAACGAAAAGGTCACCTGGTGGCGATACAGCTGAAGCGTCGAGGTAGTCGTTGGAGCCTGGCCTTGCATCTCCGTGAGCCTGGCCTTCACGAGCTCGACGCCTCCGGAGGCTCGGGGTCCCTGCTTGGGCCTGGCTCCCCTTCCAGCTCCGCGCGGCGCCGGACCTCGTAGGGTGCGAGCATGGCCTGAGCAAGGCGCTGGTACGTGGCTCCCGCATTCATTAGGCCAAAAGGCATGCAGATGTAGTTGCACGGATAGACCCCACCACGGCCGACGCGCGACGGCCAGAAGTGGTCCTGGGATGCGGCCCTGTTGATGCTTGATATGTCGACGCAGACGCGCAGCATGCCGCCCGAGCCAATGGCGGCGGCTGCGCCAGGTGGTGCGGGGCGACACCCACCTCGCGTGGCCTGCGCCTCCCGAAGCTCCTTGATTGCATCGGTGATGAACTCCCTTGAACTTGGCGCCTCGCGCCGTGCTCCTTGCTTGGGTGGGCGCACACCGAAGCACGCCCCCACGTGGTGCTCGATCACCTCCCTCGTCTCACTGGTTAGGTCGGAGGCCTTCCAGATGGAAGCCCCTGAGCCCGACACATGGGAAGCGACGAGCGCGCCTTCCTATGCGAGGGGCGAAGGAGCCCCGGCTCCGGGCGCGGAGCCTGAGGCGGCGGCCTTGGAGGCCTCCTCCCCCTGACGCCCCCTGGGGAGGAGCTACTTCTTCCTCCTGGGGACATCCTCGCGAGGCAGGACGTCTCCTTTGTTGTCCGAGTGCTCTGCCGCTGCGGCACGGTAGGCGCGCTCGAGGGAGCAAACAGCGTCCTTCTCATCACAGACGACGGTGATGACGCCACCACTCCACGGCATCTTGAGGACGTTGTAGCCATGGTGAGTCACTGCCATGAACTTGGCGAGGGCGGGGTACCCGATGATCGCGTTGTACGGGAGGTGGATGTGGGCGACGTCGATGACAAGGAGCTCGGTGTGGTAGTTGTTACACCCGCCGAAGGTGACCGGCAGGCGCACTTGTCCGATGGGGACAGTGGAGCCGTCAGTGACCCCTGAGAAAGGCTTGGTTGGCATGAGCTGATCGTAGGGCACTTGGAGCATCTCAAACGTCTGGATGGAGAGGACATTGAGCCCAGCGCCACCGTCTATCAGGGTCTTGGTGACGAGGACATTGTTGATGGTCGGCGTGCACAGCATGGGGAGCGCGCCTGCCATGGCCGAGCATTTGAGTTGATCCATGGAGTCGAAGGTGATGGTGCACTGTGACCACTTGAGGGGACGCACGACCTCAAGCTTCGGGAGAGCCGCATTCACCTCCCGCGAGAACTGCTTGAAGACCCGGTTCGACGTAGGGGCTTGGGCGCCGCCCAGGATGCAAGCAATCGCCCGGGCTTCCTGGAAGCCCCCAGCCCCGTGGTCCTGCCTGTCTTCTTCCTTCCTCCTGGGTGGCGGCGGCAACGGGGGGAGGTCGGCCTCACGAGGGCGAGCCTCACGAGGCTGATCGCGACGGGACCCCTCTCGAGGCTCATCGCGCCAGCGGTCCTCCCGAGGCAGGTCGCGCCAGCGGTCCTCCCGAGGCTGGTCGCGCCAGCGGTCCTCCCGAGGCCGGTCGCGCCATTCCTGACGCGGGTCACGACTGTCCCAATGGCCTCCACCGCGGCCTCCACCATGACCATAGCCAGGGTCGCCGCGCCCAGGGCGACGACCGAAATGCTCGTCGCGGACCGACCTGAGCTCCTGGCAGTCATTGGTGTTGTGGCTATTGGTGCCATGGAAAATGCAGAACGGTCGCCCTCCCGTGGGGGGTTCCTCATCTCGACTGCGCTTCGCCTCTAGTTCTACCGCCAGCACCGCGGGGGCCTTGCACTTCATTTCCTTGGCCTTGGTCTTCTTGTCTTCGAGGTCCGCCTCCGGGAGCTCGAGGAGGCAGAGGCGGCCCTCCTCAGCCTTCGCGCACTTGTTCGCCAAGTTGAACATTTCCAGGGCGGAGCACAGGTCATCGTGGATGGCAAGCTCCTCCCTCATCCTAAGGTCCCTGACGCCATCGGTGAACGCCGAGATGATGGCCTCGTCCGACGCCCTCGGGATCTTGAGGCGAACAGTCGTGAAATGCTGTATGTACTTGTGCAAGGTCTCGCCCGGCTGTTGCTTCACGCGTCGCAGGTCAGTCACAGCGAGGGCGTGATACGTCTCCAACGCATCTATAATTTTTGCTTGTTCCATGCTGTTATATTATCATTCTTGGATGTTTTACAATCATTTTACTACAACTTTATATTATTTTTGGGACTAACCTATTAACCTAGAGCCCAGTGCCAGTTTCTGTTTTTTCCGTGTTTTTGAGTTTTACAGAAAAGGAATATCAAACGGAGCCCAAACGGAATAAAAATCTACGGTGATTTTTTTGGACCAGAAGAAGCCCAGGCAGCATTGGAGTTGGGCCAGAAGAGCCACGAGGCTACCACAAGCCTGGGGGGTGCCCCCCCTAGGGCGTGCCCCCCTGGCTTGTCATCACCTCGTGCCCCCTGGACTTGTTTCCGCCGCCAAAAATTCCTATAAATATAGAAACCCCCAGAAACAAACCTAGATCGGGAGTTCCGCCGCCGCAAGCCTCCAGAGCCACGAATAACCAATCGGGAGCCCGTTCCGGCACCCTGCCGGAGGGGGAAACCATCACCAGAGGACATCTTCATCATCCCGGCGGTCTCCATGACGAGGAGGGAGTAGTTCACCCTCGGGGCTGAGGGTATGTACCAATAGCTATGTGTTTGATCTCTCTCTCTCGTGTTCTTGAGATGACACGATCTTGATGTACCGCGAGCTTTATTAATATAGATGAATCATATGGAGTTTTCCCCCTCTCTATCTTCTTGTGATGAATTGAGTTTTCCCTTTGAAGTTTTCTAATCGGATTGAGTCTTTAAGGATTTGAGAACACTTGATGTATGTCTTGCGATGGGATATCCGTGGTGACAATGGGATGTTCTATTGATCCACTTGATGTATGTTTTGGTGATCAACTTGCGGGTTCCGTGACCTTGGGAATCTATGCATAGGGGTTGGCACATGTTTTCGTCTTGACTCTCCGGTAGAAACTTTGGGGCACTCTTTGAAGTTATTTGTGTTGGATTGAACATGATGAATCTGAAATTGTGTAATGCATATCGTATAATCAACCCCATGGGTACTTGTGGTGGCATTGGAGATCTAGGTGACATTAGGGTTTTGGTTGATGTGTATGTTAAGGTGTTATTTTAGTACGAACTCTAGGGCTGTTCGTGACACTTATAGGGATAGCTCATAAGATTGATCGGAAAAGATAACTTTGAGGTGGTTTCGTACCCTACAATAATTTCTTTGTTTGTTCTCCGCTATTTGTGACTTTGGAGTGAACTCTTTGTCGCACGTGAGGGATTTACATATGATTCAACTATGTTAGTATTGTTGAGAGAACTTGCACTAGTGAAAGTATGAACCCTAGGCCTTGTTTCTAAGCATTGCAATACCGTTTGTGCTCACTTTTATCATTAGTTACCTTGCTGTTTTTATATTTTCAGATTACAAAAACCTTTATCTACCATCCATATTACACTTGTATCACCATCTCTTCGCCGAACTAGTGCACCTATACAATTTACCATTATATTGGGTGTGTTGGGGACACAAGAGACTCTTCGTTATTTGGTTGCAGGGTTGTTTGAGAGATACCATCTTCATCCTACGCCTCCCACGGATTGATAAAACTTAGGTCATCCACTTGAGGGAAATTTGCTACTGTCCTACAAAACTCTGTGCTTGGAGGCCCAACACGAGTCTACAAGAAGAAGGTTGCGTAGTAGACATCAGGGCGCGGTCGCGAGTGCCTTGGAAGTTGGCGACGAAGCGCTCGCGGAGTTCGTCCCAGGAGGAGATTGACCCCTCCGGGAGGTTGAGGAGCCAGGAGAGCGCACCACCCTTGAGGGCCATCGGGAACCAGTTCGCCATGACCTTGTCGTCTCCTCCGGCCACCTCGATGCTAAGACAGTAGAGCTGTAGGAACTCTGTGGGGTCAGGGGTGCCCTCATAGCGAGGAGGCAGGTCCGGCTTGAACTTGCCGGGCCAGGCGACCTGACGCAGCTCCGGGGCGATTGCGCGGCACCCCACTGCACCCACGGGCGCCGCATGCATAGGAGGGGCCCGGTCTTGGTGCTCCTACGCTGCGGCCTCCAGAGGCGCACGGTCGGGACGCTGGCGCGGCGGCGCGGGGAGCGCTCGCGCGTCAGCGCGTGGCCGCGGCACCACCTGGCAGCTTACTTCATCCCTCGCCCGCGCCGGTGGCCCGCGCGGCTGGTTGCGCGGGCGTGCTTCACGCCTGGGCTCGGGGTCGAGGTCACGCTGGGAGGAGGGGGTGGTGCACCATGAACCGCGTTGCCCGCCGGAGAGGGCGGGGGATGGAGCGAGTAGGAGAGGGTCAGGGCGTCGCCGGCGGCGCTGACGAGCTCCGCAATGCGCCCGAGCCAGTCGTCGTAGCGGTTGGGGGCAGGGTGATAACGCAGCAGCTCGCGCGCCATGAGGAGTGTGGCCGACCCGCGCGCCTGCCCGGGGCGAGCGTGGGAGGACGACCCAGTAGCTTGAACGATGGACGGGGTGGCGGTGCGTCCGTTGCGCCGTGCAGTGACTGGCTACAACGAGTCCTGCTGCTTGTAGGCATCTGGGCCCGTGGCGGCGTCGGCCACAGGAGAGGCGGATCGACGCGCGGCGGTGCGGCCCACTGGAGCTATCTGGGCGACATGAGCAGCATGGCGCTCGGCGCGGGCTCGGCGAGCGTCAGCCATCGGAGCGGTGGAGCGGAGAAGAAGTGAAGCTTGAGGAAGACTTTGACACCCCCCCTACCTGGCCCACCAAATGTCGGATTTCGGGCTCTACAAAACCCAAAGAGGTTCGAACTCAGGGGCGTGTGCGAAGATCCCAACCAGCTACGTCCCCAAGCTCATAGCTCCAAAGCCTAGCCCAATCGACTCTCTCAATCACGGGAAAGAAGACCAACACGCGGATTTACCCAGGTTTGGGCCGCTGCGAAGCATAAAACCCTACTCCTGCTTTGGGTGGATTGCCTCTCGAGGAGGTTGGTGGATGAACTGGTACAAAGGTAAGCTGCCTCGAGAGGGCGCTTGGGTGGTTCTGGATCTCTCTCCCTCTACGGCGCAGCTTAGCCTCCCTTTATAATGGCCCGGGTCCTCTTCCCTTATCACTCTGGCGGGAAGGGATCCCACAACTGCCAAATTCGAAAGGGGACATGAGGTACATCTTATCCTGACGAAAGGTGGTCTTCGCCTGCAAAGTAGCTGGTGGTGATGCAGAGGTGGGCTCGGCGATGACATCCGTCCTGCCGAGCTCGTGGGCTAGGTCTTGTTACATTAGAATGGAAACCTTTGGCGTGATGCCTCGGGAACCCACGTACGTCCTTGCTTCCTTTGCACCAAAGAGGAAACTGTCTCCCCTGCGCCTGCTGGTGCCCTCCTAGCCCAGCTTGCGTCACCCCCAACCTCACGAGGCCGGGCGCTGCATAGGAATCTCCGCCCCTCGGGAGGCAACCTGGGGAGCCCCCCCTCCCTCCGGGGGTCTTGGCGTCATCCTCCTCGCTAGGGTGGGGCTCTCGCGAGGGCCTTGTCTTGAGCGAAGCTACGCCGGGCCGTACCAGGCTGTCGAAGTGGGTCATGCCCTGGGCCGCAGGCAGGCAGGTCTGGGTACCCTCGTTCCCAGGATGCCGACAGTCGCTGTGCTGCATCATCCCTTCCTCTTTGGGGAAATACCGACGCAGTCTCAAGCCACGTCACCTAACCTGGCGAGGAGATGGCTCCAGAGAGAGCCCCTCATGAAGATCGTCTGAGCTTGCACTCCGGGTGTTCCTCTTCTTGCTCTCAGTGTGCTGTATTTTCTTCAAAGATAAGTTTGGATCCAAATAAGCTGATGCATGTGAAAAGGGTTACCTTTCTAACAATGAGTCAGGTTTGTCTTCTGCCAAGTTTTTCAGTATTAGAGGCACTAGGTGTTACCTCTTTGTCAACCGCTCGCCCGCACCAGAGAGGTCATGTGAAGAGCCGACATCAGCAAGTTGATTGAAAAGGTGGCCCAAGGAGTCGAGTTCTACCTCATTAGCCTCCTCCTCTTCATCTTCAACCTCCACGGTCTCCTCTTCAAGACTGTCTGGAGCTTGGTAGTCTGTTTTCCACGAGACAAAATCGAGCTGAAAAACACAAGCTGGCAAATTAGAAGCAACAAAACATAAAGCACAACAAATGCAAGGAAAGTGTCAAGGTTATCAGTTTACCTCAGGAGCCAGTTTGGAGGTGGAGAAAGGGGACAAGCCAACAATGGCGATATCATCTAGAGTCTCCCCTACCAGTTTCTTGACGACCCTAGGGAGCTTGGAATTTCTCAAAGTAGCTTTGGAAAACGCAAGCTATCCTGAGGTTGATCTGAGTACTAACACATAAGCTGGCTCCAGATGCTTAATGGCTGGATGTGCCAGTCAATCCATCACCGGGTCAAATCGATCCCTTGAAGACCATGGGCAATCAAAGCGTTGATGCACAAATAAATTGTCTTGAGTTTTCCCCTCCCTGCTAGAGGTGCAAAGTGGCACAAGATTTTGCCATATGCAAGCCGGGTGTCACGGTGACCCGTCAAAGGTACTTGACCATTGGGAGAAGTATATTCGCAGTAGAAAAAGGACTTCTACCATCCTTTAGGATGACTCACCAGTTTGATGTTGGGGAAGATGCAGTCCTTGCGTTTTTCGATGGTCACGCTCTACATTCAATGGCTGGCCCGTTGCTATACTCTGCTGTTTGTTGCATTAAAAGAACTCCAGAAACAAGCTCAAAGAAGGCTCCATCTAAAGGTAAACCTCGCAAAAGGTCTGGAAGTTGCTCAGGTTGAGAGCAGAGTTGGGTCCCAAGTCTTGAGGATGCATATTCTAGTGATGGAGGACCTCCCTAAAGAATTTAGAACTCGACGGTCTGAAACCTTGGGTCAAGTGATCAGCAAGCACTACTACATCGCCTTGATTTTGCTGAGGCCCGGTCTCCTCTTTGGCAGCATGCCATCCTATTTCTTCCCGGGGAGACAACAAGCCCATCTTTTCAAGCTCCTCAAGCCTGATCCTAGACATCGAAGACTTGGCCTAGTTGACCACCTTATGCTGCCTCGCGGATAGCTCAGTGGTCGTGCTACTTGTGAGCCTCGTTGGGATTTCCCCCGAAGAGGAGAGGAGATGCAGTACAGTAGAGATAAGTATTTCCCTCAGTGAGAACCAAGGTTATAGAACCAATAGGAGAACCAAGCAAATTCCTTTCAACATAACCTACATACACAAATCCAAACACTTGCACCCAACATGGGCAAGAGGGTTGTCAAGCCCCTTGAACTCGTTACTTGCAAGGATTAAGTCTTGATAGAATTGATATTGTAAATGCAAAATAAAATGAAAGTAAATAAAGTGCAGCAAGGTAATTTACGAGTGTTTGTTTTTATGTTTAAGTAGACCCCGGGGCCATAGTGTTCGCTAGAGGCTTCTCTCTTGAAAGTAGTATATGGTAGGTAGACAAATTACTGTTAGGCAAGTCATAGAATTGCGCACAGTTATGACATGCTATTCACGACAATGATCATGTATATATGTACCATGTCCATAAACAAGTAGACCAAAATGATTCTGCATCTACTACTATTACTTCACCAATAGACCGCTGTCCAGCATGCGTCTATGGTATTAAGTTCATGACAAACAAAGTAATCCTTAGAGCAAGATGACATGATGTAGACAAAGTAAGACAAGCAATATGTTCAGTCCCCATCATTTTATCCTTAATGGCAACAATACAAATACGTGTCTTGACCCCTTATGTCACGAGGATAGAGCACCGCAAGATTGAACCAATTACAACGCACCACTCCCACTGAAGAAAAATCTATCTAGTTGGCCAAACCAAACTGATAGATTGGAGAGAAAAACGAAGCTATAATATAATGCATATTGAAAGTCAGATAAGACTCAATAACTTAATGATGATTATGATTATTATTATTGTGGACTAACCATTTATATTATTTGGATTATTGACGATACCTGGGATGGTTCTACCTCTTGTATACTCATTGTGATTATTACCTTATAAGCCCTTTATGTGGCGTCGCTCAGACGCCCGACTGTGGCATGCTTGTATTTATTTTCCTTATAATCCCTTTATGTGGCGTCACACAGATGCCCGACTGCGGCATGTATGTTATTTAATTTCCTAATAAGCCCTTTATGTGGCGTCGCACAGATGCCCGACTGCGGCATGTATGTTATTTAATTTCCTTATAAGCCCTTTATGTGGCATCGCTCAGACACCTGACTGTGGCACGCATGTTATTTATTTTTCTTCTAAGCCCTTTATGTGACGTCGCTCAGACGCCCGACTGAGGCATGCTTTATTTTATTATCCTTTTGAGGCGTCGCTTCAGACACCCGATCGGTTTATTTTATTTCTATCTCTGATTGCTTATTCATGTTTAATATGAATGACCTGCTTGCGTGCATCATGAATTTTATTTTGTGACTGGTTAAGGGATCATGGATTATTTCAGTGCATGAATACCACCTGCTATGTTATACCTGTTTTCATGATGTTTGCGAGTACATTCAAAGTACTCACTGGCTTGTCCCTGGCTATTTTCATTGGCCAGATTGCGTATTTTGGAGAGGAGCACTATGACGACAGCACCAGAACCTAGGCATCAAAGGTAGCAGACACGCGAAGATAGGAGTTATCCAGGTCAGCTGTTCCTGTGGGAAATGGAGTCCCATAGACGCTGGAGATCCCGAACCGCTTCCACCATCAACCACTAGAAAATTTTGTTGTAATCATAGACCACCATGGTCATGTACTTCAAATATTGTATTTTGCTTGGAATTTCTGTATCAAGAATGTGCCTCATCAGCTAACAGTAATCCTGGGGCTGGTGAGCACAAGGACCTTTTGCTGGGAAATTAATATCCTAGAGAACCGGTCCTAACAATATCAATGCGAGGAGTAGCCATGTAATGGATGCACTAGAGCTATAAGTGTAAGAAAGCTCAACTGAAGCTAAGTGGGTGTGCATCCAACTTGCTTGCTCATGAAGACCTCGGGCATTTGAGGAAGCCCATCATCGGAATACATGAGCCAAGTTCTATAATGAAAAATTCCCACTGGCATATGAAATGACAAAATATGAGACTCTCTAAATGAAAAACATGGTGCTTTCTCTAAGCACAAGTGTGGAAAAGAGGTAGTGGCACCGTCCCTTCTCTCTTCTCTCTCATTAATTTCTTTCTTTCTTTCCTTCTTTCTTTCTTTCTTTTTCTTTCTTTCTTTTTCCCTTTTTTCTCTTTTCTCTTTTTTCCTTTTTCCTTTTTCTCTTTTTCCTTTTTCTTTCTTTCTTTCTTTATTTTTTATTTTTTCCGGAGTCTCATTCCGACTTGTGGGGGAATCTTTGTCTGCATCATCCGTTCCTCACTGAGACAGTGCTCTAATAATGATGATCATCACAATTTTATTCACTTACAACTCGATTTGAAAACCTACTAAACAAGATGACTCTATATGAATGCCTCTGGCAGTGTACCAGGATGTGCAATGATCTAGCGTAACATGTAATCAGTGATGAACGGTGGCTTTGCTACAAATACTATGTCAGCTACATGATCATGCAAAGCAATATAATGATGAACACACAAGTCTTGTAATGTAACGGTGGAAGTTGCATGGCAATATATCTTGGAATGGCTATGGAAATGCCATGATAGGTACGTATGGTGTCTGTTTTGAGGAGGATATAAGGAGTCTTTTGTGCAACAGAGCGTATCATGTCGCGGGGTTTGGATGCACTGACGAAAGCTGCACCGATCCTCATGGTCTGAATGGGCAATGCACGGTACCGAAGAGGCTAGCAAATATGGAAATGTGAGTGTGCGTACATCCATGGATTCACATTAGTCATAAAGAACTCATATAGTTATTACAAAGCTTTATTAGCTCTCTCGAAGCAAAGTACTACTCGCATGCCCCTAGGGAGGAGGTTGGTAGGAGTTAACCATCGCGCGCCCCGACCTAAGCAACAATATGATTTAAACGAGGAAAAGAATGCTCACATATCATCACCATGCCAAAACCAATATTTAGATGAACAACACATTAACACGCTTTAACTATCGATATTTCTACTAACTAACCACCATGTTCTCATGCCCTTTCATGTTACCACATCAATATCATTAACCCACAATTTTTGTTTTATGTGCTACATGAAGGTTTTGATTATGCACTTCTTGAATATCTATCATTTTTGACTAGTCTTATAACCCATGCAAATTACTGTTACTATTTATTAGGCTGTCAAACAAATTCAAGTGAAGCATGATATTTCAATTATTTCTACAAAATCTATACACCACCGTGCTCTAAAAGATACTAGATGATGCCCCGGCGCGTTGCTGCGAGAAACTTGCTAAAAGAATGCATAAAAGTTGCTAAAAAATATCTATAACTAATGGGAAGCAAATCTAAGCTTAAAACCGAAGAAAATACAAAGGGTATAAAAACAAAAAAATTAATTACTGTTAAAAGAATGTCATTTCTAACAAAATTGTGAATGTAAACTATATAGGTATGGTGCAAGAGACGAACACATATATTTTCAATAAAATGTCTAATGCAAAAAATAACTTAGGAGTAACATGCATGAATTGATGATGTGGTGCTTGCATGCATAGAGTAATGCAAAAACAATGTAATTTATGACTTGCATGCATGCCTTGCTCTTGTGGCATAGTTGCATGTCTAGGAAAAATAGCTAGTGGGTAGTAGCTATTTAGGAATAGAAGATAAGTGAAGCACTAGAGCAACTGCTTAGGTCAAAAGATATAAGAGAGTATTCTAACAAATCATGGTGAACATGGGTCCCTCTCAAGTAGGTGTGCCAGAAAACAATGATTGTGAAAAACTAAAAGAAAGGAAAACTATAACACACTACACTCCAAGCAAAACACATATCATGTGATGAATAAAAATATAGCTCCGAGTCACATACCGATGGACTGCGACGAAAGAGGGGATGCCTTCCGGGGCATACCCAAGCTTAGACGCTTGAGTCTTCCTAGAATTTTACCTTAGGGTGCTTTGGACATCCCCAAGCTTAGGATCTTGCTGCTCCTTATTCCTTCATCCAACGTGATCGCACTCAAAACTTGAAAACTTCAGCACACAAAACTCAACGGAAAACTCGTGAGATCCGTTAGTATCATAGGTAAATCTAATACTTTAGGTACTGTTATAAATTGATTCATATTTTATTATTGCATAATGTAATGTATTATAAATTCTCCATGCCTTATACCCCCCGTTACAATCCATAACATCATCAAAACAAGCAAACTATGCAAGCAAAAACAGAATCTGTCTAAAATAGAACACTCTGTAATGATCTGCACAAACACCATACTTATGTAACTCCACAATTTATGAAAAATTAGGACAGCCTGGATAATTTGTATACCAATACTGTGTAAAAATTTCAGATCAAAAAGACGTCCCAGTAAAATCAGATAAATTCTGCACTGGACACAAAAGTTTTTGTTTTTTCACAGCATCAATTCTACTTATCATTCAAATCATCCAAAGGCTTTACTTGGCACAGACACTAATTTAAACATAAAAACAAAATCACTACAGTATAAATAATCATGTTACCATAGCAAGACAGAAGTAAAAACAAAAATTTAAAGATAACTTCTAGGTTAACTCCCAACAAGCGCTGTCGTTTTACGCCCCTAGCTAGGCATAATGCATAGTATCAAGTGTTGTCATCTTTGACCTTTGCTTATTGGTATGTGTGTTCATGAGGAAGATTTACAAATACAATATGAAACACATCATCTCGTAATATCTTATCATTCTCAATGCTACTTTCCTCAAAACCTTCCGTATTCTCTCTCACTATCCAAGAATATTGTTTATTAATAGCATTGAAAACTTGTTGGATAATGTGAATAGGAGGAACTTCCTTCTTGGTATTTTCATAAACGGTGTGGTTATGATGAAACACATACCTCATCATATAGTCCGCATTATATAAAATTTCATCTATCAAAGGATGTTATAATAGTGATAAAAAATCTCTCGAGCCTCTCGCACTATATAGTCAAATCCATTCATGAGGATAAGAGTGGATATCTTCTTAACCTTGGGGTTTTTTATAACAAGTAACTCATATAATAGCCTTTGCAAATAAAGGTGAGTATGCATAAATCTTCTTTCAAGTTTAAGAACAAGTGCAGAAATAGCATCGGCATAACTATGGGTTCTTTTAAGAATAGGCGTGCCCTTGCAAGCCAACGCACCCGTACAGTTAAAGAATTCTTGGATAATGCTTTTACCTATGATATTCCCCTTCCCCGTAACAAAAACTTTTACATCTCATTGTGGAGGAGTTTCCTCTTTTGGGGTCTTACCATCCTCACTCTTCTCAATGATAAACTCAGACATGTTAGCAACTTCAAGCAAGCAACTAACAAGTGAAGCAAGTAATCTAGCAAGGATAAATATTTTTGTATTTTTTATTTTTATAGCAAGCAAACTATAACAGCAAATAAAAAGTAGAACAAGTGAATTATAATTTTTGAGAAGCTACTTGATAGGAATTTGGTGATGCTCCCCGGCAACAGCGCCAGAAATTATTCCTTCTACTTGTAAACAACGTTGGGTTTGTCGCCGAAGAGGAGGGGAGATGCATCATAGTAGATATAAGTATTTCCCTCAATGAGAACCAAGGTTATTGACCCAATAGGAGAACCACAAAAATTCCCGTCTTCAGCACCTACACACAAAAGAGCACACACTTGCACCCAATGCGGGCAAGAGGGTTGTTAATCTCCTTGAACTCGTTACTTACACGCGATAAGTAGTGATAGATAGATAAATTGATAAATATAAATTGCAAATAAAAAGAAAGTAAATAATGGCAGCAATATTTTAGGAGTTTTTGTAATAATATTTGTGAATAGACCCGGGGGTCATAGTTTTCGCTATAGGCTTCTCTCTCGAAGAAAGCATATGGTGGGTAGACAAATTACTGTTGGGCAATTGATAGAAAATCGCATAGTTATGTACTATTTATTCATGACAATGATCATGTATACAGGCATCACGTCCATAAGCAAGTAGACCGACTCCTGCCTGCATCTACTACTATTACTCCATCCATCGACCGCTATCCAGCATGCATCTAGAGTATTAAGTAAAAACAGAGTAACGCTTGGAGGATGATGACATGATGTAGACAAAGTAAATCCAATTAATATGAATAAACCCCATTGTTTTACCCTTAATGGAAGCAATACAATACATGGCTTGTCCCTTTCTATCACTGGGATTGAGACCCGCAAGATTGAACCCATCACAACACACCACTCCCACTGAAGATAAATCAATCTAGTTGGCCAAACCAAACCGGTAGATTGGAGAGCATTACGAAGCTATAAAAATCATGCATATAAGAATCCAGAGAAGACTCAAATATTATTCATGAAGAATCAGAACATAAACCCACAATTCATCGGATCCCAATAAATACACCGCAAAGATGATTACATAGGATCGATCACCACGGAAATCGCGGTGATCCTTGCATTAAAGAATGTAGAGAGAGATAGCCATCTAGGTACTCACTATGGGCCCGTAAGTCTATGGTGAACTACTCACACATCACCATGGAAACAGCAAGGTTGATGTAGAGGCCCTCCGTGATCGATCCCCCCTTCGGCAGGGCATCGGAATAGGGCTCCAGATGGGCACACGGTGGAACACAGACTTGTGGCGGTGGAAAAAGTGTTTCGGGAGGCTGTAGGATCGGAAGTATGTCTAGAGGGGGGGGGGGGTGATTAGACTACTTGACCAAATAAAAATTCTACCTTTTCCCAATTTTAGTTGTGGGCAGATTTTGGCAATGATAGCAAGTCAAGCACACCCTACACATGCATGTCTAAGAGTATAGCAGCGGAAAGTAAAGACAAGCACATGTAATAGAGGTAGGGGTTAAAAGATCAAACACAATTGTAGACACGAAGATTTTTCCTGTGCTTCTGATAGGTGGCGCTATCGTACATCCACATTTATGGAGTCTTCAACCCACGGAGGGTAACGGTCGCGAGAGTCCACGAAGGGCTCCACCCATAAGGGTCCACGAAGTAGCAACCTTGACTATTCCATAACGGCTTCCGTCCATGAAGGACTAGCCTCACTATGGGTAGATCTTCACGAAGTAGGCGATCTCCTTGCTCGTACAAACTTCTTGGTTCAACTCCACAACACGAAGTAGGAGGCTCCCAAGCAACACCTAACCAATCTAGGAGGCACCACCCTCCAAAAGGTAATAGTCTTGATAATGGTGATGAACTCCTTGCTCTTGTGCTTCAAGATGATAGACTCCTCAACACTCAATCACTCTCTCACAAATTTGGCTTGGTAGAAGGGATTGATTGGGTGGAAAGCAACTTGGGGAGGCTAGAAATCAAGATCCATATGGTTGGAGTGGATGATCTTGATCTCAACACAAGGGTAGGTGGTTCTCTCTCAGAAATTTGGATATGGGAAGTGGGGAACAGTTCTGAGTGCTTCTCTTGCGAGTGGGATGTGGTGGAGGGGTATATATAGGCATCTCCAAAAATCCAACCGTTACAACATTATTGACCATCTTGGTGAAACCGAAGCAAAACTCGGTTGTACCGATCTGTTCAAAATGTGGCAACTTCCAGAATCTCGGAGACCGATATAGGAATCTCGGTGATACCGAAACATGTGGCCGAGGCCATTTCCCAAAACTTGGTGAGACCGAAGCATAAACTCGGAAATTCCGATTCTATGAAATCAGTCACCTGAACCTTGGTCACCAAAACTCGGTTGCACCGATGTAATCTCGGTTGTACCGAAACTCTAGGGTTTGGCTAGGGTTCTGTCTTGGGTAGAAAATCGGTAGAGCCGGATGAAAACTTGGTGGCACCGATTTTGTGGATTAGGATTTTGATAGAGTATTTTTGTGGGAGATCTTGTGGGTGTTTTTGGTGGCTAGCACTTGTGCACGTGGAGCAATTTGTTCACCAACAATACCTTACCCCCTTTTAATAGTATTGGCTTTCCTATGGACTCAAATTGATTTCTCACAAAGTAAAAAGAGAGTCTTCTAGCTTGAAGCTTTGCCAATACATTCCTTGCATCTTGGAGTATCTCCTCACAATTTATAGCCATCCCATCATTGGACTTTTCCTGAAATATACTTAGTGGAAACATGAGTCCAATGACATATATGTTGTTATTAATTACCAAAACCACCAAGGGAGCAAATGTGCTTTCAATCTCCCCCTTTTTGGAAATTGATGACAACATATAGATCAAAGCTTCGACATATGATATAATCAATGAATAGAGTCATCGCTTTGAGAGGTATGTGATAAGCAAGAGCTCCCCCTAAATTTGTGCACTATTTTAAATTTGCGTTTGAATGCAAATGCACAATCGATTAGGTTCATGGGGCACTCTTCCATGTCACATACAGCTTGGTGGTGTGCGAGAATAATATGAATGAACAACATAGCACAACAGATCAAGCAAGAAGTGAATGATCATCTCATAAGCATCTGAAAAGATATGACGTAGTATCAACACATAAGAAGTGCATGATCAAACACCAACAAGTTTAACACAAACGACCAACCAAAAGATTTTATGGTTTTGGAGATCGATAAAAAAGCAACTCTCTCTCTCTCTCTCTCTCTCTCAGCCCTAAATGATCTATACAACTTCTCCCCCTTTGGCAACAAGTTACCAAAAAGTTCAAAGGTATAGGACTAATCGTCTCTCTGGGGCTGATCTCCTCCGGTTGTTGATGTAGGAGTCGAGAGAACCGCTTCTGCGAAGACTTTTGCCGATGTCATGGAAGGGGTTGGAGTAGACACTGGAGGTGCTGATGGAGCGGGTGGGACTGAAGGAGCTACAACAGGTGCTGATGAGGATTGTCTCAACTCTGAAGCTGGCACTGTCGCAGATCTAGCTTGGGTCTTAAATTGAGTGCTGGGCCTGAGAGGTTGACTGTCATCATCATCATCATCATCATCATCATCCTCTGAGGTGAGGGGAAGGGGTACTGAGTCCACCTCCTTCTTGAGCTCATCAACTATCTTTGTCAGCCCATCCACCTTGTTGTGCAAAGTATGAAGCTTGTCTTTAACAATCCTTTCGAGGCACTTTTGGAGTCATTCTGACTATCACTTGAAGCTGAGATACTGTCCCTATGAATGGAGTATAGAAGAGCAGAAAGGTTGAGCATCACAAAAACACAGACATTTTCAAGAATTTGAACAAAGAAAATCTTAGTTTTAGCTTTCTGCAAAATGAATTTCGGTACCACCGAGTCAAGATTTTCGGATCCACTGAGACATATGGTCTTCTTTACAGAAACTTGGCAGTCACTTCGGTGTCACCGAGAAAGACTGCTCGGTCTCATTGAGACCATTCTCAAGAACCCTAGAACAAAATTGGTAGAACCGATTTTTGTGACTCGGTGTCATCGAGATACGTTTTGCGGACGGCTAAACCTAAATTTTTCTCGTTCACTATTCTAATGAGATTTCTGGTGGGATAGGAAGATTGCAAACTGTGGTTTATCGATAAATCTACCCTAATGCGCAAGAATTAGACCGAGGAGTGAATGAGGGGGTCGGATTCTCACCCTAACTCGGCGAAGATCCGCTACGGCGAAGACGGCGGTGAAGATTCCATCCACGGCGGCGAGTCCCAACGGCTGAGGTGCACAGGGACGCAAAGGCGACGACTAGGGGGTCTGGAGCGGCAGATTAGGGTTGGGGAGGCTGAACGTTTGAAGGAATATTTTCAAATGTCGGGTACGCCAGGTTAGATACCCTTCACTGTCGGTGACACCGGTTCGAAATTATCAGTGCCACCGAGTTCCTCAACTGTCAGGTGACAGGGAAACTCAGTGTAACCGAGAATACAGAATTGGTGTTATCGAGGCAAAAACCTAGATCAACTTAGTGTTTCGGTGGAACCGAGTTTTTTGGGTTGGTTTCACCGAGATGCACATGAGAGGTTTTGGAATGCAGCTCTTGTCGACACGGTACTCCGAGTGCTCCTCACACAAAGGGTTCGACAAGTGCTTGTTCAAGTTTTTGTGATGTAGCATGAATAGAACTTGAGGTGAGAAAGCATAGATAGCTAGAGAGTGGTCCTAGGCATTCTTGTATATCCAATTGGCAAAAGAAAAACAAAAGCCAAATAGCTACAATTGGAAATCCTCAAATGAGTAAAGATATGCAGACAAACATGCTCACACAATAAGATGTCAAATGAAATCATGGCAAACATGCACAAACATTCTAGCATCTATCAAGCACTTGGGCGATGACGTAGTCATCTATATATGAGTATATTGACTTAGGAGCCAAGTAACAATACTTGATCATAGGTCATACTCATCGTTTAAGCACAAGTGTGGTTACCACTTTTACATAAATCATTTAATGTTGTCACATTCTAAGAGATGCTTTAACTCAAGTCTTAGAGTAAAGCTCCCCCTTGATGTGACAACCCCCCTAAGAGGGTTTTGTCGTAGAAGACTTCATGTGGGTGATGTAGTGGTGGATGCTCATAGTTGATGAAGATCATCTTGAGTTGGGAGCAATCCTTTTTGTTTCTTACTCTCCTCACCTACATGGGTTAGTCCCAAACACAAGAAACAAATACAAGGATATCTATGGACATGGAGTGCAAAGCATACATGATGATGTCCATGGATTCATTAATTACCTTGTCCCTTGCTTACCTTTGAGGGAATGTGTGACTCCTTGAACTATTGCATAATGTTGATGTTGATTGCAACTAGTCCTTGCCAATAATGAATGTGAGTGAATTTCATTGGCGGAGTCACCCCTCAAAAACTTCTCTAGTTCTTCTTCTTGGGGACCCACATCAAGTTGATGGGAATCCTCGGTGTTGAAGTGGCACTTGTAGAAGTTGAGCTTGTGGAAGCCTTGGGAACCCACTTGATCAAAGCTTGGGATTCATCTTCATATGAGTCAATCTCCTCTTGAAGCTTGTCGTTGCCCTTGAGCTTGTGATCTTGTGGTGGAAGGTCATCTTGAGCTTTTGTTCCCTTGGGAAGAGTATGTTCATACTTCTCCCTTTGAGGAACAAAATTGGGCTTGGGGTATGGACCTTCTTCCCATTCAACTCCATTTGTGTTGAAGTAGCCAATGCCATGGTTCTTCCGGCATCCTCCGTGCTTGTGTACAATTTCCTCAAATTGCTTACATCCGGCAATGCTTTTGAAGATACCCTTTTCTATAATCCCTTTCAATAAATCATTTTCTTGCTCAAGTGTAACTTGGCTAAGAGAATCGTTAGTGGAATCAATAGAACTACTAGAAGCAATATCATTTGATTTATCATTTTTATTGCTACTAGTTGAAGAACCTTTCTTGCCTTTGTTACTAGATTGCTTAGTCTTAACTTGTGGCATGAATGTAGACAAGAGTAGTCGTTTGGCTAGATAAGAAGAAGTCTTCTTTCGGAGATCGTCATTGATTGCTTTAAGAAACTCATGCTCTTGCTCCAAGTTGAGCTTCTCGAAGCGTAGCTTCTCATGAGTTCTTACAAACTCTCTATGATCTTCTAAAGTAGATTCATGAGCTAACTTAAGAGTGTTCAATTCTTTAGTTAGTCATTCTATTTCCTTCTTATCATCATCACATGACTTATCTTGATTAGCATGATCATTACGTAGCACATTTTGACTAACATCACTAGTTTTATCACATAGCAAGTCATCATCTCCAAGTAGGTCATCCTCATCACTATCGAAATCAAGTTATTCGGGGTGTGATACCTTTGGGGCCTTTAGCCATGAAGCAACTTCCACTCCCTTCATTTGGTGACTCAAATATGTCGTTGGAGTTGGAGGAAACGAGTGCAAGTCCGGCAACACCTTCATCTTGACTATAGTCGGAGTAGGAGTGATAGCTTCTCTCGGATTGGTTGTTGGAATCGGAGCCGAAAACCCATTCATCAACATGAGCCTGATGTCTTCTTCTTGAGTAGCTCTTGGTGTACTTGTCCTTCTTCTCCGAATCCCTACTTCTCCTTGAGGGTCTTCGTTCATAACGATCATCTCTACTCCTCTCTCTTCGAAGTGACTCATCTCTTGAGCTCTTCCTTCTAGGTGACTCTTCCCTTCTTTTGTGGGGGGCCGTGCACTCATTGGAGTAGTGTCCGAGCCTTCCACAATTGTAACAATTTCGGTCACGACTAGATGAACGCTTTTCTTCATATCTTGAGTTGGAGTTCCTCTCTTTGCCTCTACTCTTGTAGGACTTGTTGAATTTCTTGACCATGAGGCTTATCTCTTCATTGGTTACAAGGTTGTCGCTTTAAGTAGCGGGAGCATCACTTGTGGCTTTGTAAGCACCGCTAGACTTGTTGTGAAGTTCTTCCTTGTCTTTGAGTGACATCTCATGAGCAACAATTCTACCAATGACTTACGTAGGCTTGAGATCTTTGTAGTTTGGCATCATTTGGATCAATGTGCACACGGTGTCATACTTTCCATCCAAAGCTCTAAGTATCTTTTTGATGATGAATTTGTCGGTCATTTCTTCGCTTCCTAAGCCAGCAATCTCATTGGTGATGAGAGCAAGCCTAGAGTACATCTTCGCAACTCCTTCACCATCCTTCATCTTGAACTTGTCAAGTTGACTTTAAAGCACGTCCAACTTAGATTCTCTGACGGAATCAGTACCTTCGTGCATATCAACCAAAGTATCCCAAATTTCCTTTGCATTCTCAAGACGGCTGATTTTGTTGAATTCTTCGGGGCATAGGCAGTTGAAAAGAATGTCACATGCTTGAGCATTGTATTGCAACATCTTCAATTCATTCGCGGTCGCTTCGCGATCCGGTTCTTTTCCATCACCAAAGAATTCACCTTGCAAGCCAACATGAACAACAGCCCAAACGGCGGGGTTATGACCAAGAATATGCATTTTCATCTGATGCTTCCATCTAGCAAAATTAGTACCATCAAAGTACGAACCTCTATGGTGGTAACTTCCCTCACTAGAAGCCATACTCTCCTAGGTTGTGAAACCAATGCAATGGAGACCAAAGCTCTGATACCACTTGTAGGATCGAAAGTATGTCTAGAGGGGGGTGATTAGACTACTTGACCAAATAAAAATTCTACCTTTTCCCAATTTTAGTTGTGGGCAGATTTTAGCAATGATAGCAAGTCAAGCACACCCTACACATGCATGTCTAAGAGTATAGCAGCGGAAAGTAAAGACAAGCACATGTAATAGAGGTAGGGGTTAAAAGATCAAACACAATTGTAGACACGAAGATTTTCCCTATGCTTCTGATAGGTGGCGCTATCGTACATCCACATTTATGGAGTCTTCAACCCACGGAGGGTAACGGTCGCGAGAGTCCACGAAGGGCTCCACCCATAAGGGTCCACGAAGTAGCAACCTTGACTATTCCATAACGGCTTCCGTCCATGAAGGACTAGCCTCACTATGGGTAGATCTTCACGAAGTAGGCGATCTCCTTGATCGTACAAACTTCTTGGTTCAACTCCACAACATGAAGTAGGAGGCTCCCAAGCAACACCTAACCAATCTAGGAGGCACCACCCTCCAAAAGGTAATAGTCTTGATAATGGTGATGAACTCCTTGCTCTTGTGCTTCAAGATGATAGACTCCTCAACACTCAATCACTCTCTCACAAATTTGGCTTGGTAGAAGGGATTGATTGGGTGGAAAGCAACTTGGGGAGGCTAGAAATCAAGATCCATATGGTTGGAGTGGATGATCTTGATCTCAACACAAGGGTAGGTGGTTCTCTCTCAGAAATTTGGATATGGGAAGTGGGGAGCAGTTCTGAGTGCTTCTCTTGCGAGTGGGATGTGGTGGAGGGGGTATATATAGGCATCTCCAAAAATCCAACCGTTACAACATTATTGACCATCTCGGTGAAACCGAAGCAAAACTCGGTTTTACCGACCCGTTCAAAATGTGGCAACTTTCGGAATCTCGGTGAGACCGATATAGGAATCTCCGTGGTACCGAAACAGGTGGCCGAGGGCAGTTCCCAAAACTCGGTGAGACCGAAGCATAAACTCAGAAATTCCGATTCTATGAAATCAGTCACCCGAACCGTGGTCATCAAAACTCGGTTGCACCGATGCAATCTCGGTTGTAGCGAAACTCTAGGGTTTGGCTAGGTTTCTGTCTTGGGTAGAAAATCGGTAGAGCCGGATGAAAACTTGGTGGCACCGATTTTGTGGATTAGGGTTTTGATAGAGTATTTTTGTGGGAGAGCTTGTGGGTGTTTTTGGTGGCTAGCACTTGTGCACGTGGAGCAATTTGTTCACCAACAATACCTTACCCCCTTTTAATAGTATTGGCTTTCCTATGGACTCAAAGTGATTTCTCACAAAGTAAAAAGAGAGTCTTCTAGCTTGAAGCTTTGCCAATCCATTCCTTGCATCTTGGGGTATCTCCTCACAATTTATAGCCATCCCATCATTGGACTTTTCCTGAAATATACTTAGTGGAAACATCAGTCCAATGACATATATGTTGTTATTAATTACCAAAACCACCAAGCAAGCAAATGTGCTTTCAGAGGCTCTCTAGGGTTTTCCTAATATATGTGAATTTGTAGAGAAGACATCATGGCGAGAGGCTATGGGAGGTGGCCCCAAGCCATCAGGGCGTGACCACCCGGCTGGGCGCGCCATGTTGGCTTGGCGCCACCCCGTGTGGCCTCCGGTCTACCTCCAAAGTTTCCAGGTCTTATTTTTGTCTAGAAAAAATCATCAAAAAGTTTCGGGGTATTTGGACTTCGTTTGGTATAGTATTCCTGAAAGGCCAAAAACAAGCAGAAAACAGCAACTGGCACTAGGCACTGGGTTAATATGTTAGTGCTCAAAAATAATATAAATCAGCAAGTAGATTCTTAAAAAGTATCATAGAATGATATTATATTAGCATGGAACAATAAAAAATTATAGATACGTATCAGCATCCCCAAGCTTAATTCCTGCTCGTCCTCGAGTAGGTAAATGATAAAAACATAATTTTAGATGCGACATGTTAGCTAACATGTAATCTCTTTTTAGTATGATCTTTGCGAAACGATGAACTAATTGATATCAACATAATAATATCCATAAACATAAATAGCATAATAATTACTCTTCAAAATATACGATCATTAAAGAATGTTATTCCCTACTCATTTTATCATATCAAGCATGGCATGACTCCGTCTTCACCGCATAAGTATAGATCTTCTTTATCTGGTGTCAAACCAGGCAACTGGATCATACTTCTAACACGCTTCAGCATTTTCAACTTCACGCAACACATGAGCGTGAACCATGGATATGGCATTTGGGTGGCATAGAGTATGGTGGTAGATATCAAAGGAGTCAAAGTAGAAAAGAAAGTCTCACATCAACTAGGTATATCAAGAGGCTATGGAGATGCCCATCGATAGATATCAATGCGAGGAGTAGGGATTGCCATGCAACAGATGCACTAGAGCTATAAGTGTATGAAAGCTCAACGAAAGCTAAGTGGGTGTGCATCCTACTTGCTTGCTCATGAAGACCTCATGCATTTGAGGAAGCCCATCATCACAATATACAAGCCAAGTCCTATAATGAAAAATTCCCACTAGCATATAAAAATGACAAAACTGGAGACTCTCTATATGAAGAACATGATTCCACTTTGAGGCACAAGTGTGGTAAATGGATAGTAACACTGCCCACTCTCTCTTTTTCTCTCATTTATTTCCTTTTTCTTTTTTCTTTCTTTCATTTCTTTTTTCTCTCTTTTTGGTGGTGGGCTCATTTGGCCTCCCCCATTTTTTAATTTTTCGTCCAAAGTCTCATCCCGACTTGTGGGGGAATCATCGTCTCCATCATTCTTTCCTCACTTGGACAGTGCTCTAATAATGATGATCATTAGACTTTTATTTACTTACAACTTGTTATTACAACTCAACATAAAACAAGTATGACTTTATATGAATGCCTCTGGCAGTGTACCGGGATGTGCAATGATCTAGCGTAAGATGTAGACATGATGAACAATGGCTTTGCCACAAATACTATGTCAACTATATGATCATGCAAAGAAATATCATGATGAACATACAAGTCATGTGACTAAATGGTGGAACCCTGCCCTTTTTTAACCAATGCCGAATCGACGACCTATGTATAAAAAAGAGAATTTTTTTGGATTTGAAGAAAAAAAAGCATGGCAATATATCTCAGAATGGCTATGGAAATGGCATGCTAGTAGGTATGGTGGCTGTTTTGAGGAAGATATAAGGAGGCTTATGTGTGATAGAGCGTATAATATCACGGGGTTTGGATGCACCAGCGAAGGTTGCACCGACTCTCAAGGTGAGAATGGGCAATGCACAGGACCAAAGAGGTTAGCAAATACGGAAAGGTGAGAGTGCGTACATCCATGGATTCACATTAGTCATAAAGAACTCACATACTTATTGCAAAGCCTTATTAGATCTGTCGAAGTGAAGTACTACCACATACCCCTAGGAAGGAGGTTGGTAGGAGTTAACCATCGCACACCCCAAATAAACATCATGATAGGATTTCATTTCAGACATAAAAATGCTCACACATCATCACCATGACATGTTAATACTTAGATGAATAAAAAATAACAAGATTTAATTATCGACATTACTACTAACCAACAATCATGTACTTATGCCCTTTCATATTAGTACATCAATATAATCAACTCATGTTTCTTCTTGAGTGAGCTACATGAAAGTTCTTATTATATCCCCCTCGAATACCTATCCTTTCTGGACTAGTCTTATAACTCCTGCCGTTTACCGTTCCTATTTCTTATTATACTCCCAAAAAGATTTAAGTGAAGCATGAGAGTTCAATCATTTCTACAAAATTTAGGCGCCGCCGTGCTCTAAAAAGATATAAGTGAAGCAGTAGAGCAAGTGCCTAGCTCAAAAGATATAAGTGAAGCATATAGAGTAGTCTAACAAATTATGATAACCGCGTGTCCCTCTTAGATATGTGTGTCCAGCAAACAATTATTGTGGCAAACTAAAACAAAAGGAAAATATAACACACGATGCTCCAAGAAAAGCACATACCATGTGATGAATAAAAATATAGCTCCAAGTGACATACCAATAGATTGGAGACGAAAGAGGGGATGCCTTCCGAGGCATCCCCAAGCTTAGACGCTTGGGTCTTCCTTGAATATTACCTTGGGGAGCCTTGGGAATCCCCAAGCTTAGGGTCTTGCCTCTCCTTATTCCTTCATCCATCGTTCTCTCACCCAAAACTTGAAAACTTCACAACACAAAACTCGACAAAACCTCGTGAGATCCGTTTGTATAATAAACATATCAAATACTATAGGTACTGTTATAAATTGGTTCATATTTTATTATTGCATAATAGGTACTGTATTCTAACGTCTCCATGGCTTATACCCCCCCCCCCCCCGATACAATCCATAGCATTATCAGAACAAGCAAACTATGCAAGCAAACCAGAATTTGTCTAAAACAGAACAGTCTGTAAAGATCTGCAGAAAAACTATACTTCAGTAACTCCAAAAATTCAGAAACATTAGGAAACCTGGGAAATTTGTATACCAATAATGTGTAAAAAAATTAAGATCAAAAATACGTTCCAGTAAAATCAGAGAAATTCTACTCTGGACACAAAAGTTTCTGTTTTTTGCACCGCATCAATTCTACTATCTTGCAAATCATCCCAAAGGCTTTACTTGGAACAAACACTAATTTAAACATAAAAACATAATCATTACTGTAGCAATAATCATTTCAACACACCAAAACAGAAAGTAAAACAAAAATTTAAAGATAACTATTGGGTTGCCTCCCAACAAGCGCCATTGTTTTATGCCCCTAGCTAGGCATAATGCAAAGTATCAAGTAATGTCATCCTTCTTAGCACCCCTTAGAGATAATTGATCCAAATATTTCCTTAATAAATTTTTTCTCATGAACCCCTTTTTCCTAGTAGGTTATCTTAATTGTTTGAAAGGGCTATGGTCAGTGATTTTTACACCCATAATATCATCATTAGGATCAATACCATAAGAATCCTTGTATAAAACATGAATTTCATCACTAATAGGTTCTCTAACATTCTCATGCTAATCATCATCAAACCCTTTTGTAATTCCCTGAGTAAGCCATTCAAATTTACTGCAAGCATTATAATAAAGGGCTTCAATTAATTCATTGTGAGGGACTCTCCTTCTCATATTCTCTCTGAAACCTTCATAATCATTAGATTGTAGTCTACGCATCATGTCCTTGTCATGAAGGATTTCCTATATGGGAGGATACTCAAAGTATATTTTGTAAAACACAAAGATCTCCCTAGCTTCTTGGATTATGTAATCAAATTCTCGCATAAGGATAATGGTGACTACCTTCTTAATTTTAGGATCATGGATACTAGATAGTCCTAAAAATATCTTTTGTTGAAGAGGATGCATATGAACAAATTGCCTTTCCAATTAAGTTACTAGGATAGCAATAGCATCGACATACAAATTTGTCATGTCAAGTATAGATCCCCTAATAATTGGTATGACTCCGAAGCACTCAAAGAATTCTTGAATAACATGCTTTCGAATGATGTCACCACTACCCACATGATAGGTTTTACTTTTTAACCACAGTGAGTCTTCAGTTTGAGGAACTTGATTTTTTGGAGGATCATGATTAGAATCAAAAGACTTAGGTTCTTCTTCATAAGATTCACTAGCACTCTTAGCAATAACCTTTTCAATCTTAGACGTGATAACAACTACAAACAAGCAAGCAAACGAGTAAACTAGATAACTAAGCAAACAAGCAAATTAAAATATTTTTGTATTTTTGATTTTTATATAAAGTAAAATATAACAGCAAATAAAAAGTGGAAAAAGTGAAAGATAATTTATGTGGATGGACCGGACGAGAATTTGATGATGCTTGCCGGCAACAACGCCAGAAATTCTTCCTACTACTTGTGAGCTGCGTTCGGATTTTCCTCGAAGAGAAGAGGAGATGCAGTACAGTAGAGATAAGTATTTCCCTAGTGAGAACCAAGGCTATCAAACCAATAGGAGAACCAAGCAAATTTCTTTCAACAACACCTACACACACAAAACCAAACACTTGCACCCAACGCGGGCAAGAGGGTTGTCAAGCCCCTTGAACTCGCTACTTGCAAGGATTAAATCTTGATAGAATAGATATTGTAAATGCAAAATAAAATAAAAGTAAATAAAGTGCAGCAAGGTAATTTAAGATTTTTTTTTGTTTAAGTAGACCCGGGGTCCATAGTGTTCGCGAGAGGCTTCTATCTCGAAAGTAGCATACGATGGGTAGACAAATTATTTTTGGACAACTGATAGAATAACACATAGTTATGACATGTTATTCACGGCAATGATCATGTATATAGGCATCATATCCATAAACAAGGAGTCCTAAATGATTCTACATCTACTACTATTACTTCACCAATCGACCGCTATCCAGCATGCATCTATGGTATTAAGTTCATGACAAACAAAGTAATGCTTAGAGCAAGATGACATGATGTACAAAAAGTAAGACAAGCAATATGTCCAGACCCGTCGTTTTATCCTTAATGGCAACAATACAAATACGTGTCTTGACCCCTTCTGTCACTAGGATAGAGCACCGCAAGATTGAACCCATTACAACACACCACTCCCACTAAACATAAATCAATCTAGTTGGACAAACCAAACCGATAGACCAGAAAGAAATACGAAGCTATAATATCATTCATATTGAAATTCAGAGAAGACTCAATAACTTTTCATGAATAATCTGATCATAAACCTACAATTCATCGGATCCCAACAAACACACCGCAAAAGAAGATTACATGGAATAGATCACCGCGAAGATCGCAGTGAACTTTGTATTGAAGATCAAAGAGATAGAAGAAGCCATCTAGGTACTAGCTATGGACCTGTAGGTCTGTAGTGGACTACTCATGCATCATCATGCATGGAGGCAGCAAGGTTGATGTAGATGGCCTCCGTGATCGATTCCCCCTTTGGCAGAGTACCGAAAAAGGTCTCCAGATGGCCTCCCGTCGGAACAGAGGCTTGAGGCGGCGGAAAAAGTATTTCGGGTGGCTCTATGATGGTTTCCCAATATTTGAGAATTTATAGAAGTGTAATTAGGTCAAATGGAGCCACGGGAGGCCCACAGGGCATAAAGGCGCGCACGCCTACCCCCTGGGCACGCCATGTTGCCTTGCCGTCCCCTCATGCGGCTTCCTGACTCCTCCGGAAGCTTCCTGGGTCTCTTTTGTCTAGAAAAAAAATCATCAAAATTTTTCATAGCATTTGGATTTCGTTTTGTACAGATTTCCTAGAAAACCAAAAAACAAGTAGAAAACAGCAACTGGCACTTGGCACTAGGTTAACAGGTTAGTTCCTAAAAATGATATAAAGGATAACAAGATGGGGTCTATTCCTACATGAATAGATCTTGTCTACATCATGTCATCGTTCTTATTGCATTACTCCGTTTTTCCATGAACTTAATACACTAGATGCATGCTGGATAGCGGTCGATGTGTGGAGTAATAGTGGTAGATGCAGGCAGGAGTCGGTCTACTTATCTTGGACATGATGCCTATATAATGATCATCGCCTTGGATATCGTCATGACTATTCGATTTTCTATCAATTGCCCAACAGTAATTTGTTCACCCACCGTGCGCTATACTCATGAGAGAAGCCACTAGTGAATCCTACGCCCCCCGGGTCTACTTTTCCAACAAATTGCTTTCCGATCTATCTTTTTGCCTCTTTGTTTTCAGATCTACAAAACCAAAAACCCAAAAATATATTGCTGCACTTTTTATTTGCTCTTCTTATTTTGTGTTCTTGAGAGATCTATCTCTCCTGTCTATCACTACCTAATCTATCTTTTTACCGTAGAGAGATTGACAACCTCTCTTTCGCGTCGGGTTGTATTTGTTATTTGTGTGCAGGTGTTGCTTATTGGGTGGTGGTGATCCTCCTACTGGTTCGATAACCTTGATTTCATTACTGAGGGAAATACTTACCGTCGTTGTGCTGCATCATCCCTTCCTCTTTGGGGAAATACCGACACAGTCTCAAGCCACGTCAAGGAGATGCATCTATATATCAAAAACAAGCTGAGCAGATCTAAGGCGTGAGGATTGAAGATCTAAACTCGCACACAAAAGAAATTTTATTTACATTTGGCTAAGAACTCAAAGAACTCGAGGAACAGTCGATGAACTAAGCAAAGAACACGGGAAGCTATGGCATTTGGAGGAGGATCTAGAGGTACTCATAGATTTGGAAATGCGGTGGCGGGCGAGCTCGAGGTCGCAGGCGAACTCATGCACCGACAGAAGGGCTTCAACGGCGAAGACGACTGTGGGCGAGATCCGGAGGCGTCTAGGGCGCCGGAGCTCTCAAAGTACTGGAGGAAGAATAAGAAGAAGAAGAGGAACACGTGCAGGGGGAAATGAGCCTCGACCTCTCACAGGGCTATTTATAAGTGTGGGCGCAAGACCCAAGGCATCGCCGGGACAATCTCGGGATATTCCTGGTTTAATGGGATATGGAGATCCTTGACTCATGTCATCCCTAGGTTCGTCGCCATATCATGACACGTGTCATCAAGCAAAATTTTTGTGGGATAAAGTAGATAGATTCCAAATTACAAAAGATGAGCTTATCATGGATAAATTCAAGATAACCTGGGGACTAATGTTGGGGATATGCTCACGACATAAGCCGACCAGCCTATGCCGGGTCACAGAAGACGCATCCTAGGCGTAAGCCGGCCCATGAAGGACAAGGATCCCCTACCCTGGCATAGAGGCTAGGGAGATGGGCTAGAGAAGACCAAAGCCCCTCTCCCATAATCAAGGAAAGGAAGACCTTTGGGCCGGCTCATGTTGGGTCGGCTCAGGGACCGCGCCTAAGCTGGCTTTGTCTTGCCGGCTTAGGAGAGTTAGACTTCGAGCAGGAGTCAAAGACGGGAAGAACCCGGACTCGTTGTAAGTACCTGGGACTTGACCTAGTATATAAAGGCAAACCTTGGGTCATCCAAAGTACAAATCCATGTTGTAAGCTCTCGAGCCATAGGTAGCAAAATAGCACCCATGTAATCGAGATCTGGACATCAAATAAGCAAACACATGCTGGAGTAGGCTTTTACCTCACTAGAGGGGTCGAACCTGGGTAGAATTGCCTCTCTCATTCCCGATAAACCCCATCCAAGGCTTCGCCTAGCCGCTATGGCCTTGCAACTAAGTTCTCCTATGAGGACACTTGCTGTGACATCCCCACGACAGTACGTCTTGTCTACATGAGTACGAACAGATCGTGACGTGTAAGCCGGGTGAAGGTCAGACCTCACAACAGGAACACTCGGTTGTCTTGAAGTTCTAGTAGGATCATCCTGAGCTTGTAGCACAAAGAATCAAAAGATGGACAAGAGTAATAGGAAACATGATCGTCAAGTTGGCCTACCGATTGAAGTTCTCGTCATCAGTGATGTCCACATCAATGGCGGTGAATTAGATCTGGGTCTTGAATCATTTAAAATCAATTATGAGAGATATTGGTTTGAGTGGGAGCACAATTATGAATTAATTAAGTTTGTCACTAGTCAATTAATTATGAACATTGTCTATGTGTAGTTTGCATTATAGTTGTAGAATTATGGCTCGCGGTTCCACCCCGGTTGAAGTTGATTAGTTTTTTTATATGGTTGAGTCCTTATGATTGGTAATGGTAATGAGAGGATCATCCTGTAGAATGCCGAGAAGGATTTTTTTCTATTGCATGCTTACAATACTCTTCCGCACATGCCATGGATGATAAGACTCACGTCCTTCGATCCAAAAGGCCAGAATTCTAATATGGTCTACTTGCTTCCAAGAAACCCGAACTTCAAAACATTTGTGATAATCATGTGGTATTCTTGGAACTGCTTTTTTTTCAGAAACAAGCAAAGGCTGGAAGATATGTGATATCTAAAGAAGTGTTTGCAAGTTCTAGTGAAGCGTTCGACTATGTTTAAGACTGAAATGCGTAGGATCTGGGAGAACACCAGTCATGTGTTGATTGTGAGAACTTAAAGAGAAAGAACAATACTAAAGGATGTAATGAGACATACATGCCTAGGGAAGTTCGAGGTTGACGCCACTCTTAAGTTGGATGCTTCTTCTGTGCGTAGGAGAAATATTGAAAATAAAACTGTAACAAGTAGAAAAGGCGGAAAGAAAATAAGACTGGAATGTCTAGCTTAGGTATGAACGTCATACAAGATATAAGATGTAGAGAAAGTTGGTCAAGTAAGTGTAATTCTTCGGAATTGTGATTGTTGATCACTAAATCTTCCGGACTGTGGTAAAAAATTGATCACAAGTATACCGACTTCATTGCATGTTCTTGTGAGTTGATGCAAGACTACTACATCCTAAATAACTAACAAATAATGAGGTTAAAATGTCTGATGGAAACTTTGAGAAAGTTATAGTACTTCCCATATGTGTATTACCTTTATATTTATTGCCATAATCCATTTTAGAGCTTTGTACACTCTAGCCGATGTCATAGAAGTTGCAAGGATGTTGTTCCCGAGAGAACAATAGGTGTTCAATGTTATGAACAAAAGGCCATACTCCTATTGCGAATAGGATATATATTATTGATACATCTCCAACATATCGATAATTTATGAAGTATTCATACCATATTTACCCATGTTTATAATATTTTCATATGGTTTTGATGCGCTTTATATGATTTAATTGGAACTAACCCGAATTGACGCTATTTTTAGCAGAATTACGTGGTGTTGATTTTGTACAGAAAATGAAAGTTCTCGGAATTGAACAAAACTTTATGACGATTTTTTCTGGAAGGAAAGGGACCCGGGAAGCTTCGAGGGAGTACCGGAAGACTCACAGGGGCTCCACAAGGCAGGTGTGTGCGCCCAGGGGGTGGTCGTGCTAACCTACCTTGTGGGCCCCCTGTGGCTCCTGTTCGCGTGATTCCAATGCCAAAAATTCCTATATATTCAGAACCCCCAAAGTTAACCTAGAACTTCCGCTCCGTTGCCACAATCTATGTATCAAAGAAATCTCATCCGAAGCCCTTTACGGTACCCTGTCGGAGGGGGAAATCATCACCGGAGGCCATCTTCATCATCCCGGCTTTCTCCATGACGAGGAGGGAGTAGTTCACACCCGAGGCTGAGGGTAAGTACCAGTAGCTATGTGTTTAATCTTTCTCTCTCTCTCTCTCTCTCTCTCTCTCTCTCTCTCTCTCTTGTTCTTGAGATGGCAGGATCTTGATGTATCACGGGCTTTGTTAATATAGCTGGATCATATAGTGTTCTTCCCTCTCTATCTTGATGTGATGAATTGAGACTTTCCCTTTGAGATCTTGTTATGTTGTATTGACTACTTTGGATTTGAGAATACTTGATATATGTCTTGCATGTGGATACCCATGGTGACAATGGGATGTTCTATTGATTCACTTGATATGTGTTTTGGTAATCAACTTGCGGATTCCCGCGGTGACATTGAGGCAATCTATGCAATTGGGTTGATACACGTTCTTGTCCTGCTTTCTTTGATAGAAATCTTGGGGTACTCTTTGAAGTTCTTTGTGTTGGATTGAATATGATGAATCTAAAAAACAATTAACCCACTGATACTTGTGGACATTGGAGTATCTAGGTGACATTAGGGTTGATTGATGCGTATCATAGGTGTTATTCTAGTACAAACTTAGGGCTGTTTGTGACACTTATAGAGATGGCTCAATAGATTGATCAGAAAGGATAACTTTGAGGTGGTTTTGCTACCTACAACAATTTCATCTTATTTTCTCCGCCAGGTAGGAACTTTAGAGTGATTCTTTATCGCACCTTGAGAGATGGTTATATGATTCAACTATGTTAGCATTGTTGTGAGATTGCACTAGTGAAAGTATGAACCCTAGGCCTTGTTTCCAAGCATTGATATAACATTTTGCTCGCTGTTTACTATTTGTTACCTTGCTATTTTGTAGCGACCCGACCTCAAACGGTCAAGCCTCTGTGTGTTCTGTGCCATCCCTGGATCAGTATGCTGGCACACACAGTACATCAATGTGTATATCAAAGTGCAATCACATGTAAATAACGTAAAACTGATATATACCTTAAAATCTCTGCGGAAACAGTCAACGGGAGTGGAGTCCCAATAAACACCAACGGCAGGTTGAGTGTAGACCGTACCCTGAATCGTACTCTTACTCGTCGTAGAAACTTATCTGCAACATAAGACGTTGCAGCCGTGTAGGTCAGTACATTGAATGTACCGGCAAGATCACAATAAGAGAAAACAGATGATAAGACTATTCTATATGCAATAAAGCTTTGTGGCTCTATGTCTGAGTTTTTGCATAAAAGCTGATTTTATTTTGTTTTCCTACAACAAAGGAATATCAGGAGTTTTCACTATGGAGATATCTATTATGACATGGTTCCGCCAACCGATGTATCAATGCCCACAAGTATCATAAGTTGCCCACAATTAATTATCAGTGTGGTGTTGAGAGTTCAGAGATAGATCCAAGTCCAGAGGCTCAAATTGTCCATAACCGGGGACACGGCTAATCGATTAGGTTTAACTCTGCAGAGTGTTGTGTACTTTACCCACAAGATTCGTTCCCTCCTTGTAAGTCCTCGCACTGCCGGGTGTTTGAGAACAGGACGAACGAAACATGGTCTTTCAGAGTGTTTCCCTGACTACTGTCAGTGCCCATCCAATCCTATCGTTGACTACATCTCGTAGCACTGCCCAGCCAGAGTCACAACAAAGATCAACCAAGCCAGAGCCCATAATGACTTGTGGCTACACAGGTAAGCTTCCGGGCATGAAGTATTCATCCGTCTCTTTGAGTCTGGGTGAGGCTTTCCGCAAGATGTCATGGCGCTTCTCCATGCATCCCGACCATCCACTGGTTACTCCAGGGTGCCCATCAAATCCATCCCTCACCCAGTAGTGTGTATTGAAAACTTGTTTCTCGAGTCTCGAAGTCTTGAGGTCTTGAAGATGCAGGACTTGAAGATGCCTTCATGAAGTTGTCGTCTTTGACGTAGAGTCCTTCACCTCACACCACTCTCGAACACTCATACCAACCCCGTCTACTTTAGCGTAGCATAGCAGTAAGACAAATAACGTCCCGGGGCTTCAGTAACAAGGAGTGGGTTCCTACCTCATGCATTCTACCCAACTACAAGAATTCAATAATACTACTGGAGGGATTTGTTGAATGATGTCACTACATGCAATAAAACGTAGGTATGAAATAGATGGTCAAAGTGAACTTGCCTGGTAAGGTTGATGAAGATAAATATCGCTCTTAGGAAAATAACTTGATAGAACTATTCGTCACTCTCCGATGAAATCTATATAGTAAAGCATTACACTCTTATAAGCAAACACTTCTAGCAATCAATACTATCACACCAATAACAACACAAAGCACAAAACTAATCACAAAAGAGTGTGATGAAGGAAATACTTAAGACAAAAGTTAAAATCAACAATTCTTCATCAAGCAACTAAGAAAAGGTTTTCCTACAATTAACCCATTTATCAACAGCAACAAAACAACAACAAATTAAAATCTAGCAAAGGCATTTATCAAATATTTTTACTAGCAGAGGAATTACTTTTGAAGAACAACTAAGAACTATGAAAACAACACCCTAACAACATAAGTTTTTGTCTAATAAACTTAACAACAAGAAAAACAATAAAATACTAACATAAGAGAAAACAAAATATAAAACAGCTAATTTAACAGAAAGTAAAACTTATAAAACAATTTATAAAAATATTTTCAAAAAGGAAATCAATCTAGCAATGAAAATCAATTGCAAGTTATAACTGAACTAGAATTGATTTCATGCGAACAAAAATAATAAATAACATAAGAATAAACTTGGTTGAAATACTACTGCTAACTAACAGAAAACAAGGTAAAACTTGTCAACTAATACAAAAGAAAATAAATTAAAACAATTTAAAACAAAAGAAATAGAAATAGACCTAAAAGAACTAAAACAGAATCTGTTTTGCTTGAAACCCTAATTTAAGATATTCTAAAAATTCTCAAGTTGGTCAGGAACATAAAACACACTAATACCAAACAGTAGCAAAAAGAATCACTCAAAAATATATTTTTAAACTCAAGATATAAGCAAAAAAAGTTTGAATTCAAATCTGTTTGAATCTGAATTAAAAATATTCATATATGGTCAAACTTTATATCTACAGAAACTAGACAAAATTTGTGACACAATGCAAAAAGAATCAAGTTAAAACAAGTAAAAACATAAAAGATATAAAGAAAACAAAAATAGAACTAATTCTGTAAAAGAAACTAAAATAGAAAAAATAAAAAAAATCCATCCTAACGGACAGGGCTACGTGGCAAGCTGTGAGTGGCCGAGTGGTGTGCGCGTTTGAGCTAAACGGACGGACGACCGCTAATTAACAGGAAACGATTCGGCTAAACTAAACCGAGGAAAAATCGGCCGGTTCATTTAAAATAAACCGAAGGGGTACGCCGTTCTAATCTACGCCATTGATTTCAGATCTAACGGAGGTGATCGAGTGGGGCTTACAGCGGGTCGCCGGCGAGGTCGACGTCGACGGCAGGGGCTCGGGCTCGTTGCGGGCGGCGTCTCCGGTGGTCCTCCGGCGAAGGCGAGGGCTCCGGTCGATGAGGACGACGACGGCGATTAGTCTGGTGGCGCCGGAACGGCTCGGGGACGACGGTGTCGACAGCGGCGAGCTTGTGAGCGGAGGGGGTCTTTGGGTGGTCGTCGGCGAGGGAGTTCCGAGGGGTGTGGGGCTCGGGAGAGTGTTCGGGGAGGTTCAGTGGGACGAGGCGGAGCGTCTGGTGGTGGTGGTTGGGCTCGGGACGGTCGGAGTGGAGCGGGACGAGGCAATGGTGACAGTGGCGGAGCTCTGCTCCGGCGAGCAATTGAGAGCAGAGGAGATGGTCGGGCGAGGGGTATTAGGACGGAAAGGAGTGCGGAGGGCTGGGGCTTTATATCCAGGGGGTCGGGAGGCTCCAAACGGAAGGGGATCGACGGATCACGGCGGCGCCGGCGTCGGAAAGGAAAGGGGAGGGGCGAGGTGGAAGGTGACCGGCAGGGGCGATCGGATCAGTCGGTGGGCCAGGGGAGTCAGCGGGAGAGGAGGGAAGGGAAGAAATCGGTGGCCGATCCAAAAGTGATTCGGATCCGATCTAGATCCGATCGGGCCAGATTCGGTAAGTGGGCCGCGTCGGCCTTTCCTATTAGAAGGATATTTTCCTTTTTATTAAAAACAGGAAAGAAATTCTAGTTTTGTAAAATGAAATCAAACTCAAATATAGAAGTTTTATATACCAAAATTATCAGAACAATAAATTCCACAGTATGAACATTTTTTCACGGCCAAAATAAATACTTTAAAAAAAATATTTTTTAGAAAATGCCTAAATTGTTTTTATTTCTTTTGCAAATAATTTTCAAATAACCCCCTGGGTTTTATGATTCAAAATTTCACAAAAATACCCCTGGTTTTGGAGGGTCATGTTCCTCCTCTCAAATTTTGAAATTTGGGGCAATGAACTTTGAAATCTTTCAAGCTTTGAAATAGAACAAAAAAATGGAATAGATTCCAAAAACTGTCAAATCCACTTTTCAAATATTTTATTTGAAGAAGTCATTTCATCTTCTCTCACTGATTTGAATTGTTTGAATTTGAATTCAAAAGCAAAGGGGAAAGTCATTTTATTCCCTCTCATTAAAAGGTTTCAAAAAGTTTCAAATTTCACTCAATTTCAAACAATCATTCAAACAATCAATCATTCAGTTTATTTAATATAACATTCCAAATTTTGGGATGTTACATATTTCTATATTTTCAAATTACAAAAACCTATTTCTATCATCTATATTGCACTTGTATCACCATCTCTTCGCCGGACTAGTGCACCTATACAATTTTCCATTGTATTGTGTGTGTTGGGGATATTTGATCGCAGGGTTGTTTGAGAGAGACCATCTTCATCCTACACCTCCCATGGATTGATAAACCTTAGGTCATCCACTCGAGGGAAAATTGCTACTGTGCTACAAAACTCTGCGCTTGGAGGCTAAACACGAGTCTACAAAAATAAAATTGTGTAGTAGACATCGAGCTCTTTTATGGCGCCGTTGCCGGGGAGGTGAGTGCTTGAAGGTATATCTTTAGATCTTGCAATTGAATCTTTTAGTTTCTTGTTTTTCACTAGTTTTGTTTTATAAAAGAAAACTACAAAAAAATGGAGTTAAGGTTGTCTCATATGCTTTGTCTTTATAATGTCTTTCATGAAAATGATGGTTCGGAAAATTGTGCTCAAGTGTTGGAAGAAGAATTCAATAGAATGTGTGGCATTAAATCCATGAATGATGAGCATGATTCCAATGATATTAGTATGAATTCTTTGAGTATCCATGATGGTAATGATATGCAAAGCCATAAGCTTGGGGGGCTATTTTTGAAGAAGATGATCTTTTTGGGCCCCCTACTTTTGATGAGCAAATTTATTATGATGATAGCATGCCTCCTATGTATGATGATTGTATTGATGAAGTTGGGTTTGGAAGTGTGTCAACTCTAGGAAGTAATTATCCCACTATTTAAGAAGGTGTTGAATCTTATGTCAATCCCTGTGTACATGGTTAGTGGTAGCGGCGCACAAGGGACAAGAACATCTCGCCATCAACGACTTTGCAAATTCATAACTTTTTAGTTTTCATTAGACTATTTATTGCCCAACAGTGTCATTCATCAATTCTTCATTTATGCCATCATCCAATTCTCCCACTGATGAGAACTAACATCATCAATTCAGTAGTGACCAACAGAGCATTCGAGCCACAAGGCGAGCGAACAAGGTGATGTGTGTGCATTTATATATATATATATATATATATATATATATATATATTATTTTTGCTCTTAATGCACCAGTGAATAGTAAAAAAACACTTTTCTTGTTATTTTGCAATTTTACCTAAATTAGTCAAGAAAATTGAAACCACAAGAACAATTTATGTTTTACTATGTGAGTGCCCGTGCGTTGCTATGGGACAAACATATAAAGAGATTGACTTAGTTGACTCTTAAAAGATGATTTGTCGAGATTAATTCACCCCTTTCATATGACCTTTCATTTACATGAGTTCTTTGCTTAAGGTTTCTAAAAACTTGTGAATATCCTGCGGTACTCTACCATGTTTTTCAAGGGTTATTAGTTTGTTAGACTACAAGTTCAGCAGGGAAACAAACCCAAAAGGAATTGCATGTACCTCTTTTATGGAGCATTGAATGACTTTTCCTTGGCCATGATCCTCCAAAGAAAAACGAACTATAGTGATAACCAAACTCGCGTCACAAAATCTAATTTTTAAGTTGTTCCTTGTGAACTTGTGTCATGTACACTACCCACAAGTAAGCAGACAAATAACATATCCTTATATGCTATAGAGTAACAACTTAAATATCATCCAAAACAAGTAGGTTAGTTAATCCATTAAATGGATTCATCAATTGTGACTAATACCAGTAACAACTCCAGTACCAAGAAATTTAGCCCTTATCCGTTTATTATCCATCTTGCATTGGCTTTAGGTTCATAAACACGCTCATCATCAAGTTGGGAGTGATGCATTCTTTACCCTAGAATGTTTGTCCTAGACTCTAGTTCAATAAGTAGTTGAAAACTATAGTTTTTTTAGCATATATATAGAAATTCATTTCCATTTCATGCATAATATGGATCGGTCCAGATTTAAATAAATTTTGTGCGGAAGGAGTCATGGAGGCATTAAAACAGGCTCAAGCAGGGCTACTATGGGCATAGCTCAATTGCCATTTGAAGTGGATAGACTCTCACGCCGAATAGGAATAAAAAAGTAAGCCACAAGGCTGCCTCACTAATCAGCCTTGCAATTTTATGAGCACGTGATCAATGTATGAGCAAAGCAAACTAGTGCCTCTTTGGACTAAAAAATACAGAAATTTGCAAGATTCACAAGAAATAACTTAATTACTACAAGATCCTTCAATAAATAGTTGGCCAAAGACATGAGCTCAAGTGCCCGTCCCAATCTCCCCTGAGGCGAGGTATGGTTTTCTAGTCTGCCTTACACCTCTGTTCTATTCATGTACTAATGTATAGGCGTGGCCAAGATTCGCTACGTTGTCAATGTTAGAAAGTGGTTCACACCCAAAAAAGCAAAGCAAGGTATGTAGCTTGTGTGGGAATTTGTATGAATTTCTGTGAGCATGTGCATGGTATATGAAGTCACTGGGTGAGTTGATTAGCATTCAGGATTCAGAACCTTCATTGTGCCAAATCAGATTGTAAGTAGCAAAATTCTTGTCCTGGATGTCTAATTTCTTCATAAACTCAGACTTAACAAGCACACACAAGTAAGGATTCTTTTAGTGAAAGTAGCATACAATGCATTGACAACAGGTAAAAATGAGTGAATATATACATTGCATTTTCTAATCAGTATCTAGTTTTTTTAACCAACAAACATGTACAAGAAGAATTTTTATGAGTTGCACAAAGCTATATAGGCCAGTAAATTGTTCAACATAGCTGCCATATGGAACCATTTACAACAAATTACTGTTCTTACCTAGAGTAACAACGGACCATTATCTACTGGAAAAAGTAAACGACTAGAAAATATAATATCCTTCCTAAAAGCAACGGGGACATCCCGGTCTTGGATTACTCCAATTGCCCCATCCTTGTGCAGGAGAAACACCCCGCCCATCTGTCCCCGTGCTCGCTCCTCGCTGACGTCCTCTGCCCTGATGAACGCAAATTTTTTATTGGTACAATTTTCAGTTGGGGGGCACAAAAGCATTACTCAAAGTAATTCTGTAGGAAACTCCAAATAAAGGAAAACAAAATTTTAAGTTATCACATTGTAAGAGATAAAGCAGGAGACAAGCAAGAAAAAATAAGGACTCACAACAGCAAGTGCCAAACATGCCAACGTCGCAAATACTCAGGGGCATATAAGCAATAAAAAAATCATACCATCTTGTACCATCAAGAAATTGATCTCAAGCAGTAAAAAACATTTAACAAGTTATCATGTACCACTAGCGTCGGAGAAGGCCGCAAAAGCGTTAGTGGGTTGTGCGTCATTGTGGGATGGCGTTCGCCAAGTTCTTCGAGGATTTGAAGGTCTCAAAGTGGTGAGATAAAGAAGATAGCAACAAGATTGGTCATGGATTGTATGGGCTTGAAGGATATACAGATTATGATTTATCACAATATTTTACAAAATAGTACAATGCGTCAATTTAGAACTAACATGCAGAATGGAACACACATATAGCTTTTTCGGCTAGGGACAAGAAATAAATGATGAATTGAATTTTTTGATTGTTTTCCTGTTTGCTAAAGCTCATGAGCACATTTGGCAACTTTATCCCTGTGTTGTGGCAATTTGTGTGCATGGGATTTGTAGTTGTAGGTACTCTACGAGTAACTATAGATGGAACAAAGCTAGGTAATAAACACATTGTTTTCAATTTGTGGTATTAATGATTTGAGAGTTTACCATGTATTGTTGCCAAACAGAGTAGTATGCAGGATTTTCTGCTTGTCCTATTGAATTATTCAAAATATATAGAGAAATGGTTTGGATTTGAATATATATCTAGCTTAGCTTCCAGATTCTAATTTTGAATCCCTTGCCTTTTTGGTTAACTTATTATAGTACTATTTAGGTTCTAGATCCAGCAATATCACCACTTGAATTAAACTTCTAATGGAGTAGTATAGGGTCCTTTAATTTCCTCTTCCGTGAAAACTTGGTCTCAGTTCCTTAACCGGCTAGCCAGGTTGCATCGGGGTTTGATGTTGTGCCTGTTTGTTTAACTTTAATAATATTCCCATGTCAAGTGGAAAGCTGACCCTCTTGCTGATGAAGGTCATTCGGAATACAAGCTCTGTTAAACAACGACATCTAATTTACTTACATTGAAAGTGATGGTCATTTTCATGTTGCGGCTTTTGTTTACTTTTTACATCATGAAGAAAGCACTAGCTTTCCTGGATTTGATCATATGTTTTTCTTTCCTTAGTGGGTCCATTATATGTTTTTATGTTCTGTTGTGCCCTCAATTTGAGCATCTATTTTAATTAAAAAAAATTACTTTCTTGTGCTCTTTTGCAAATGGCAACATAAATCAACAAGTGATATAGCAGATTTCATAATTAGCTATTTTCCTATCACCTCCTTTTCTTTTCTTTTACATGTATTGGGCTGCATAATAGCTTAACTTTGTGAGGTTGGCACACATGATGCAGGGATTAAACGATCAATGAAAAGGCTTGTCATAGAAGAGTAATGGTGACAGAGAACATAATGGAGTTGATCCCCATGAAAAACTTTCACAGAATTCAAAAAATCGATGGGGATATGAGGCAAGAGCGTGATCCAAAATCAATGTCACATATGCTATTACTTTTTTAACAAACGTCTATATGTGTGTTAGTGCATACCATTACTATTTCATAAGCAAATAAATACTTGACAACGATACTCACATTTCTTTTTATTCCAGGCCTTCTGGTGATGTGCGTTTAGTGGGAGGAAATGTTCTCGTCGACCACAAAAGTGTTCGTGGCGACTTCATCAATCTTAAGATGATGTGCCCGACTCAGTCTCTCGAAGGTGCTCATAGGGGTAGGGTTTGCGTTTGTGTGTTCATATGAGTGAGTGTATGTGCGTTAGTATGAGCATCTACATCTGTATTATGTTAAAAAACTACTCATGGTTTCAATAACATTTTTTTGGCGATGGTACATTCCATTTTTCTCCTCCACTACTGACCTTGGATCGGCTGAACTCAAGGCATGTAGATGGGCTACTCATCTTGCACATGAACTGGATGTGGCAAAGCTTATCTTCGAGACATACCTAAAAATAGTGGTGGCCAAATTACGAAGAACATAAGTGGATAGATCAATCTATGGCCCTATTGTTTCGGAGGTAAAGGAGTGCATGCGGTCAAGGTGAGACGCTCGACTAATGGAGCTGGTCATCGGCTAGCAAAGGAGGGCTGTGTGAATAAGTTATGTAACACTTAAGTTAGGTACCCATAGATTGTATTCATGATGTTTTGGACTCAGATTGTGCCGAGATGAATGAATGAAACACAACCCATTCCAACTAAAAAACATATAGGAGTATTTTTTTAGTTGTCAATAACATATTGTGTTTGATAGTATGATGTGTGTTAGCTGGTTGTCAAAAAACAGATGTGTGTTAGCTGAGACAACATTAGTCTCGGTTATTTTAGCTCCATGAGTAGCATCTTTAATTTTTTTAAAGCCCGTGGCAACGCACGGGCGTTCTACTAGTTGAAACCAGTTTTTTAGTAAAGCACTTAGGCAATATAGCCTTCGTATTAGTCATAACAATGTATGGAGATAGTAGTACCTAATAAGGGTTAGCCGAATACATATTGACAAGATACTAAAGTAGGTTAGTATGGTAAAACGTCAACAAGTGTTTCTTGTCGAAGTCACATGGAATATTCCGTGGTATGTAAACAACCAGATATGTCCAGGACTACAAGTAAGTTGTGGGTAATGTGACCAGAATGATCAAATTCTTGATCATAGGACAACTATGAAATTGTCTAAAATAAGAAATATGACCTATTTCTTGCAAACGGAGAAAATGAAGAGATTGGTGTGAGGAGTTACATCAATACATAATCGTTGTAAGTAATTACATTGATAAATTCTTCATCAGTGCTCCACGCGATTATCGATTTCAAATTAAAAGGATTTGTGTCAATTGGTGGTACAATATGTTGGAATTGGTCCAAGAAAGTTACTGTAGCGAATTCTACTACAAAGGTTTTGTATATTGTTGATTTAGAAGCGACAATGGAGGGTGATGAATCAAAAGTTCACTTATGAACTTGGTATGGTGTCTAGATGATTGTGCCAATGGAACACTGTTCTTAATAGTGGTTCCATAGCTCAGTCTAAGGAATCAACTATCCTGCTGCTGATTCAATATATACAAATCCAGTTTCACACAAATTATGAATTCTTGTGAAAGCATGATAGATCCATTGAAATGCAAATTATAGACACAAATCTGAACTTGTCAGATTTGATAGGACGAAGGCTATGTGTCAGTTCTTTTGATGGCTTCTAGAATAAGCTGAAATAAGCTGCCCCACCTAGCTTATTCTAGAAGCCCAACTATTTTTTGTAAAAGCCTACTAATTAAGACTTGATTACTAGGCTTCCAAAAAATATTTTTTGTTGGGATTGTAGAATAAGCTTGGAAGGGGCAGCTTATTCTATAAGCCTGAAAAACTCAGCAAATGAATTGGCCCTATACCAGAAGCAAAGCATGGACTAATACCGGATTGCCATTGGTGTAAAAGTGAAATGTGCTAACTAGATTATTGACTCTAATGCAAGAGGGAGTCTATTGGAAATATGCCCTAGAGGTAATAATATTGCATTATTTATTTCCATGTTTACAATTAAGAAGTGTATATTTTATGTTATGACTACTATGATCCTGGAATATGCGATTTAATGGAGAACTCATATGCACGTGTGGGATAATAAAAGATAAAACTAGATTCCTAGTCTTGCCTCTAGGACTAGCTCAAGTGTTGTTTGTGATCATGTTTCCCGGATATTGGGATATCGTTAAGTGTGATGATAGTCCCAAAACAACTTTGAGAGTATGACGTTGCAAGAACGATCATATTGAATGACCCAACTTGTTTGTTATACTTTGAGATACTATCGCCACAACTCATCGTTATAACGTGAAGAGTTAATGTATGCTTTAGTTCCTTAGATCATGAGAGTATCATAGTCACTTCTTACCGTATAATGTACTTTGGGGTTGCTAAAACATCATGTGTAACACGATGGTCATAACGACGACTTTTAGGTTCATCCAAAAATTTGACAAGGGACTAGCTCAAGAGTTGGCTTTGCTCCTCCGATGATGGAGAGATATTGTTAGGGCCCTCTCGGTGTGATGAAATCCATCATAGTCTAGCGAGACACAGGTGACTAGGTCATAGGGATGCCGGAACATGTCAACGAGAAAGAAGAACAAAACTGGTAACGATGAGACCAGTATAGTGAGCATGAGAATGACTCAAGATGATACTGATATATCTCACCATTGGCTTTGTAAAGTATCACAAAGCAAAGCGAATAGCACATGATAACCAAAGTTTCACTTGAATTTCGTTCATATATTCATAGGGATCAATATGGATGTCCACAGTTCCGCTATTGGTCATTGAACGAAAGGCGTTTTGTTCATGTCTATGTTTTACCGAACCTACACGTTCATACACTTAAGGGAATCACGGTCTGCTGAGTGTTATTGTTGTAAGACTTATGAGAAAATAGTTATGAAATAGATTCATTAATATTAGAAATAGTTTCGAGAGAAACCGGAAGCATTTCAGAGTCACCGAAAGAGCTTCGGGGTTTACCGGGTAATACCAGGAATTGATATGTTGGTGGAAACTGTTTCTTTAGATTTTAAATTAATAGTAAAAGGCACTAATAATGATTATGAGGATTTTATAATTAATTAAATACCAACGGGCCAAATAAATATGAAAAGGCCAAGTGGTGGAGAGTTATTGGGCCCTAGGGCCTAATAACACTTGGGGCACCCCTAGCTTGTTGGACAAGCTACGGGAGGCCGAATTAGAGGGGAAATCCCCCTCCTCTTGGTCGACCAAGGGGGGAGGTTTCCTTCCCCCTTGTGTTGCACTGTAACAGCCTGAGACCAACGCTCCAGATGCCTTCCATTTATTTTTGTTATTGTTGTGTGATTTATTTGTTTGTCGCATTCATCATCGCATCATTCGTATCATTCTCATCGCATCGGCACTCCGTCACCATCATTTGTCCAAAACTTGCATCCGTCCATAGTTGTCGGTTCTCCCTGTTCTCATCATTGACCGTTTCATGACCAACCACAGACGCACGCGCCGACGACATCATTAAAATATTGTTTTTAAAAGTGCATATAAAACTTTCTTGGAATAGGTTGAAAGTTCGCGTGCGGTCTTAATATATTTAGACCGCCTGCGAAATTTCATCGCATTCGGAGTCCGTTTGATACTCAACCGTTAAACATATAGAGGCACTATAGCCGATAAATCGTCGGACGCTTTCGGTGTTTAAAATTGTTATCGTCCAGCTCATTTCTTCCCTCTCATCCCCACCTAACCCAACTACACAGCGCACTAGCCCACCTCACCAGTCCCTCCGATCGGAGCCATCGGATCGCGATTGGAGGGCTCCAAAACCCCTAAAAACCCTCAAACCCTGGCCCCAGTCTATTTAAGAAGCTTCCCCATGCCAAAATAGGCCTCCCCTTCTGTCGTGGTTTTGTCACGGCAGATGTTCTCTTAGGAGAACTTGAGTGTGAGGCCATCGCTGCTAGGTGGCGACTCAAAGGGGTTGATTGGGAACGAGAGAGGAGTTTACCCAGGTTCGGCCCCTCCGATGGAGGTAATAGCCTACGTCCTAGCTTTCGAGGGGGTGTAACTAAAGTCTTCCGGTCCTAGGGGCTCACCTTTATATACAGGCCGAGACCCTAGGTTTTACAAGAAGCTGAGTCATGCTATGACTCGTCACCTACCATGTTTCTAACTCGTCTTGCCTCTTAAGCAAGGAAACTCCCAGCGTCTTCTCCCTCTTGGGCCTTGAGTCACCGTCTTCATCTGCTGGGCCGCCATCCTGCGTACTTGGTAAGCCGCCTTGCCTGCCTTGTCTTCAACAGCATGGGCCGCCTTGAGTATGACATATGAGCTGCCAACATGTTGACCCGGCCCAGTACGGTGGGTTATACCGCAGGGTTATATCCCCGACATTAGGCCCCAGATTGATTTGAATTTATTCATGTCAGTCTTCCTCACCTTCACTTGGCGTCTTATTTTCTGCTTATATCTATATCGTCTCTGAATCTCAAAAATGCCGGCTTACAATATTTTCAGACTTGTAATTTTCCTCGTGCCATCCATCAGTGACGTCAGCCGCCGAGAATCCAGGAAACCAATGATGACATCACAACGGATCTTTGCATGTATCCGCTGACCCCGAAAACCGAGGCGTCTCCTTTTCCAAAATTTACTGCGCCTCCTCGATTCCCGCGCCTACTAGTTGCCTCTTCGGGTTTCTTCCTTATAAATATTCGATGGGGGCCCCTCATTCACTTTTACATCGCCCCTTCACTTCGTCTTCCTCCTCAACCCCAAAGCTTCCTCGCGCCACCGCTGCTGCTTGCCCGTCGTCGGTGACCGTTCCTGGGACCGTAGCGGCGCCTCATCTTCACCAAGATCCAGCTGAGCATCTCCGCCGCCCCCAGCAACTGTCAAGGTAAGCCATTTTTCTTCTCCTAGATTTGTCTCAGTTCATCGGAGTTCGTCGGAGGTACCGAAGTGTTTTATCCATCCATTACCATTGCTAGTTCTCATATAGCTCCGATGACTTTTATCATAGGAATAAAGCGGTAGGAACAACGGCTCCATTTCGCATATAGCATACTCAGATCTCCCTTAAGAATCTGTAAAATGGACCGCCACTGCTACCCTACTTCATCATTAGGTTTAGCAAATATTTTCTTTTCTGAACCATTTGTAGATTTGTAATTGTAGCCAGTTCGGTAGAAACCTTTTTGTCCGAAACTTGGCAAAAATTAGGAATCTCTGACCTGGCATAAGACGCCCGTCTATTTTGCCGGCTCTTATGACTGTAACCCGCCATATGTAGATGCCTTTTCTTTTAGGCTCCTGCTGATCATTATGACTTACAATCCGCCATGTTTAGAAACTGTCTCGTCTAAATGCTAGCTCATCATAAGGCGAATCATCTGCTGCATATTTTTATGCCGTCTTATCCTTGATGATCACATATGTACTTATGCAAATTCTTTTATTTGCACTTAGGCGTCTCATTATGTTGAAAACTACCACATGTGACTGGGTGCTGCCCCAAGTGTCTGAACTTGTGCTAAAAGATATCCAAGACCTGGGTCTCCTGTCGTCTAAGGAGGCAATTGGATGGCGGGCTCCCCTTATAGAGGAATGCCTAGCACCAGGCAAGGGAGAAGTAGTGGTGTTCACAGATCACCTTCTTTGGGGGTTTTCTCCCCCCGCGTCAAAATTCTTTTGGGAGCTCTGCACTCTTTCCACCTACATCCTCAAGATCTGGCTCCCAAATCTGTATCCAATTTTGCCAGTTTCAAGTATTCTGTGAGGTGTATCTGCAAAGAGATGAAAGCACACTTGCTCCCTTGGTGGTTTTGGTAATTAATAACAACATATAAGTCATTGAACTAATGTTTCCACTAAGTATATTTCAGGAAAAGTTCAATGATAGGATTGGCAAATGGATTGTGGAGATTGTGGAAATACCCCAAGATGCAAGGAAATGGATTGGCAAAGCTTCAAGCAAGAGGACTCTACATTTTACTTTGTGAGAAATCACTTTGAGTCCATAGGAAAGCCAATACTATTAAAAGGGGGTAAGGTATTGTTGGTGAACAAAATGCTCATACGTGCACAAGTGATAGTCACCAAAAACACCCACAAGCTCTTCCACAAAAGTCTGTCCAAAGTCAAATATCCAAAAACAGACCTAAGCCAAACCCTAGCCTTTCGGTGCAACCGATTCTGCTTCGGTGCCACCGAGTTTGGGTTGCCAACTTTCTGTTACGCGGTTTCACAAAATTGGTACCACCGAGTTTGTTGAATCGGCGTCACCGAGATTGGGCAATCTGACCGTTGGTCACCTTATCGGTGCAACCGAGTTTCATATATCGGTCTCACCGAGATTCAAAAGTTGCCACCTTTTGGTCACTTCGGTACCACCGAGATTAACACATCGGTGTCACCGAGTTGGTCATTTTGTGTGTAACGGTTGGATTTTTGGGGATGCCTATATATACCCCTTCACCACCACCTACTCGAGAGAGAAGCACTCAGAACTATTCCATACTTGCCCCATCCAGTTTTCTGAGAGAGAGCCACCTACTCATGTGTTGAGATCATGCCATTCCATTCCAACCATATGAATCTTGATCTCTAGCCTCCCCAAGTTGCTTTCCACCAATCCCATCTCTTCCACCAAGCCAAATCTGTGAGAGAGTGATTGTGTGTTGAGGAGTCTATCATCTTGAAGCACAAGAGCAAGGAGTTCATCGTCATTGCCGAGCCTATTACCTTTTGGAGGGTGGTGCCTCCTAGATTGGTTAGGTGTCGCTTGGGAGCCTCCTACTTCATGTTGTGGAGTTGAACCAAGAAGTTTGTAAGGGCAAGGAGATCGCCTACTTCATGAAGATCTACCCATAGTGAGGCTAGTCCTTCGTGGACGGAAGCCGTTATGGAATAGTCAAGGTTGCTACTTCGTGGACCCTTATGGGTGGAGCCCTCCATGGACTCTCGCGACCGTTACCCTCCGTGGGTTGAAGACTCCATAAACGTGGACGTACGATAGCACCACCTATCGAAACCACGGGAAAAATCATTGTGTCTACAATTGCATTTGATCCTCCTACCCTTCCTTTCTACTCATGCTTGTTGTTACTTTCCGCTGCTATACTATTAGACATGCATGTGTAGGGTGTACTTGACTTGCCATGAATGCTAAAATCTGCCAACACTAAAATTTGGGAAAAGCTAGAAATTTTATTTGGTCAAGTAGTCTAATCACCCCCCCTTCTAGACATACTTTCGGTCCTACAATAGAACCCACCGTTCCTCTTTTCATGGAATTCTTCCACCTCAACCGTCAACCGAGTGTGTGGATGGCCTCATCCTGGAACTCGGTGGAATTTCTATTCAATGGCGCAGAGATGGTGTATTCCCTACTGTTATTCTACCAAGTCACCCAAAAGGATGGTCCAAGACTTGGTTCTACTGCCGGAACACGACTCCCGCCGATGAAAATCCTTTGCCGGGTTACAGACTGAACCATCTTCCCATGAATTTTGTGCTTTCTGGCCGAGCTTCACAAGAAGAACGTGATCAACTTGCCTTCATATACCCAAAACTAAAGGCTCTGCAAGCCCATGGATTGACCGGAGTTGATCTGACCCGGTGTTGGATATCTTGGAGGATCACGCCTTTGAGTCCACGTGGCGACTTGATGTGCAATTATACTGGTGATGTAACCGATGTGCAAAGATATAGCAACCAAGATTTGGACAATGATGAGATTAACCGGATTGTGAAGAAGTTACTTGGGGGGAATTCTAGTAAATTACAGTCAAGTTGGGCTGAATCCCTTATGTACTCTCAACCCGGCTCCACCAGTAAGAAACCTTGACAATTTATTCATCCGGCTTATAACACTTTTTTAAACTCCAAAGTTTACTTGCCATTTGCATTGTTAACCTTATAGGAAAATTCTTCATTCTGGAAAAAGAAGAGGGGGAAGGTTGCAGCTCAGAAGCACAAACCCGCCCAAAAGAATAAGGCGACTGTAGCAGAGCCGTCAACAAGAGGCGAGTCCACAACGGTTGACGTTCAGTTAGACGCAAATCTTGTCTCCCTGGTTGTATTTTCATTGAACTTACTAACACATCGTACTCTCAGGGCGACGATGTAACAAGCCGGGCTGATCATGTTGAGGTAATCTCCCTCTCTTCTGGCTCAGAATCCTTGTCTCTGAAGAAAACAAGGCGGGTCATTCGAAAAGTATGTTTTTCTCACCCAGACGCTCACTTGGATCCTAATTTTATTTTGGAGAATACTCAGCATGAAGTCAGGCGCCACACTCGGAGCAGCTCCGGTGGCCTAATGGACGGCTTGCCTGACAAATCAGTTGCTCGCAAACGACAGCATGAGGTGCCTCATAGCCCAACTCCCTCTCTTCCAAAAGCTGGCCTCTTCCGGCAACCTCTTAATCCCTCTGATTCAGATTATCAGGAGTCATCTCCTTCATCGGACGACTCAACCGCCACGAAGCTGCCGCCCCTTATCATCAATCAAAGGTAAATTTCCTTTAAACCATGTACTGCTTATTCATGCTTAATCTTGCATATGTTTGACTTTGCTGCCTTGTTTGCACAGCCCATGCCAAGGCCAAGAAGAGAAAATGTGGTGAGTCATCCACCACTCCTGAGGTTCTTGAGCCGGCAGATCCAAAGCCGGCCACTCCTGAAGCTTACACCGAGAATCCTCAAGATCAACAGGAGTTCCATAACATACCGCCCCAGCCTTCTGAGCCAGTAAATATGGAAGCTGAAGATGTTGCAACCACCCTGCCAGCTGATTGTAGCCCGCCCAATCTTCAAAAGGGAACTGAAGACGCTCCTCCTGAGAAGGACAAGGACGCAATTATCACCGGGACGGGTTTCACTGCTCCAGGGACCCCCAATGTTCTGGCCAAGTTTATCACCAAGGATGAGGCGGCACCACTTGATAAGGGGAAAGCCAAGCTCCCCAATTATGAGGGCCTTAGTGCTGACGAGCTACATGCCGGATACTTAAACCGCCTTTCCACAAGTTGGGATATGGAAATCAGCCTTGTTGGCATGATGAAAAGAAAATATGAGGTATGCTCCACTCTCTTGTATTCTTATATATGTCCTTGTATAGCCCCCAAGAGCCGGCACATTCTGTATGGGATGAGGCGGGTCTTGTTCATATGAGACTGTTGTAGCCCCCAAGGGCCGGCTCATCTTCTTGAGATGAGTCGGGTCTTATTAATTGTTTGAAGAAATCAACCTGTAGCCCCCAAGGGCCGGCTCATCTTCTTGAGATGAGTCTGGTCTTCTTCATATTTTTTTCTTGGAAGAACTGACATGCATTAGCCCCCAAGTGTCAACTATATTGCTTGCAATCTGCTTGGAACTTGTTTTAATATTTCTTATCATAGTCATGCTGCACCTTGCTACCAGCTTATGACCGATCAATATGATGACCCTTATTGTGCAGGAAGCTCTGAAATTAGCCGAGTCAAATGTGACCGGCTTGTAGAAAGATCTTGAAGTGGGGCAAACCGCTCGAGCAGAGGCTGAGGAGAAACTTCAACTTGCCTTGGAGGAATTGGAGAAAGCCAAGGCAAGCTTTGAAAAACAAAATAAATCTTTTGGGGCTGAAAAAGCCGCCTTGTTGAAGAGCGCAGAAAATGCTGAGGGTCAACTGAAGCCCATCATAGAAGAGCTATCCGGGTTAAAGCGGCACATTGCCCACATGACCCAGGCCATCTTTGGTAAGTACCTTTATGAGTTCTTGCTAACCCGCTCAAATACTCATGTATGTAGATAAATCGCCTGGTGGCTTATGTGCTTGAATTGCTATGCAGGTCCTCGGACTCGCAACCTCCAAGATAACTGCTTGGTGAAGCTAAAAGCTGGAAGCCACTGCACAATTAAGGCTGTTATGGGGAACAAAGAGCGGGTGAAGCTCATCAAGGATGTACTAACATTCCTCTCGACAATCCCAAAATAGATTGAAGAGTTGAAAAGATCAGCTGCCTGAGCTGGTGCAACATATTCTTTGAGTCGGGCCTTGGCTTACTCGGTGGAACTTGATCCGGCAGAAATGGCCAAATGGTTTCCTGAGTTTAAGGACGACGTGTCAGCATTCACCTATGTGGACTATGCTAAATGTGTTAAGGCGGCTCGAGTGTTAGCCACCCAACTTGTTGCCAAGATGGAGTTGAAAAACTATCAGCTGGCTTACGATGCAAACAACTCACGACTTTGGCCGCCCGCCTTTGAACCGGTGGACCTGACTCCTCAACGTCGTAAGCACATCTTCGCCCCTGATGTAGACCTGTCCTCCATCTTGAATGAAGAAGCTGTATTCCAGGCTTAAACCCATTGCAACTGGGATTTGGACAACCTTCAGATCCAAGAGCCGGTAGACCCAGCGGAGGATGACCTGGAGGCGGCTTAGGCGGGAGGTCAACCCGAGGCTAATCTGGATAACCCAGAGGCTGGTTTATGAGTGAAAAACTTTGATTCAACCTGTCTGGGCTTAATGGCGCCTTGTAATATTTTTAAGTTGACAGTTGTTTGCCTGCGTCGTGCCTTTGTGCACGTTTCAAACTTTTGATCTTGTCTTGTCGAGGAGGGATTTTTTATATTTAACATGCGTTGTTAACTCACCTTTTATCCTTTCGCTTAGGAATTATACAACCAGTGGCTTGTATTGTGTATTATCTTGGCTGAGTCGCCCTTGAGCTTTATATCTTCCAGGCAGTTGCTAAATTATGAACATGCTCTTCCTCATGTCTGTGAATGTTACCACTGACCCAGCTCAATGAGCTATTGTTTGAACCAATATGGGCGGGTCTTTATAAGCCGGCCTTCTGAAATCTTTCCACAATAGCTGATTGTAGAGCATTAACTTGAACTGGTGATTATATGATCACAATTTTTGTAACCCGAAAACTCTTTATGAGCCGGTAACATAAATAATATTGTACCTGTAGAATAACATATGGTAATAATAATAATAAAAATTCTTAATAAGCCGGCTCAGTGAGACTCGACAAGGAGACTGGCTTTCGAGGCTCAAGTCTTGCTTCAATGAAGCGGGTATGATAACCCATGGTTTATCCTAGCTCTCTGTATGTCGGCTCTCACGTGACTCAAGCCGGTGTTTTAACCTTGATAAGTTCAGGGTCCAAAATGGATTGACTTGTCAAGAGTACACGGGGTCACCTGATCGGAGACGCATCAAGTGTACATACAGGTTTAACCATATATTGTGGCGTCTTTGCGGGGTCAAGAGGGTGAGAAAGCTAAACTCGATGAGTTGGAAGCCCCCAAGTGACCTATGTTTCCAAAAATAAGGACTCATGCTCAATTTGTAGGCTGAAACGACAGAGACCCTGAGTTTCGGGGATGCCGGCTTTATTATATTTGAATCATAAAGAAGTATATACAGAGTTTGCATGGGGGAGGGGGGTTACAAAAAAGGAAAAGGAGCCGGTGGCTCTAAGTATAATAAGGCCGCAGGTGAGCAATGTTCCAGGGCCGGGTTGTCTCTTCTTCAGAAGTATATGATTCTGGTCGCAAGTCTATCAGATAATATGAACCATTATTCAGATTCTTGCTGATGACGAAAGGACCCTCCCAAGGTGGGGAAAGCTTGTGCATCCCAGTTTGATCTTGAATCAGACGGAGCACTAAGTCACCTTCTTGAAAAGTACGGCTTCGGACTCTACGGCTGTGATAGCGGCGTAGGTCTTGCTGATATATAGCAGATCTGGCCACTGCTAAGTCACGTTCTTCTTCCAAGGCGTCCAAAGAATCTTGACGTGCTTGCTCATTATCTGCCTCAATGTAAGCAGTGACTCAAGGCGAGTCATGGCGGATATCACTTGGTAAAACTGCCTCAGCTCCGTAAACCAGGAAAAAAGGTGTGTATTTCTGATACTCCAAAGCACTGAGGGGAGTTCCTCAACCCAACAGCCTAGAGTACGCTATGGTGGAACCATGAGCCGGGGTTTGATCCCTCTGAGAATCTCCTCATTAGCTCGTTCGGCCTGTCCATTTGACTGTGGATGTGCAACTGCCGCCAAATCAAGCCGGATATGCTCACACTGACAGAACTGTTCCATAGCTCCTTTGGACAAATTGGTACCATTATCAGTGATAATGCTTTGGGGATAACCAAAACGGAAGATCAACTTCTTCACAAACTTGACTGCAGTTTCTGCATCACAATTACTGACTGGTTTCGCTTCGACCCACTTGGTGAATTTATCAACCGCCACCAAGAGATGGGTTTTCTTGTCAGAAGATGGCTTGAACGGGCCAACCATGTCAAGCCCCCAGACTGCAAACGGCCAAGAAATTGGGATCATGCGCAATTCCTGAGCCGGCACATGAGCCTGTCGACCGAATTTTTGACACCCATCACACTTCCGCACAATGTCTTTTGCATCCGTGTGAGACGTCAACCAGTAAAACCCGTGACGAAAAGCCTTGGCCACCAGGGACAGTGAGCCGGCATGCTATCCACAATCGCCAGCATGGATTTCATTGAGAATCTCCTGGCCTTCCTCGGGTGAAACACAATGTTGAAACACACCAGTGCTGCTTCGCCGATGTAAATCGCCATTGACGATAGTCATTGATTTGGACCGCCAAACTATCTGTCGAGCAATGATTTCCTTAGCTGGGAGCTTGCCTCGAGTCAGATAAGCCAGATATGGCACCGTCCATTCAGGGATAGCATGGAGAGCCGCCACCAAGTGTGCCTCTGGGTCGGGAATATCTACGTCCTCCTCATATGGCAACTTAACTGAAGGATTATGAAGAACGTCTAAAAAGACGTTAGGGGGGACCGGCTTCCGCTGAGAGCCGAGTCGTGACAGGGCATCAGCCGCCTCATTGAGCCGGCAATCTATATGATCGACTTGATAGTCTTGAAAGTAACTCGTCACGTCAGTGATTGCCCGCCGGTAAGCCGCCATCAAGGGGTCCTTAAAATCCCAAGTCCCTGAGACTTGCTGAGCCACCAAGTCTGAGTCACCCAAACACCTGACCTGGCTAAGATTCATCTCCTTAGCTATTCTGAGTCCATGTAAGAGTGCCTCGTACTCAGCTGCATTGTTAGTGCAAGGGAACATGAGCCATAAAACATAACAAAATTTGTCACCTCGTGGAGAAGACAATATAATTCCAGCCCCCGAGTCTTCCAATTGCCTGGACCCATCAAAGTGTATAGTCCAGTACGTGTTATCTGGCCTATCCTATGGAATTTGCATCTCTGTCCAATCATTGATGAAATCCACCAGTGCTTGAGACTTGATGGAAGTTCGAGGCACATATTTCACATGGTGAGGGCCAAGCTCAATTGCCCACTTGGCGATTCGACCGGTGGCCTCTCGATTTTGTATGATATCTCCAAGGGGTGCCGAGCTGACCACAGTGATTGGATGCTCCTAAAAATAGTGCTTCAACTTCCGGCTTGCCATAAAAACTCCAAAGACCAACTTTTGCCAATGCAGATACCGCTAGTTGGATAAGGTCAAGATTTCGCTGACGAAATAAACTGGCCGCTGAACCGGATATTCCTTCCCCACCTCCTTTCACTCAACGACAACTGCAACACTCACCGCCTTGGAATTGGCAGCAATGTACAGGAGCATGGGCTCTTTGTCGATTGGAGCGGCTAAAACAGGCGGTTCAGCCAACTGCTTCTTGAGGGCTTCAAAAGCTTCGTTAGCTGCATCCAAACGAAGTTGTCTGTTTTCTTCAATAATTAATAAAGAGGGATTGCCTTCTCTCCAAGGCGGCTTATAAACCAGCTTAATGCCGCGATACGGCTAGCCATGCACTGGACCTGATTTATATTTGTCGACTTACCAAGTGAAGTTACCGCCTTGATCTTATCCGGGTTAGCTTCGATGCCTCACTCAAAAACCAGGAATCCCAATAGCTTGCCTGCAGGAACACCAAAGACACACTTCGCCGAGTTAAGTTTCATCTACTACACTCGAAGATTATCAAATGTCTCCTTGAGATCGTCCAAGAGCGTCTCCTTCTTCTCAGATTTCACCACGATGTCATCGACATAAGCATGAACATTGCGCCCAATCTGTGGGTGAAGGCAATTCTGGACACAGCGTTGGTAAGTCGCCCCTACGCTCTTGAGCCCAAAAGGCATGGAGACATAGCAGAAAGTGCCAAAAGGAGTTATGAAATCCGTCTTCTCTTGATCCTCAATAGCCATCTTGATCTGATGATAACCAGAGTATGCGCCCAGAAAACATAAGCGCTCACAACCTGCCGTAGAATCAATGACCTAATCGATACGTGGGAGAGCAAAAGGATCCTTAGGATAGGCTTTGTTAAGATCTGTGTAAGCAACACACATCCGCCAAGTGCCATTCTTTTTCAGAACAAGCACCGGGTTAGCCAACCACTCAGGGTTCAAAACTTCAATGATAAACCCGGCAGCTAGGAGCCGAGCCACCTCTTCACCAATAGCCTTGCGTCTCTCCTTGTTAAAACATCGGAGGTATTGGTGTACTGGTTTCATCTTTGGATCCACATTAAGGTGGTGCTCAGCGAGTTCTCTCAGGACTCGAGGCATGTCAAAAGGTTTCCATGCAAAGATGTCCCGGTTCTCACGGATGAACTCGACGAGCGCGCTTTCCTATTTGGGATCCAAGCCGGTCCCAATAGTGAACTACTGAGATGAGTCGCCCGGTGTGAAGTCAATCTGTTTTGTATCTTTAGCTAGCTTAAACTTGAGCAAGGAATCAGTCTCAGTGGTGGGCTTCTTTGTTGGGGAACGTTGCATGGGAAACAAAAATTTTCCTACGCACACATAAGATCTATCCATGGTGATGAGCATCTACGAGAGGGAGAGTGAATCTACATACCCTTGTAGATCGCTAAGCGGAAGCGTTAATAAACGCGGTTGATGTAGTCGAACGTCTTCGCGATCCAAATCGCCGAGCGTCCCGCGATCCAATCACGATCCTTCCGATCTAGTGCCGAACGGACGGCACCTCCGCGTTCAACACACGTACGGCTTGATGACGCCTTCACCTCCTCGATCCAGCGAGCGATGGTGAAGTAGTGGTTGAGTTCCAGCAGCACGACGGCGTGGTGATGGTGGTGAGGAACAATCTCTGCAGGGCTTCGCCAAGCACTACGGAGATTATGACGGAGGAACTAGAGGGCTAGGGTTGCCGGCACACGGCTTGGGAAATCCTGATGTGTCCCGTGTGCTAGCCCTGCCCCTCTATTTATATGTTGAGCCTTGGGGTCTAAACTTGGAGTAAAAGCCTCCTCCGGGTCGGTTTTGCCCGCACAAGGTCGGTTTGGCCCGCAGGAAAAGAGTCCAATTCGGACCCTGCCGAATCGTGCACAGCCGCGCACAAGCGGTAGTACCGCTTCACACAAGCGGTAGTACCGCTTGGGCGGTAGTACCGCTTCACACAAGCGGTAGTACCGCTCCGGCGGTAGTACCGCTTCACCAAGCGGTAGTACCGCTTACGCGGCAGCAAAACTACTTTTGCACTTTCCAATACCTTGTGGGCTTTATCCCTTTGGCTCATATAAAGTGTTGCTGCACCCGAACACTTCGGTAAACATCCGGAATCCCTTCCGGTGAACTCCGGAACCCTTCCAGAGATCAAAACACTATTATCACATATATCAATCTTTACCTCCGGACTATTCCGGAGATCCTCGTCATGTCCGGGATCTTATCCGGGACTCCGAACAACTTTCGGTCACCAACATAATAACTCAATTATACTAATCGTCACCAAACGTTAAGTGTGTAGACCCTGCGGGTTCGAGAACTATGTAGACATGACCGAGACACCTCTACGGCCAATAACCAATAGCGGGACCTGGATGCCCATATTGGCTCCTACATATTCTACGAAGATCTTTATCGGTCGAACCTCTATGTCAAGGATTCAGTTAATCCCGTATGCTGTTCCCTTTGTTCTTCGGTATGTTACTTGCCCGAGATTCGATCGTCGGTATCACTATACCTAGTTCAATCTCGTTACCGGCAAGTCTCTTTACTCGTTCCGTAATACAAGATCTCGTGGCTAACACTTTAGTCACATTGCTTGCAAGGCTCATTGTGATGTTGTATTACCGAGTGGGCCCTGAGATACCTCTCCGTCATACGGAGTAACAAATCCCAGTCTTGATCCATGCCAACCCAACAGACACCCTCGGAGATACCTGTAGAGCACCTTTATAGTCACCCAGTTACGTTGCGACGTTTGATACACACAAGGTATTCCTCCGGTGTCAGTGAGTTGCATGATCTCATGGTCAAAGGAACAGATACTTGACATGCAGAAAACAATAGCAATAAACTGACACGATCAAATGCTATGTTTACAGTTTGGGTCTTGTCCATCACATCATTCTCCTAATGATGTGATCCCGTTATCAAATGACATCTCATGTCTATGGCTAGGAAACCTTAACCATCTTTGATCAACGAGCTAGTCAACTAGAGGCTTACTAGGGACACAGTGTTGTCTATGTACCCACACATGTATTTGAGTTTCCAATCAATACAATTATAGCATGGATAATAAACGATTATCATGAACAAGGAAATATAATAATAACCAATTTATTATTGCCTCTAGGGCATATTTCCAACAGTCTCCCACTTGCACTAGAGTCAATAATCTAGTTCACATCACTATGTGATTTACATTGTAATGAATCGAACACCCATGCAGTTCTGGTGTTGTTCATGTTTAGCCCTTGGAAGAGGTTTAGTCATCGGATCTGCAACATTTAGATCCGTGTGTACTTTGCAAATATTTATGTCGTCCTCCTTGATGTAATCGCGGATGGAATTGAAACGTCGCTTTATGTGTCTGGTCCTCTTGTGAAATCTTGGTTCCTTGGCTAGAGCAATGGCACCAGTATTATCACAAAACAGAGTCATTGGGTTAAGTGCACTAGGCACTACTCCAAGATCTGTCATGAACTCCTTCATCCAGACACCTTCCTTCGCCGCCTCCGAGGCAGCGATGTACTCCGCTTCGCATGTAGAATCTGCTACCACGCTTTGCTTGGAACTGCACCAGCTAACCGCACCCCCATTAAGAATAAATACGTATCCGGTTTGCGACTTAGAGTCATCCGGATCAGTGTCAAAGCTTGCATCGACGTAACCCTTTACGACGAGCTCTTGATCACCTCCATAAACGAGAAACATGTCCTTAGTCCTTTTCAGGTACTTCAGGATATTCTTGACCGCCTTCCAGTGTTCCATTCCTGGATCACTTTGAAACCTTCCGACCATACTTATGGCAAGGCTGACATCGGGTCTTGTGCACAGCATTGCATACATGATAGAGCCTATGGCCGAAGCATAGGGGATGACACTCATCTTTTCTCTATCTTCTGCAGTCACTGGGCATTGAGTCTTACTCAACTTCACACCTTGCAAAACAGGCAAGAACCCCTTCTTGGACTGATCCATTTTGAACTTCTTCAAAATCTTATCAAGGTATGTGCTTTGTGAAAGTCCTATTAAGCGTCTTGATCTATCTCTATAGATCTTGATGCCTAATATGAAAGCAGCTTCTCCTAGGTCCTTCATTGAAAAACTCTTGTTCAAATATTCCTTTACGCTTTCCAGCATTTCTATATTGTTTCCAATCAGCAATATGTCATCCACATATAATATTAGAAACGCTATAGAGCTCCCACTCACTTTCTTGTAAATACAAGCTTCTCCGTAAACTTGTATAAACTCGAACGCTTTGATCACTTCATCAAAGCGAAGATTCCAACTCCGAGATGCTTGCACCAGTCCATAAATGGATCGCTGGAGTTTGCCTCTTAAAGATCCATTTGTTCTGAATGGCCTTACGCCCTTCAGGTAATACTTCCAAAGTCCATACTTTGTTTTCATACATGGATCCCATCTCGGATTTCATGGCCTCTAACCACTTCTCGGAATCCGGGCCCATCATCGCTTCTCCATAGCTCGTAGGTTCATCGTTGTTTAACAACATGACCTCTAAGACAGGGTTGCCGTACCACTCAGGAGTAGTACGCGTCCTTGTCGACCTACGAGGTTCGATAGCAACTTGATCCAAAGCTTCATGATCATCATCATTAACTTCCTCTTCAGCTAATGTAGGCTCCACAGAAACAACTTTCTGCGCTGCGCTACTCTCAGGTTGAAGTAAAGGTTCAACAACCTCATCAAGTTCTATCTTCCTCCCACTCAATTCTTTCGAGAGAAACTCTTTCTCAAGAAATGTTCCGTTTTTAGCGACAAACATTTTGCCTTCGGATCTGAGATAGAAGGTATACCCAACTGTCTCTTTTGGGTATCCTATGAAGACGCATTTCTCCGCTTTGGGTTCCAGCTTTTCAGGCTGAAGCTTTTTGACATAAGCATCACATCCCCAAACTTTAAGAAACGACAGCTTTGGCTTCTTGCCAAACCAAAGTTCATATGGCGTCGTCTCAACGGATTTCGATGGTGCCCTATTTAAAGTGAATGCAGCTGTCTCTAATGCATAACCCCAAAACGATAGTGGCAAATCGGCAAGAGACATCATAGATCGCACCATATCCAATAAGGTACGATTACGACGTTCGGACACACCATTACGCTGTGGTGTTCCAGGCGGTGTTAATTGTGAAACAATTCCACACTGTCTTAAGTGACTGCCAAACTCATAACTCAGATATTCTCCTCCTCGATCAGATCGTAGGAATTTAATCTTCTTGTTACGATGATTCTCAACTTCACTCTGAAATTGTTTGAACTTTTCAAATGTTTCAGACTTGTGTTTCATTAAGTAAATATACCCATATCTACTTAAGTCATCAGTGAAGGTGAGAAAGTAACGATAACCACTGCGCGCTTCAATACTCATCGGACCGCACACATCAGTATGTATGATTTCCAATAAGTCACTTGCCCGTTCCATTGTTCCAGAGAACGGCGTTTTAGTCATCTTGCCCATGAGGCATGGCTCACATGTGTCAAGTGATTCAAAATCAAGTGACTCCAAAAGTCCATCAGCATGGAGCTTCCTCATGCGTTTTACGCCAATATGACCTAAACGGCAGTGCCACAAGAAAGTGGTATTATCATTATCAATTCTACATCTTTTGGCATCAATGTTATGAACATGTGTATTATTACTATCGAGATTCAATAAGAATAAACCCCTCACATTGGGTGCATGACCATAAAAGATATTACTCATATAAATAGAACAACCATTATTCTCTGATTTAAATGAGTAACCGTCTCGCAATAAACAAGATCCAGATATAATGTTCATGCTTAACGCAGGCACCAAATAACACTTATTTAGGTTCATCACTAATCCCGACGGTAATCGAAGAGCGAGCGTGCCGACGGCGATCACATCAACCTTGGAACCATTTCCCACGCGCATCGTCACTTCGTCCTTTGCCAGCCTCCGTCTATTCCGCAGTTCCTGTTTTGAGTTGCAAATATGAGCAACCGCACCGGTATCAAATACCCAGGCACTACAACGAGAGTTGGTAAGGTACACATCAATAACATGTATATCATATATACCTTGTTTGTTGTTGGCCGCCTTCTTGTCAGCCAAATACTTGGGGCAGTTCCGCTTCCAGTGTCCAGTTCCCTTGCAATGAAAACACTCAGTTTCTGGTTTGGGTCCAGCCTTGGGTTTCTTCACGAGAGGAGCAACTTCTTTGCCACTCTTCTTAGAGTTACCCTTCTTACCCTTGCCATTTCTCTTGAAACTAGTGGTTTTATTGACCATCAACACTTGATGCTCCTTCTGAATTTCAGACTCAGCGACTTTCAGCATCGCAAACAGCTCGGCGACTGACTTGTTCATCCCGTGCATGTTATAGTTCAACACGAAGCTCTTGTAGCTAGGCGGCAATGATTGAAGAACTCTGTCAGTGATAGCCTCTGGCGGAAGGGGCATCCCTAACTCAGCCAGACGGGTGGAGTACCCAGACATTCTGAGCACGTGATCACTGATAGACCCGTTCTCCTCCATCTTGCAAGCATAGAACTTATCGGAGATCTCATATCTCTCGATCCGGGCATTCTTCAGAAAGATAAACTTCAACTCCTGGAACATCTCATATGCTCCATGACGTTCAAAACGTCTTTGAAGTCCCGGTTCTAAGCCATACAACATTGCACATTGAACTATTGAGTAATTATCAGAACGAGCCTGCCAGGCGTTCACAACGTCTAGAGACTCAACTGGAGCGGGTGGATCACCAAGCGGTGCATCAAGGACATAAGCCTTCTGGGAAGCCGTAAGGATAATCCTTAGATTACGGGCCCAGTCCACAAAGTTACTTCCATCATCTTTCAACTTAGCTTTCTCTAGGAACGCATTAAAATTCAGGGGTGCTACTGCGCGAGCCATGATCTACAACATAAATATAGCAAAGACAACTTAGACTATTGTTCTTAGATAATGAGTTTAGTTAATCATATTTAAAAAACTCCCACTCAAATTGACATCCCTCCGATCATTCGAGTGTAACATGATCCAAATCCACCAACTCAAGTCCGATCATCACGTGAGTTGAGGTGGTTTCAATGGTGAACATCTTCATGTTGATCATATCTACTATATGACTCATGTTCGACCTTTCGGTCTCTTGTGTTCCGAGGCCATGTCTGTACATGCTAGGCTCGTCAAGTTTAACCCGAGTGTTCCGCACGTGTAACATGGCTTACACCCGTTGTATGCGAACGTAGAGTCTATCACACCCGATCATCACGGCGTGTCTCGAAACGACGAACTTTCGCAACGGTGCACACTTGGGGAGAACACAATTTATCTTGAAATTTAAGTGAGGGATCACCTTATAATGCTACCGTCGTCCTAAGCAAAATAAGATGCATAAAAGGATTAACATCACATGCAAATCATAAGTGACATGATATGGCCATGAACTTGTGCTTTTGATCTCCATCTCCAAAGCACCGGCATGATCTCCATCGTCACCGGCATGACACCATGATCTCCATCATCTTGATCTCCATCAACGTGTCGCCATAAGGTTGTCGCGCCGACTGTTGCTTCCACGACTATTGCTAACGTTTAGCGATAAAGTAAAGCATTACATAGCGCTTAATGATTGACACGCAGGTCATACAATAATTAAAGACAACTCTATGGCTCCTGCCAGTTGCCGTACTCATCGACATGCAAGTCGTGATATTCTATACAACACATGATCATCTCATACATCACATATATCTCATCATGTAATTGGCCATATCACATCACAACATACCCTGCAAAAACAAGTTAGACGTCCTCTAATTGTTGTTGCAAATTTTACGTGGCTGCTACGGGTTTGCAAGAACCGTTCTTACCTACGCAGAACCACAACGCGGTGTAGTGATTGCTTTTTGATCTTCTAAAAGAACCCTCTTCATTGAACCGATTCAACTAAAGTGAGAGAGACAGACACCCGCCAGTCACCTTTATGCAACAAGTGCACGCAGCGGTAAAACTAGTCTCGCGTAAGCGTACGCGTAATGTCGGTCCGGGCCGCTTCATCTCACAATGCCGCTGAATCAAGTATCAACTAGTAACGGCAAGCAATATGTATACACCCACGCCCACAACTCGTTTGTGTTCTACTCGAGATCTCATCTACGCATAGACCTAGCTCAGATGCCACTGTTGGGGAACGTTGCATGGGAAACAAAAATTTTCCTACGCACACATAAGATCTATCCATGGTGATGAGCATCTACGAGAGGGAGAGTGAATCTACATACCCTTGTAGATCGCTAAGCGGAAGCGTTAATAAACGCGGTTGATGTAGTCGAACGTCTTCGCGATCCAAATCGCCGAGCGTCCCGCGATCCAATCACGATCCTTCCGATCTAGTGCCGAACGGACGGCACCTCCGCGTTCAACACACGTACGGCTTGATGACGCCTTCACCTCCTCGATCCAGCGAGCGATGGTGAAGTAGTGGTTGAGTTCCAGCAGCACGACGGCGTGGTGATGGTGGTGAGGAACAATCTCTGCAGGGCTTCGCCAAGCACTACGGAGATTATGACGGAGGAACTAGAGGGCTAGGGTTGCCGGCACACGGCTTGGGAAATCCTGATGTGTCCCGTGTGCTAGCCCTGCCCCTCTATTTATATGTTGAGCCTTGGGGTCTAAACTTGGAGTAAAAGCCTCCTCCGGGTCGGTTTTGCCCGCACAAGGTCGGTTTGGCCCGCAGGAAAAGAGTCCAATTCGGACCCTGCCGAATCGTGCACAGCCGCGCACAAGCGGTAGTACCGCTTCACACAAGCGGTAGTACCGCTTGGGCGGTAGTACCGCTTCACACAAGCGGTAGTACCGCTCCGGCGGTAGTACCGCTTCACCAAGCGGTAGTACCGCTTACGCGGCAGCAAAACTACTTTTGCACTTTCCAATACCTTGTGGGCTTTATCCCTTTGGCTCATATAAAGTGTTGCTGCACCCGAACACTTCGGTAAACATCCGGAATCCCTTCCGGTGAACTCCGGAACCCTTCCAGAGATCAAAACACTATTATCACATATATCAATCTTTACCTCCGGACTATTCCGGAGATCCTCGTCATGTCCGGGATCTTATCCGGGACTCCGAACAACTTTCGGTCACCAACATAATAACTCAATTATACTAATCGTCACCAAACGTTAAGTGTGTAGACCCTGCGGGTTCGAGAACTATGTAGACATGACCGAGACACCTCTACGGCCAATAACCAATAGCGGGACCTGGATGCCCATATTGGCTCCTACATATTCTACGAAGATCTTTATCGGTCGAACCTCTATGTCAAGGATTCAGTTAATCCCGTATGCTGTTCCCTTTGTTCTTCGGTATGTTACTTGCCCGAGATTCGATCGTCGGTATCACTATACCTAGTTCAATCTCGTTACCGGCAAGTCTCTTTACTCGTTCCGTAATACAAGATCTCGTGGCTAACACTTTAGTCACATTGCTTGCAAGGCTCATTGTGATGTTGTATTACCGAGTGGGCCCTGAGATACCTCTCCGTCATACGGAGTAACAAATCCCAGTCTTGATCCATGCCAACCCAACAGACACCCTCGGAGATACCTGTAGAGCACCTTTATAGTCACCCAGTTACGTTGCGACGTTTGATACACACAAGGTATTCCTCCGGTGTCAGTGAGTTGCATGATCTCATGGTCAAAGGAACAGATACTTGACATGCAGAAAACAATAGCAATAAACTGACACGATCAAATGCTACGTTTACAGTTTGGGTCTTGTCCATCACATCATTCTCCTAATGATGTGATCCCGTTATCAAATGACATCTCATGTCTATGGCTAGGAAACCTTAACCATCTTTGATCAACGAGCTAGTCAACTAGAGGCTTACTAGGGACACAGTGTTGTCTATGTACCCACACATGTATTTGAGTTTCCAATCAATACAATTATAGCATGGATAATAAACGATTATCATGAACAAGGAAATATAATAATAACCAATTTATTATTGCCTCTAGGGCATATTTCCAACATTCTTGAGAGGGCTCATATCAGTAGGATCGACATTGGCCGTATAGAACTTCAATTCCTCCACTGCGCATGCCGACTCAGCGTAGGCTGCATCGCCTTCCTCGCACTCCTAGGCTATCTTCCGACTGCCACTCATAGTTATGGTACCCTCCAGACCCGGTATCTTGAGCTTGAGATAAACATAACAGGGTCGAGCCATGAAACGAGCTTAAGCCGGCCGCCCGAAAAGGGCATGATAAGGGCTCTTAATCTTAACCACCTCAAAAGTTAAGGACTCGCATCGGTAGTTGAATTCATCACCGAAAGCAACGTCTAGTTTAATCCGCCCGATTGGGTATGCCGACTTCCCAGGTACAATACCATGAAAAACCGTAGTTGAAGGTTGCAATCTGTTTTCAGCAAGGTTCATCCGCCGGAAAGTGTCGTAATACAGGATGTTGATGCTACTTCCACCATCCATGAGGACTTTCGTCAAGGTATACCCGCCAACCTGCGGTGCTACCCCCAGAGCAAGACCACCTGGGTTATCAACCTGCGGAGGGTGATCTTCTCGGCTCCAAGTAATTGGTTGCTCAGACCAGTTTAAATATCTTGGAACTACCGGCTCAAATAAGTTAACGGCCCTTTGCTTCCGCTTGCGATCCTTCCTGCAACTGCTAGTGGTGAAGACTTGATATTGCCCACTGCTCAATTGTTTGGGATTGCTTTGAAAGCCAGTTTGATTATTGTGCTCCTGATTGCCTTGGCCGGAGCGTTGCCCATTACCGTTGTTCCCTGGATGCTGAAAACCTGCTCTTGAGCCGCCATGGCTAGGGAAACCTGACCCCGCAAATTCGCCAGACGAACCACCGTTTGAGCCGCCCTGACCAAGATGACCCGGATGTCCCCCGCCATTGCCTCCTTGGTGATTCGGGAAAGCCTGGTTGCAGAATTCCTACATGATATAACAGTTTTCCCATGAGTGTGTGGACGGCTTATCCGGGGTACTGTGTTTCGGACAAGGCGCCTTGAGAGCCTCCTCATAATTGTGCGGCTTGTTCCAGTTGTAAGCTCCTCCCGGGCGGTTGTTGTGGCGCTGGTTCTTGAAACCGGTGTTGGTATTAGCAACAAACCCTGACCCGCCATCGTGCTGTTTCCGCTTACTATTATTGCTTTGTCCTCCCGGGTTCCTACTGTTCCCATGGTTTTGCTGGCCCTTGCAACCGTCGCCTTTCTTGTTGTTGCCAGTTTTGTCCTCGTCTGAGCCGGGATCTTTCGTGCTGTCTGACTTGGCATATCTAGTAAGAACGTCCATCAAGTAGCCCATATCTTGCACCTTCCGCTTGAGACGGCCAAGCTTCTGGACTAGAGGCTGAAAGTGGAAGTTCTTCTCGAAGATTAGGACGGCCTGAGCCGCCGTGATACTGTCCGATGAGTGAATGATTTCAGCAACCCGACAAGTCCAATGGTGAGCCGACTCATCCCCGCGCTAGACACAATGCTGAAGATCCACGATCGTCATTGGTCGCTTGCACGTTCGCTGGAAGTTCTTGATAAATCGCTCCTTCAGCTCTGCCCAAGTGTTGATGGAATTGGGTGGCAAGTTCTTTAGCCATGTTTGAGCCGGTCCTTCCAGCATCATGGTCAGGTACTTCGCGCACACGGCGTCGCTGACAGCAAGCATGTCCATGACCAACTCATAACTCTCGATCCATGCCGCCGGCTCAAGCTCCGCCGAGTAGTTTGGTACCTTACGAGGCACCTTGAAGTCCTTGGGCATACACTCGCCACGGAGAGCCGGGGATAAGCAAGGGATTCCAATCATCCTACTGTTCAACCCAGCCCCCATTGTCGCCAGTTGAGGATGAAACTGCTGAGTCGCCCGTGCTGCCGCCGCTTCTGCCTCTGCCTGTCGTGCAGCTCTGGCCGCATCGACAACCGCCTGGGCGTCTGACAGCGCATGCCGGGTCGGGGAGACATGAGGCTACGGCCTGCGTCCACTGCTAGAAACAGCTGGAGATTTCACATGGCGACTCTTGCTGCGGCTAGCATACGGGGTAGAGTGCGTCCGATCACGGCTATAAGAATATTGTGCTTGCTGCACCACCGCTGTTTTCAACATCTCTATGGCATTCCTGGCCTCGATCTCGACGGGGGTGTTCCCTTGGATGGGAAGTGCCTCCAGATTGCGGGTCGCCGCTAGCATGTTGTCAACGGGTTTGGAGAAGTGACCTTGCGGCGTCCGGAACCGCGGTGGTGAAGGCTGAGCTGGCGATGGTTGAGCCAGATCCGTTTGCCGGGCCGTCTGACAAGGGAGATCCTCACGCGCTCGTTCAGCCCCTGGTGTCTGATGCGGAGTAGGGAACAAACGGGTCGGCTCGAGATTCAATGTCAGGCGGCTCTGGTGTCTCTTCTGGTGAACTACCTCAGAGGCGTCTCGACGAAGCCCTAACTACCAAGCCTCGGCCTTCAGACGTTCCGACTCGTTATGGATACAAGCCTGTATTTCCGCCATCCGGGCGTTTTCGGCGTCAATTTCCTCCTGCACCTTTGCCATCTGCTCACGGAGTTTTACTAACTCTGTGTTGCGCTCCTCCTGGTTTTCCGCAATGATGGGTGTTTCTACCAGCTTTGCCATCTCGGCCATCAGATCTATCATGGTTTGAGCCGGCGCCTTGACTAACCCGCCAGAGCCGCCAGCTGCACCTGCTGACAACGGGTCTTGAGCTGCCGATGTTCCTGCCATATAGACAGTAATCTGACAAGGCGGCTCAAGTGACTCCGTGGGAAGATCCCCTTCTAAAGAGCCCCCAAGTCCACTATCATAAAGGGGACAAATCGATTCGGTGTCTCCCATGGATGAATCGCCATTAGAGTTGACGAGGGTGTCCCTGCTACCTGCCGGCTCATCCGAGTGGCTGACTCCCTGGGTGAATCCGACAAAGGCATGATGCCGACCGGCTTGACACCGGACGGGTTGAGCTCACTAAGTCGGCTCGACGATGTTGGTGTAGATGTCCGGCTCGGGAACCGACGCGCCGATTTTGCCGATGAAGACATGGATCTTGCCGAAGGGGACCCGATACCCGTACTCGATTGAGTCGGCCTCAGGGACCGAGCCTGAATCATCGATGTAGAGCTTGCCGCGGTGGCTCTTGGTCATCTGACCGACCGCGAATCTCCCGAACCCTGGAAGGGCTCCCTTTGAGAACTCACCTCCACCGGGCGAGAGCCCCACGGTGGGCGCCAACTGTCGTGGTTTTGTCACGGCAGATGTTCTCTTAGGAGAACTTGAGTGTGAGGCCATCGCCGCTAGGTGGCGACTCAAAGGGGTTGATTGGGAACGAGAGATGAGTTTACCCAGGTTCGGCCCCTCCGATGGAGGTAATAGCCTACATCCTGCTTTGTGTCTATATTGATGATGATCTCGATTACAAGGGTGTGGAATCGCTAACCTAGCTTTCGAGGGGGTGTAACTTAAGTCTTTCGGTCCTAGGGGCTCCTTTATATACAGGTCGAGACCCTAGGTTTTACAAGAAGCCGAGTCGTGCTATGACTCGTGACCTACTATGTTTCTAACTCGCCTTGCCTCTTATGCAAGGAAACTCCCGGCGTCTTCTGCCTCTTGGGACTTGAGTCGCTGTCTTCATGTGCTGGGCCGCCATCTGGCTTAGTTGGTAAGCCGCCTTGCCTGCCTTGTCCTGGCAAGAACGCTTGAGACGTCCAAGCTTCTGCTTAAGGGGCAAGAAGTGACAATTTTTCTCCAGAATCAAAACTGCCTGAGCCGTCGTGATATTATCGGATGAGTGGATAATGGTGGAAACCCGCCGGACCCAATGGTGGGCCGACTCATCCTCGCGCTGCACACAATGATCTAAATCCACAATCATCATGGGCTGTTTGCACGTTCCTTGAAAATTCTTGATGAATCGTGCTTTCAACTCAGCCCAAGAGTTAATGGTATTGGGGGGCAGACCCTTTAACCATGTGCAAGCCGGTCCTTCCAACATCATGATAAAATACTTCGCACAGACTGCGTCAATGACGTCCAACATCTCCATGGCTAACTCATAACTTTCGATCCAGGCTTCTGGGGGTAAATCAGCTGTGTAATTCGGAACATTGCACGGACCCTTAAAATCCTTCGGCAGGCGCTCGTTCCATAGAGCCGGTGACAAACACGGCACTCCCACAGCCCTGGAAGTGACTCCGGCTCCCACCGAAGCTGAAGGGGTCACCGGGGGCGGCTCTTGGTGAGCCACCGCTACCGCCGCCTCACGCTGAGCTCTGGCATTATCCACAATTGCCTGAGCATTGACAACGAGTGGGCCATCATAGGGCGGGTTCCGACGTCGCTCGCTGCTGGATACCGTCGGCGACTCTATGCGCCGGCTATAACTGCGGCTTGGAAGGGGGTTGAGTGCACACGACTCCGGCTGTACGTATACTTCTCCTGTTGAGCCACTGCTGTCTGCAACAGCTCAATGGCATTCCGTGCTTCTTTGGCAAAGGGTGTCCCATCGGCGAGAGGGAGCGCATTGAGCCTGGCAGCTGCTGCTATCATGTTCTCCACCGGGTTAGAATAATGACCAGGTGGTGTGAGAAAGCGCTGCGGCGGGGTCTGATTCCTGCGGGGCGGGCCTGGCTGCCGATGCTTAGTCGCTGCCCTATTCCTAGGCACCTCCGCCGTCCGGATCACGATCAGCGGTGCATCCGGTCCCGCTCCCGGGGTGGTGAAGAGATTCTTAGGCTCATACTGCTCTGGCAGGCGGGACTGATGCCTCATCCGAAAAACTGCTTCTGAGGCTTGCTGATCCAGATTGAGGCAAAAAGCTTCAGCCTTCACACGCTCCGACTCAGCATCCATCTGAGCCTGCATTGCATTGATATCCTCCTGGGCCCTGGTCATCTGGTCTTTCAGCCTCGCAATCTCTGTATTACGGCCTGCTTGATTTTCAGTTGTGACCTCGGTTCCCATCAGAGTTGTCACCTCGTTCATCAAATCCAGCAAAACTTGAGCCGGCGGCCTGGCTGATCCAGATCCTGACGCGCCGGTAGCCGCTGCCGCTCCAGCCACTATGCTATTAACAGCCGGCGCCGTGCCTGCCATGAAGATGGCGGCTTGGCTTGGCGGCTCATAGGGCTCCGGAATACTGTCACCATCGGAATAGCCCCCAAGCCCGCCATCGTGAAGCTGGTAAATTGACTCTGTTTCCCCGCTTGAGGATCCATCCTCCGAGCAGACGAGGGTTTCCCCTCCTGACACAGAATCCTCCATGAGCTCCGCGCCTTGGGTGAAACCGACGAAGACGTGCTTCCGGCCGGGTTGAATCCGGGCGGGTTGCGCGCGCCGGGCCGACTCGACGAGGTTGGTGCAGATGTCCGTCCCGGGCTTAGATCCGCCGATCTTCCCGCTGAAAACGTGTATTCCGCTGAAGGGGACCCGGTACCCGTACTCGATTGAGTCGGCCTCAGGGCCCCAGCCAGCGTCATCGATGTAGAGCTTGTCGCGGCGACTCTTAGTCATCCTGCCAATGGAGTATCCCTCAATCCCTGGGAGAGAGCCCTTCGAGTACTCCAAACCACTGCCCCACGGTGGGCGCCAGCTGTCATGGTTTTATCATGGCAGATGTCCTAGTGAAAGGACTTAGGGGTGAAGCCATCGCTACGATGATTAACTCGAAGGGGTTGATCGGGACGAAAGACACGGGTTTACCCAGGTTCGGCCCCTCCAAAAAGAGGTAAAAGCCTACGTCCTGCTTTGTGTTTTATTGATTGGGTATCGATTACAAGGGAGCGGATTCGCTTGACCTAGCTCTTGATGAGTTGTTTCGTACCCTAAGCCGCCGCAGGGACTCGCCTTTATATACACAGGTCGAGGCCCTAGCGTTACAAGAGTCCAGACGGGGTTAAACTAAGTATCTGATCATGCTTCTAAGCTGCCTTGCCTTCTCTGGCAAGCCATCTCCGGGCGGCTCACGCCACCGGGTCACGCACCGTCTTCCGGCTCTGGGCCTCCGCCCGGCCCATCTGGTAAGTTACATCCAGGCTTGTCCTGGTCTTTAGGCCTGTTTACGGTCTTATTGATAAGTCGCCAACTTCCTAACCCGACCCCTTCTAGGCGGGTCATACCGTGGGGTCATATCCCCAACAAGTACCGTCCAAACCAACAACATTCTTGGGGGAGTTTTGTTTAATTATTTTTGATTTTTTATTTCGGGACTGGGAATCCCTATTACCGCCCCTCTCGTGTAATGACAAGTGAATAAACACTCATCATGAGAATAACCCGCTTAGCATGGAAGTTACTGACTGCCCCCTGTCGCTCCATGAGTGGTCCAGGCACACAAAACAGATGTTCATTTGAATTTTTAGAGGTGGCACATGCAAATTTACTTGGAACGGCAGGGTAATACCGCATATAGGTAGGTATAGTGGACTCATCTGGCATAACTTGGTTTAGGGGTTTTGATGCACAAGCAGTATTCCCGCTTAGTACAGGCGAAGGCTGGCAAGTAGATTGGGAAGTGGCCAGCTAGAGAGCGAAAACGGTCATGAACATGCATTACATATAATCAACATTGAATACTAGCATGAGTAGGATATGGACACCATGAACATAAATATCAAGAAGGCTATGTTGGTTTTGATTCAACTACATGCATGAACATGTGCCAAGTCAAGCCACTTGAAACATTCATAGGAGGATACCATATCATCATACCGCATCACAACCATTTTAATGCATGTTGACACACAAGATAAATCATTATCCACTCCTAGCTACTTAAGCATGGCATGAAAAACTATAATCTCTAATGGTCATTACAAACATGTTTGATCATAATGAGCTGAATCAAGGGATACTAGGTTAAACATATTTACAAAAACAAAAACAAGTTCAGTTCATACCCGTCTTTCTCTGCCACAGTCAATTCATCAAATGTCGTCATTATTGCCTTTCACTTGAAAAACCGAATGATAAGAAAATAATAGTAGTGCAAGAATGCCTTGGGCTAAGCTGGAATCTGCAAACATTTTATTCAAGAGGAGAAGACAAAGTAATATAGGCTCTTTGTTAGATAAACGATAATGTAGATGAGAACCACTCAACAATTTCATCGTGGTCTTCTCCTAGGTATGACTCAAGTAAAAAGAAAAGAATTTCAGAGAAACACACTGAAATATTTTTGGAGTTTTCGGTTTTTCTTGCAGAAAGCAAATTAAAGAGGAAAAACAAAGCGAGAAAAACTATTTACACGGGAAAGCTCCCAACAAGTAAAAGAAGAAGCGAGAAATCTTTTTGGGTTTTCTTTTGATGCTGCAATTAAACTAGAAAGAAAAACTAAAAAGAAGTAGGAAATATTTTTGGCATTTCTCAAAGTTTTTCAAACACACAAGAAGAAAGCGAGAGAAAAAATCTAGCATGTATATGACAATGAAAAAGTATGAACACTGACAATTGGAATGAAATGTGTGAACATGAATGTAATGTCGGTGGAAATACGTACTCCCCCAAGCTTAGGCTTTTGGCCTAGCTTGGTAATCACCATCCGTAGTAGCCATCCGATCCCAAGTTGTAGTGAGGCGGAGGTGGCACCTAAGCATCCCACCCCTGGGGCTCCTCCTCAGCAGCTGCTAGGTTGTTCCGGTAAGCTATAATGTCATCTGGCATGATCATGTATACGTTCCTGGCAATAGGATCAAACAAAGCAGGTGCAGGCAACGGAATAACATCACGTGTTTCCTTGCTAAATACTAGGTTATAATGAATATGACGTGGTGAGTCAGTTACATCAAGGAATTGGTGAGCCTGCAGTGACATATGATCAAGGTAAACTCGGGATAAGAGATAATCATGTCGGCGAAATGGAATTCTAAAGTGTCTCGCTAAGCAAGTAGCATAAATACCACCATGTATCTTTCCCTTAGTTTTGTTAAGATGTAAGCGTCAAGCAATATAGCTCCCATACTAAAGGTGTGATCATCATAAAGTGCGCGACGTAAAATAGCAAGGTCAGGGGCATTGAGTGCGCCAACCTTCTCCCTAGCCGTTAAACACTTAGCGATGACCAAAGCGAAATAATGTACTGAGGGAAACTGCAAGTTGGTAGCAGTGGTGCTCGACACGCCTCTATACTCACCCACGGTTAACGTGAGGAGAAAACCCTCAAACTCAGATGGCCTAGGTTCTCTCAAGTCCCATCAGAAGGAATCAAGCATATGTTACAGAAGTCAGTTAGCGACATTGTGTGAGTTTCAGCATAAAGATTAAAATGCACTTCGGGAGGGTTGTTTCTCCCTAGATAATGAAAGCTTTGCACAAAGGAATTTGTAAGGATGTGATATTGGTCGAACTTAGCTGCGAAGAACTCGGTTAACCCGGCGTTTGCGACAAACTGAGCGTACTCTTGATGGAACCCGGCCTCCTCCATGAAGGCATCATGCGGCCATTCACACGGCCGCACCTCCACCTTTCTTGGGGTGTGAAGGTCAATGTCCGATGATTCCCCAATGACTCCCTTGGCATTTTCTTGGAGGAGAACTTCCTAAAGATTAGCATTTTTATTCCTATAAAAATTCTAAAAAAAAATTAGTCCACAAAAATTTGTCAACAAAACTTTGTAAGATTGTTAGCAACTACTCCTAAGCATGCATAGAGGCCATATTGAGCATTCAAACTACTTAGAACTCAAAGAATTCAACATGCAAGCTCATCTACAACAGCGCCAAGAGTAGCTAATTACTCTAAAAATAACCCACTAAAACAAAAACTAATTGGAGCAATGGAGGAGTCACATACCAAGTAGCAATCCCTCCAAACAGTTTCGAAAACGGAGCTTCGAACAAAGAGATCAAACTCCGCGGGTTTGAGAGCAAGAACACGAAAATGGTGGCTGTGGTGATTTTGTGCTGGAGGTGGTGATGATGTGGGCTAAAGAGACAAGTGAGGGGGCCCATGTGGGGGCCACAACCCACTAGGGCGCGCCTAGGGGTGCTGGCGCGCCCTGGTGTCTTGTGGGCACCAGGTGCACCCCCCTCTGGTGTTATTTGCACCAAAAATTCATAAATATTTGGGGGGAAAATCGTGTTAAATTTTCAGGGCATTCTGAGAATTTTTATTTTTGGGTCATTTTTTAATTGCACGGAGAAAACAGAAAACATGATAAACATGGCATTTTATTTTATTTGACTAACTAAAATAGGAAATAAAAGGTGGGAGCAGAGAGTTGTGCTTTCTAGATTCATCGACGTCATACCTCTCAAAAATGATTCATTAATAAGGTTGATCAAGTCTTATTAACAACCACTTCCGATTAGCATGAAACCAAAGAACTTTCATAAAACACTAATTTACCTCAATGGGGATATGCATATCCCCAACAATAAGTACATCATATTTATTTTTGGCAGTAGGAAGAGGTAATTGAAAATTTCCAATAGTAATGGTCAGAGATTCTTCAATAACATTTATACCATTCACATGGAATTGTTTCTTCGGAAAGTGCACCGTATGCTCACTGCCATTGATATGAAAAGTGACTTTGCTTTTATTGCAATCAATAACAGCCCCTGCAGTATTCAAAAAGGGTCTACCCAGGATAATCGACATGTTGTCGTCCTCGGGCATCTCAAGAATAACAAAGTCCATTAAGATAGGAACATTTGCAACAACAACAGGCACATCCTCACAAGTACCGATAGGTATGGCCGTTGATTTGTCAGCCATTTGCAATGATATCTCAGTAGGTGTGAGTTTATTCAAATCAAGTCTTTCATATAAGGAGAAAGGCATAACACTAACACCGGCTCCCAAATCACACAAGGCAGTTTTGACATAGTTTCTTTTAATGGAGCAAGGTTGTCGGATTTTGGGCTCCGCAAAACCCTCAAGGTTCGAACACAGGGGCGTGTGCGAAGATTCCCTGCAGCCTCGCCCTACCAGGCTCACTACTCGATGGCTAAGACGACGAACTCGCACGATGACGAGGAAGAAGATGAACACGGTGGTTTTCCCAGGTTTGGGCCGCTGCGAAGCGTAATACCCTACTCCTACTTTGGTGGATTGCCTCTCGTGGAGGTATGGTGGATGAGCTAGTACAATGTTCAGGAGCCTCGCGAGGGCGCTCCCGAGGTGTTCTTGGCCCTCTGCTGGCTTTGTGATGGGATGGATGGATCGACTGGTTTTGGACCCCCCTCTACGGTGCAGGTTAGTCTCTATATATAGCGATGGCCCGGGTCCTCTTCCCTTATCGCGATGGCGGGAGGGGATCCCACAACGGCCAAATTTGAAGGGGGACAGGAGTACATCTCCACCCTGTCCAAAGGCGGTCTTCGCCTGCAAAGTAGCTGTCGATGATGCAGAGGTGGGCTCGGCGATGACATCCGTCCTGCGGGGCTCGTGGTTGTGGTCTTGTTACACCGGAATGGAAACCTCTGGGGGGTGCTTTTGGAACCCGCATACGTCCTTGCTCCCTTTGCACCAAAGGGGAAACTGCTCCGCCTGACGCGCTGGCGCCCACCTGTCCTTCCTTGCGTCACCCTTGACTCCTGAGGTCGGGTCCTGCATAGAGATATCTCCCGCTCCAGAGGGGGCCTGGAGAGACCCTCCGCTTTCCGATCTTGGTGTTGCTCTCCCTCGCGAGCCTGGGGTCCTCGCGAGGGCCTTGTCTTGAGGGGGGCTGCGTCTAGTTGTGATTGGCTGGCGAGGTGGGCCATGCCCTGGGCCGCAGGCAGGCAGGTCTGGGTACCCCCGTTCCCAGAACGCCGACAGTAGCCCCCGGGCCCAAGGCATGCTCGAGCTGGCTTCTAGGCGAAGCCTTGAGGGCGGCCCGAAGCGCCGCGGGCGCCAAACGCCTGCGGGCCAGGCTGTACAGGCGGCAGACTCTGAGAGGCCATCGCCCCCTTTCCTCCACGCCGGGCCGGCCATTGCCAGGTTTGTCAAACTACCTGCACACGCCACCAAGCCGCCTTTGTTCCTCGTCGATTTCGCCGTCTGTTCTCCCCTCTTCCGCGGTTCTCGCCCTTTCCGCCAAATCCCTGTGCGCACGCCGCCACGCCCCTTTGTCATGGCTCCGAAGAAGGGAGAGGGCGAGGGCTTGAGGGCGCCGATGACAGCGTCGGCGCCTAAGCCGGCGCTGGGCCGGTCATCGGTGGTGAACTTGGAGGGGTTGGAGAAGGTTCAGCTGGTGGTCGCCGCTGGATCCAACGAGTGGGGGGCCACCAAGATTTGGCCGGGCTCGCGGCCTCGGAGCTAGGTCGAGGCCCCCACTATCCCCCTTCATATCCATGCCCTTCTCTCAGGCATGCTGCCGCCGTTCTCTGGCTTCCTCTCCACCGTGCTCTCGCATTATCGGATTCTCGTGCTCCACCTTGACCCCGGTTCCCTTGTCCTCCTCTCGGCCTTCGCGTTCCTGTGCGAGGCCTTTGTCGGTGTCTTCCCCTCCGTGGCCTTGTTGCGCCACTTCTTCTCCTTTGAATTGGTCTCGAGGGAACAGTGCTTAGGGTGCGTGTTCCTGAGAGCGGCGGACGCATCGGCCGAGGGGGCCCTCGACGCCGGACTTTCCCCGGAGGCAGAAGGGCTCCGGCGGCAGTGGGTGTATGTCAACGCCGCTGGGGCCGACCCTCTGTTCCAACCCCCGTTGCCCCCCACAGTGCCGAATCGCGGGTGGAGTCACGAGGAGCTTGCTGACCCGAGGCTTGCGCGGGTCCTAGGCAGGCTGGCGAGGCTGAAGAAGGCGGGCGTGACGATGGCGATGGTGGTGCGGGAATTCACATGTCGATGAATTGCTCCTCTTCAGTGCCATTCCCGTCCGATGTGGGCCTTCACAGGCCCCCGTGATCCCATGAGGATCCAGATCCCGCCTCTTTCCCCCGGCGTGCTGCGCGAGTTGCTCCACCGCCTGACCGGTGGTGAACCTGACGAGCTTCCCTGGGGCGGCCTCCCCTTGTATAACTACAAGGACCAGGAAGCCCTCGTCTTGAAGATGCCGCGTTTCGATGAGTGGGGGCTCCTTCCTCCGGAGGAGGTGCGTCCTTAGGATCCTCCCTTCTCGGG